>OZ010573.1:138424450-138436950 GCA_963932145.1 Acanthosepion lycidas | reverse complement strand
TAATTCGTTCTCATTTCAATTTTATTTTTATTTTATTTTACTCACGATGGGAATTTAAAATCTGTCACTATGGACTCTGGCAGGGGAGGTTAGTTTTAAATATATCTCTCGAGAGACCATTCAGACAGTTTTCAAGAAACAAAATGGATTCTCTGGAAATATTCTTTCTTGAAAGAATTATCTCCAACTTACTTATGTACAGCAACATTAGCTCATCCATCAGGGGAAATTGTTCATAACACTCGTTATACAATTTTTCTATTGCGGGAGGAAAGAAAGTAAAACAGAAAAAGGAAACAAAGAAAGTGTGTACAGAGAGAGAAAACAGTAACTTGCCGTGCGAACTATATCCCTGCTTCGGGCCGTAACACGTTGCTAATAGAAGCACTAGCTTTTTAGATAATATTAAAAGAACTAGTAGAATATGACTGTAACATTGGTTTCTTCATAAACCATTCATTCACTTTTGTGATATTATCTTAAGATCGATAAATATTTTAAATAAATTGAACCTTTAAATTGGCACGAGTTATAAATACAGAATATAAAGTCACAATAACAATATACAATCTATTCATGAACAATTATTATCATAAATCTGCGTAGAAATCTGCCACATACGTCATTTAAAAATTCAGGCAAATTAAAAAATTATCTATTCGTGAACAATTATTATTATAGATATTAAAGGGAAGGAAATCGGCGTAGAGCTATGGCCACATACGTCATTTAAAAATTTAGGCAAATTAAAAAAAATAGTTACATGGTCAATTATTTATTCTTTTATATGCCAAAGACCTTGAAATGCCCACAACTTCGTATCTATTCTTGTTGTAAATAACTGTTTACTCTTTTACATCTTTGTGTTTGTTTTGCCATCTATTCCCACAACTCTGTAAGGCTTCACTTACATTAATTATACACTGTAAGTATTAAATTATCCAGGCTATCATTCCTTATTATGTATCTCAGAAATATGAACAATTTCTTTCTGATTGTAAGTATACATTTCCATGGGGTTCATTTCTTTATGTCTTCTCCATTTCTGACGTGTTCTGTCCATGGTATTTTGAGCATCCTTCGGTAGAACTACATTTCTGTCGCGTTTGTACACCAGTCATTATTACAATAAAGAAAAAACACATTAATTGGAAAATAATACAGAATTGGTCGAAACATTGTGATAGCAATATCAGCAAGATAATTAGTGTAGTTCTCTGAATAAAACTTGCAATAATGATTCTTTTAAAAAATAATATCACTACCTTAGAGATATCGGTCATACCCACCCCCGGGCCTAACCCTAGAAGAGCTTTTTTTGCCAGTCAATCGAAACTATAAATAACGTTCGCTTAACCGCGGAGAAAAAGTTATCAAGCTATCTAGGGATACAATCTATTACTGTAGTGAGTTCGAACCTCACAAGACATCCAGCAAATTTTGACTTGATGCTAAAGTAAGGTTAATAAGTCTGTCAATATTTAATCTCTACCCTTCAGCAGAAAGCGGACATGTTCGTGTCATAAATAAATTAGTACTGAATTGAATTCGACCCTCAAAAGCTGCCCCATAATTTGCATTTGACTAACCTGAGTTTTTTTAAATAGAACGTTTTGCTCATTGAAACCTAAATGTGTTCGTCTTGTTTTAGGAAGCAGCGCTGGTTAGAAACTAACAACGGAGAAAGAATTGTTGAATATGATTCTGGTATAAGTTTAGGCCTCAGAAATACACGTCAAGATTTTAGACTTTTAGATTGACACATCAAATGTCGAAGAATAAACTAATGAAATAACGTGTCAGAATTTTTTTTAAATATTTTTAAAATCGATAAATTTGTGTTTGTTTACAAATTTCTTAAAATTAAGAAAATGGCGGTTTTTAAGAAAATTTAAAAATTTGAAATTAAATTTGACATTCCAATGTATATAGTTTCTATCTGAAATACACCAGAATTGTTTACTTAATGGAAATAATAAATTTAATGATTCAACTTTCAAGTAAAGCTAAAATGAAATCTTCAAGCATGTTTTTTTCATTTTAAAAAATGCATTTTAAACTTAGGTATCGATAATTTATGCCGAAAAAGTGGAGGTACCTAGTTTTAAGGAGGTGGGATTAAGTTCAATTTGATTGGGCACCTACCCAATTAAGAAAAATGACAGGAGTAATTTGGAAATGTTCTTGCTTGCGTCTTAGTAATGTTACAAGTATTAAAAATTACTATTCTAAATAGTGTCATTTATTTCGATTCAAATACTCCTGATTGACACCAGTAAGGAATATACACATATTTCCCTCCTGAAAGAGGTAAAGAAGATTTTTAGTATATGTAAAAAAATATGCAGCGCTGTAAAAATGATTTTTAAATCAAAGCTTCTCAATCGAGTAGAGTATTTTGTTTTCGTGTGTAAATTCTTTTACATAGATTTTTGGACACGACACATTATTAATAAGTCATAACTTTGCAGACTTTTCTTGTCATAACCTATCTTGTACATCCATAAGCCTATATCGATCTTTTATGAATTGAATATTTTGCTCTCACATCTAGTCTGCTGCTGCTTATATATATTTCGATATTATTGATAAGATAAAATATAGTATTATTATTATCCAGGACCTGACATCTCGCTTTCAGTGACTTTCTCACCGCTGCAACATATAGCCCTTCTGCCTTTTCTATAAATATTTTAATAGTAATTGTTCTGAGGAGCTTTCCTCTTTACTACATGGACTTTATTAATATAAGTGTACCACTAGATCACCGGCAATATCCGTTCATTTTACGAGATATAACTGGATGCTAAAAGTTTCTTCTCTAAAACTTCTCTTTTATGGAACTCTCTTCCTTCTACTTGCTTCCCAGTTAACTCTGATTTTCTTCTGCCGTCATAATTCCTGTTCTTTTTATTGTTCTCTGTACTGAACGTTTCTCTTTTTCTCTTTTTCTCTTATTCTCTCACACTCTATAACAGTTTGCATCATTTTTCATCTACAAAGCTAAATTTTAAAGTACTTGGATAGATCTAAAAGGTGATCTATTTACTTTTTGTTTAACGGTCAGATTAGAGAATTTGACCTTGACCTTAATCTTTGACTTTAATATCTCAAAAAACGTATCAGCATATTTGTCTACTTTATGGTAAGATCTTCAAGGGTTTGTGCGAGGCTTTTCCTTGTGGCCTGATTTTCAAGAGTTTTACTCAGTTAGGCCAAATTCAAAATGTCGGATTTTGGTATTTGCTAACATTTTCATATATCCCAATATGGTGAAGTTGTATATCTTTAGAAAGCTCTTTAAATGCTAATTCATATTCACATGAGAACTGTGATCATAAAATTAACATAATTTGGGTTATTTGTGATTAAATATTGAGCAATTCGTTGAAAAATAAACGACATTATTGCTGGTTTTGTTTACATTTTTATTATACAACAAATAGATTTTTTTATATCAAAAAGTTACATAATGAAAATAATTATTTAAAACAGTCTCATGAATTAATGTTAAGATAACATAAAATAATATGAAAATATGCAACAAATGATGTTGATGACAAACAAATTCTTGTTGACATTTGGCATGGTACATTAAATGAACAAAATAATCAAATTTTCAGTTTTTTAATATGCAATTAAAAAAATTAAGTTTTGATCTGAAAAAGAGATAAATTGAAATTGAAATGAATATTTATAAAAGATTCTTAGCATTTATAAAGAGATTAACAGGCACACCTGTTGTCGAATAAAATTAACAGCATTACCTGAGATTTCTAAAAGTATTCAACATCAGTGAAGACCAGACGCAGCCTTCAATCATTTTGCAAATACTAAAAAGGAATTGCAACTTTTTAATGAGTCACTATCAATGCTTGGCGAATCACAAATAAAGTATCAAAAACTTGAAAAACAAGCCTATTCTGAGAGATAAAAAGTAGGAAGAGTATGAAAGAAAATTAAACAGATTTTGACTAAATTTTCTCATCAAAAATAGATGACACATGTAAATCAAAAAAAAAAAAATTAATGGCATAATCAAATACTTGTAAAATGTGAGATGAACCCCCATCAATACGGGTAAAAAGGAATTACAGTAACTGCACTTGAGAAATCTATTTTCCTGAAAAAAATGTTTTACTAGAAAGATTTTCTGAATTTTAACCGCCATCAGCAGTGGCTGCTTTGGTCAATGAATGTCAAATAACGATTAACGTTATCATAACGGTTATCTTAGTATTGATACTAACATAAAAATGAATCCGATTTCGTTCAAAATCGAATTTGAGGCGTTCTTTTTGGCAATGAGTCTCACCAACCTAGCATTTTGGAAAGAATATTAATTCACTGAGCCGTTAAGTCCATGCGCTAAATTTTGAATATAACCGAGAAATATGTCACATACCTTTGATGTGACAAAATTTCAATGAACAATGAGAGGCGTTGCTGGATGTGCAATAAAATATTGTGGTTGAAATTCAAAAAAATAAAGGAAAATGAGAATGACACAATTCTCAGCCGACAAATAAATTGTCTGCTTTAATTCTCAAAAGTGTATTGTTACTTCTTTTGTGATTTAATTTACAGGTTGCTTGTTGATGACCTAATTGAAAATGCAGACGCAGGAAATTATACTGACTAGCTTTCAAATTGAAACACCTAGACCGACATGGAAGTCATCTACTCAGCCAGTTATCAAGTACATTATGTCGATTTTCATATAAAGGAACAATGACTTATAAGCTTTTTAAACTTAATAAATTAGTAGGAAATACGAGAAATATGTCAGTGACATTGCAAATGTTTCTAATACCATACCTAACAAATGAAAATTAATTTCATTTCCATCTCTTATGTAAAGAAAATTGTTTCTCTCTTTTTCCTTCTAACTCGCTTGTGTGTGTGTGTGTGTGTGTGTGTGTGTGTGTGTGTGTGTGTGTGTGTGTGTGTGTTAACATGAATAGACAACAAAACTTTTAAATGGAACCAAAAACTGAAGTTTGGTTAATTCATATTTTCTGACCTCGCAAGGGCGATAGATAAACCGGAATTGCACTAAAATGTTACTAGAAAGAAGAAGAAAAAATTAAAGCTTATGTGACGAAACTTTTATGGCAGTTAATACTGGATAATTTCCTCACTGACAAAGAGGAGACTTGAGACGGCAGAAATGTGGATCTACAAAAGAATGCTGGGAAAATACAATAGGCGGGTCGTGTGAAACAAGAGTAAATTTAAAGAAAAATATAAACAAAAATATTTATACTTAAAATCAGAAAGAGTCAATTGAAATTGAACACGTAATGAGGAAAAAGGGATTGGAAAATTTGACACACTTTGAACATATAGCCTAGTCTGTGAAAATGGACAAAATAGGAGAATGGGAATAATAAAAACCCATCGCAAAGAGATGCAAACGATAGGAGATGGTAGAGAGCTATAACCGCCCATTGCCTGAATGGATACGACGCGTAGAAGAAGATCTGACGAAAACGCTGTTATTACCGCAGGCGCCTCCTAACGTTGTTTACACTTTCTTTTGATTCGATATGATTATCTGTTTGAGAACCATTACTATTTTTTTTTATCTCAGCTGAAGGAAGAGATGCAATCATATTGTATCATTTCGAAAAATTGTAAATGCACGTTCAATTTATCATCGAACGGACGATATACTAAAGTAATATTATAAAAACTGCCCAGAAAATAAAATGACGGAAGCAAAAACTTTACATTTCTTTATATATCAGTGTGTGACGTCACCCCGGACCCCTCTGCCCCCGTGCTATCCTGTGACGACCAATGTGACTTGGTATTGGTCGCGGCGCCAAATGTAACGTTCTAACCCTTGGCTGATTCGGATGGGAATCTGGTTAGATTCGGTATCAGCTTGCCTCCAACGTCTGGTTACCGAAGTAACTGCTTTGATTTCTAGTCTAACCTACCCACGTTATGATTTGATCTTAGGTAGACTAAATCAATCAGTCGCCGGGCCGTAATGCAAGCCGAATTCGAGCAAAGGTGACATCGCACAAGTATATGTAAAAGAAAATAAAGTAACAACTCGAAAGGTTCAAATGTGTTAAAAAAAGAATAACAAATATTTATATACCTGGTTGCTGAATACAGGACTACGTCTTTCTCCCAAACCGCTTCTATGGATACGTGACACTTTGCGTTTGTTAGGCGAGTCTTAATATCTTAAGTTGTTTTTCAATAACTGGTTTTTGGTGTCTTCAGGCAATATTCGTAAAAGTTGTTTTGGTGGTGTGAGTCTAAGTCGTTCTTCAAAAATAAATTGTTTTTGATTAGAAGTCAAAGTCGGAATGCGTGGATATCTTTCGGTCAGCTTCCTGCGAGGCTGGTCTTCGAACTCACCACTCAACTCTGTCTGCGTCTGCGTCTGCGTCTCCTCGGAACTCTGTCCAACTCTGCCCAACTCTGCTCAATTTATATGGACGCTGACCAAAACCGGGTGTGGGCCTGTCGTGGTTGATAATTCCAAATCCACAATAAGGATTTTCTTTGTTTTCGGACGGAAAAATTTATCACTTTCCATTTTTGGAAGTCCATTACTTTCTGCTTTAGAGGTGTTCTTAAGGGAATCGTCCTCCCAAATTCTTCCTTTCTCATATTGGTATCTCACATCAATCTCCTCAAAGGGCGTCAACAGGTTTCCCTTCTTTCTCATATTGGTTTCTCACGCCAATCCCCTCAGAGGCGTCAACAAGCCTCCCCTCATTCTCATATGTTTACCTTCGCCCACCGCTCACCCCATCACTCAGCCAATGACGCGGGTGTGGCTAACCTGACAGTAAAATTATCGCTCAAAGAAAACAAAAATTATCTTCCTTTTTTCTTTTCTTTCTTTTCCTCGACCAGACCCCTACGACTCGTAGTGTGGTTCTTAATCTCTATCTTAACCGAATGTCATCTGGAATTCGTCAACGAGATTTTAGCCAGGCGTTAAATGGGTAGTCAACCGAACGTCTTCACACCCTGTCGCAAATTATCTGTCCCGGTAACAAACTTTTATCATGTCCCGGTCTGGACATAAAACATGTGTCTTTTCCCAAAACCAAATGATATCTCCGAAAGATAGTTAATGGTTTATTCTTTCCTTTTTTTAATTCTTTTCCCTTACTTTTTTTTCTTTGGGGTGGTCTAAACTGATCTTTTTTTTTTCGGTCGCATCCATTATCTTTTAGCTTTCTGCCTTGTAGACCACTTGACCAATTTGAAATTTTCATTATTGCTATGGGCAGATTGCTATCTTTTATTCGCCGCGTCGTAACATAAATTAATTCCGACAGATCCGAGATCTTACGAATTTCCTATCTTCAGCGAAAAAAATACTTTTCTTCGCAAATGAAAATAAAATCTTTACCACTTTTCTTTTGTTAAAAAAAAATAACATCGCTCAGTATGTCTTTCGTGATAGCTTCTTCTCGCCTTAAATATTTGTCGCTTTTAATTTTCAGGCAACCGCTAAATAGTGTCACAGTGTAAGTATTTGGTAATTCGGAAAAGGCAATGTCACATGTGTAACTTTTCATGAAAATATTTCTTTTTTTTTTAACAGTTTTTGGGAATCAGGTTTGAATCCATGATGGTAGCACTAAGTTCAACATGTCTGTGCTAATTTCCGATGTTTTCCACAATCAGTAGATTCAGAATTTTTTTTTTCTGCAGTATCAGCCCCACTTTACTTAAGTTTTAAATCTTAAAGGAAAATACAGAGAGAGTTCTTATTCGTGATTCCTTAATATAAGAAAATAACGGTAATAACTTCTAAGCAATACATGTTATAAACTACTTCAAAAATAAGTTACAAAATCTGTCAAAAAACAGTCAGATTAACATGTAATTAGGTAGGCAACTGGAAAATCTGAGTGGTTAGACTCATCAATGAAATTATTAAGTTTCAGTTAACATGTTTGTCATAATCCAATACTTTACTAATGGTTAGCAAATAAATCAGTGTTTTTATTTACTAAACTTACCATAGTTTTTCGTACAAAACTAGATATTTGGATAGAACTCACTAATAATGATCAACAAGCCCAGCTAGCTATTAGTACCTTCATAATTAAGTATTTTTCAATAAATAAAAGCTTCATCCATGTGGGTGGGGGTGTAACCTAACACATTCGGTAAAGTTTATAACAATATGCCAAAAATACTCCTAATTCTTAATGTTTTGTAAATTCTTACCGTTTAACACAGAGGAAAGAAATGACTGTCCTTACACGCAGTGAATGGATAAAAAAAATGGTACCGTTCCGCTTTGCCACTTCAGGCCCCCAACGCTACATCAAAGACTATATCAATAAAGGAACATGGACGTGGATGGTGGATTGGCTTTTAAAAATTCTTGTGACCTTTTCCTCTCTTCACGCCGGTTTCGTCTTATTAACAAAGTTTCGACAGAGGCTCTCTATTGTTGTGACTATTCCTTCTCATCAGCTGTTTGCTATCCTGGCCCAGCCTCTACATTCTGTAACAAAATACTGAGAGTTACAATATCTTTTGCGATTTTTCAAACGATTTTATGACAATTCCATCAAGAAGCGATTAGTTTAGGATCGATAATTATTCAAATCAATCGATTTGTTCTGAGGAAGTAATTCACAGAAAAACTTTCTTTCCAATCCGGATCATTTACATTACGTCACCTTCTTTTGATGAAGACTAGCCTTTTATAGAGTTATTAGAGGGTTTTTTGTGTTTTTTTCTTCAATTTCCCTTCTCGCTTGCCTTTATCTTTTAATCGTCCATCACAATTTATTTCAATGGACTGTCACGGGTTAGCAATTAAAGAGGCTATTTAATGACAGAGACTATTTGGTATACGAGGGATTCTGAAAAAAAGGTTATTCCAAAACAAAAGTCTCATTTTTGAAAAGTGGGACGGGTCTAAATATTTTCAAGAACGTCGTGCAATATAAATCTTTAGAAAATTATTTTGCTACATAAAACCATTATAGATAATTTTACAGTAGAAATGTATTGCGGATTATTTTACTATAGACTTATATTTCAAGTCTAGCAAAATCTATATATGTAATGTTAATGCATTGAATTTTTTCTAGAATAATTATTGATATTTTTACTGTACAAATGAATTGGAATCTGTCTATATTTCTGAGATGAAGTATTATGTACATTATTTACATTATTCGGACTATTGTCCTCATCTTTGTCGCCATGTTTATCACAACGTTTCGGCCGTTGTACGCTCCGGCCTTCTTCAGTTGGTTGGAATTTCGAACTGAACCCTTTATTTCGTTCACTGGGGTAGACTGTTCTAGTTCCACGTGCCATGTTTGATAGACGTCAGTTACCCAAAGACAGGACCCAAAGAGTGTGAGTTCAATACCCGCTTAAGGCAGTGGAGAACTTTCAGAGGGAAATTAGCAGGAGATAACTGATAACTGACATCCATGTTTCTCCTTGTAGACGATTATCAAAACCTATTTGCTTCCTTGAATTGGGTAATCAGATCGAGTGTTGAAATTTGCACATTTAAACAAATGTTATCTTTAAAGCAAGTCTCTTAGAACTCTGAAAAACTATTTACTACTCAAACAGGCTTTATGTTTGTATCCCTTTGGAAATTTCTCCACTATCTCCAGTAATTCGTGGGTCATTTTTCTTATTAGACAAGTTATTACGGGTACTAGACAGATCCCGAAGGTAGATCTGACAACAAAAAGGTAGTCCTCATGATTCTCACATCTACAGATATATGTCAATTGAATCCACCATGGTGAAATTATTAAGAAAACTATTAACCAGGCTGTCATCGTTTGTAATTTTAGTAGTAACTGACAACAGATATAACTTACATATAAAAATAGCAAGAATTATATTAGTAGTGACATTAACTATGAAAATTAATGATATGACTATTACTTCTATTATTAGTATTATATTATTACTCAGAAGATTTTACACACTAGCGCATAGGATTTCATCTGTAGATCATGCGACAGCAAGTTTTCTTACTGCTTTCTTTAATGCTCCTCGGTTTGTCTGCGAATTACAATAATATATTATTGTAAGAGGCCGGTTTTGTTCAGATTGTTCAATTTCCTCGCACCTACACTTCTTTCATTTTCCTCCTTCTCCCTCTATCACTAGTTCGAAATATCTCTTCTTTCTCTCTTCCAATCTCCTACTGCTAAGTAAGAAAATCTTTTTCCCAATCACCAGATTCTGAACTTCTCGCAACAAAACTTTTAAGTCGTTTACTTGTGAAATTACAATTAATAAAATGAGCATTGACCAATTATTTTGCATTTTACAAGTGGAATAGTAAAATTATTTGAAAGACATTCCAGTTAAAACTCTAAGAAAATTGTGTATACTAAGAACATATCTTAAGAGTTATCAATCTAAAATGTTCTGGGAAAAAAAAAATGGGAAAAAGTCTACAGTAATAATCTTTATTTATCTCAGATACATATTGTTTCGTGCCGAAAATATTTGCCTTTTGCTTGAAAAGAATAAGGATAGAGTAAATCTTTTAAAAATGAACTATACAATTGTAGTCTCTGGTTATTAATCAAGCTCGCAATACATTACAGACTCCGCGGGAAATGTGAATTTCAAAAATGGTGTTATGAATAATCAAGAGTGGTCTCCTCTTGATTTGTTACTCACCTCTTTGAGAGATCTATTCCTATTTACTGGTACTATAAAAGGACACTATACGCGAACCTTTTATTCTCAGTTGATTAAAGCTTTCTTTACGCCTACACTTGCGTACTTTTGTCATTACAAATGGTTTTCTTTTTATTATTCATGCGAAAACCATCCCGTTACAAGGGACGTGTTAAGATCATTAGAAAACACAACATTGGAAATGGGCGACTAGCAATGCTGAAGCAACAGTTTACAATCCGAAAACAGGTATAAAAAACACACACTCACGTGCACACCCATACACTTGCACATTCTCTCTTTTTCATCCATAGAGAACACATTCACATCAACAAGAAAGAGTGTATCCATACACATAAATATACAAATAAATATATTTGTGTGTGTATGTGTATTTTGTACATGATTGTGTATCTGAGTTTATTTTCTGTATGCCCGCATATCTGAAGTAGTGCCTCATTGTAGGCATATGGGCAAATATTCGTACATCTACGTATGGGTGGATCTATCTGTGCCTGTGTATTTGAACTTGTGAATCTGTGTCTCTTTTCCAATGTTTGCTTTTATGTATGTCAGTATGCGTCCTTCTCTGTATGTTGTGTGTGGGTGTCTCTTAGTCTCAATGTAAACGTATCGGTGTTTCTGTATGTGTATATGGAGTGTGTAAGCATTTACGACGTTGTGTATGTATATGAGTGTATCTGTACCTCTTCATGTGTCTGTTTGTGTATGAATAGGGACACTGAAAATATTTGTTCCACACTATCAGCAAGTACTTATATATACATATGTGTGTGTGTGTGTTTGTGTGTTGGTGCATTGGCGTTTATGTGTTTGTGTGTGGGTGAGAGACTTAGCCATGTTACAATTTCCATTATTTCTAGCAAGAGTTCCTGTGTCAATGTTAAAAAAGGCTTGAGAAAAACATATAGCTTAGCACTTCAATTCATCACCACGCAAGCAAAGAAACGCATATTTTTAACACCAAGAATCTTTAGGAGAAAGGATCTCAGTATCTTTTTTCCTTAAAATCTGTAAATCGCCATAAATGTTCATGAATTCGGAGTTATTCTTCTCCGTTGGAAATTATCCTACCAAGTTTAAAGTCTAAAACACCAACACTAAGACCGTCCTAAGTATGACGATAAACAACATCCGAGTCCTGGGTAAGACTATAAACAACATCCGAGTCCTGGGTAAGAGTATAAACTACATCCGCGTTCTGGGTAAGACTATAAACTATTATACAGCAATATATGGCATCAATGGAGACATCCTCTTCTCATCCATTAGAAACTACCTTCCAAGCTCTGATTCTACTGAATGTATCAATTTAATAGAGGAATGATATCGATCTACTGAATCTTGTATGTCTGGCGAGGACAGCAATACGAAAACATTTCAATGAGAGCCCAAGTCTTTTTAATATTTTCCTACAAACACAGATGTGATGAGATGGGTACTGAACTTTTAAACGTTACATACTGCATCCCAGCCAATGCCAATGTACTGATTATGAGGGGATCTATGCTGGTGACATAGGTGTTCATAGACGGGATAAGAATGATCTTGAAAAAAATTCAGTATCCCCTATCAAATGTCCCAAGAAACGGGAATTAAAATAACCATTTCCAAAACAGAAACTATGATATGCAACTGGAATGAAATTAGTGATGACGCCTCGCCAGAAACCGTCATAAATATTCATGATGCGGAATTAGTTAAAAAAAAAAAAAAGACAAGTCTTCTGATAACTCAGCATATAGATCAGTTAAAACAAATTAAGTATAGGAGGGAAAGAAATTAAACATAGAATAGGCAGTGCCAGAGGTAGT
>OZ010573.1:138246950-138419450 GCA_963932145.1 Acanthosepion lycidas | reverse complement strand
TATTTGTGGGTATATATGTGTATATATGTATGTATGTGTATTTGTACTTAATATCATGGAGATATATACGTATGTATATGTTTATGTATGTATGTGTAGGTATTTCGGTGTGTATGTATGTATATTTATGTATGTATGTGTGTGTATATATATATATATATATATATATATATATATATATATATATATATATATATATATATATATATATGTGTGTGTGTGTATATGTGTGTGTATGTGTGTGTGTGTATATATATATGTATATGAGGTGGACATCGTAGTTACCGATGGGTGTTGACTTTGATGTCCGATTTTATATTTACATACACTATTTTAATATATTAAATAATATTATTTTTAATCATTTTTATCTTTGGATATTTACTCGCTTAAGTTATATTTCAATAGGTTATTAGCATTCGTGTAAGGATACTTTTCGTCTTAAATATTTATCGGTTGTGGTATCCGATTGTCTGGGTCAATGTCTGTGGATGTGTGTGCATGTATTTATAGGTATCTATGTGTATGGAAAGTGCATTCACTTTTAATTGTGTATGTATGTACGTGTGTGTTGGTTTCCCTTCCCCAACTTCCCCTTTTTTTTTCTTTTTTTTTTTTTTCATGACAGACCGTGAAGATGTTCTCTGTCTCGTCTCTTTTTGTGTGTGTATATATATATATATATATATATATATAAATATGTCTTGGTGCTTATATATTAGAATCTGATTGCGTTTGTTTTACGCGTGAGTTTAGGACCCCATTCACACAACATGAGGATTAAAATGTATACATTGTCAAAGGACCGGATATTAAATTAGCTAAAGTAACTTCAATGAAGAAATAAATTGAATAACATATATATTTCTTCTTTTCTCCTCAGTAATTTTATAGTTGTAAACTTAATAGCGATTAAATTTTAAATTTAGATTTTGTAATTAGCAGTTTTAAATTTTAATATTAAATTTTATCATATAATTTAGTAATTATTGGTTGGAATAAATTCTTTTTTAATACTACCCATATTTTAAACATCTGAATAGATATTATAACATGACTTCGTTGTCAAGCATTTTGAATTTTCCTATACTTGTGTTTTGATTGGTCCATCTAGCTTTTGTAACAACGTTTTCCCCTGGCGAAGGATTGTTAATTAATTTTAAACTTTTAAAACCATTTATTTTACATTCAACGTCATCACTTGATAAGACACCGAGGGTGTTGAAACAAAATGGCTATTTTTGTAGTGATTTTATAACATATTTATGTTATAATTTTTTTTTAAATAAATAATTATATCTGCTCTACTTTGTATTGAGCACTCTTTTAAGAATAGTAATTGTTGGTTATTGGAATTCATTCCATATACACCAATCATATACTTGTATATATATATATATATATATATATATATATATATATATTGTAGAATCAGATTCCTACATTTTTTTAAAATCTTAAATTAAACACACAGAGGCTCCCAACCAAATATAACAACTGATGTATTTTGATTGGTTGCAAAGTATTAATTAGGTGTCGTCAACTACGTCCGAAGGTACCGACCCAAATTTTGACCTCTAGTTGACGCCATAAAATGTAAATATGTTCACGAGCCTTACCGCGTGACCAAGAGAACTAATAAAAACGAAACTTCGACGCGACTTGGTCAGTGGGCACTTAAAATATTAAACCAATTCACTTGACGTCATTGGAAATCAACACAGCAAAGGAGACGAACTTTATCTTCAATACAACAACAAACCTTGTCAACCATTTCCAGGAAGAATCCCTGGTTAATGAGCGATAACTCTATAACAATCAGTGAGTCAAGAACAATACTTTTTTCTATTTAAGACAAAAACAAAAACAACTGTTTAATTTTCCTATAAAAACAAATATAGCTAACTACACCTCATTTTCACACGTACAGTACAGTAACTCAAATTCTCTCAGTAACACACACCAAAGAACTCTATTGTGTTTATCAACTTTTGCACTGTATATTATGTATTTGTTGTGTTTATAAAAAATATTTATTGTTGAGCAAATTCATAATTTCTACTACTTGATTATTTCTCTTGTTGTTGTCTTTGTTACATTTGATATTGTAAAAATTGTAGAGGGTCAGTTTTTATTTCTATTTATAACCAATACAAATTGGCTGACCCACTATAATAGTAAAGGTAAATATACAGGGGTTGATAATATAGACGAGACTGCTATGTTTCTTATTCCACATATGAGGTGATTTTGGATTCTTTGTGTATGATATATATATATATATAACGTCATCCACAGACAGACTGTTTCGCAGCTCACCAGTGTGGCTAGACATCCAGTTGCCTCTAGCTCGGATCGAAACCCGACTAAATTGGTATCAGCCGGAGATTCTACCACTTAGCCGTCGGCAGGGAAGCAGGTGGATTTTTAGCGTATTTATTTTTAGAAACACGCCCAGTGACTGACAGTGAATCGATTCGCTATGCGAAGAGTCTCGCTATATATAAGCTATCACTGTTTACAAACCCAAACCTATACATACATACATATATATATATTAGGTTGGTGCAAAAATAATGACGTAATAATGTCGTTTTTTGACGTATTATTTAACGTCAGAAAACGACATTATTACGTCATTATTATTGCACCAGCCTAATATATATATATATATATATATATATATATATATATATATATATATATATATATATATATTAAGTTAGTGCGAAAATAATGTCGTTTGAAATTTTGAAGTTAGCATCTAGTCTTTATATATATATATATATATATATATATATATATATATAAGACTAGATGCTAACTTCAAAATTTCAATTTTCTTAATGTAGAAATTTAAATTTGGGAGTATAGACCCCAATGCTCTAATCTGAAGGTCACATATTCTGGCAACCTCAGTCCGGAGGTCACTGTATTTCTCAATCTTGATATTATGGTCAACAGGAACAATCACGTCAATGATGAGGCTTTTTGCACTATTATTATTATTATTATTATTATTATTATTATTATTATTATTATATTTCCTTTGTTCTCTGATGTATACTCATTTCTTTCCGGGTCCCTCGCCAGAGACCTAAGGTCAGAAATGGTATCATGACATTTTCTACTGAGCAATTAAAAAAAAACAACACAGGTATTTTACATAGATAAAGCCCTTAGTAAGGTGTGGGCTGTACTCGTGAGACTATTTTTTTGTAATCCTTTAAGGTATGGGCTTCCAGGAATCCCTTCAATGAGTCTATTGGAATCTTTTCAAATCAATCCGAGGGCTCCAACTACAACAGGGATACTTGATGTTCTAATGTACCACATTTTTGAGGTTTCGATTTCAAGGTACTTGTTATTATTATTATTATTATTATTATTATTATTATTATTATTATTATAAAAAACAAAATGATAAATCAACTCTATGTTTTTCAACACGTAGAGAAGAGCGCGATTTAAGAACAGAAAAGACAATACATCGTGTCTTTGTTAAACACTGTCTTTTCTTTTTTGCTCTTTTCTAAGTCTGTTATTATTATTATTATTATTATTAATAATGATAAAAATTATTTTTACTTTTCTTCTTTTTGCTGTTATTAATTTCTTTCTCCCTGACTCATTATTTCGAACATCTTTAGACAGACGTCATTATAATTGCTTATACTGATAGTTTGGTGATAGATACAGACTTTGACAGATAACAAGATATATTGGTGTAAACATGTGAACTGAAAGACTGATAGCAAATAACTCGGATATATAGATATGAACAGTAAATCCTTTATTTCAAAAGATTTGTAAATCTGACCCCAGGAAAGTCCTGTGATCCTCGCGCACCTGATAAAATAACATTATTACACGCGGTATTTACCATACCGATTTACTGACTCACTCCTCTTGTCGTTAAAGATTAGGGTCAAAAGCCAGCAGCCTCTTCCTCTGTCACATTCCTCTATCTTTGCAAGCCGACACTTTCACCTTTGAGTTATTCTTTTCTTTATATTTTCGGTTGACTTTTTGTTTATTTTTGTTGTTTTATTGGGTTTTTTTTTCTATCCATGATTTTCTGTTTGTTATTTTTTATTTCTTTTTTAATTTCTGCCGTATTCAAAATGTCTCTCCGTTTTGTAATTTTTTTTTCTGTCATTCTTTTTCTTTTTTTAATCTTCTTTTGAGTTCTCTTTTACTTTTTCATGGTCAGTTCTATCATATATTTGTCTTTCTTTCTTTCCTTCTCTCTTTTATTGTTTCGTACTTTTTTGTAATTTTTATGGATTCATAATTAAAATAACTCAGAATTCAGTATACATTTCTGACATACACTCTCTATCACCATATCATTCTCTCTCTCTCTCTCCTTTAATCTCTATTTCAGTCTCTCTCCTAATATATATATATATATATATATATATATATATATATATATATATGATAAAGATATATATATTTTATATATAAAGATTAATTTTAAGCAAAATGAGAATGACAAAGGGAAAAAAGTTTTCATGTGCAGCCTTTCGTCCTTTAGACTTGAAGAGACTAAGTTTATATTTTAACATATGCCCTTGGGCAAATTACTTGAAACACAAATAATTCCGCTATTATTTACTTTTTTTTCGTATTTTCCAATGAGACATGACCCAGTACACATGATAGTACTTCCGATGTCCATTCCACAAAGTCGTTCTTTGCAGATTGACCACAGATTCTTGATTGTCGATTGGATTTAAATCAGGAGATCGTACAGCGTTATAATTTTCGTACGCTTCCTTGGAGTAAGGTCCATCGCAGACAATGGCTGTAGGACAACTAATCGACAGTCAAGACTACAGTGTTAGGGCGTGATAAAATTCTTATGGAATCACAGATGACGGAAATATTTGCCAAGGCCAAACAAATTTCATCTTACACCCCGAAAATAGATCCATATTACTGCCTAATCTGAGAAAAAATAGAAATTGATTATACATACATACGTATATATATATATATATATATATATATATATATATATTACAGACTTAATATATATCATAGACTGTTAGGAGCCCGAAATCTTGCTTCGCGTTCTGAGAGGCTGCTCTTAATCAGCATTTGCATAATATCGGGGTTTTTGAAGTGCTATTTCGCGCATGTAAGAACGTCCCTGCAAGCACCTCCGGTTGGCAACCTCGATGCCACACTATGTTGCAGTCTGTGCCAGTTCCGTTCTGCACATCATACATAAGATGACCAACTGATACTACTAACTTGATTCTTCTCTTTACCAATATAAAAGGGCATGGCTATAAACAACCAAAGATATAAACCTAAACCATATAAGCAAAAACGCCTAAATCCCTTTGCCTGTCAATATTCGTGTTATTCGTATCAACTTCTGCAGCGTGAAAGCGTTCGAAAAGTATCTTGACAGCCTAGCTCTCTACGAGACGAACCATAACTCTTTAATATTTTCTTTTGAATTCTCGATTTCTGGTTATCTTTCTCACCTTAGAAAAGACTCAATGACATTTACAGCAGATAAGGTTGGATACTTTGCTCGAAAATTCTCATCCAACTCAAGACTCATCTAGACTACCCACACCAGACCCCCCCCCCGGGAACTGAGGCTATACTGATTGATATGTGCATAACTCTGTAGCTTGTCTCGGACATCATTTCTAAATTCGATTCCCATAAGATTCCCATTAGATTCTTATAAGGCAAGTGGAGGTGACGAGATACCAGCTTTCTCAAGCTCTTGATAATAACGGCGAAGCTGTGTCTCTAGATATCTCAAGGGTTTGGCATGCTGGTCTTCAATGTAAGCTTCAGGGCTACGATATTACAGGACGATTATTGGATTTAATCCAATCATTCTTATCAGATCGTGAAATGAAGGTCGTTCTGAAGGTCTCGCTTCCAGATCCTTTAGACACGAACGCGGGTGTCCTCCTGGTTGCTACGCTGTTTCTGATCATCATCAATGATCTTCAAGACATCACCCCTAAAAATAGGATGACAAGGTTAGCTTGGCCGCTGCTCTCGAAACGGACTTCCAATCAGCGGTTAACTGGGGCAGGAAATGGCTTGTAAATTTTAATGCTTCCAAAACGAAATTGCTCTCATTTAACCATCATGGAGAAACTTCCCTGTCCGCCATCAGCATGGCTGATGCTCGGCTCCAATATAGCGCATCACTGTGCCTTCTTTGCCTCATGTTTTGAATTGGAACAACTACAGTGAATCAACAGCTGCATCTACTGCAAGCAAAGTTGATTCATTGTGTCGTACCAGAAGGTTTTGCTCATTTGAGTCACTTTAAACATCTACAAATCTACTATTCGTTGGTTCATTGAATACTCTTGCCATATCTGGTCTGATGCCCCTGCTGCTCATCTTGACGCTTTTCACAAATTACAAAGAAAGATCTGCCATGTAATCGATCCTGATATGCCATCTCAACTTCAGTCACTTACTCACAGACGTGATGTGGCTTCTCTCTGTCTTTTCGTGGTAACTGTTCAGACAGTTTTTTCTCCCTGGTGCCCCGACTACATGAATTTAGGCGTGTTACCAAAGATTGGCATCTGGGCCACACCCTTTTACTGTTGAAATAGCTGAATGTAACTGCCACTTCTACTCCAAGAGTTTCTTTTCTCACACTTTTCGATAGTGGAACTTCCTTCCTCTTACTTGCTTCCCTTCCGGCAATCTTCAAAAATTTACCTACAACGTCAATCTCCATTTTCTGTCGTCTTAAACCACGTTCATCTTTTATCTTTTCCTCACTCTCTTCTATAACCAGTCTTGTCTCTCATATACTCTCTCTGTAATCCCCTACATACTAGTGGCACTCCCGCTTTACTTCGGGTGAATTGCTTAATATATATATATATATATATATATATATATATATATATATATATATATATATATCAGTCATTTTATTATTTATAATCTTCTAGTACTGGGTTATGCAGATCTTTAACCCGATTATTCTTGACATGGGTGCGACGTTCTGGAAGCATTCTTGCGAAATTTGAATCCTTGATTTTATCGTGTAATTACTTAATTCTAGATTGCTTGGCTACATAACCAGAATTGGAATCTCCCTTTCCACCACATCTTTCCAAGTTGTTCTATGAGATTGAGATCCAATGAATGCGGCGGCAGAGTAAAGAAAAATAATTGCTGTGTGCGATGAACTAATCTACAATGATTTTTTTTTTGTGACATGGTACGTTGTCCAGTTGGAAGTGGCTATCAGAGGATAGGTGCCCTGTAGTCATGAATGAAGGAACATGGTCAGCTATGATGCCTGTGTAAGTCGGGGCATTTAATCATTCTTTTATTGGTACAAGAATACGAATCCAGTTTATTTACCGTATTATTAATCCAGCACTATCAAGCTGAGCGTTGATACAAGTCAAGATGGATTCATGCTTTTGTTCTGTTTATGCCAAATTCTGGTGTTGCCATCTCGTTCTTATCTGACAAAAGTGGAACTTGGCGTTATCTTCTGTTGATGTACTTCATCTGCTTCAGGGTTTGATATGTTTTGCATTCACAGCAGGCTATTCTGTTCACCATCATGGTTATTTCAGCAAAGGTTGTTTTTTCTCTCAGCTTGACCCAGCTTAGTCATTGTCTTCCGGACGCTTTTAACAGCAAGATATATTTTTTTTACCATTCACTGTAATCTTTATAGGTGGTTATGCGTGAAAATCCGAGAGGATCAGTAGTTTTGAAATATTCACACCTAGCAGTATTGCAGCTTTTGAAGTAGTCAAACTTGCCCGTCTGGTACCAACAACCATGCTGCGTTCAAAATCACGTGAATCAACTTTTTCCCACACTCATCCATTGAATTGAATTATAATCATCATGTCGCCATAACCATGTCTAAATAGAGATATCCAGTAATTAATATACGTCATTAACTGAACAGGCATTTGCATAAGTAAGCATTTTTCACGTACTTAATTAATAAAGGATATATATATATGTGTATGTGTGTGTGTGTATATATATATATATATATATATATATATATATATATATATATATGCTACCTGCCAGGCGTTTGTTTTTGCTAAGGCGAAGTTCTATCGTTCGTCAACTATCGACAGTTATTTGACGTTAAATTTTAAGAAGTAATCCAGTAAGACGGTCATGTTTCGATAGATTCGGCATTTTGTTATGAACTAACTGGATGCTCGTTTCATGTACCTTTTGGCACTCGCTTCTCGGCAAGAAAGCACCTGTTAATCCATCTTGCACATATAATCTATTCACGACCTGTCAGTAAGCCTCTTTTGCTCTCGCATAAATCCGAACTCAATTTATGAACATGGATGCACATTGAACTCAGATGAACTCACATATAAACAAACCAGAATCGAATAGATAGATAGATAGATAGATAGATAGATAGATAGATAAGAATACCCTGATAGATACTATTTTATATATAATGATACATATGTGCGTGTGTATACATAGAGAGAGAAAGAGAGTGAGTGAGAGAGAGAGAGAAAATGAGAGAGGGTTATATGTATTGTAAATTTATATATTTATAAATTATACTCAGAGGTGCACTCAAACATTCTGCCTGGTCCCTATGTATTGGAATATATATATATATTAGGTTGGTGCAAAAATAATGTCGTTTTCTCACATAGTAACATATGTGAGAAAACGACATTATTTTTGCACCAACCTAATATATACATACATATACACACACACACACACACACACATATATATATATATATATATATATATATATATATATATATTATCTTAAACTGTTAATACTGAAATATAACGAAACTAATTGATAAACCGTTTTATCGGTCCTCTCTCATCAATCGAGGGCAAAATTTGAAAAAAGCAACGAAAAAATGTACAATCCCAGAGCAATGTTATATGTAAACAAAAGATAAAACAATAAATGCTAATTACATTTAAGCTCACCGACCCCTCATTCTTCTTACAGAGAGATGGCTGGTAATACTTAATATATACTGATTCTAAAACCTTTAGGTGATAATCGGTATTAGTCTACTCGGTACTAAAAAGATGTCTGGGCTATAAGACCTATCACATTACTGTTTTTAATCAGATATTCAGCTTTCGTGAACCTGGTATTTAATGAACCTATGTCCACCTCTCCTTTGCGAATATCGGACGATACGTGTTCTTTGATCCATGCCTCCAACCTTTGATCAGATTGCGTATATAATCAGCATCGCACTGATATCTGAATTTATAAATTACAGCATTAATATGATGGGTAAACAGAACATTGGTTTCAACATAGGTTGGATGCCAAAAGCTTTACGTAGACTGGCAGAATATTAACAGCATATAGCACCAACTGAAAATTTGATTGGCAAATCTTGCACTCGCCTCACCAATCAACGGTGCACGCGAATAGACAATCGGGCTAGGTTTACGAAATTTCTCATATTTTTCTACAATATCCAGAGGGTAACCATTCTCGCTCACAGCCTTCCTAATAAATTCTATTTATGAATTTTAGTTAATTTCCGATCATATCAGTAAGGCCCGATGAACCAAATTTTTAATCAAATTAATATTCAAATGTTTAGAACAGAAAGAATCCCGCTGGATATGCAAACATGCAAAGGTTCGTTTTAAGTAAACTGATGTTAGAAAACCTGTGTACCAACTGATATTGTACAAGGTTTTCCTCACCTGAGTCTATTCCTCAAATCTAAAAATCTACCATTCGTCCTTGCATTGAATACTGCTACCATATCTGGTCTGGTGCCTCCGCTGTTCATCTCGAGGTCCGAGACAAAATACAGAGACGGATATGCAATGTGATAGGTCCTGATCTGGCATCTCGTCTACAGTCACTTTCTCACAGACGTAATGTGTCTTCCCTCTGTCTTTTCTAAAAATATTTTCATGGCAACTGTTCTGACGAGCTTCTTTCACTGATACCCCAACTGCATGAATTTAAGCGTGCTACTAGATTGGTCCTGCCCTTTCACTGTGGAAACAGTTAAATATAACTGACTCTTCTACTTCAACAGCTTCTTCCCGCGCACTTCCCGCCAGTGGAACTCCCTTCTTCTTACTTGTTTCCCTTATAGCTATAATCTTCAAATATTCAAATGTAATGTCAATCGACATCTTCTCATACCCTGATCCTGATCCCTACCCTTCTGTATATCCTTTCGTCAAACACCCCTCTTTACTCTTTACTCCCACTCTCTGTAACCCCGTGGGTACTAGTTGCACTTCCGTTTTGCCTGGTGTGAAATACTTAAAAAAACGAAATTCTCAGGAGTTTGTTGCTTTCTTGAAGTGTAAGATTCAATGAAGGAAGAAATTATCCCTCAGATATTTTCTGATGATTTGTGCCAATTTACTTTTACTTTTTAATAGAAATAGTCACACGTGACAAGTGACAAAAAAGAAAAGTAATATTTTCCGTTTGTATTGTGCGCAGTAAATTGAGAAATTAAATACAGAGAAATATTGTAAGTTCTATAAAAAGATATTTTTAAATTGTACAAGCCACAATGAAGAAACTAAAATGTATACTCATACATGACAATGCTTATATTCTCTAAGGCTTGGCACTTTGATGTGCTGTAAGGATTAGCAAGCTTATCCCGTTAGATCAATTCTTCACTGGGTGTTCCAAACCTTCGGCCTTGTGCCATCTTGGCAAAAGGGGTTTCAAAGTTACCAAATATTAATTCCTTGTGATCAACCAATCTTCTTCTTCTTCTTCTTCTTCTTCTTCTTCTTCTTCTTCTTCTTCTTCTTCTTCTATGTGCCATTCTTCAGAAGGTGAGTAATCATGATTCCCACCCAAGCTCCTATTTCATGTAACTCTTAGTAATTTCTGCCTTTTTAATATCTATATCACTGCATATGATTTATGTTATAAACTGAAAGAGACGCGGTCTAATATTCATACTTGTATAGATATTTGCTATTCATTCACATAAGCACGTAAGGCATGTGCCCCGCTGTTTCCCTTTCTCCTTTTTGCCTTCAGTATGACTTGCTAATGTCAATTTCTACAAACCCGTCTTCCTCATTTTGTGATCCACGTATTTCAGCTGTCTTTCTGATTCTGAGTATGAGTTTCCTTTTCGTTTCTATTTTCCTTAAGACTTCTTCGTTGACGACACTCTCCGTCAATGTTATTCTCAGTATCCATCTGTAGAATCCTATTTCTGTTGGCTCCAGTTTTCACTTCGTCTGTAAGAAAAGGGTCCAGCATTCGCTATCATATAGGGAGATTGGTATAAAAATAGCAGTTCATTCATAACACGGAATTATCTTATAAACAGACGCGGTCTAATAGTCATACATGCTAACAGTTTTCGTCATATCGATTGGTTAATAGGAATTTTATTGTGAAAGTATTGATTTACATAATAAAATCTGCTTAAGTATTTATAATCTCTATTGAAACAGATCTTTTTCTTGTCCTTAGTTTATGTCATATGTTTATACTGATTCTTATTATATTTCAATGTAATCATAATGACAGCGAAACTGGATACAGGTAACTTAATTCCACGTATATGCGTGGGTGGGTATGTATTTCAGAACTGATTAATACGGCCTGTTATATTTTGTATCAGTATCACATTTCGTGTGACTTTGTAAATGACATTGTGTGCGTATATATATATATATATATATATATATATATATATATATATATATATATATATATATATATATATATATGTGTGTGTGTGTGTGTGTGTGTGTGTGTGTGTGTGTGTGTGTGTGCTTGCATGTAGGTGAGTGTAATAATATCAGTACATTTCCTTGATTATATATCAACGTGTTCAATAATTTGCATTCGGATATATAAACCACTGCTATCATTTAGCGGAGTACACTTTTTATACTAATATTCATTCAAGCCAAGGCCCAAGATACACTCGAGGTAGATTATTATCTGGTGTTGTATGAGATTGTGTGGAACTGACACACAACCTGTTCAAGTCTGGGGTTAACCACTATCTTCCACTTACATCCGAATAAACTTTCCCTCTAACTCTGCAACAATCTACCTCGAGTGACTCTCGGGCCTTGTACAGATTGAACATCATAGTAAAATAAAATGTACGTAAATAAAAAACATTAAGTTCGTGGTGTTATGATGGAAATAAAATGGTTAACCTAGAAATGAAGATGCCAACATTGTAGTGACTGGGAAAACATCCTGCCGGGGGTCTGTTCCATAAAGCATCAGTTCTTGGGAAGAAGCTGACCGAGAGAATCTTCCGCCTTACTAATGGAATACGAAGCGAATGGGGGTGATTCATCCTTGTGTACGTTTCATGGCGGGTCCTACTTGTAAAGGTCAAGAGTAGTGGAACTAAAGGATGTAGCTCTTCAGAACACATGCCATGGGAATAGCGATAAAGCAGCGAGACACACGAGATTTCGTCCATGGGAAGGGGATTGCTGGGTGGAAATGAAACGCCATCCACAATTCAGCGTAAACACTCTTGAATTTTACCAAGACCGGCCAGCGAGGATTGGGCAGCTCCAACCAAGATATAACAGCAAGACACCGTTTTTATTGAGAGATTGAAATAAAATAATGACGAGATTTCATCAGCTAAATTTATTACTTATTCCTATCACTTAATCCTCCGCCGGAGATTTACTGCGATATATTCTAATATATCCCATTTCAGTTGGGGTGATTTTGTACTTGTAAAATATACCATTGTACAAACAAGATTAAGGCTTTCTTCTCGAATTATATAACTTTTCTGCTATCTTTGAACGATCTGCCTTAAAAGATTCTCAAATCATTAAAAAATATACATGCAAACGATACCATGGATTAAGGGTGCACCTGCAAAAGTCAACATGACTGTAGATGCTGGCAGCTGATCTCGCTATTAACCTTGCTCGCACAGTTCAATGGGAGGGATCTGTATCGTCACATTCAATACCTTCAAAACAAAACTAATAACAAAGCTTGTGGTTAGATCCAGTGATTAAACCCAAAGAGTTGTGAGTTCAATACCAGGCCACAGCAATGGTGGACCAAGTTAAAGCGAAATAACTGAGATTTCCAGAAGAGGCATGGCACGTGGAACTAGAACAATCTACCCCGGTGGACGAAATAAAGGGTTAGGTTCGAAATTCGAATCACCTGAAGAAATCCTGAGCGTACAACTGCCGAAACGTTCTGAATATGTCACTGAAGATGAGGATAACAGCCCGAATAATGTAAATAATGAAAGTCATCATAATACCTCATCTCAGAGATATAGACAGATAAAGCTAGTAATGTTTCATCATCATTGTGCAAACCGTGGGTTTACTTCAGTCAGAATGAACAGTAGTATTCTCAATGAGTCTCCTAAATTTATAGGTCTGTTTCGACTTAAGCTCACTCCAGACCCCAAATGTAACTTGTATATACGATACATTGCTAATGATGCTGAAAAATAGTCACTTCTTGGGTACTGCTGCTATATCTGGACAGGAGTTACCTAATACTCAATTTTGTAGATTCGATAGAAATAAAAAGTGTTTGAATGATTTTAGCCATTTTTCTTGCTAAGTCTTTGGACAATAAGTTCCTCAAACAGCTCCATGCAATTCTAGTAGTTAGATTTATACGAAAACAGTTTAACCCAATGACATCATTTGATATACTCTTTCTTTTTTAACTTGAACGGATGCCGTAGAACAATTTTGAAATGTATTCGTACCAATAACTCGTTACTAGATATTTCATATTTATAGATTGGTACGAAACTAAACGAAAATCAAGTCAATACCGTTATTATTCTTGAAATCTATAGTGAAAATAAAAAAAAAGACTTCGCTGCATTTGTCAAAGTTAATTATCGAAATATTCCATGTGTTTTATATTACATTACATAAGATTCACAAGTGCAAAGCTATTTATTTAAAGAAATGAATCTAGATTAACGATAATATCATTATACAAATTCATTTCTTTCTCTTTCTTTCTATTTTTAATCACATTTCATTCAAGCAAGGTGACACTAAGGCACATAACGTTGCTGAGAGTAAAAGAGACTAAGAAAACGTAGCTAAGGGAAAATACAATGAAAAGAACAGGACTCAAGGAGACAGAAGATGATGATTGGCGTTGCATTTAAATTTTTAAAGTTTGTAATTTACAGGAAAACGAGAAAAGAGTTCCACATGAGAGAAGTGCAAGAGGAAAAAACTATTTAAATAGACCTTACGGTTACACTTAGCAATTTCAGAAGTAAAATGATGAGACCTAGCTGCCAATCTAGTATTGCGCTTAAAATCGTGAAGTCGAAGCACCAGAAAAATTGCCATAAAATTCTGTATAGATAAAGCACAGCAAAGCTTTTTAGAGCCGCGGGAAAGTGAATATAGCCGAGATGTATGGTCAGGACCGATAACATTGCCGATTATTTTTTAGATTTTCTCAGAAATGTCAAGATACTTAGCAGAAATACCAGATCTGATGTGCCAACACTATTCGATTGTACAAATCAATAGTAGACTTATAAAGGTGCAAAATAGATTCAGGTGATAAGAATTGTACAAAACAACACCACGGACCAACTTACTTAGAAGCAATTAATTCGATATAATTATTTCATTTCATATCAGCAGAATATCAGTTCATCAAATATACGACGACGTTGGCTGCATTTAATCAAATGATACCTCTGATGAAAGACTTGGGTGTCTAGGGTGAATCATATTTAAAAAGTCACCTGTCCTAGGTATGACGATAAACTACATCCGACAGCAAGGCTTTTGATAGGAGGTTTTGAGGAGCATGGACCTACTTCTTAATTACTGGTGTTCCCAGGTCCACCCTGACCCGAGGTGGTAACATCTGTCAGTGTCCCAGCTGTGTGCAAATAGTTACACCTTCCCCCAAAAAAGTGGTCAAAATGCTATGAAAGTATAAATATAGGTTTTAATACCGGCAATACATTTTTGGAAAAAGTATTACCATCAATACATATTTGAAAAAAGTATTGCCAGTAATAAAATTCTTGTCGACATTAAATAATCCATTGAGGTTGATCTGCCGTGAAATAAACCAAACCAAACCAAGAAAGTCAATAATATTTTCACTTTTTATATTTTCATAAAAAAAAGCCTCCAATCTTCCAAGCTTCGATTTCGAATTCCTAAGAGGCATTTTTAGTTTGGTGTCCTTGAGGACACATGGCAAAGTGGATTGGTTAGATCCAGTGACAGGACCCAAAGAGTGTGAGTTCAATACCCGGTTAAGGCAGCGGAGAACTTGGAGAGGGGAATTAACAGGAAATAACTGATAACTGACATCCATTAGACATGGCACGTGGAACTAGAACAATCTACCCCAGTGAGTGTTCAGTTCGACATTCCAACCACCTGAAGAAGGCCAGAGTGTACAACGGCCGAAACGTTGTAATAAATATGGCGGCAAAGATGAGGACAATAGTCCGAATAATGTAAATAGTGTACATAATACCTCATCTGAGAAATATAGACAGATAACTCTTATCAAATTTCTTCTTACTTGCAGATAAACACTCTCAAAGTTTTACAACTCTTCTGCCATTGGTTTTATTTGAATTGAATGCCTCAGCTGGGTGCCTCCAGATATTTTCTTGTCTTTATGCCCATAAAATTATAGTTTTACCTAATCTGACCATAATATATTGTGCCAGAACGTGATTTCTTTACAAATACAATATAAGATTTAAAAGGATTTCAAATGATTAGCCTTTAGAAAAGCGTCTTACGGAAACCCGCTGTGTGTATTTGTTGAAACTTTCATTCCTGAGTTTTAAGATTTCGGTTATTTTCAACAGTTCTTAGAAAACTACTCGTTTCTCGAACTGGCAATGTCTTCGTCCTGCATGTCGAGATTTATTTACAAAACTCTCCATTAAACTTTTGAATGATTCTTTCCAGTTTGCACTTGATTCAGGGATTTAGTAAATAGATTAAAAAAGACATCATATCAACGAATTAATATGCAGGGTGGAATGCCGATGAAATTTATTCCATTTATACATGAATTTATATAATTTTTTGTTCATTCGCATATATACTATATCCACTGAGTCAATACAAATCTCTCTTTCTAACCGAATGTCTTATTTTGACTTGAATGATGTATTCTTCAGCAGGGAGAAAAACATCAAAGAGTACACACTGACTCTAGTCTTTATGCTTTTATTCTTTCTCCGGACATGATTCCTTGCATAGACATATGTGTATGTGTATGTGTGTGTGTGTGTATATATATATATATATATATATATATATATATACACACGCATATATATATATATATATATATATATATATATATATATATATATATATATATATATATATATATATATATGTATATATGTATGTATGTATGTATAGTAAAGTTATCTGTTGTTATATAATCCAAGTGGATCCTAGTAATATAAAATATTAAAACTGATCCACAAAAAGTTATTTTGCCGGAAGTTTTTTATTTGTTTATTTATTTATTTATTTGGGTTAAATTATTTTTCTTGTCATTATTTATTTTTATTTTTTATTTTTATTTCTTATCTTATATATTTATTTTTTATTTATATTTTAATTGGTGTTTTTATTAACGTAGTAAAACTTTGTTTATATCGCTTATTTTGTTTTATTTTGGTTTGGTAAGATAATTAAAACTATTTATTCAATTTTGGGGTCCATTGTTTATTCGCAGTATTATTTTGGCGAGAGCAGTTTTTAATTTGTTTATTATTTCATGTATTTATTTGGATTGATTATCTTTATTCGTTTTTCTAACGGTTAATTTATTGGGATCGGTTTCTTAGTTTATTTGTTTTGATGCATTTAGATTCATTTATTTTACTTGTTTTATATTATTTATTTATTATACTGAATATTTTTATTCACTCTTTTCGGTTTTCGATTTTTAAGAAACGTAGTATTTTTTAATTTTTTTATCGTTATATAACAGTTATAGCTATGATTATCGTCCGATTTTTGGTTTGATTTTTATAGTCTAACAAATATTTTGGTCATAATGGTTTGTTGATTTGTTTATTATTTACTCTATTTATTTGGGTTCATTGATTTTGTTGTTTTGTTGACGATTGCGTGCAGTATGAAGCAGACTGTCGCCTCTAAGTGTTGACTTCAAAGTTCACTTTTATATTTACACACGCTCTATCTCTGATATTGAGCACTTTATCACATAAATATAGCACACCTTAAGACTATATTTCTTCATATATTTATATATATATATATATATACAGACATATATATATAGTAAATTTTAACAGCACACGCAGACACATATATGTATATGAATGTATATATTACATACACACACACACACACACATACATACATACATATATATATATATATATATATATATATATATATATATAAATTGCATATATTTTGGCAGGATGTTTTCATTAAGACAGCTTTCATTAAATAATGTAGACAAGTTTTGTTTACTTATTTTTAATAGGATCCATTCGTAATTACGGGAAAGTTTCTTAGTATCCTTATTAAATGAAGAAAGAAAATTACCATCATGATGCATATTCCTTTTATTACGAGTACTTTCGACATCAGCCCAATGTAGTCATCAGGATGACACAAAAAACAAAAAAATTCCCCCCAAAAATCAGCAATATTATCGGCCCTGATCTGGAGCCTCGGCTTCAGTCATTTTTCCATCGCCGTAAGGTTGCCTCCTTATAAATACTTTTGCTATGTTACCTAGACTGGAGTCGAGATCTCATCAATTTACATATTCGCTAGCTAGATGTGGCTACAACTTCTATGCTAACAGTCTCTTTTCTTTTCTCACATTTCTCGCCTGTGAAACTCACTTCCGGCGCCATGCTTTCCAACCTACTTTAATCTCCAAAATTTTAAATGTCTTCCTGATTACTCTTTTCTCTTCCTGCTTATTAGTAATGTTTCTGTTCTTAATTCTTCCACACAGATTAATTCCTTGTGTTTTAATGGCTTTACTGCCTTTCTTGATGTGACTATATACACACACACGCATATATATATATATATATATATATATATATATATATATATATATATATATATATATATATGCGTGTGTGTGTGCGTGCGTGTATGTATGTATTGATTTTTCTATAGATTTGAAGGAGTTGCCTCTCGGTGGCTCCAAAAACTTAAGTGAATCTGACATTTTTTTTCCAAAAATACCCATAAATTTATGTATTTAGTTAAACAATCTATCTTTTCAATTGTATTTTATTTTTATTTATTTAATTGTGCTATACTATACCAGGCGCTTTTTTTTATATATACTAAAAGCGTTTCATAAAGTACTACACAAAGTATTGTGCGTACTGATAGGAAAGTTTGATTTATTTGGGAAAGATATTAGAATCGTCTATAATATATTCTGGTAGCAAACCTCCTATATACGGATATGCAATGAACAATGAAAATAAAAAGAGGCATAAAAAGGACGTGTTTTCTTATCATATTTATTCAACCTTTACAATAAGGAAGTCCTGAGAGAAGTCCTACTATTGTCGGCCAAAACCTTAACCGGGTAAGTTATGCAGATAAAATAGAATTGATAGGAGACACAGAAAGGAAAATGCAGGTTACCTGCTGAGGGTTAGGGTTAGGGTTAGGGTAGTAACGAAAAGGGAAAGAAAGGATTAAACATTAATTGCAAGAAGTTAGTAAATTTGGTTGTCATCAAATAAACAGGCCAATGGGTAAACTACAAATTCAAGCAAGTACGGACATTTTAATATCTTGGAAGCGTTTCAAAAGTGAGTGGAAAGTGTGACACCGAAGTCTGAAGATGCATTGGGATAGTGAAAGATGCCTTCCAAAAGCTAAGCAAAGTATCAAGAAACAGGAAAATTTTCGTTAGAAACAAAGGAAACAGTACTGAACTTTTATGTGATGTCAGTCCTTCTAAATTGCAGCAAATACTGTACAATCTTTGCACAGATAAAGAAGTGACTTGAGGCAACAGAAATATAATTCTACAGAACGCTAAGGATCCCATGGAATGATCATATGAGTAACGAGGAAGTTTTATGGAAAATGGAAACAAAACAGAAACTTCTACTTAGAATCAGAAAGAGAAAATTGAAATTTCTAGAACATATAATGAATCAGGGAAAAGCAGCGAATAACTGATCTTTAAAGGGGGTTGGTAGAAGATGAAATCGAAAATCTATCAGAAATACAGACCTAATAGCTACAAAAACTAGGAAGTTATGGAGAGCCATGATTTCTGAAGGTACACTTTTCTTTGTTTATTGTTGCATGTGTGCAAAAGTTAAACAGAAACCACATTACGGAAGAAACAAATTTAGCTTTTGTCTTTATGTTTAAATCGAATTCACCCCAAACGAGGAAGTAAATCCACTAAGACACAAGGGGTTACTTGGTGTGAAATAATTAGAAAACAGAAACATTATTAAGGAACGTGGGGAATAAAAGAGTAATAAGGAAGACGGTAGATAACGACTGACATTGCTCTGAAACTTTTTAAGATCAAAGTTGGCTGGAAAGCATGCAGCCGGAAGAGATTTTCACGAGAGAGAAGGACGAGAAAAGGAACTGTCTACATAGAACTTACACTTACATTCTAACCAATTCCATAGTAATCTGATGACACCGTGTTGCCAAACTAGTACGCAATTAAATTAATAAAGTTTAGGGACCATAGCGAAACGATTATCCGAACAATTACCATGAATGTATTTATAGAAAAGACACATGTAAGCAACTTTACGACGGTAGGAAAGTGACTGAAGCCGAGAGGCCAGGTCAGGACCAATAATATTGCTGATTCTTCATTGGATGTTATCAAGGATCTCTAGATATATAGGGGGAGCACCTGACCATATGTGGCAGCAATATTCTAAACAGGAACGATTGGTAGACTTATATTTGTGCAAGATTGATTCTAGAGAGAGAGAGAGAGAGAGAGTTGTCTAGCACGACAGAGTAAACCAATTTTCTTAGCAGTAGACCTATCAGTGGATTCAATATTATCTTTCCAGCCGAGAATCTTAGCCCGAGAAAGAGCAACGAGTCACACTCCTAGAGGTTAGCATCAGCCATGCTGATAGAATGCATAAAGAGATCAATAAGATGTATAATAGAGAGCTGTTTTGTATTATATAAGTAACAAGCCATTCTTTGCGCCAGTTAACAACAGACTGTAGGTAATTTTTTAGATCAGCCGCCAATTTGACTTTATCGAATTGATCAAACTTCATCAAATGGGTTAGAATTTTATATTTGTGTCATCGGCATAGTTACTAAGTTGGGGGCTGATGCCATGAGGAAGGTAACGACTTGGAGAGTATTGAAGCTGATACACGTTTACTTATCCCATCAAACAATATAAAATTCATATTTTGTTAGGTTTTTACTATACTCAAAAAGCTTTCACATATGAATACATATATTTCTGCAATTGTTTTTGCTTTTCCTTGGGCGTTAACAAAATCGATCTTTTCACCTACCGTCTTTGTAAACATCTTGGAACAGAGCACCATTGTTGTAATAAAGAAAATATCATAAAGCGTTGACATTAAAAAGACAAGCATTACAGACATATATATATATATATATATATATATATGATATTGGGGGTTTATGTGCGCATGTGTGTGTCTGCAAGTTTTTCCGTCCTTTTGGGTATTTTTAAGAAACCGTTTATCTACAGTGCACTCAATCTGAAAGATTCACAAGTACGCTAGGAACATTTGCATACACTAATAATCTATAAATGTAGAATTTATAAGTGTTCATCTTAACGTGTCATTAAAAATAAATAAACTAAAACGTAACAATGGAACAATGAACCAACTGTCCTTTTATAATTTCCTTCGAAACCTCGGGCAAAATTGTTCCCACCCTTCGGCAGACGTTTAGGACGCCTCTTTAGCTAAATATTATGCTGAACAATAAAAATTTTCTTATGCTTAATCACACACACACACACACACACACACACATATATATATATATATATATATATATATATATATATATATATATATATATATATATATATATATATATATAAATATATAAGGGCTGCCGATTGCGTTTAGTATGAAACAGACTGTCACCTCTTGGAGTTGACTTCAGTGTGTTTATGCGTGTGTTTTCTGTGCGGATGTATTTTTATGTGTATGTTTGCGCGTGTGCATGCATATAAGTAAGCATACGCATTCGCTCGTGTATGTTTGTGTGTTCATGTATGCGTGTCTAAATGGTTTTTTGCGTGTTTTTTGTGCAGTTAAGTGTTTATGCATGTACATTCATGTATGCGCATCTAAATGTTTTTTTTTGGGGGGGGGGGTTGTATATATGTTTTTGGGGGTGCATGTTCGCGCCCCTATATACGTTCTCATGTTTTCTGTTTTATAAAAAAATTAATTTTGGAAAAATTGTTGGATATTATTTGCTGATATACCAATATTACAGTCATATTGTTTTTTTTGGTGGATTGTGTATGAGATTGATATGGATTAGATGTTACGTGCTTCATATGTGCATGCGTTTGTGCCTCTGAATGTGTTCTCTTTTTTGTGTATGTTTCTGTGTTTTGTCAAGAGTTTAGTTGTAGTAAATGTTGTTGGTTATTGTTTGATACATACACACATACACACATACACATACATAGATGCACATATAAAGATGTCCCTGCGTAACACAATAATAATAAAACAGATGTCACCAGAGAAGGCGAGAAAAGAATGAAAGAATAAATAAAAATTAAAAAAAATAGAGAAAAAGAAAGAGAGAAAATGAAATCAACAATCGATCAAAAGATGAAAAAGAAACCAACACATTCAAACCACAATAAACCAAGAATAAAAAGTACAAGAAAACCAATAAATATTAACAAACTCTGACGAGGAATTACTTGTATGCAACTACGAAACTTTAAATTAAAGAATTTGACTATTTAATTTAAATTTAAAAATTTAAAGAATTGCATGTATGCAACTATGAAACTTGAAAGTAAACGTCAGGTACGTGAAAAAATTGTTATTACTAATTATATTAATTCTCTGTCCTAAACTACTATATTGAGCACTGCTTGCCTTAAATGCCCTTAACAGTAAACCATTGAAAAACAGTCTTCCAAATTGCGAATATATATATATATATATATATATATATATATATATATATATATATGTATATGGGGGTGAGTTTGTGAGTTAAACAGATAAATCTTGTCATTTGATTTCAATAAAACACGTACATACACATGTAAATAATAATAATAATAATAATAATAATAATAATAATAATAATTTTGTCTTATTTAATTTTATTTTAAGTCCTTTTGACTTCATTTATTTTTAATTTTTTCATTTTACTTTTATTTTATTCGCATTCTTTTTTTTTTACTTTTATTTTTATCGATATTTTTCAAAAAATTTCCAGCGGACCTTCCGTATTTTTTTTAACTCGGCATAATGTATCTTTGTCGATGTGTGTATATGTATATATAACCAGAAATGGCTAAAAAAAAGTACTAACAAAATACAAAGGACAGATCCTAATAAAGAAACTGAGACACACACCAATCACTGTGAAGATAATACTGAAAGTTTAGAAGAGTTGGAATAGCGTGAGATTAATCGCTGGCAAACCTGCAATAAAACGAGTCCCAAACACATTGAACCGACTTATTTTACGGAAAACATGGATAGCATACTCGAAGACAAGAAAGAAATCATGAGATATATAAATTGAACACAAAATATTGAAACAAAGCATAACCTCAAAATTCTTAAACTCTAGAATGCCGCACTCAAATTAATTCTAGTTGAAGTAAACTCACATATAAGACTCAACGAAGCAATATATGCATCTGCAATAGCAGCAAATAAAAAAATGAAACATCAAAGTAAAAAAAGGCAATCTCACAGACATAAAGATCCACCTTGGAAAAAAAATTTCTGAAAGAAATTGAATTACTTAAAAGTGAATTATCAGTACTCGATGAATTGGCAAGAGGAACAAATTTAAGGACAAGAAAAGTCAGAAGAGTAAAAAGAAAATACAACATTAGGAATTAAATTGATGCCCTATCAGCTGAAGAAAAAATAGTGCAAACAATACAACTGAAGCCTCAAAGTATCAGACGCAATGAAAAATTCTACAGACAGAACAAAATCTTTCAAACCGATGCAAAAAATTTACAGACATAGGCAATCAAAAAATTAAAGTGACAACACCCACAAAAAATGGAAGAGGTTGTGTATTTCTGAGGAAAATATCGGCTTGCCCTAAAGGACATAATAAAAAAATTGATTGGATGACGCAAGAGGTAAAAATGGGTGAAAAATAAACCAGAACAAAAATGGGCGGGAATCGCAGAAGAGGATGTTGAATGTGTACTGAAAGAGCACACAACTCTAGAAATAGAAAAATCCCAACTTTTGACTCTATTGTCTAAATACAGTAGCCAAAAAACTAGTGAAAGAACTTCAAGAAATGGTCAATGATCCTACTAAAATTCCTTCATATCTTCCTTCTACCCAAGAATGGTGACACAAATGTCCTAAAAAACTACAGACGAATTACATGTCTTCCCACGACTTGCAAACTGATGACATGTATTCTGACAAAACAAGTATATTCCTTTGAAAAATGACTTACTACGTCTTGTACGAAAACTGTGCAAACGTGGCTCTTACGTATGTGAAGACCAATTGCTAATTAATAGGATGATCTTGGAGCACTGCTTCAATAAAAAGAAAAATCTCAGTACTACCTGAATAGATTACCGTAAAACATTCGATAGTGTACCTCATTCCTGGATCTTAAAATCTTTAAAGTCATCAATTTCATCAAAGTATGTCGATATGGAAAACAACACTTCAACTCATTTATATAAATGGAGTCTATAAGTTTGCAGAAAAAAACAACAACAAAGGAATATTTCAATGTGACTGTTTGTCTCCCTTGTTATTTTGTATATCGCTGATAGCATTAACAAGCGAACGTAAAGAGAATGGAACATGCCTATAAGATATCTCAAAAGAAAATATGCCATCTATTTTACAAGAATGACTTTAAGTTGTATGCTAGGAATGAGAGTGAGCTGGAAATTCACCTGAAAACTGTAAAATGTTTCAGTGATGACATTGGAATGGAATTCGGTTTGGATAAATGTGCTAATGCCACAAGTTTATGAGAATCATTACGACAAACCTTCTTTGTTAGCTTAGATCCCGCCGTAACAATCAAAGACTTCGAGCAAGAAGAATATTATTAGGTTGGTGCAAAAGTAATGACGTAATAATGTCGTTTTTGACGTTACAAAATACGTCAAAAAACGACATTATTACGTCATTATTTTTGCACCACCCTAATATAAGTACCTCGGTGTAAATAAGAATGAAGGAATTCACCAAAAAAAGAAAGAAATAGTGCGAAACGTGTACTGTAGAATGGTGCGACTGATATTAAGAACTGAATTGAATTCTCATAACAGAATTATGGCCATTAATAACCTTGACATCCCAGTGGTTCAACATAGTTTCAACATCTTGAACTGGACTCTAAATGATATCAGACGAATGGATTCTAAAACAAGAAATCTTCTTTCTAAGCATAACACGTATCATCCAAATGATGATGTAGACCGTCTATACAGACCCAGTAAAGAAGGCGGAAGCGGTCATATTCAACTCGAATTGTCATACAAGACAAAAACTATTGGCTTATTAACTTACATGGAAACACCAAAGGACTAGATGATGCAATTATCCAAAACATACAAAAACTGAAAAAAAACTATTAAATAATATAAACGAGATTTAAATTTAGTAGATTCTGCAGAAAATTAAACCCAAACCCCAAAACCAACAGTTACAGCAAAAACGATGAAAAAGAGAGCCCAGGATAAAGGTCTTGGACAGATGAATCAATGCTAGCAAGCAAACCTCTACATGGCCAATATCCAGAACGTGTGAATAAAGCCGATGATAATGTTAACTCTCATCGATTTTTACGAGCATCTGGAACAGAAGGCTTTATTCTTGAAGCGCAAGACCAGAGATTTTTCACGAGAAATTTTCATATATAATAGTGTAAAGCCAAAGTTCAGGTACTGTGACAAATACCAGGAAACCATTGACCATCTAATCACAAGATGTTCTGTACTTGCGTTAAATGAATCTAAATATCGTCACGATATTGTGGAGCAATATTTACACTGGGAAAACACTTTGGCAAAGATGTTAATAAACACTGATAAACACAGCATCGGTTACAGAAATAGAAGACATCGCAATTCTATGTGATTACATCATCTTTACAGACAGGAAGATTGAAGCAAATAGGCCAGACATAATTGACAAAAACTGAAAAGAAAAACCTTGCCTACTATTTGATATGGCTTTCTCAGTGAATTGTAACATAGCAATCAAGGAATTTGAAAACTATTGAAGTGGAAATCGAAATAGAAAAATGTCGAAATTGAAAAGTAGAATAGTACCAACCATAGTAGATGCTCCTGGAGTGATAAAAAAGGAACACAACAACGCATTTAAAATGTCATTGGAAACCCCAGCTTAAGAGAAACACAAAACTTATCTTGATAAGTACAGCCCATACGCTAAGTCCATATAACGCTAGTGACGTTATGAAAGTTGGAAAAACAAATCATGAAATGTCGCCATAACAACACACCAGTACTTCCCTGAGGTTTTGGTAGTTGGAGTGACCATAGAAAACATTGAAATATAATAATAATAATAATAATAATAATAATAATAATAATAATAATAATAATAATAATAATAATAATAATTGAAGAAGTTCAAAAATGCTGGTAGAATATTTGGAGCAACCGAAAGGAATATAATCCCAATGAAGAGTGGATCACAAGAATGAAGGATACACCAGTACAAGAATGGTAAAATATAACGAAGACTAAAGTAAGGCAAGCTCTTCCTAGGAAACCTCTCAAAAATGTAAATCCCCGAGGAAATGACAAAGTACGTAAATTTTGACTCTAGCATCTGTGATCGATACATAATGCTCTGGCGCCAATTTTGTCAATGCTAATTAACAACCCCAATTAAATTTCGCAATGGATCACTGAATATTATTTAATATCTCTTACTAAAACCGGGTGAAACGGATGGATCAAAAACGTGTAAGCGAATAATATTATCTGTCAAGCACATATAAATTGATCACGTCTGTCCTAACAAAATGTACTTACACTCTTTCCCGATGAAAACAACGTTCTTCCTCTGGAACAGAAGGGATATCGAAGAGGTAGCAAAGATAAACTACTTATAAATATAATTATCCAAGAAAGTTGCATGAAAAAAAGATAGAAATATCAGCACAATTTCGATAGATTACCGTTTGCCACACTCTTTGTTCCTGAAGGCTTTGGAAATATACGAATTCTCCTCGGTGACAGTAAATTTCTTTAAATATGTCATGGGAATGTGGAAAACTACATTATACCTAAATCATACCAAATGGACTGCCATTTCGAATCGTTTGAATATCCAACGAGACTCCCTGTCGTCCCATCTATTTTGGCTGTTCTTAATCCCCTTTTCACAAGAACTAAACAGTAATAACTATGGATACAAAGTAAAAAGTTAAGGGCTTAATCACCTTTTCTGTATGGATTATAGCAAACTATTTGCCAAAGACGGCAATGAGCTGAAGAACATTATCAAAACTGTAAAATGTTTCTGTGATAACATCGGTGTGGATTTTATATTAGATAAATGTGAAAAATTACCATTCAAGAAATGGAGAATTACAGAAACACACTCAATAGATGTAGATTTTGTCAAAAGGATTATGGAACAGGAACTATAAGTTCCTAGGAGTCAGCGAAGGAGATGGAATACGGCATACCAAAATGAAGGAAAAATTAAAAAAAAAAAGAATACTACTGCGCTCTGTGTTAAATACCAAGTCGAATTCACAAAACAGCATATCATCCATAAACTCTTTGGCTGTACCTGGACGATAGCGGGCATTAAACAAATGGATGTCAAAACGAGAAAGCATTACACTTGCCACTGCCTGATGTTGATTGTGCGTATGAGTCCATATCCGTAGGAGGCAGAGGATTACTTCAACTAGATTTTACAAAACTACAGCTATCGGTCTTTAAGGATATCTGGAAACTACAGAAAACTCGCTGATGATCTGTGACAAAGAACATAAAAGAATAAGAAAATCTATTCAATAATAAAGGAATCTAATAAATTCAAAAGAGTGCGAAAAATGCAAATAAACCATAATACACCTACTGTAGGAGCAGCAAGATAAACCTCTTCTCTGCTCGTGCCAAACAAGCTGATGTCAACAAACGCCGTACCCATCAGTGGCTACGTAGTGCAGGGTTAAAAGCTAAAACCGAAAGTTTTATTCTTGCTGCACAGGAGCAATGCTTCCTAACTATAAATTACCATGCAGACATACTGAAAAATTGCGTTAAACTAAAATGCACATTCTGTGATAAATATCCAGATATCCAATTGAGCATCTTGTATCAGGTTTCACGGTATTAGCACCCACTGAATATAAAACTCGGCATGACAGGATGGCCCAATATTTGAAGTGGAAAATCTGCAACTTTTACGGAAAGGGAACTGGAAGAAACGGGTATGGACAACACCCAAACCTGGTTACAGATTTAGGACCTGTAAAAATTGTATGGGACTTTACAATATGCACAACAAAAACAACGTGACAGACATCGTGATCAAAGACCACAAAAACAGAATGTGCTTTCTTATTGACATACCAATTCCTGTAGACTGTAATATATATTTGAAGACTTTTAAAAAGCTATCAAAATACAAGGATCTTGAAGTGGAAATCTCAAAGAAGTGGCAAAATGAAATTAATAAAACTATTTGTAGTTGGAGCCCTCGGTTTGATTGGAAAAATTCCGATAGATTCATTGAAAGGATCCGTGATAATCCATGCCTTAAAGAAATAGAACAAATTGTAGACATAGGAAGAGTTCACAACTTTCGAAAGGCTTGATCTATGTAAAATGTGTGTAATCATTGGCTGTTTCTTTTTATTGCAAAAAGGCTCAGGGAAAAATGTCATAATGCCACGTCTGTTTGGGAGCCAGAAGTAAAGGATAATAATAATAATAATAATAATAATAATAATAATAATAATAATAATAATAACACCATATTTATTCAAAGCGATCACTACACGCCAGAGATTCGTTCTCTTTATTATCTGTAATTTGACTTGGGAAAGAGAGTAGAGTGGTTTCCCGTTGCCTTTTTGCAGACTTCTGTATTCATAGTAGTCCTTTTCATGTCCTAGCAGCTGCTAAAAGCTAGAAAGCATAGTCAAGCTTGATGTTTAACAGAGAACTAAGGAAGAAGTAGATTCATAAATTTCCCAAGGTCATTAGTGAGAACATGGTGGCAGCAAATTAGGTTAAAATTTGACAGCATCTCCTCGGTCCCATTACAGCGACATTGTTTCAGGTGACCTGATGGCTGCGAGCCAGCAACTCTGTTTCACTAACGGCATATTATATCCAATTTGAGAGGATAATGTGCGTGTCTCTCTCTCTCTATATATATATATATATATAACGACGGTTTCTCTTGCTAGGGAGGACGCAGGTTCGAATCCTCCCGGAAGAGGCATCTTTTTCTTTAATAACATCTGTCGAATATTCAAGCCGTATACGAAATTAAATAAATATACTGTTTAATAAATAAACGGAAAAATAAACTCAAATAAGAGTTTACACTAAATTTAACGTTTAAAGTGATAGTACATACATGCATTTGAACAAAATTTTTATATTACATAATTTATATATTGTCTTAAAAATTACGGAGCGCATTCTTAATGTATATATATATATATATCTTAGTGTGTGTCTCTGTATGCGTGTGTGTGTACTCTAGGCCAAATTGATTTCGAAGAAGCGCCTAAAAATTGAAATTTGCGTGCCTTTTACAATACAAAATTAATTAATACACTTCGAGCAAGGAATATTTTCTCTTCCTGAAGAATTTTCGCCTATGTTCACTAATAATAATAATAATAATAATAACCCATTACTGCATAAATTTTCCTTAAAATATTAGATTTTTGTCTAATCTGCATTGCTGTCTAAGTGTTGCAAGATTTCAAATTTTAGGTAACCTCTTTCGACTTATTGTGTGCATTTAGGCAGCAAATGTTTTTAAGGCAAAGAGTCAAATGGTGAGAATCGTAGAACTGTTAAGGGTAGTGACGTGGGCAAAGATTATACACACACACACACATATGCATACATACATATATATATATATATATATATATATATATATATATATATATATATATATATATGAAGGACGAGGGTAGCGGAAAGTAGATAAAAATGACATTTCATTATTTTTTCCATCAGATTTAAACCAATTAATATCATTATTGAAAGAAACTTAAACATTGTAAACTTAAAAGGTTGCGCCAAACTAAAGAAACAAACAAAATTTAAAATTTATTCCTTCAGATGGACTGATGAGGATGGAAACTATCTTCTCCAGGAAGAACTAACCACTGGATGACGGAAACTCTAGCCTCCATTGAAGTGGTATAAAGACCCTAATCTCGAGTGACTTCAACTACCATCGATGAGAAACAGAAACAGATGAAATTGTTGTGCACGATCTCCCACTCAAATTCTCACGCAAAATCAAGCCTCATAAAAAGCAGGAGCACAGTGCAATTCGCAATCCCAGAATCATAGACAGCAATCAAACCCTCCCAAATATAATTGATGTTTGAAAACCGGCTTCTCGTGTATAAAGCGTCACAATCTGAAAGAGCCTCTCTGCAAAGATCTTCTAAAACCAACATCTAACATATATTTTTCTTTTTCGTATAGGCGTCACATATCACCTGAGGGTCTGCAGAGGACCTGTATGATCTTCCCAAGCCAACCAATAATATATATAGCGATATTTTACATATTTTACAAGGCGGTGAGTATCTGTGTTTTTCAGAGGATTTTATATGAACTTCTTTGTTCTCGGTGTGTTTATTTATAGTAAGTTATTTCATGATTGCTCATTAACACTGATGCACATACGTTCGACGAATGTGTACATGCATGGACACTCAGATTAATATGCGAAGAAACATCGATATGCCAAGATTAATTATTCATGAGCACGCATAAGCAAGACGAGCTGATGTGCCTTTGTGTGGATGTGTGTATTTGTACCAGAATAAAAAAGTAAAAGCAGAGTGAATGCGTTCGTTTAGGCTTCTGAAATACATCTGGGCCAGTACGCTAATAGTAGTCAATCAATTATGCGATGACACTAACCGCAGTTCATCAAAATATTGCACGCTCGATAAAATTCTTAATAAACAAAAAAGCAAGGAGTGGGAACTGAAGGTATTAAAGATTTTTCAAGTACATGATAGGAGTTGTATTTCGCGCTAAATTACCAGTTAAAAGTATTTGCCTCCCTATATTACTGGTCTGTATTTGAATCGTTTTTGTTTTTTACTTCGAGATGATCACTGATCCCAGAGAAGAAATATGCAACTAACTTAACCACCAAACAGGCAACAGAGTAAAATATAGATATATCCTCACCCCACAGACGAAACACTACACTATCAGTATTACTATGGCAAATGTTCTAACGAGTTACAATTCTTAGTCTTAGTGAAACAGCGTCGCTACGGACTGTGGCGACTCTGTTTCACGTGACCTGATGATAGTATTTAGCATTGACTTCAATGTTCAATTTTTTATATTTACATACGCTCTATTTCTGATATTGAGCACTCTATGTCGTAAATATAGCATATCTTAAAACTATATTTCTTCATATATATATATATATATATATATATATATATATATATATATATATATATATATATATAATGGACTCTCCCGTCGGTTTCGACGTATGAAGATCTGACAGCTTAATTGTTTCAGAAAAACAATTGCATAAATTGTCGAGAAATAGTCGAGAAAAAATCCAACACTCACGGCTTGACGGTTGCGTCTAGCATGAAACAGCATGTCGCCTCTGAGTGTTGAATTCAATGTTCACTTTTATATTTATATTTACATACGATCTATCTCTAATATTGAGCACTTTATCCCATAAATATACCACACTTTAAAAATATATTTCTTCATTATTTAGTCAAAAATAATTTGAATTGGGAACCGGTGTTTCAACGTTATACAGCCCTAGTCCATTTGATGATTAAGTCTAACAGAAATTTTATTGTGGTCACATGATTTTTTCAATAAGAAGTGTAGTGTATTGTGTGGGGGATGCGATGAGCTACGTGGTTCGGTTGAGTTTAAAAATCGGTTCGCCTGCGGATTAAAAATGTCCACAAAGGGGAAACGAGATACATATTGTCACGATCTCATCCTCTGTTTGAAAAGAGAAAAAGTATGAGAAAGAGAGAGAGAGAGAGAGAGCGAGAGAGAGAGACATATGTAAAGAAAAAGAGAGTGGTTTTGAATCATTTCCTTTTATATCGCTTTATATATAGGATATATTTTCAGATCTTTATTATTAGATCGTTATTAAAGTAGATGATTTTTTTTTCTGCTCTGACTGTTTATAGAAGTAATTAATTGACTTCTTTTCTTTTCATATCCCGTGTCACTACAGGACGTAGGCGATCATGGCTCTCCACATCCTCCTATCCCTTTTGCTTTCAATATGTTTTGTCCCTTTTTACTTCCCCCTGGCTATGTTCTATCATCCACTTGCTTAAACCCATTAGGTATGTTATGCTTTCTCCTGTCTCCCTTTCCCTGTATTCGACTTGTGAGTACAGATTCTCCAAGCCCTCATTTCTCATTACGTGTCCCAGAAATTTCCGCTGCCTCCTTCTGATGCCGCCTCCTTGTTTGAATTCTCTCCAAAACCTCATCGTTGCTCAAAAGCTCGAACCATGATATCCTTAGCATCCTTCTGTAGAACCATACCTCCGTTGCCTCGAGTCTCTTCATCTTTGAGGAGACCGTCCAACATTCGCTGTCGTAAAGGAAGACAGATGTCACATAGCAGCCCAGTACTCTTTTCTTTGTCACCAAAGAAATCCTCCTGTTGCGTAATACTCTGCCTAGCTCTTGGAATGCGTCTTTGGCCATCCTAATACGTCTTCGGATTTCAGCGTCGCACTTACTGTAGTTGGATGATAGCGATAACAGTTACGTTTGACTCTCACATGATGAAAATAAACGAAAGTATTTAAACAATATACAATTGGAATATCTATGTGATTCCTATTTGATGCGATCCCAGTGCACAGATCAATATGACTTTTCTTAAAACCTGTATCATCCACATCTTCATGTCAGTGAACGTTGAAAGAAAGTATTAATTTACAAGTCAAATTTTCCGGTTAACTTTGTCTCTGCTTTCGGACAATAGCACGTCCAAACTACATACACGCTTGTATATGCATAAATAATAGAATATTTTGTCAATTATAAATTAAACTTCTAACCATGACCTTAAGATCCTGAGAGATTCCAGTGCTTAATAGTATTAACGCTTACTCAGAATTCGGTAGGTCGGCCATGTTGCAACGAGAACTTGCAAGCTTTATGGTGTAAATATGAACTCGAAGCGATATTACTTAACATCTGATTTCGCTAATTATCGTATTTTTATGTATATAAACACAACGACATGACAGATAGATAGATAGATAGATAGATAGATAGATAGATAATGAACAGAACTGAAATAGATAGATAGATAGATAGATAATGAACACAACATAGATAGATAATGAACAAAACTTAGATAGATAAACAGATAGATAGATAAACAGATAGATAGATAATGAACAGAACTTAGACAGATAGATAGATAGATAGATAGATAGATAGATAGATAGATAGATAGATAGATAGATAGATAGATAGAAACAAACTAATAAGAGGATGTTTTCCCGATCACTACAATCTTCACCTGTTCAAGTCTAGAGTTATTCGTTATTTTCCCCTCCTATCCATATAAACTATCCCATAACCTAACCATCTACTTCGAGTGGCCTCCGGGCCTTTTACAGGGTGAATCTTACAGTATAAAAAGAGAAATATATAGATAGATAGAGTTGACTGAAATAGATAGATAGATAGATAGATAGATAGATAGATATAACTGACTGAGATTGATAGATTTACTCATTTATAGTGTAAATAAGAGAGTGATGTCTGAAATCATAATTGCATATCGAACAGAAAATTTCTCAAAATAAAAAAAGGTTAATACATTTTTTTTCAAAATACAACCTGTGTGTTAAAATGTTTTGATGTTAGTATAACAAGGAAGTACCAGTTAAGAGAATAGTGAAATATTTACTCTCACGGCTTCCCACATCGGATATCGATAAGCAAATTATTTCTAAGTTTCCCCATTTATATAACACAAGATTACACATGCCTCCTGGTCTCTTAAATATATATACAGTCTGGATATTTTACAAATACATCAATCAAATTATATTGTAGTGATGGTTTGAAGGTTAACAAGCTGATTTAAATCATTACTGCTGAGTAAAGTCGGATTCTCACTAAGTGTCCCATACTTGTGATATTGTACCAGAATTAAACTAATTTATTAAATAACAATTTAGTAATACGGGCGTTACAACTTGGTGTAAATGTTTTACAACTCAGAAGTGAATGCGAAATTTCACTGTGTACACAATATTTGTGACATTGTGACAAAACTGATTTGCTCTTAGTAGAAAGTAACAAAACATACTTTGTAGAAAGAAAACTTGTCTCATAAATAGTTATGGACATTGTACTAGTGCCAAAATTTAGTGTTCGAGCAAAGTCCGCATTCTAATCCGATTTCATCTTATTTGCCTTTGTATTACACAAATCTTCTTAAATAACTACTTATATATTGTCTATAAAACAGCCTCCTCCTATTTTCTCATTTCACAACAGTGACAGTCGTTGATGATCAAAGCAAAACTAGAACTTTAAATTCTGATTTTAAGGACAAGCAAAATGATCTTTACAACTTGGAAGATTGGTGTAAATTTTTTCTTGTAATAATTTCCCCTTCGATCTTTCTTTTTACACTAATGTTAGTAATTATCAGTTTCGCATTAAGTAACTGTAGAGTAACTAAAAATAATCAAAACAATTTGTAGTGTATCCCATGATTGTAGCCTTGTTTCAAAACTAACTAGAGAAAGTAACCAGACATTTTGAATATTTCTAAAACTGGTTGTGCGGCCTTGATGTGACATGATAACGAATCAGAGAGGGCGTTATAGAACACTCTCTGGAGATTACTCAGCGGTGGCACTCCATTTTATATTCTGTGATGATTCTCTAAGCATAACTTACATGTGGCACATAACCGAAAGTATGAGGAACTCAGTAAGGATCGAACTCATGTCAGCTGTAATTGGTCAAGCTTCCTAACCATTACACCACGTCGAAGAGTCTATAGTAATAGCTTATTTGTAGCACAAGGCCGAGATTAAGGAACGCCGAACGAGGATCGAGCTCAATAGATCTAGCGGGACAAGCTTGCTAACCATGACACCATGTTGAACCGCCTCCGTTTTTCATTGCATGACTGCCATATTAAAATTGAATATATTTCTTTTTATTATTATTGAAATTATTCGAAGTCCACTTAAAAGTCAAGCCAAAATGTAATTTTGAAGCCAACTTTGAAAACGAAGGAATCCGTTTTCTAAAATTTCTTCGTGAAAATATTTCTTCGGAAAATATTTTCGTTAATAATGAATATTTGGAGTATTTCCCGATGGGACTCTTATTGTGGATATAACCTATTCTTTTTTAGCTCTTTCTGTTCGTGGCACTAGCAGTCGATATTTGAACCCAGGTTAACAAAATCTTTCCCCTGCTGCATTTCCAGACAGACACACAATTGCCTGTTGAATACTTTGTAAAATACCATCTTCACATCTCGTATTTCTTACTAAATGATATTTTAATTTACTGAGTTGAACTTTGTAAATGAAATTCTTTCTTCTGAATTGTTCTAATAGACAATGAAAATTTCAATAAAGACTCGTCTATGGAAAATACACCGGAAAACGAGCCGATAATGGATAGTTCAAATCGTTTTGATGAAAAGAATGGATGGAGTTCATGGCTTTCAACCCTAAAGTATAAAAGTGGTTCCTTTCAACGATCGATGCGTATTTTTGTTACAGTTTTTAGAGGAATAGAAGAAATAAAGATTCACAGAACACATCCAATGCAAGAGAAATAGGAGAAAGCCACAGGTAAACCCCTTGGCAATTTTAAGCAAATAAAAGAGCAAGTACCAGAAAGACAGAGAAATCAATAGAGTGCAAGTATTACGGAGTGCAACATGAGACAGAAACTGTGATCTCCCACATTCTAAAGGTACATACCCAGCATTTATATATATATATATATATATATATATATATATATATATATATATATATATATATATATATATATATATATATATAGCATAATGAGAAGCCACGTATACTTTCTTAATATGTATATATAGAAAAAGTTGCAAATTAAAAAAATTATGTTTTATTTTATGAAAGTATTTATTTATTTATATATATATGTGATATTTAAAATCGTCCTCAATCTTTCATCAGAAATAACTGTCTGTTACAAATAAATTAAAATTTGTTAGCAAACAGTAATTTTAATTTATTTGTAAGAAACAGTTATTTCTGATGAAAGATTGAGGACGATTTTAAATATCACATATATATATAAATAAATAAATACTTTCATAAAATAAAACATAATTTTTTTAATTTGCAACTTTTTCTATATATACATATTAAGAAAGTATACGTGGCTTCTCATTATGCTATATATATATATATATATATATATATGTGTGTGTGTGTGTGTGTGTGTGTGTATGTCAAAAGATAGATAGATACAAGTGAACATTGGAGTCAATACTCAGAGGCGATAGGGTGTATCATGCTAGACACAATCGTCAGGCCACGTGTGTTTATCTTTTTTCTTTACTATTCATATATAAAGTTCACTGGTGCATTGTGGGTAGTCCATTCTGACGGTTATTTTGGCGGGAGTAGTTTCTTTATTTATTTGGGTTAATTTATTTTACTTGTTTTTATTTATTTTTACCGTCGGAATGGACTACCCACAATGCACCACTAACCCGTGTATATAAATAGTCGAGAAAAAAAATAACTAAGACACATGGCCTCACGATTGACCTCTGAGTGTTGACTTCTATGTTCACTTCTATATTTACATACGCTCTATCTCTGATATTGAGCATTTTATCCCATAAATATGGCTCCAGTTCACCTTGATGATGCCATGTGGTGAAACCTAGGTAGGTATTACCTGGCTTATTAGGATTCATTATTATTATTATTATTATTATTATTATTATTATTATTATTATTATTATTATATGTGGAGAGAAAGATATAGACTCCTTGTTTATTCCAGCCCACTTCAATATTACTTATTACACCACAAGACTAAATTTACAAAATGATATCAGAAAGTTTGAAGGCTAAGCCTAAAGATCATTACTTCAGGAGTTAATATATTTCTTATATTATTTAAATTTGCTTACCATCGTTTCGAGATTGTCCACCTGGGAATAACTTCCGGAGGAACACATATTCTGTCTTTCCGTGAAGAAATTCCTGAAACTTCCATAACATTAAGTTTTTTCCTCAGTTTGGCATTTTGATGATGATTGATCTCATTGAGTAGGAAAATGTATGCTAACATTTATTTTTTTAAGTAATTCGCCCAAGCATGGCAGGAGTGCCACTAGCACGCAAGAGGTTACAGAGAGACAGAGTGTGAGAGTGTGAGAATAAAGAGGAGTGTTTGGGAAAAGGATAAAAATAAGGACAGGATCAAGGTCAAGACATCAGAAGATGTCGATTGACATTACATTTGAATATTTGAAGATTATAGCTATCAGGGAAGCAAGTGATAGAAAGGGACTTCCACTGACGGGAGGTGTGAGATAAGAAGCTGTTGGAGTAGAAGAGATGGCTACATTAAGTCGTTTCGACGGTGAAAGTTTGGGACCGAGATGCCAATCTTATGGCGCGCTTAAATTCATGCAATTTCGGAAACAATGAAAGTATCTCAACGGAGCAGCTGCCATGAAAAATAGAAAGGGCGAAGGGAAGCCACAATTTTATTTCTTACTATAATGTTCTGTTTTGATATTAATTACTACAATTACAAAAACTATTTTCCTTAAAAGTATTCCACAAGAACTTTTCAGAACCTTCCGTAATAAATGAACACGAGTAGATACCACGAAGCCTATCGGCAGACTGACTCAATAGGTTGGGTATCAATGATCATTAGCTTCCCGCACATTTCTGTTGACTTTGAGATAATGCATCGTAAGATACGTCAAACTTGTAATCAAACGGAGAGCTCATGCAAGATTTGAAAATCGGTTGTTGAAATCCGCAGTTTTTAGCTGGTTTCGATCACCGACCTCTGATCATATTCCCTCTTTCTGTCACATCTCAATTCTTCTGTGCCAATTTTTCATAATCAGTTTTGCTTTTCGCTACTTCTAAATCTCTATTCCTCGCTATTTCGATTTTCTTTCCTTTTTTTCTACATTCCTTTGAAATCGCTCTCTCTCTCTCTCCCTCTCTCTCTCTCTCTTATTTATCTTCTCCTCTTCTTGTGCTGTTTGTTTGCCTGCCTGTCGGTCTGTCTTGTTGTCGGTGTCGCCTAGAGATGTGTCATTCTGAATGGCATATGAACCTTATGACGCGCTAATCTAATAGGGACACACACTTTGCGCTCGTAATGAGTACCTGGCAGGACTGACTAAATAATTTAATGACGAAAGAAAGAAAGAAAGAAAGAAAGAAAGAGAAAATAAATTGTAGAAAGGAAAATATGCAAAGAAAGACGTAAAAAGGGAGAGAGAATAAAGATAAAAAGACTGATAATGAATGAAACACTCAAAAATGTCTGAAGAGAAGATAAAGAAAATGAAGTAGGAATTAACAGGTGAACAAGTAAAAAAAAAAGAAAAGAAATGAAATTGACAACGGAATAAAGTAAAATCCCTAGATACACATAGAAAGAGAAATTAACAAATAACTTGAAGATATAACTGACAAAAAAATAAAGGAAGGGGGTCATCAAAGCAAAGAGAAAAAAAATACCGAATGCATCCGTGCTTTATGTCTACTTTTGTCTTAGTTCGGTTTCCCTCGGAATGATTCGGTTAAGCTCGGCTCAACACGGAGCTTTACCCCTCGGTTGGTAGAGAATATTATAATAAAAGACATTGGTTCATTGCCAGTGAACAAATCATCAGGCGTTGATGAACTTCATCTTTCTCTTTACGAAATATTTCAGTATAGTAAGACGGAAAGTTTTTTTTGTTTTGTTTTGTTTTCTCTATCGTACTCTCTCTCTCTCTCTCTCTCTCAATCTCTCTTTCTATATATCTATCTCTTTCTTTCTATTTATCTGTCTAGTTAGCTAGCTATCTTTAAAAAATTGAATAATTGAGTTATTTGAAGGATTGGGGTCGTAAGAAGTGAACACATAAAAAGTAAAATCTTTGAAGCAATAGGAAAGGAAAATCAATAGTGCAAAGTGATGAAGAGGCATGGGAAGGCTGCAACGAGAGAGAAGAAAAGAAAATGGGTATAGAAGGTGGGAAGGGGATATAGAAGGAAGGGAGTATGATACGAAGAAGAAAAATGAGTGGGAGAAGCGCAAGAGTAAGAGTGGGTGCCCAAATGAATTAAGAGTTAAATTTATTCTATCCAGTGAACGAAGAAATTAATGCGTAGGAGGCAGACGACATTTAAGAGAAGTAGCAGAAATTTGAAATAAAAATAAAAGACCTATGCGAATCTAGAAGTGGGAGGACTTTAAGAAAGAAACTAATTACAAAATGTGTTAAGAAAAATGCAGGGGGAAGGGTTGTTTAGCAGTGGTTTATGCGATTGTATTATTAGTTATCACGGATTTTGGCAAGTACACAAAAACCCGGCTCATAGATTCGGAGCTAAGACAGTCAGGCTTATAAAGGCCTGGCAAAAAGCGCTCTAGAATAAGAACACTACTTAGGTGAAGAGAACAACCAAATTTAATAAAAAAATATTTGGCTCCACACAAAAATGAGTCACCTAGTGAGGACCAAACGCATTAATATTGGTGGAGTTGTACAATAGACAATGAGAACAGAAATAATATTTTTTCAGTTTTTTATATTACTATTATATTTTCTCATTCTGATTCTATGTGTTGTGTTCCTTCAAGATGTCGGCTCTTCATAACTTCATTTTGTTTTTACATTTGAGTAAGGTTTGTTTTTATGCTATACCTCTTAGTCCCTCTTCTGATAACCATTTCTATAAGCTCGTTAGGAAGATTATTCACTACTTTTCTTTGCCATTCTTGCTTTTGATATGTCCTGTGTGTGTCAAATTTCTATGCCCTCTTTCCTCATTATGTCTCCTAGAAATTTCAATTGTTTCTCTCTGATACTAAGTATAAGCGCCCTTTTGTTTCTGTTTTCCTTGAAGCTTCCTTGTTGCTCACATGTTCAGTTCATGTTATTATCTGCATCTTTCTATAGAACCACATTTCTCTTGCTGCATCTGTAAGGAGATTGTCCAGCATTCACTGCCATATAGGAAGAGAGGTATTACATAACAGTTCAGCACTCCACGAATATAATTACGTTTTTTTATATAAAAGTTAATAGGGATATCTAGTTTGCTATGTAAATTCATTATGAAATGACCTCCCAATGGACGTTAAAACAAAATATGCTCAAACTAATTGAATTTTTAAAATGTAAAAAAATATTTTTAAATGAATTTTGTTATCTGGAGTTCTTTTTTCATATATTACTATCGATTAAGTACTCCAGATTACGAATTTCAATTATTTTGTTTTGACTTCCATAGGGAGATCCATTTACGTGCTTAATCTGCAAAAGAATTTGAAAAATAAATGGTTATTTCTGGTCGCAGTTGAACTCCACCTAAATTTGTTACAGCTTAGCTAAGATTCGCCGAAAACCACAGAAATTAGAAGAATCCAACTCACTATCAATGACCCTCGGGACAAATTTGCTATTTCTGTTTATCAAATACTGATCAGGAGATATTCTGTAAGCTTGTCATAGAGTCACAGGAGAACGGGGAACGATCGAACTCACTGTTAATGCCCTTTATATGAAAGTGTAAGATACAGCTTTACGTCAGGCGAACCAATAACTAAAGAGTATCAGACGAAAGAAAATAAAAGGGGAGAGCAGAGAAAACCGTTGAAATAAAAAATAGACGACTGATAAAATGCTGGAAGTGCAGATTGTCGTAATGGTCACTGGCACGGAAAACAGAATCTGCAAATCGTGTTTAATGATCAGCTGAGTCTGCTGACGATCATTTGGCACTAATGATAGAAAAGACATAAGCCCTCTTCTATATAGATAAACTGCAGAATACACAAGATTCTTTGACCTTCGTTGGCAACCAGACTATGACAGAGACTAAGTGATCGGCAGTCAATTGTACATTCTTTTTGGCAACTCCAGCAACCAAAAAACATTTCCTCATAGAACTGGGGAAACAACTTTGGAGGCCGACAGAGTGGAAGGACTCCCACTTTAAAAACATATTAACGGATAAGTTGAAGTTCAAATGTCCAATAGTGATCAACTACAGTCGTCGTCGATGATCAGCAAAGAGATATATAGAAAGAGTTCTGGCACAAGGCTAAATATGAGAAACAACTTATAGCATAAGAGTCATCAGCACGGAAATAAAATCGATGAACCTAGTTCAAGTTCTAAGTGTGTTACATTCACTTTCGCACTAATGCTCTTGGGGAAGGCATGAATCTATTTATTCTTACCTCAGCTCGGTTTTAAATAGAAATGTATACTGAACTCTCTAGACTTGCGTGGTAGCTAGTCTCAGAGAAGACTACTTTTAATTCAAACTATGGGAATCGGAAGCTGATGCGCATCTGTTTTTTTTTGGTGGGGGGTCCTATGAATAGGTCAGGTCAGGGATTACTCCTTGCTACTTGTACCATGTAACTCGGTACAATCTGTCGCATGTTACTTGGAGAGGATATGAGTGCCGCCGCCAAGTAATTTGCAATAACCTAAGAAATTCCATGCGGCGCAATTATTCAGCATGTTTCCCCATTAGTCTCATAGACCATGAGGTGAACTAAGAACTAGAGTTGCGAAAAGAAATCACTGTCATCGACGCACATTCCACTTTATTCGAAGAGGCATCAATCTTTAAGACTAAAACAAATCTGTCATATGGCCATATTTATCAAGCATGTGTAAAAATAACTATCAACAGCTTTTGAGAAATTGTCAACCTGACGACTTGTGCATAGTAGAGTGTAGACATATATATATATATATATATATATATATATATATATATATATATATATATATATATATATATATACACATATATATATACATATATATATATATATATATATATATATATATATATATATATATATATATATATATATATATATATATCGGATGAGATATCTTTGGTGCAGGGCTATTTATTTTCCCACATAATGAGAAAATAGCTTCCTGTTAATGGCTTCCGAGATTATGACGCACTAAATATAGTCCTTGAATTGTCATACTAACGAAACTAATTAGACACTCTGAGACTGGGATATAAAAACCTGATACATATCGAAAAGAAGCGCTGGATTAACACGGTAAAAAATGGAAGAGAGCCGGTTTGATGAGTGTGATCTGGTGGGTGAAATAGTTGTGTTATTCCAAATAACCCCGTTGGTCGGTTTTCCAAATCAGGTAAAAGACTAAGATTTGAAAAGCTCATGTTAAAAATGGTCAGGCCTTACCTCCATTTTTTTTTATCCTTGTCAACTATTTGTGTGTTTTATCATAATGTGCAATTTTAATTGAATCTAGTGACTGATGTTCAGCTCCAGATAAAGAGAATTTTGAATGCTGATTTTCTAGTTTAGCAGGATTTTCCCGCTTTGAAAATAATTGTCATACTATTTATTACCATTATTTTCTCTCTTTTCTGTTTTGACGATAAGAGAAACTTTCTAAAGACTGGCATGGAAAGGTTGTTCTAAAAATAAAATAAAACGTGGCTCATTGAATAAACGAAATCAGATCAGTTTAAGAATATCAACAATAGAAGGGAATGGAAGAAATACACAAGATGGAGCAGATATTTACTAGATATCAACAATTTTGGCTTCAAGATCACAGTTTCCCCAAGCACCAAGTAAATAAAAGCTTTTACAGATTTGCATACCTCTCTTAATACATCTTTATACATTCTGTGAATGGATGAGGTAAGACCAAAAGGGAATGGGTTTTCAAAATGAAGCACTGGAAAATGTGAATTGTGTCTTCATTTTAGTTTTCTATGCGTCCTTTAGTTCGAGGGTCGGTAACCTTTTGCTAACTATGTGCCAAATTAGGATTTTTAAATCATTCAGTGTGCTAACAACACTCATATTTTTATACAAGCCAAGGTCAAAATACCTGTTATACAATATATTTTATATAGTAATATATAGTATATATATATATATACTTTAGTATATATTAAAATTAAAACAGCTAAATATCTTTGCATTGTATTAGTTATTTGTTCGGTCTTCGTGATGTCATTTGCGGCTGCGTGCCATTGGAAATTGCTTGGTGTGGCACGTGTACCGTAGGTTGCTGACCCCTGCTTTAGTTCATTTGGTCGCCATTTATAGTGGTGTTATATACCGTACCTATGAACACTATTGAGCATGTCCCTATCCTCATAAATACGATGGTCGGGGTAATATGCTGTCTAAGTAGTCCACCACTAGAAGTGTTTTACCTACTTCACGCCGCTAGCGAGTATTGTATTTTGTTGGTTTTATAAAGGTTACCATTTCATTTCCAACTACCGCTTTGGTTATTCCTTATTCAGTAACTCTTCCTAGGTTACAACAAATTGATATTTCTGGAAATATTTGTAACGAACTTATGTTGTTCCACGGAAATGTACTTATATAAATTTGATAGTTTAACAGAAAATTTCTCTCTTTCTGGTCTCTAATTTTCCTTCTCACTTACAAGGACATCTACATGATTCAACACACCGAAAAATACTGAGTTATTTACCAAATATTTATCCATTCTGAACACTGGCTGAACTGAAATGATCGTTGAGTACGAAACAACAGTGATAATAGTATACATTGAATTATAAAATCATTTTTTACTTACTCATTGAAAATGCTATATATTAAAATTTATAGCATTTTCAATGAGTAAGTAAAAAATGATTTTATAATTCGATATTTTTTCTTTTCGATTGATGCTCTTAAATAGCCTCGTCAGATCGAGATTTTCATGTGGATGCCATTCGCCAAACTCGTTTAGAAACATATAAACTGTCAGCTTATACAACCGTTTTCTCGGATCAGTGATTAAAGTTAACGCCTAGCGAATGAAACCTCTATGACTTAGCAAGGTAGACTTGAGAAACCTATTTTCATGAAAAATTAATTTAATAGAATGATTTTAGAAAATGCAACCAAAAGTAGCATTGGCTGCTCGGTCAATGAATGCCAAATCTTTCCTTATAAGGAAACAGCTGATATTACCATTACTAATATTATTAGCTTGCCTAATTCAGCTACAGTTTTATCCAGTGCAGAAAATAATGTTGTTTCTTTCTTTTTATAGTCCCGTCTTTGGATAACATTGTTATGCTACTTTCCATGTATGACGATTCATCCGAGAAACTATTTCAACTTTTTTCACACTATTCCATCTGCTTACAATGTTCATACGCGCCTCTTACACTTATGGATTCTCGTTACATTTATTTTACTTTTTATAAACCAGTGGCCGCCACTATAAATTCGCACTGGAGAAGATGTTTTATTCTCCTCATAAGTCACCTCTTTGTTTAACTCTAATTTTCATAATCTTTTCCTATGTTTCAGAACTCGACAGTCTGTCTGCCACATCCAACATAACAACAAGCCTAAACATTACAAAATAAAATCTTAATATGTGCTTACTTAAAAATAAATACCACTGAAAGGTCATGAAGTAATTTCAGAAGGAAATAGAGATGGGCGACTTTGAAGAACTATAGGGCAATTTATCTGTAGATATAATTATTTACATTATTTGAAATCGGAATAATGTCCTCATCATTGTTCTTATTTTCACAATGCTTCACCCGTTGTGCTCTCCGGCCTTCCTCGAGTGTTTAGCCTCTTATCCTACATGATAATAGTCTGTTGGATTAAAGCGTTGGTTCGAGTATTTGATGACATAGAAATTGTGAGTACATTCTTTCAGTCGGGTAGTACAGCCTTATAATCAGTGATAACAGCAATCACATCAATGAACAGTGCTATTAGGTTGGTGCCAAAATAATGACGTAATAATGTCGTTTTTTTGACGTATTTTCACGTCAAAAAACGACATTATTACGTCATTATTTTGCACCAACCTAATAAAAGGAATATCTAGATATGCTCATTAGAACTATCCACACCGATATATAAAATAAAAGGTTCACTTCCAAATTCCATGGATAAACAGATGCCTAAAGAATGCCTAAAAAACAGATGCCTAAAAAAGATGACATTATTTCAAATGAATATAATGTAGATAATGATAACTCCTAATCCTATAAATTCAGACAGAAATTACATATATAAATCAAACTTACGAAAAAAAAAATGACATTGTCCTCGTAACAGAATATGAATCCGATCTATAAAATATATGTGACATAACAATATTAACAAATGACTTCACTTTCTCCTGTCAATCTATACAATAGAAATATATAGTAATAGAAATTGAATCGAATGAGAGGGTGTACCGAAATTTATCTGAAAGGACTTTTATGAATATTATTATTGGACATGAGCAACAATTTAGAGAATATTGTAAAATATGTTGATAAAGAATTGAAAAGTAGAAGTAATATATTAAATATTCAAGAAAAAAAATGTTTTAAGAATCGAAAAAGACATTTGGTGGACTCAGCTGGACTGATGCAAATTTATTAAAACAAAAAAAAATAATTCCGTTATTATTTGCTTATTTCGTATTTTTCAAACGAAACATGACCCAGAGCTCATGTTAGTATTTCCTATGTCAATTCCACCAAGTCGTTCTTGCAGACTAACTGCAGATTCTTGATTGTATTGAAATCAGGATATTTTTCGTCCAGTCTATAGTACTTTGATTTGCTCACTGGTAAGGCTTACCAGTGTGTTTGTGCAGCGTTACAATTTTCGTATGCTTTCTTGTAGTAACGTTCACTGCAGACAATGGCCGTAGGACAACTAATCGACAGTCGACACAATAGTGTCTGGGTGTGATGAAAATTTGATGCAGTCACTGACGCAATATTTTTCAAGGCCAAACAAATTTCATCATATATCCCGAAAATACATTTATATTAATGCACACCACTGCAAATGACCTAATCTGAGGTAAATAGAAATCGATTACACCCTGTTACTCAAGGGGATCAAAAACTAACCATATGATGAAAGAAAGTGAACTAAAGCAATGTTTCAATTAATTTGCATAAGGGTGTACTACAAGATCAAAAATTATTCTCCCAACATAATTTTTTGAAACCAGCTACCACAAATAAATGGTGATACTAGAAAATAAATGTCCAGAAGTAAAACTTCTGCAGACGTGTTGAAAAAATAACCCTTTCATTAAAAAAAATATGCAAGAAAACTCAGTTGCATATGATGAAATAAAATTAAATAATTCCAAACTAGTCTTTAATAATTTTGATTTATCTTTTAATGATGTTTACATAGTTGAAAACAATGGGAATGACATTGAATGTCATGTGTATTTGAGAATGGGAAACAGAATTAACTATCTATCTATCTATCTATCTATCTATCTATCTACACACACACACACATATATATATATATATATATATATATATATATGTGTGTGTGTGTGTGTGTGTGTGTGTGTGCGTGCGTGTGTGTGTGTGTGTGTGTGTGAACATAGAATATATATATAAGTGAACATAGAAGAAGAGACTGTCGCCTCTAAGTGTTGACTTCTATGTTCACTTTTATATTTACACCACACGCTCTATCTCTGATATTGAGCACTTTGTCCCATAAATATAGCACATCTTAAGACTATATTTCTTCATATATATATATATATATATATATATATATATATATATATATATATATGGCGGACTCTCCAATCGGTTCTCGACGTATGAGAGTCCAGGACCTCAGTTCTTAGAAAAAAAACAGCCAGACTACTTATGATTTGATATAGTGGTGAAGGTTCGTGCAGAACGATCACACTTTTTGAATGAGCTGAAGACAGAAAACTGATGCACAACATGCCACAAGGTCCCCAAACGATGCTCCTCAAGTTTTGAATTGTCCTTCTCTTAGACCGGTTGCCATGCAAAGCAAAAGGGCACAGTCTGCCCTGCTATTTACTGATAGCTACAAGATGAATTCATATCTTTCCCATATATATAATACATGTAGCCTGCTTTCAAATATTTTATTACTTTAGTGCTCATGATAGACTGTAATACATATCACAAGAAATACATAGGTGAAACATCTAGAAAATTAAATAGAATGATATATGAACACAAAAAGGACCTTTTTCGAATTTTCACACTGAATTGTCCATGATTTTGACTTAAAGAATGCTTATTTATATTATTTATATTCAAAAATAGTCCCGAATTTTCTGTAGACCAATATACACGTGAGGAAGACCGGATGGCTCAACGGCCGAATCGTTATAATACCATCAAAGATGAGGACAGCAATCCGAATATAAATAATGTAAATAATGATAACTCCTCATCCCAGAAATTCAAATTAAAGAATGCTGTTTTCATTACAAGAGAAAGTAATTCATCTAAGGTGAGAATGTATAGAACATGAGACATTTCTGAGTTTTCTGCGGAAAATTTGCTTTCAGGTTTATGAAGAATATCGTCTTTCTTAATAAAACTACTGCGATTACAATCTATGTTATTTAAAAAACAAGCAGCGATAGAAAGAAACAAAAATAAAGTTGTGGGAAGCTGAATGAATCCAGCTAAAGTTGTTCATCTAGACTCATCGGGTGCCAGGAATTAAAAATTTAAATTATAGAGTCCCTGTATTTCTCTCGATAGATAACTATAACCGACATTCGCTTGCATCTGCCCGCCACACATGTATATATGATCCCATATATAAAATCTTTATTCAGTCTTAAAAAGATCTTTTCAAGAAGGAAACGCGTCACTGTGTATTCTCTATTTTGGCATTTAATTCCCCACCACATACACGCACGCTCCCCTCTTTCTCTTTATCTCTCTCTCTCTCTCTCTCTCTCTCTCTCCATATATATATATATGTGTGTGTGTGTGTGTGTGTGTGTGTGTAAGTGTGTGTGTGTGTAAGCATGTTATGTTCAATAATCTAGACATATCATGTTTATTTTTATTTATTCCTCTCAAATTCACGGATCAATTTCTTAGTGACTGTTACAAAACTGACGACTAAGAAAGACACCGTAGTTTTGGTTATTTTTTATATTTTCCTAAGTACTTTCAATCTCATCCAAGATCATCTTCAGTGGTGAATAACTAAGAAAAAAAATGCAGGTTACATTAAAAGTATTAATAATAAAAAATATAAATTAAATAATCTCCCTTACATATCCTTATCGTTAATTTTTAATTGCTAACCATTATACCATACAAGACGCGTTCCATGCACATTTTTTTAAAAATCCACAACTATCAATTAAATTATTTTTTTGTTTTAGTGAATTTGAAATGAAAATAATTAAACACAATATGTCTAGATTATTCAACCAAACTTGCTTCAATGAAGATATGCTGCCTAAATATACACATTTTAATATACATACATTATATGTGTGTATGTGTGTGTGCGCGCGCCTGTGTATACAGAAAAATGATCATGATACGTATAAAGAAAAGAAATCAATGCGTTAGGATCAATGGCAGAGATATGTTGCATTTGGTCGACTGGGTATCATAAAAAATAGGAAAGAGAGAAAAGATTTAGCGAAATTGAAAAGAAACTAAGCGACTCCAGTTATGCTTTAAGCAAGCTTTTATTGAATACTTGATTTATACCATTCTCATCTGATAACTAACAACAGATATTCTTCTTTTTTATATGAAAGACTTCGTTTGTTCCCGAATCTAGAGGTTTGCATTTCTTTTCTTATCCCTATTTTTAAATAACCACCCGTTCTAATTCCTTTCAACTATCTGAACTTCACGGGCATAGAAATCGGTTGGGGACTTTAGCAAGATTTTTACAGCCTTGGGTGAAAACAAAGTGCTTCTTTCAATTGTTCAAATAATTTACGAAATCCATGTGATAGTTGCTGACCTATTAATCGTTTACTTGCTTTATGACAACAAGGAGGGCGAAAAGAATTGTGACATATGGAAAACAGTTTGGAAGAGCACACTTTTGGGTAAAAATAAATAACAGAAAACGATGAATAACAGGGCTGTAAGAAAGATATTTGTGAACTAGATGACGAATTTGTGATAAATGAATATTAAAAAAGAAGATTTTGGTTAGTAGATGACGCAGTTTCCAGTTTGCCACAGGACATCTAGTACTGATTTCAAGTCAAGCAGTTCCTATTGCTAAGAAGCTTGGCGCAATTCAATCTTTCTAAGATCACATTTCCCTTTCTTTAGCCTTAGTCTAAACTTAGTAATTATCAAGTAATTATATTGATTTTCTAAGCGTAGGTTAGATGTGATACGAAATCGAACGTATGGGGTACCCAGTGAGGATCTAACTCACTTTTCAGTCATAATTGTTTTAGCGAGACAAGCTTGCTAACCATTACATCACACCGAGATGCCTATAGCAAGTACTTATATATATATATGTATACTGAATTTTAAATAAGAGATGTGTTCTCGATTAGAAAGTTTGATGTAACGCTTACTCTCGTTACCATGCTTTCGTTCATACTACCTTCTGCTTACGATCACCCCACAAGAGGGTGGGCAGTTCGTAAATATCTAGTATCGAAAACTCATTTCCAATTTAAGTGTGTGCACGTTTCTCTACAGTAAAAAAGAAACCCCTAACAAAAAAAGTAATCTCTCAGTAGAAAGGATACGAGAGTAGCATCAAATAATATACCTTGGATTTTACATAAGAGAAAAACAGTCTACTGTATGATCCCTGTTTAACTGCTACAGCTCTAATCCTAAATCCTGAATGGATTTAAAAGAGCAATTTCAAGCATCAGCGTCTTGTTAAACGATACAGAAAAGAAATGAGTGGGAGACATAGGCTTTAATAAGTGAGAGTTGCAGAATTTCGATTGTTTAAAGTATACGATCACAAAGGGCTTGCATAGATTGATGTTGAACTAGAGTAAATCGGCTATGAAGGAAGCATATGAAAAGGGGAGTAGGAGGAGTGTTAGTTGGAGGTCTGGAAGCACTGTGGGAGGAGGCATCAAAATTAATCGGAAAGGTGTGAGATGGGAGAGAAAAGTGTGGAGAGAAAGGTTAATAGTGGCGAAATGAGAGGTCGGTAGGGCAGGAGCGCCCTCTAGTGTCGGTACTGGCGGCTTGTTGGGGAAGAGAAGGTTAAAGTTTGGATGATGTGAAATTCCTTTCCCTTCTGACTCAACACCGCTGGGAGTCACATACACACTACGTGCGACAATTAGATAAATATAGTGAAAGAAAGAAAGAATAAAAAGAAAAATGAGAGAACATGAAAATGTGAGGCGATGAATTACAACAAAGGCAGATGGAGATATGATAGAAAGAACAAAACGAAACAATTTACGTAAGACCATTTTTAGGATTTTATTTATTTATCTTTCTTTTTTTTTTAACGCTGGAATAGAATCATTGGAGAATTTAAGCATTCAGCACAGGTTGGAAATAGGGGAGAACGGCGGCAGATATTTAAAAAAAAAAATATCCGTCGCCTCAGATTTCAGCTTTCTTTGCCTCCCCGCTGCCACATCTTGCTGAATGAAGATTACTCTACCTGAAGAAGAGTGTAACGCGATTGAGTCGAAGCGTCATGCCCTGCTAGGCAAACAGTCATCGCAAACCAAAGAGATTTTTTGTCATTTTTTTTTCTTTTTGTGACAGATAAGACTTTTTCTAACTCATAAAAATCGATATCGGTATCGTAACCAGAAGTATTTTTTTTTTGTTTTTGTTTTATAAAACATATTTCTATTATTTATTTATTTTTATTTTTTTTTATTCATACATTTATTTATTATTTTGCATCAATGACCTCAATCCTCTTTTGATAGATATTTTCTTGGGCCTAGAATTGGATTATGACGCAGGAGGCGTGTGCAGCTGCGCCTCAAAGACTACTCGGATTTCATCGAGCCATAAGGGAAACAAAAAATATTATCCAAACGCTTAGTGAAAGAAAACACAGGGGAATATGAGTTCATGACAGGTCTAAAATTATTTATCAATATACCGTAAGTAAACGATACCTTATTAAACGTCATAGCTTCATTTTTTAATAATTTATTTTTAACAATTTTATGATGAATTTTTATTTTGTTGCTAATTACATGCACGCTAATACGCCAAAAAACGCACCTAAAACCATTGTTAATTTATATTTAAACTTTCAAAAGAACGCATGATTCATAGAAATAAATTTGTTCTGATTACCAGCAGTCCACGGTATTTGAATTTGAACAGCTCAATTATTTGGCGTGCCACTAAGAATCTTCAGAGTCCCCTATTTTATGATTATGATTCTTGTTAATTATTAGGTTGGTGCAAAAATAAAGACGTAATAATGTCGTTTTTTGACGTATTTTTAACGTCAAAAAACGACATTATTACGTCATTATTTTTGCACCAACCTAATATATACCGGCTGTTCTATAATGGCATCAATAATGATGATTACGATGATTACAGTCCCACTAGGGAATACCGGGAGCAAAAGGATCGAACGGGAGATTGAATAAAATAGTTGTTGAGTTTAGTACATCTCGTATCGTCTTTGTTGCTTCAGTTTTTCAGCGGCCAGTCTCATATAATTTATCTTTCTAAGCCCAGTGGAACAATGTCTAATTAACGTTATGGTTGCTTATGCGTAAATTTCAAAATCTGAACTGTTTTGAATGTCATAAAAGTTTTACTTGTTTTCTTTCTATTAACTCATATTCCTATTCTTTAATTTCAATTTCCTTCACAGCAATAAAACAATATTTAAGCTAAAATAGATTCTCTATTCAATTAAACAAGTATTTTTCATTGTTTTATTAAATAAATATTTCGTAAACTGAGGGTAATTGAGCCCGATTATCAAATAGTGGGGCATCCAATAAATTCTTTTACTCTAGAAGTGGACAGTCTCATCGGATTGCTAGTTAATATTTTAGAGCAAACGTTTCTATGTTAACTAATCTGGCGATAAGTACAAAAACAAAAAGTCGAGTGCCCCATTGTGGATTGAACTCTATCTACAATTCTTCATGGGACTTTATGATAACTGGCTGAAATAATTTTTTTGTTCCCAAATATTAAAAAAAATATGAATGCTAATGCTTACATTTTCTTTATTGAAGCAATGCGCTCTAAGGAAATCCATGATGTAAACCCTCACCGAGTGTAGACTTTGATATTTATTGGACTTGAAGTCAAATTTAGCATTCGGAAGATTGTGTAACATTTTCTTTTTGGCTTTTTGCCCGGGTTTGAACACTGACCATTGGCGTTGGTGGTAAATAAACAATTATTTCTGCCGCTGCTGCTGATATATAAAGTTTTACTGCAATAATTTAACGTAATATAATGGCCGAAGTGTAGAAATTGGCATTTTCTTTAAGCATTTCACCCCAAGCAAGTCAATAGTTCCACTAGCACGCAAGGGGTTACAGAGAGTGAGAGCAAGACTAAAGAGGGGTGGGGTTGAGGAAAAGATATAGAAAAAGACGGGGGGATTAGGATCAAGGCATCAGGTGATAACGATTGACATTATATTTGAATATTTGTAGATTATAGCTATCAGGGATGCAAGTCGGAGGAAAGGAGTTCCACAGGCGAGAGAAGAAGCTTTTGGAGCAAAAGAGGCGGTTACACTTAACTTTTTCGACAGTGAAAGGGTGGGACTGAGATGCCAGTCTAGTATCACGCTTAAATTCATGCAGTTTGGGAACCAGTGAAAGTAGCTCGTCAGAGCAGTTGCCATGAAAATATTAGTAAAATAGACAGAGGGAAACCACAGCATGTCTGTGAGAAAGTGACTGTAGACGAGATGCCAGATCAGGACCTATCACATTGCATATCTGTCTGGATGTTGTCGAGGACCTCAAGATGAACAGCGGGGCACTAGACGATATATGGCAACAGTATTAAATGCACGGACGAATAGTAGATTTGTAGATTTGAAGGATGGAATCAAGCGAGAAAACCTTCTGGCACGACACAGATAACCAACTTTCTTTGCGGTAGAAGAAACTATTGATTCAATGTAGTTATTCGTATTTAAAAAATAATGTCCTCAAGTTTAAATAACTGGGAAGTGTTTCAGGGTGGAAATTTTGACACCGAGATTCGAACAATTCTTGAACTAACCAAAGATGCCTTCCAAAAGCTAAGCAAAGTGCAGAAAAACTGAAAAGAAATTCGTCGGAAACAAAGAAAAAATGGGCTGGATTGCTATGTGATATGGCAGTGGATGCTGGACAATTTTTCCTCACAAATGACGAAAATGGAAGCAACAGAAATGTGGTTATACAGAAGTATACCGAGAATTCCATGGACGGAGCATGTAAGCAATGAGGAGGCCTGAAGGAAAATGTTAACAAAAAGAACACTTATCAGAATCAGGAAGAGACAGGTGAAATTCCTTGGACACATAATGAGGAAGGAGGGATCGGAAAAGTTAACCCTTGCATGGCATACTGGGTGCAAGAGACGTAGGGGAAGACAGCAATCCGTCTACCTGACGAGATTGTATTCATGGATGGCGGAACGCGGCCGGGAGCCTTAACAAATGGAGAAAATATACTAAGGACCACAAGGCATAGGAAGTTTTTGACAGACATGATCGCCCATGTCCTGAAGGGACGTGGCACAGAGAAGGTGAATCGTCAGAGAAATATCATATTAATTTTATTATTTATTCACTGATAATTCTAGCTGAAAATGATATGACGCGAGCAGAATTAAAACAACCATCTGCTTTAGAAATTTATTTTTGAATATTTCCTTAAAGGCGGCCATCAGAAGGTCAGAGCCAAATCACTTTATATTATTATTATGTGAAAAAAAACAACGCTATAATTAGCATCTAATTTATCTAGAGTTATCTCTTTTGAGAAATCTGAACATTCGGGATGAACACGAATACAAACTCCACTTTTATTCCCTAAGAGTAATTTAAAAATATTGCGCTAGCAAAAATGCGTTACGATGTGCCGATTTTTGACGTGTTACGTTAACCCACAAATAGACAGAAGGCATGACATTATGTAAAAAAAAACATATTTATATCATATTTCACTGTTATCGTGTTATGCAATATTAGTAAAGTTTTCTTTTCTTCTTTCAATGCTGATACGATATTTCTTTGAACTTTGTAACCAAAGCATACAAAAACTGGATCATTATTATCAAATTGAGAGCGAATGCAAAGGCCGCACTATTATTATTGGTTCTCAGACTTGAAATTTTTAGTGACATTTTGTTGATAAAAATCCTGCTTCAATGTGCCGTCTTTGTTTAGTGATGGTAACAATCACACCCATGGAAATCGGATCATTTAAACATTAGATGTAAGTATATCCGGGTTTGTCTTTAACGAGCTACACGCTTCAGCTAATAATTGTAATTTGGCTATTAGTAAGTTCATGGTCTCACAAGATATTGCAGTGATTTCACATTGAATAAAAATAACACTAGTTTGTTTATTTATATGTGTGTGCGCGGGTTTTGTTTTTGTTTTTTGTTCTATTTATAAATTTTGATAGTACCCAACTCTTCAAAAGATGAGAGTCAACCAATGTGCGTGAAGCTAGACCTACATTAGCTTGCCGCTGTTATGAGAATCTTGGAGTTGGTTTTTGTTTGTGTATTTTTCTTCTTTTTTTTTTATGAAGCTTACATGAGTCGGTCATTCTTGTAATTACAACAAAAGAGACAGGACATTGTTTACTGGCGATAGCTCCCGATGTCAAGAAAGACAAACGCTTAAGTAGTTGTTACTATTTGAGGAGGTCAACAACTCTTAAATACCTCTCCTCGCCAACACTTTCATCATTATCTATCAATCTCTCCTTTTTTCTCTCTATCGTTGTTTTTCTCTTTTTCTTTCATTCGTTCTTCTTTCTTCAGTCCAGTTTTTAATTCTTCTTTCTTTACTCCGAAAACTTTAGTAGCCACAAACTAATTGCTAGTGATCTAGTATCAAGCTTATATATATATATATATATATATATATATATATATATATATATATATATATACATATATATATATATATATATATATATATATATATATATATCTTTCGTGGACTTCAAACCAACTGAAGAGATGGACGTCTGAGTCCACAAATTGAAATATCACCTGAATGGATTTTTAGGATTCCATATTCATTAATATATTTACTCTGCTCTATATTGAGCTCCCTATGGATTTATAGCCTTCTTGGAATAATCCCTACTATATATATATATATATATATATATATATATATATATATATATATGTGTGTGTGTGTGTGTGTGTGTGTGTGTAAGATGATCCTAACTAGATGCCACTCAACAGCAGCCTTGTATTCGACTAAGCTAATCTTAGTAAATCACTGACTCTTAAACGCTCTACAGTTGAGGTTTTCGCTAATGAATTTTGGATTCTCACTTTATTTTCTCTTCTTCACTTCATTTTCTTCTTCTTCTTCTTCTGTTGGGGGTCTTCGGTCTCATTTTTACGGTTCACCTTCCTTTCCTTATCTCGTAGTATCTTTTGTCATTTTCTCCTTGATTGTATGCTTTTGTCATCCAATTATCTTATCTTCACCCTTCTTCTTCTTCATTCTTTTTCTATCTTGCATCCAGTTGTTCTCGGTATTTATTTTTGTCCTGTTTCCTGCCGTCCTTTCCTACATTTCTCACCCAGCTTTTTAATCTATTTTTTCTTTCATCTTTGGCACTCATTGTCGGCATTTTTTTTTATTGAGTTACTCTCTCTAATGTCTATTTATGCGACTGATTGTCTATTCTTATCTACTGACATATCTATCATAACCTAATCCTAACTATCGTTCATCGTCTTTTTCTGTCTATATATCTAACCAAACGTGTTCGTTTATATATCAATAACCTTACTAATCACTATCTATCTATCTATCTATCTATCTATCTATCTATCTATCTGTCTATCTATCTATCTCCGTCTCGCTGTATCTCACATTCTATATCTTTCTCTGTCTCTGGCTCTTTGTATATATATATATATATATATATATATATGTGTGTGTGTGTGTGTGTGCGTGCGTGTGTGGATGTGTGTTTGTTTTTGTATCTTGCTTTCATTTTGTTATAACTTTGTATATTATGTATAGAACGTAATATATAAAGCTATGTACATACATTATGCATATATACACACACACACACACACACACACATATATATATATATACATATATTGCACATACAATGATAATGTTACTGAAATAGTGCTCGATGTAATACAACGTAGCTATTAAGCATATATATTAATAAATATACATTTTCCCCTCACCGATAGCTTAACTCGGAGTTTCATTTCCAGTTCTGATTATAGCTTGGCGGTTACTTAATTTGAATTTTTAAAAATATATCTGGTTATCATAATGTTGGCATATATGATATTGGGTTTACAGTTCATTTAATTTTAAAAAATATGGCATTTAAAATAAAGTGGGTTTGTCTTTAAAAGTTATTTGTAGAGTTGTGAATATTATTAAAGTGAGATTCTTATATATATATATATATATAACGTCATCCACAGACAGACTGTTTCACAGCTCATCAGTGTGGCTAGACATCCGGTTGTCTCTTAGCTCGGATCGAAAACCGACTGAATTGGTATCAGCCGGAGATTCTACCACTAAGCCGTCGGCGCACGTCAGGGAAGTAGGTGGATTTTTAGCGTATTTATTTCTAGAAACACGCCCAGTGACTGACAGTGACTCGATTCGCTATGCGAAGAGTCTCGCTATATATAAGCTATAATAGTCACTGTTTACAAACCCAAACATACTCCCTAGAGAGCTCAACCGAAATTAATATTTATTTCAGGAGCCAATATAACGTCATCCGCAGACAGACTGTTTCGCTGTTTCACAGCTCATCAGTGTGGCTAGACATCCGGTTGCCGGATATATATATATATATATATATATATATATATATATATATATATATATATATATATATATATATATAACAAAAATAAACTGTTATCTACCTAAAAATAAACCGTTATATTAAAAATTAATGTGGATCAATATAGTTAATCAGATATTTATTTTTATATCTACATGTAACCATTTCACTTGTTTAATAAGCTAGGGTTATTTAAATGTTTTAAACAAGACATAAGTTACATTTATTTTATTTTTTTCCCTTTATAAGGTTTGTTTCTTGTTATAATGTTCTAGTTGAAGAATGGTGAGTTACCATCATTCTTTAATTACCAGAAATGTTTGGAGAGAGCATTACTGATTTTTGTATTTTATATTTACCTAAAGGCATTCGATGATGGCAAAACGAAATTTCCAAGTTAATGAATTTTATAAAAAGTCACCCAACAACCGGAAAAATAACATCGAGATTGAAGCCAAGAAAATAACCACTGATCTAAAAGCTGATGATAGGATGCACGAATTCCTTAATTTGATCACAATTAAAGAACACAAGCTAAACTTCTTAAACAATCCTCAATACCGATTACTTAGCCCAATTAAAATAATATCGGTAAAATCAGCAAAAACATCCTTTGAAGAGCATGAAAATTCGACAAATATGCTCTAGGAATTATTCGGTTGGTGCAAAAATAATGACGTAATAATGTCGTTTTTTGACGTATTTTTTAACCTCAAAAAACGACATTATTACGTCATTATTTTTGTACCAACCTAATAACAAATAGCATAAAACAGCATAGAACAGCCATAGAATGGTTTACTCATATAACAAGTAAAAATGAATCTACTTTCATCCAATTTGATATTTGTAACTTTTACCCGTCCATCACCGAGAATCTGCTAATGGCTGCTGCAAATCTAGCAAAACTTATAATCCTATTAGAGATCGCGAATATAAATATCATAAAGCAGGCACAAAAAACTTATACTATTTCATAATTCAGCGGAGGCATGTAAATTAATTGGAATATTATTATTGTGGAAACTTAGATTTACTTTCGACATTAAGGTCACCGGAATTTATAGAAATGACGGTGTAATTCTGTTCCGTAAAAAAAACACAGGAAATATACACCGATTGAGAAAGGAACTAATTACATTTTTTTGAAGATCACGAATTAAATATTACCCCACTGCCACTAATGCTAAAATGATCAAATTTCTTGGTGTGATCTTAGACTTGAATAATAGTTATTACAAACCATATAACAAAGAGGTATATAACCATAGATACGTCAGTAAAGAATCAAACCACCAACGCAAAATTCTGGAAAAGTTACATGAATCAGTTAAAGTTAGATTATCTACCAACTTCAGCAATAAGGAAATATTTGATTATAATAAAATTAAAGATATAAAGGCTTTAAAACTAAGCAATCAGGAAGCAAATTTAGAGGATTTATAAAAAAATTAAAGAAAAAACGGTAAAAATAAACAGAAACACCGTAGGCGTAACATTATACGCTTCAATCCACCTTGTAATCGTAATGTTCAAACTAATGTCGAAAAAATTTTCAGAAGTTTAATCTATACGCATTTTAATTATTCGCCAACACTAAAAAAGATTAACAAAATAATGTTAAAATCAACTATAGCTGTATTAAAAAACATAGATGCATATTCCAACAACATTATATTAAACAAATATATTTCCAACAAAGACAATCTAAATATTTCTAAAAACAAATGCAACTACCGAAAAACTATGTTCTATCACTTAAACTGTCAATATATGACCGATAATATTGTATACCGATCGAGTATACATTCTAGTAACGATGTTAAATTTTATTTTATTTCCACTGAAAATCCTTGGAAATTTCGTTTTTACAATCATCGAATGCTTTTAGATAACATAAAATAAAAAAAAAAAGTACTGTTCTTGCCAAATATTTCTGGTAATTAAAGAATGATGACCACTCACCATCCATCAACAGGGATACTATTACAAGTGTCCAATCTAATAACGGGAAAGAAAATAAATGTAACTTCTGTCTTCACTATTTACATTATTCGGACTATTGTCCTCATCTTTGTTGCTATATTTATCACAACGTTTCGGCCGTTTTACGTTCCGGCATTCTTCAGGTGATTGGAATGTCGAACTGAACCCTTTATTTCGCTCGTTGGGGTAGACTGTTCTAGTTCTACGTGCCATGTCTAACGGATGTCAGTTATCAGTTATCTCCGGTTAATTCACCTCTCCAAGTTCTCCACTGCCATAACCGGTTATTGAACTGAGTCTTTGGATCATGTCACTGGATCTAACCAACGCCTTTATCCACTGTGTCATGTGACCTTGGAGAGGGAAATTAACAGGAGATAACTGATAACTGACATCCATTAAACATGTAATGTAAACAGTGTACATAATACCTCATCTCAGAAATATTGACAGAATCAATTTGTTACTTGTTAATAAAACGAATATGATATTATTAAGTTCTCCACTGCCTTGTGAACTAATTAACAACTCTTTGGGTCCTGTCACTGGATCTAACCAACGCCTTTATCCACTGTGCCATGTGTCCTTAAGGAAATCTGTGTATGAATTTCTGGGACTTATAAACTTAATGTCTTTAGCAACCATTTTTACCAGTGTTCATTTTGTTGTTATCATTGCATGTTTTTTACCAGATCTCATATTGCAATTTTCTTTGTTATTATTGCTTTTCTCTGACACTACTTGTTACTGGGTCCCATATTGTATTCATTTCTATGCGTGGTCGGCTCATTAGATTTTTGCGGTAAGCATATGTGCTGATTCCTTAAGTATACGAATTTTCCAGTGGTGTTCTTTGCTATGATTTCAACCTGATTCCACAGAGGGCGGCGATCCATTTTTTCTCTCAATATGTGGTCAGCTACGCTTGATTTTTCCACCTCGTGTTGAAGCTTTCTGGCGTTCTTGAAGCCTTACCTTAAGGCGGCGGCCTGTCTCCACTTTATATTTATTTCCGCAGCTGTACGGGATAGCGTACACACAGTCTTTAGTCGTGTTTTCCTCTATCGGGGTCTTACTCGGGGGAGGTATCTGCGAAGTGTCGTCCAGCATATATATATATATATATATATATATATATATATATATAGAGAGAGAGAGAGAGAGAGAGACAGAGACAGAACAGGTAATATCCCTTTAATAATAAAAAAATTAGTATTTACAACTCTAAAATTAAAATCTTTTAATTATTTTTACACATATATATGCAAAGCATCTTTAAATGTCAAATATAATTTTTAAAATTAAAAACTGTCATCCCAGTATAATATGCATCTACACCAACATAACGATAACTAGATATAGTTTTTAGTTTAAATTACATAACCACCAGTCTATACTTATCACCTGAAGACTGCGCTGTGCATGAAACTCTGCGTCATGCTATCGATGAGCGATAATATATATATATATATATATATATATATATATATATATATATATATATATATATATATATATATATATACTTACTTGTATGTATTTACGCAGAATTTTTTCGTTGATGCATAAGCTGAGATATAATTAAAAAATATGTATCAATATTGTGATTTTCTTTCTTCTTTTAATGATAATGCTAAGCTTATCAGACGATATCAAAAGAATTTACATAAAATAAATAGAGAAAACTTGTCTATATTATTTAATGAAACATGCATCAACACACACGCGCGCACACACACACACACACACACACACACACATATATATATATATATATATATATATATATATATATATATATATATATATTATATATATATATATATATATATATGAAAGACAGATTTTTGATTCCTGAATGTAGCCAGTATATGACTGTTGAAACTTAAATATATTTTTCCTACTTTATATTAAGAGCGTCAATCATTTTTATAAGTTTCTTTTTACAGTTCCAAGCGTGTATTTAACAAATTTGTTATATAACAAATTCATATTATACACAACGTACCACCACTCGATTATCAAGACGGTTGACCATATATTGCTCCGATCAGAACACTATAAGGGCAAAAATTTAACCAGCCTGAAAATATATCTAACTTGTTACGCAACAAATAAAAATAAAAGAAACATCACAGACTAATGTTGCATACTAAGTTTCTTTCCGATTTTGAGAATATTCCACTAAGAATAAATGTTCAAATAAATGTTACAGTGGTTACATAATTAATACTGTATCTTGTAGATACACAATGTTGTCATTTATCTTGCAGCCCGAACCTCCCAAAAATAACAAGAAATCCGATCAATATATATATATATATATATATATATATATATATATATATATATATATATATATATATATATATATATGTATGTGTGTGTGTAAGAATATTTGTTTGTCTTTATTTGTATATGTGCCTGTATTGACCTCTGTAGTTTCTTCGAAACAAACATAATATTTTTTATAGTATAAGTTTATATTGCCGTTTAGTGTATTTATTTTAATATTTTAATATCCCCAAAGTTAAAATATTCGAATTTTACAAAAAAATAAAAAATAAAAATAATAATAATAATTCCCCAGTGTCTTGAATTTTTCCATGATATATTCGGACTAATATTCTCATCTTTGTTGGTTTTGTCACTACATCCTGCCTGATACATATTTCAGCCTTCCTCTTTGTCTCATTTTCTGGCCTGTATTATTCACCTTATCCTCGAGTTTTTCTGATTAATATTCATCCCATTTTTGGTTTAACATTACGTTGTGACCGACGTATTTTCCGGCTTTCCTTATTGCCCTTGTGGCCAGAATCATGGAAAACGAAATCACTAAATGAAAATCCTTTCTAATGGATATTTCTCAAGAATTGTAGAAGGCTGAAGAAGGAATGTTATGAATGCTTGTTCGAAAAACTCATAGAATGAATGACAGTCCCATTAGTTTTGCATTAGCTAAAATATTTGTCCGCTTTCATAAGGTGATACTTGCTCTTTTTTCTGGGATTTTTCAATTTTCTCTTATTTTATATAATTGTTCACGATACACACTTCATTTTTAGTCCAACATCTGTGATCTGCCCATATATTCATCACTTTTAGCCTTTTTCTCTAGTTTTCTTATACTTCAAAGTTGCCCTCTTCGAAAATACTCCTATATCCTTTAAAGATAATCGCTTAGAAAATACTCCTTTATCCTTTAAAGATAATCTCTTAGAAAATAATCCTATATCCTTTAAAGATAATCTCTTCGAAAATACTCCTATATCCTGCAAAGATAATCTCTTCGAAAATACTCCTATATCCTTTAAAGATAATCTCTTTGAAAATACTTCTATATCCTTTAAAGATAATCTCTTAGAAAATAGTCCCATATCCTTTAAAGATAATCTCTTTGAAAATACTTCTATATCCTTTAAAGATAATCTCTTAGAAAATAGTCCCATATCCTTTAAACATAATCTCTTAGAAAATACTCCTATATACTTTAAAGATAATATTTCGAAAATACTCCTATATCCTTTAAAGATTATCTTTTAGAAAATACTCTAATATCCTTCAAATTTCAATGATGATATCTTCGAATATATATAAATATATCCTTCAGAGTTACTATATTTGAATATACTCCTGCGTCCTTCAAAGGAACTCTCTTCGAAGATACTCCTTTCACACTGCCTTCCAAGTAATCTATATGATTTGCAGCCGAGCTTTGTACTTTGTACCAAAAGAACACTCAACATTGCGCCCGGTAGTAGTCCTCTGTAATCTTGTTGACTACAACATTTTTGTTACTTGTATAGTTTCAGTTCTTCTAAGGACTCCTTAATTTTACTAATCTTTCTCTAACGGTCTTCAGGACTGTTACAAGCTCACCAATAATAACAGGCACAAACGCTAATTTAGGAAAATGTATAAATTAATCTCTTTTCCCCATCTCGCTATGAGTTAAATAATAAGCTAGAAGGACCTCCTTGGCTTAGTCCGGCAGCCAATCTAGGAGAAAAACTATTCTGAATTTAAAACGAAAGAGAAGGCAGCGAGAAGTCACTCCACTGTCATTCCAATGAAATCATCGTAACTACAGACAATAAATTAAATGTAGAGAGTCACAACCTCTTACGTCTGACAGGAAAATGTTTTTTTTTCTTTTTGATTTTTTTGTTTTTTTGTAATGCCGTGATTAAAGATTGGTGTTTTTGTTTTCAGTTAAATGAATTGTTTTCATTTTTATCAATATATTTAGCAGTTGACATATTTTTATTTCTTTTCTTAATGAAGATAATAAAAAGGAAAACAATATTAAATAATTCATGTATGAAAGAGTGGACGATATTTGTTATTGCTTTAAAATATGTTACCCTTTGTTTAAATACTTTGTTATGTTTAAACACTGCTTCACAGTCTCTTTTTTTCTACAGTAACGTTCAACCTGTACAAATCCTGGTGGGGGTCATTCGTAGTAGAGGGTTACGTTAAGGATAAGATGGGAAAATAACAGTTAACATTATACTTGAATAGGTTAAGTTTGTAATACTATGGAATGGACACTTAGGAGTCGATTCCATAGTATTGAACATGAGTAGAGGTTTATCCCTTGTTTCTTGTTTAGGATTAGATTTCCGGTTCCTCCTAAAGTCTCTTGATTCTCTTTTATTTCCAGTAAACCATTGCGTCTTAGTGGTGTTATCACCTTACTTTGGGTGAAAGGATTCAAAAAGGAACATAATTATACTGTAAAACCAATCTATTCCTAAATTTAATTATAAATAAGTAAAATCTTTAACAACTCAATTATTTCTTCAAGCCTACTATTTCTAACTGAAATCGTTTTACAAGATTCATATATGCATAAAAATTCTCATTTGAAATCTTAATTCCAAACTGTGTCAAGGTGCTCTTAGGCACAAATCTTATTTCTCCTGGAAGAATGTGTAGTAACAATAATCCAAAACTCGGAGCGGTATGTACTTGATAGGAAATGAGGCACTCTATATCAAAACTTGCACATTTCACATGGACTACCGAAGCCTTAGGCAAAACACGCTATCGATGTTCCCGTTAAAGCACACCGTCCGTTCATACAACGTAACCTGGCTGAAAGCAAAAATCCAAGCTGAGGTACAATCAGCGTTGTGATGAGCAGAACTCTAATTTCCATACACGTGACTGAGCTGAGGATGAGTGGCGAGACGGAAGAACTTAGGTGGTCGGACGGGAGACTGGATGACTACACGCGACTCCTACCTCACACCCGATTCCGACGAATGGACGACCTCACGTCTATCTTTCTGTTTTCCGTTCGTCGTCTCCACCCATCGTTTTCCTCTCCCCTTCCTTTTTTCTACATCTCTGCCATCAGCTTGGGTGGGTGGGGATACGAGGCTGTCATTGTCAGTATATTGAGATGAGAATAATCTTTATTTTCCTCTTTGTTTGCCTCTTCATCAGGACTCTATTGTCAAGACGCCCTTCATGGTCATTAGGCATATTATCAAGGAGTCTTCATCAGCGTCTTTGTATTAAAACAGTTTATGATACCAATGTTGTATTGGTATTATTATTATTATTATTATTATTATTATTATTATTATTATTGGCACCACGAATAATAAGAGGAACATCATCGCTATTGTAGAGACTTGAGTCAGAAACATTATTAACAATATTTATAAATTTTGTTATGGTCATCATTACAATGTTATCATCTTCAACATTTGATTGTAATTATAATCACTATGTCTATTAAGGATACTATCTTAAGTCTTACTATTATTATCGATATAAGCATCGAATAGTCCTCATCATCGTCATCATCTATTGCTCTGAATATGCGATAAGTTTCCCTCTATTTTAATGCTAAGAATTGTCGATTAGTCTTTCAAAAATGGAAAGAAAAACAGCCTCTACTACAATAAATTTCATTTGACCCACCCTTCTTCTATATATTGTTATCTATATATTTGCATATTCAAGGCGAGTCTCAAGTGTTTATCACTGAAATGTAAGAGACAACAAATCTCCTTAAATCTATGTCCTCTTTTTCAGTATCCTCGTAGATTCAGCAATGCTGTCGACATCAAGTTCTCAATTCTTCGAATTTCGAATTCATCCCTTCTCTATTCAAGCGTTTATGACACCGTACAAAATGCGATAATTATGATGGATACGATTCTTATCTTCCTGAACCACACCTTTCTAAACTCACCCACGAAGTATATATATATATATATATATATATATATATATATATATATATATATATATATATATATATATATATATATATTAATGTTAAAATTTCTTTTGTCATTCGTAAACATGGCACACCAAAGTTTACGATCTATTAGATCCGATTTTCTTAGTGTTTGATATCATCAACTGATTATCATATCACAGATCATATTATTTTTATATAGTCAAACACAAATCATTTGCATCATTTGGAAGATATCACAGTTCCTACCCTAACATACATGCTTTTGCATTTCTGTGACACATTCGCTTTGATAAAATTGCTGTAAATGCTTTGGACGAATTCTGCCCATGTGTTCATCACTCTCAATCAAATTTCTCTAGTTTTCTTATCCTTCAAATATAACCCTATAATCCACGAAGATAATCCTTTCATACTGTCTCCTTGAGTCTCTTCTTCCCTCTGCATTCTTCCTGATCCCAACATTTTCGTAACCACAACAGTTTTAGTTCTATCAAGGATTTCTAATTTTACCAGACTCCCTGTACAGATCTTCATGATTGTTTCGGGCTCTCCAATAATGATGGGCTCAATCGCTGTCTTAATATTCCATGTAATTTCATAATTCTTTACCAAGGCGCAAATATTTATCCAATCCTTTAATCTGTTTCATTTTTCCAGTTGTCTTCTGAACTATTATCAAAGATAAATATTTCTTTTAACTTCTTTGACGGTGACTGGTCTTCTTTTCAAAGTCACAAATAATCCGAGTTTTCTTTTTTATTGCCGGCTTCTCATAATTATATTCATTTATTTATTGAATGGTCTAATACCAACCATTTGTACAATTCTCAGTGAATAACTGTTCCTCTTCAACCATGTTAATGTATACAGTTTTATAACCTACGTTAATAATCACATTTGATGTATAATTTATACGTTTAGGTTCTGAGAACATTTCAGCTTTCTTGATAGATCTATTCTCATAATGCGGGATAGTTAATAACAAAAGAAATAAAAACATGAACAAAATAAAAAAGGGAAATGTTTAACCATTATACCAAAAATAGTGCATCAAAAGAACAGTTATTCCCTTGACACCGCTATTAATTTATACATATTTGATTCCCTCAGCAATATTTAGCTAGAAGTTTATAAAAATATGTGAAACAACTACAAATCGATATTTATTATTTACTATTTATAAATATTTTTATCTACCATTTTATAAAGAAATAAAATTGAAAAGAAATCTTTATGTTCAAAATTTTATTTAAAAATTATAAAATTATCAAAATATGTAAACAAAATGCAATACAGTTTTTATTATTTACCATTTTATTTACCTATGAAAACGATGTTTTTATTCATTCTAACAAATAAATAATATTTAATATCTTTGCTGTCAATTCTCAAGAATAAAAAAACATGTATAAAATCCACTTTCATATGTTTGGGTTTTATTAAAATTATAATCATCGCTTTTTAAAGCAATAAACATTGCAGAGGGAGTCAAAAGTGTATCCAGTAAAAGCGGTATAAAGGGAATAACCGTCATTTTCACAGACCCATTTTTTCAGATACGAAGGGTAAACATTGCCAAAAAAGAAACTAAATGAAAATGACTAGAATATACACTAAGACACCTTTTAAGAAATTACATTTAATAATTACATTTAAAAGATTAAAATTTCAGCGTTAGTGATATCTGCAGGAAGAAAGTTAACAATAATAACATTTCCAGAGGATAAAAACCTTCTGTATAAGAGATCAGAAATAATGGCACGATGCATACACACAAAAAGTTCCTTTTGAGTTCGTATGAACCAGGATGAAAGTATGTACAATTCATATAGCACCCCCCTCCGATACAATTTCGATACCTTGCTTTTCTCCTCCCCTTCTGTTACGCATCACGTTATGAGTTTATTTATTTTTTAAATAATAAAGCGTTAAGGAATTATTTAACTCGGATCGACTGAAGATATCGAACGGTTGAAACCAAGATAGCTGATCTATTTTTTTAAAATTCAAAACAGCTCTGAATGTTATTTTTTTTCTTTTCTTTATACGTGCTTTGAGCACTTTTTAATACCACTGTTTCTTGGTCTAATTCAACCCTGACCAGTAATTGACCCCTATTATAGTCTGATGCTTCTTCTTGTTTCCGCCAGGTCTTAACATTAACGGCTTTGACCCACTCATGCCACTTACATTGTGGCAAACCATTCACGTTCCCTCCGTAGTTCATCTGCGAGAAGTCAGTTCCACTCAAACAGCTTCTTCCCGCTGCCCTGTGGGACAGGCTCCCAATAGTGTGTTTTCCCGATCATTATAATCTTAAACTGTTCAAGTCTAAAGTTAAGCGTTATTTTCCACTTCTATCCATATAAACTTCCCCTTAACGCAACCCTCTACCTGCAGTGCACAGGATGAACCTTACTGTAAAAAAGATCAAAATAGTTTATTCACATATCTTCCAACCTCGCCGAAAAGTGATTTTTGCGATATTAATTTAAAATCATGAGATTTTACATAGCTTTACTTTTAGTGTTCCAGTTTGTTAACAAATCTGAAGTGAGACATAATTTTACTGAAAATCCAATAGTTTGATATTCATTAATTTTTTAATTAAAAAAAAAGAAGATCGTTAGCTTCGTGCTTTTCTTTAAACCGCAATATTTCTACTTGAACGCACGTGCATGTCTTAATTATTTTACAAGAATGTTGTTCTTCTTTTATAAAATGGAAAAGATTCAAAACTGTTAAGATTAGTTTTATTTCTATTATTAAATGAATGTTTGAAAATGTTTTACCATGTACCGAGTGAATAAGAGGCCTAGAATACTTTCAGTATATATAATTCAATAATTTTAAATTAAAGTAAATTAGATTATATTTGCCAAATAGATTTGTTTGTTTCAAATTCAGTTGATGCGGTCCATTCACAGAGTTAAATTAATGAACTAGTGATAATGTGAGTTGTTAGAAAATTGTTTTCAATGACAAATCAGTATTTAATTAATTTAACAAAGCATAATAAGCAAACGGATTGGGAAGACCGTGTTCCGCCAATTCTTTATGTGAGGTTGCCATGTCTGTATCGATGATAAGCATTCGAAACTTGGTCAGTGACCGTTGGGAAATACGCAATCGCCTGAGCTACGACGACTGATCAAATTATCATTAAAAAGGAATAATTTTTAAATGTTTACCATAAAAAAAAACGTTGAGTCTGATTTAGAAGAAATACAGGATTATGAGGGGTACGTTGAATCTGATTTAGAACAAATACGGGATTAAATGGGGTACACTGAATCTGATTTAGAACAAATACAGGATAAAATGGAGTACGTCGAATCTGATTTAGAACAAATACGGGATTAAATGGGGTACACTGAATCTGATTTAGAACAAATACAGGATAAAATGGGGTACGTTGAATCTGATTTAGAACAAATACGGGATTAAATGGGTTACACTGAATCTGATTTAGAACAAATACAGGATAAAATGGGGTACGTTGAATCTGATTTAGAACAAATACGGGATTAAATGGGGTACACTGAATGTGATTTAGAACAAATACAGGATAAAATGGGGTACGTTGAATCTGATTTAGAACAAGTACGGGATTAAATGGGGTACACTGAATCTGATTTAGAACAAATACATGATAAAATGGGGTACGTTGAATCTGATTTAGAACAAATACAGGATAAAATGGGGTACTTCGAATCTGATTTAGAACAAATACGGGATTAAATGGGTTACACTGAATCTGATTTAGAACAAATACAGGATAAAATGGGGTACGTCGAATCTGATTTAGAACAAGTACGGGATTAAATGGGGTACACTGAATCTGATTTAAAACAAATACAGGATAAAAATGGGGTACGTTGAATCTGATTTAGAACAAGTACGGGATTAAATGGGTTACACTGAATCTGATTTAGAACAAATACAGGATAAAATGGGGTACTTCGAATCTGATTCAGAACAAATACGGGATTAAATGAGGTACACTGAATCTGATTTAGAACAAATACAGGATAAAATGGGGTACGTTGAATCTGATTTAGAACAAATACGGGATTAAATGGGGTACACTGAATGTGATTTAGAACAAATACGGGATAAAATGTGGTACGTTGAATCTGATTTAGAACAAATACGGGATTAAATGGGGTACACTGAATCTGATTTAGAACAAATACAGGATAAAATGGGGTACTTCGAATCTGATTTAGAACAAATACAGGATTAAATGGGGTACACTGAATCTGATTTAGAACAAATACAGGATAAAATGGGGTACGTTGAATCTGATTTAGAACAAGTACGGGATTAAATGGGGTACACTGAATCTGATTTAGAACAAATACATGATAAAATGGGGTACGTTGAATCTGATTTAGAACAAATACAGGATAAAATGGGGTACTTCGAATCTGATTTAGAACAAATACGGGATTAAATAGGGTACACTGAATCTGATTTAGAACAAATACAGGATAAAATGGGGTACTTCGAATCTGATTTAGAACAAATACGGGATTAAATAGGGTACACTGAATCTGATTTAGAACAAATACAGGATAAAATGGGGTACGTTGAATCTGATTTAGAACAAGTACGGGATTAAATGGGGTACACTGAATCTGATTTAGAACAAATACAGGATATAAATGGGGTACGTTGAATCTGATTTAGAACAAATACGGGATTAAATGGGTTACACTGAATCTGATTTAGAACAAATACAGGATTAAATGGGGTACTTCGAATCTGATTCAGAACAAATACGGGATTAAATGAGGCACACTGAATCTGATTTAGAACAAATACATGATAAAATGGGGTACGTTGAATCTGATTTAGAACAAATACAGGATAAAATGGGGTACTTCGAATCTGATTTAGAACAAATACAGGATTAAATGGGGTACACTGAATCTGATTTAGAACAAATACAGGATAAAATGGGGTACGTCGAATCTGATTTAGAACAAATACGGGATTAGATGGGGTACACTGAATCTGATTTAGACGAAATGCAGGATTAAATGGGTTATGTTGAGTCTGTTTTAGAACAAATACGGGATTAAATGGGGTACACTGAATCTGATTTAGACGAAATGCAGGATTAAATGAGGTACGTTGCGTCAGACATACTTCCGACTGAGCTATCTTAATATTCTATTTACTTTTGTTTATTCGACCACTTTAAATAATTTAAAAAATATCAGTTGCCTAACTTATTTACACGAAATACTATTTCGGATTATGAGTAGAGCTTTGTCTATTACTCTAATGTTCCTAAAGTAACTCTATATGTTTGCTTTCATTAAATCCACTAACTCCCATGAGCGGGTGTATAGGGTCGGGAAGTACTTCCTCTAATCCTTCTATTTTCATAAGTACTGAATTATTTATTCCCGAGTGATTAAATCTCGACTTCATGAATAAAACATACACAAAAACTGCAGCTTGCCTAAAATATTTCATCAACGCCGCGCCTAGAAGAGAGAGGGAAAGAGGGAGTAATTGTTTAGAAAAAAAATAGAGGGTGGAGAAGTAAACGCTGAAAAAGTTACTGAGTCAATGGAACCGCGTTATTTCCACCTCTTCAACAGCACCCAATTCATTTTGCCAATTTTAGAAACAACGATGCAAATCAACCGGAAGTAAAGACAAAGCAATGACGTAAGTTCCGGTTTCATTTTTTTTTTTTTTTTAAATCTTTTTTTCTGCTTTCGTCAAAAGTGCGTTCCAAGTGAGGAACCCTGGCATCTGAACCTGCGAGTTGCTGATTATTCGGAGAGAAGTGGCGACTGAGCAATGATAACACATCAAAGAGGGTCGAGCCGAAAGCCTGTGAGTCATCTAAGGCTTTACGATTGGTTGCAGATGCAAGTCTCGCTTGTGTGTTCACAGAGCGTCACGTGACATAGCGATGCCAACGTAAAGCAGAGGTTGAGAACTGCACCGTGACGGTTCCCTCTCTTTTACCGGTAATCGGCGGTAATCCAGAACAAAAAAAAAAACTAGGGAAATTCTATTAGGCAGTGGCATGGAGTGGAGGGAGAAAAACGGTTAAAACGAATGCTGCATCCTATCCCATAATAGTTGCTATATTTGCATGCACATTTCACGCGCCAAATGTAATAATATTTGGGACAAACGTAGGCCGTTTGTTTCTTTTCAACCTACACATTTTTCTGCCTTTATTTTGAGATTCTCAATTGACCAATTTTCTCTGTTAACATCCAACTTACTTTCTTCTGTTAGTAATTTTGTTTTTTTTTCTCGACGTTTCTCTAAATTTTCATTACATGAGCAAATGAAACAAAACAAGAACATGAAGATTGTGCACCGCCAGTCTTTCAAATAAGGATTGGCCTATATGTCTAAAAATCAGCATTTGACAAAAATGCGCAGCTCGCTTAGCCAGAGAGTAAATTGCTATTAATTTATTATTTGACATTTATTAATATTTCACGCAGTATTTGACCTTTCCTTCTTTATCTCTTTTTATCTCACACACACACATTCGCTCTCTCTCTTTCTCTCTCTCTCTCTTTCTTTCTCACTCTTACTCACGCCCTCACTAATTCTCTCCTCTCGTTTTCCTATATATATTCCATTTTGACTTACTTAGTGTCTAAAGTAATTGCGTATTGTCCACCAGCATGTGAATATTTATACCCTTGCAAAATGTTAGAATTTTGAATGCAGATTTTCTATTGAAATAATGGCGCAACATAGTCATCTTAATTCTCATTTTATTCTGGCATTGTAAATAATTATTCTTCATATTACTGGAACCAGTGATCCCGGCTTGAACCCAAATAAATATCCACGGTCTTGAATGCAGATTTTCAGAGCAAGTTCGCCTAAACCGTTTAGAAGTATATAATTATCTTAATTAGTTAGAAGCTGTTTATTCTGCTATAGTCTGGCACAAGGTTACAAACAAGAAGAATCTAGTTGAAACAGAATGAGCTGTTGCAGTGAATATGTCTGTGAGATTAGCATTCTAATTACCGCGTTGAAATTAACACTACCAACATAAGTTACGATAATTATTTAAAGGCAAACATTTGCAGTCTCTTTCTCTACTTATTTGTTTCTTTCTTTTTCTTTGTCATTTTTCCTCCTTTTTTCTCATGCACTGCTTTTGTTATAGAATATACGAGAAACCTTCAAAACATCACTGTCGGATAAAATTTCTTTGAGGATACAGATTGTATTTTAAAAACTCACTCTATTAAAATATCACTAAACAATCATTATCCTGATCTTTTCTTCATAAATCTCAAACGCTCTCAATATGTTTTTTCTTTAGCTTTTTTTATTATTATTTATTTATTTATTTTAGTTAGATTGCCGCTGTTTTTATAAAAAAGAAAAGAAACGTTTTCGTGTATAATCACTTTGTTTACAAATGTCTTCAGCGTTTACTTCTTCCCACCTGTTTGTGATCTTTTACGGCGCCCAACTTCATTGTTGACTGCTGACAATACAATGGCGCACAAAATTTTATCTTTAGCGAAAAAATAGCAGCGAGAAAGTGAAAAGAAAAAGAAACGATTCAGACGTGATTTTGGAAGTTGCAAGATTCGGTATCAGTCGTGTTGTATAAAAAACAAGAATCTTTATACGTAACTTGCTGAATACGTAAAAACATGTTTGTCTTTTTTTTTTTTTTTTCTTAGGTTTTATTTTGAGTAATTCTACATACTGCTGTATTAAGATGGGCAATTGATCCTCAAAACGTTATACACAAAACTGAGTTCACATGCATAAAAATAGCTTTCTCATGTGTAAAATTACAACAACAAAGTGAAAGAAAAACAAGTCTTGAAAAATAATAAAAGTCTGTTAGATTTTTTAATCCTTTCGACTGACAATGTTTAACAAGACAAAATGGAAACATAATAGGAAGTAATTACTACAGATCAGATAGAATATACGCTAGAAGAAAGCCGAAGAATATAATGATTTTCTAAGCGTAGCTTAGATGTGGCACAAGGCCGAAACTGTGGGACACCCAGTGAGGACCGAACTCACTATTCAGTCGTAATTGTTTTAGCGAGACAAGCTTGCTAACCATTACACCACGCTGACGTGCCCATGCCGATGAATATATCATCCAAAAAAAGAAGACGAATAAAGCCAGTTATCCGAGAAATATACAGAATAATGAAAACTTATAACTATTGTCAACACTAGGTAAGCTGAAGAATACATCAGCCAAAGAGTTGTATTAAAAATAATGAAGGTAGAGAGAAGCGTTCGGAAAATATATTAGTATTATTATTTTACGTCCCGTGTTCTTTCACAACATGGGCGATCATGGCTTTCCAAAACTTAGTATACTTTTTATTATCACAAACTCTCCAACGCCGATAGAATAATAATAATAATAATAATAATAATAATAATAATAATAATAATAAGAAGAAGAAGAAGAAGAAGAAGAAGAAGAAGAAATGTCGCATATGGGAACAGACCTTGAAATAGAAATCTCGAAAATGTGGCATATGGGAACATCAACAATCCCTGTTGTAGTTGGAGCCCTAGAACTGGTTGGAAAAGATTGCAGTAGACTAATTGCAGGGATTCCTGGAAGTCCATGCCTCAAGGAGATACAAAAAATTGTTCTGTCAATTACAGCCCACACTTTACGAAGGGCTTTATCTATGTAATTTCTTTTTTTTCTTTTATTTTCTTTTTTTTTTTTTTTGTCAGTGGAAAGTGTCATGCTGCCATTTCTAACCTTAGGTCCCTGGTCGGGAACCGGAAAGAAATGTGTAAACGCCAGAAATCAAAGAAAATAATAATAATAATAATAATAATAATAATAATAATAATATTCTCACTTGCTATCGCATGCATCATCCCAAAGCTGATGTTGATCGTCTGTATGTGCCCAGATCCGAAGGAGGCAGAGGATTAGTTCAACTAGAACTGTCCTACAAAACTACAACAATTGGCCTCCAAAAATACTTGGAAACTACAGAAGACTGGATGATGGTATGCGTCAAGGAACATGAAAGTAGTAAGCGTCTTTACTCCGTAATGAAAGAAGCCAACAAATTCAAACTGGAGCTTCAAATGGGCGTAGAGATGCAACTACAGCACAATACACCGGCTGAAACTGCAAAATACTTGAAAAAGACAGCAAAGACGAATGCAACCGACCAGATACAGAAGCGATGGCAAGATAAACCGCTTCATGGCCAATACTCTGCCCGTATCAAACAAGCTGATGTAGACAAAACCGGTACCCATCAGTGGCTACGCAGTGCAGGGTTGAAAGCGGAAACTGAAGGTTTTATCCTTGCTGCGCAGGACCAATGCTTGCTAACTAGGAATTATCAAGCACATATACTAAAATATTGTGTCAGCCCAAAATGCAGATTCTGTGATAAATATCCAGAAACGATTGATCATCTTGTATCAGGTTGCACGATGTTGGCACCCACTGAATATAAAACCCGACATGACAGAGTGGGCCAATATCTGCACTGGAAAATCTGCAACTTCTACGGGAAGGAAACTGAAAGAAACTGGTACCAACACCACCCAGACCCAGTTACGGAGATAGGACCTGTTACAATTCTATGGGACTACACAATTCACACTGACAGAACAATCAAGGCCAACCGACCAGATATTGTTATTAAAGACCACAAACAAAAACGGTGCCTCCTTATTGATATGGCAATCCCTGCTGACTGCAATGTATCTTTGAAGATATTCAAAAAGCTGTCAAAATACAAGGACCTTGAAATAGAGGTCTCGAAAATGTGGCATATGGGAACATCAACAATCCCTGTTGTAGTTGGAGCCCTAGGACTGGTTGGAAAAGATTGCAGTAGACTAATTGCAGGGATTCCTGGAAGCCCATGCCTCAAGGAGATACAAAAAATTGTTCTGACAAGTACAGCCCACACTTTACGAAGGGCTCTATCTATGTAATTTTTTTATTTTTTTATTTTTTTTTTTTTGTCAGTGAAAAGGGTCATGATGCCATTTCTAACCTTAGGTCCCTGGGTGGGACCCGGAAAGAAATGTGTAAACGCCAGAAAGCAAAGAAAATAAAAATAATAATAATAATAATACAACCACCACCACCATCACTACCACTACCACCACCAGACCTGATATTTTCATAAAAACAAGGAATTCAGTAAGTGTATGCTTATTGACTCAGTAGTATCATCTGAAAGAAACACCTCCATAAAAAATTATGGAGAAATTGTCCCAATACAATGACCTGCAGATCGAAATTAACAGGAGAATGTGGGGAATGAAGACTGAGATTGTATCATTGATAATCGGAGCTCTGAGCCTCGTTAGAAAATGAATTGAAAAAAGTGGCCCGGGTAATATCAACATACAGGTTGCCTAGAAGGTCGTCCTAATCGGAATATTCACATCTATAATAAGAAAAGTGCTATCAGTTAAATGACAATTCTCCATAGTTTGAACCTGGCTCAACAGGATACAGAGCATGAAACATAACAAACACAAATAATAATAATAATAATAATAATAATAATAATAATAATAATAATAATAATAGAAATCTTAATTTCTTAACCTTAAACCACAACGGTAAAGAAATTCTCATATATATAATCGTTATATATACGTAATCGTGAAACTTAGGTTAACACACACGCATGAATTTCCAAGTTATTCCAACTAATATATTCTTTCTAGTATTTTTATCATTGCATTTCAGCCAATACATTCTTTGGTCTTCCTCAGAAATATTATTTATCCAATAGATTTTTTTCGTCTTAGTTTATAAACAGCTCTTGATGTAAGCATCAAAAACTCCTACGGGTCGTAGTAATTCACTGTTGTTTTTTTATTTATTTTGCAAATGCACAAAATGGAAATGGTTATATTTATGTCAGTTTTCCCTCAAAATGTCTGATATCAGAGCGTATCATTTAGCTACCTCACTTTTTGCAATAAATTAGTGTATTTTTGGAACGGCTCCCTAGTTAAGATTTACCAAATTTATGTTGGCCTCTTAGTACCCAAAGTATCTAGGTTGCTAAATCACACATGCAAATCACAAAACAAACAACTATCAATTCCTTAAAAAAATATATCCAATTATTAAATATTCAGATAAATTTTACTACAAAAATACACGTTCTCCCTTTCACTCTATTTCCTTTAATGTAATGGGGGGGGTCTGTCTGGAGGAACAGGCATCCACAAATTATATTTGAAACACAGATGATACAGTTGTGATTTTTTTTTTTTTTCGAAGAGACCTCGTGGTTTTTTATTTATTTTAGTCTTTATTTATTTACTTTTTCTTTATAGAGAACAGATATCCAAATATTGTTAACTTTTGATTAGTTTGGTTTGGTTTGGTTTGTTTTACGGCATATCAACCTCAATGGATTATTTAATGCCGACAATATTTTTATTGCTGATATTTTTTTCCAAAAATATATTGCTGGGGATATTTTTCTTTTTCAAAAATGTACTACTGATTATAATTTTTCCAAAATAGTATTGCTGGTATGAAAACCTATTATCATACTTTCATAGTGTTTTGACCCCTTTTGAGGGGGTTAGCTATTTGCCAATAGCTGGGACCCTGACAGTTGCTACCACCCCATGTCAGGGTGATATTTGAACACCAGCAATTAAGAGGTGGTGCCATGCTCCTCAAAACCTCCTGATCAGACGCCTTGCTGTCGGATGTAGTTTATCGTCTCACCCAGGACACGGATGTAGTTTATCGTCTTACCCAGGACGCATTAACTTTTGACTTCTTTATCCTGCTTTTTGTCAAGTTAATTCATTAATGCCCACCGTAAAATCCGGCATTAATAATAGGCTTCTAAAAATATCTCGAGACGGTCGACATTAATTAAGCAGACTTATTCACTCAACGCGCTTTCCATTATTTTGACCCCATCCGAGTAAATGAAGTACTGGGATTAAACTGCATGCATACGGATAGAAAACGAATTCAATAAATACACAATGCTAGAGAGGAGTGTAAGACAAGGATGTGTCTTCTAACAAAACTTATTCAACCTTTACAGCGAGCCAATCTTTAGAGAGCTAGAATTCTTATTATTAGCAGACACAGTTTTAATAACATAAAATATTCAGATGACACGGTGTTGTAGTGAGAAAGCAAACAGCAGGAACTCCAAGAGAAGATAGTAAACGAAAGTGAGTATAAAGGACGAAACATCAGTTACAAGAAGACAGAAGATAGCCTCCGCTATAAAGAGACACGGTATATAGATGATGATGATCATGATGCTGATCATGATGATCATCATGATGATGGATCCCTTTTTTTTTTTTTCTCAAACATATTCATTCATAGCAGACCTCATATCAAAAGTAGGTAGAATGAGAATATTGATCAGAATAAGTAATGGAATACTGACAATTTGTCGTATAAAAAATTTATATGATCTTTTATTAATATCCACATAGATAAGCGACATTACAGATGCATTCACACATATGGGGACTAATTGTTATCGGAATTTCAGGACTCAGACTAAAACCGTGCACCACTTACGTCCAGTAGATAATGTGGTTCATTTACTATTTAAATTTGGCCATCACCCACTTCGAAATTGTCTCCCCTCGTCAACTTACATACAAACAACAGTAAGTAATCTGAACAAAATGCATTGATTTAGAAGATACTTCACGGCCGCGCAATCAGTTTCCTAGATATCTCAAATTGTTCACACACACACACACAAATACACATATAAAAACAAATACACACAGACACACCAACACTTAGACACACGCACAAAAAGAAACACACACAGACAGACACATAATCGCTTTCTCACCAATATGAGATGATTTCCTTCTGTCTTTTCTAATCAAATTTTCATAGCAATTGTTCTAATAAGCTGTCCTCTCTAGTGCCTCGTTTGCAACAATTTAAGCGTTTTCCTACTGAACTGGCTAGATGCAACCGTCTGTTCTGTTCTCATAGTTTTTCTCGCACTTCTCGCCTGTGGAACATCTTTCGATTTCTTGTTTCCTTTTCGCCTACAATTTTCAAAAATTTAAATACAACGTCAATCGCTAACTTCTGCCTTCCTAAATCCTGCCCCCTCTATTGTCCTTTTCCTCACTTCTCCTCGCTAAAGTTTTCTCATTCTCTTTCACTCCCTGTAACCCCTTGCATCCTAGTGGCATTATCATCTTTATTGGAGTGATACGCACACACACATTCACACACACACATACACACATACATATATATATATATATATATATATATATATATATATATATATATATATATATATATATATATATTAAGACATTTTTTTATGCTTATACGTTTTTTTTTTCATAAAAAATGTCTTAAAAAATAAATGCCGGACTTTGTCCATTTCATATATATATATATGAAGAAAATATACGGAAAAAACAAACAAAAATCCTTATATGCAATTATGCTGTTTTAATGTTAATATATCAACGTCGGACGTTTCGGTCTAATAAACCATCTTCAGGGCATATTCATAAAATATAATTAACATTATCAATTCAACATGACAAAGACGGTGGACATAAGAACAAGACTTATCCAAACAGATAACTGAAAGTTTTATATGATCAGCGTTCCGTTTAAACATGGTCACGTTGTCGTCACGTGGGTGACGCTGTGAAAACGTATTCCTAAAATTTGAGTATTTTGAATAAAAAATGAAAAATGAAAAGAATTCTATTTTGATCTAAAATTTATATGTACGCTTGTCGAGCATTAATCTCGCTAGAAAAGGGGAAATACTAAAGAAGCCAGGTCTAGACCAGGCTTCTTTAGTATTTATTTAGTATTTCATGTTGAATTGATTATGTTAATTATATTTTATAAATATGTCCTGAAGATGGTTTATTAGACCGAAACGTCCGACGTTGACATATTAACATTAAAACAGCATAATTGCATATAAGGATTTTTGTTTGTTTTTTCCGTATATTTTCTTCATACTGTCGGATGTATATCCATATATTTGCTTATATATATATATATATATATATATATATATATATATATATATATATATATATATATATATATATATATATATATGTATATATATAAAGAAGTACGTACATATAGTGCATTCTAAATGTGATAGCAAGGAAATCTCGCAGTCATTGCTATTTGGTATGTTTCATCTATACTAGATGCAATGCGACATTATTGAACAAGACTAAGCCATATTCAATAAATGATGCCACACAGCGTAAATAAAAGTTGATAATTTTATGTACCGCGTAAGGCCAGGCTTCAAATAGCGCAATTCTGGACAAATACATCAACCGTTAATAGCTTGCCGTTACACAATCATTGGAAAGCATGCTAGATCGAAACCAAATACATGTATACATAGGAAAATAAACTGAAAGACCCTGAACCCAGCTACGGTCCAATTGTAACTTTAAACGTTTTGTACGTTCTCGAGTCTACAGTCAGTCGCCATTTTTTTTTACTGCTTCGTTAACTGGCGAAATTTTCACAGCGTATTCATGTAATCAAATAGGAACGTGGAGTAAATGGAAGCAAATGAAGAAGTAACCGGGAAATTTCCACTTGATTTCAACCGGTTGCTGGACAGGATAGGCTAGTGGATACAGAAAGAGTGAATTCATTTCACCATGAATTGCACATGACAAATATAGTGTGGGTTAAAAGCAGAGAAATGAACAGAAAAAGGTTGTGCGTCAATGAAACTCTGTGTGTGTGTTTTGCGTGTGCGCGAGTATGTATGTGCTTGAATCAAAAGGCTGAGTTTATGCGTATGTTTAAGAAGTACAATAACAAAGTTGTTTACTTGGCTTAGCCATTTATAAGTCAAAGGAGTATTTGGAGGAAATCATAGCATCGATTTTCCTATGTCAATCTGAAGTTTTAGCATTCAATGAATACAACTAATCTCCTTTAATCGCTGTAGCCTTTAGTGTGTTAGATTTGTCACGAAATAGTTGGAATATTCTTAATTATAAATAAAAGGTAAACACAATGAAAGTGCAGATTAATAATTTTTGTTATAAACCATTAATTTAAAAAAAATAATAATTTAATTTATTTTTAAGCATTTCTGAAATTTAAAACAGTCATGGATTATTTGGCAGACGATTCTCATGTTGTATTAAGAATGTTGTAAATAAATAAATATTGGAGCACAGCATTTCAAATATCAGTTTTCATCTTGAGTTTTACCTCCTTTCACTATGAGCCGTGTCCTGTCAGGGCGTGGGTAATATGGCTCTCCACAACTTCCTGTTATTTCTAGCTCTTAGTTATGTTTGCCTTTTTGTTATCCTTCCTAGTGCCTGCTCTGCCAAACATTTATATAAGCTCTTTATGTAGGTTATTCACTACTTTCCTCTGGCATTAAGTGTAATATTTGCCAAGCACTCTTTCCATTTTTGTGCCTTAGTAAGGTCAGAGTCTCATCTGAGGAGGTAGACATCTACCCGACCCGGTTTTTACTGAGTCTACGGTGAATTTTGCCTGAGCACACGTGCTCGGATACCCCACGTTAAATGCGGCGTTGTATCGCATCTGACCGCGTGGGGCAGTTGGCAAATATCCTTGCTTCGGCAATTAGTTGGAGATTCGTCTCCAGCTAAGCTAGTCGAACTCTCTGTCTTCGGGTGAAGAGAAACTCAGGCGAGGCTATGCCGAAGATCAGAGTCTCGTCTGGGGAGGTAGAAAGCTACCCGACCCCGTTTTTTACGGGGTCCACAGGCAATTTTTGACCGAGCCTATGGATTCGGATACCCCATCTTAAATTCGGCTGCGCCACATCTGACCGCGTGGGGCGGTTGGTTCGGGAATTACTAGCCTGCCACCCGATTCCCTGTTTTTCAGTAGTGTATTGTCCTTTACAATAAACCTCTCTTTCTTTCATCTACGTGCGTGTTGCTGTTCCTTCATTCGCGTACCACCTTTGTCTGTTTGTAACCTCTTTGAGGATACAACATAGTATAACATAAGGTTATGATAAAGCACCTCGTGCAATTTGAATTCACTATCAATGACCTGAAAACGTATTGCTCTACAGCAGGTGCGTAGGTAGATAGGATAGAGATGAATGGATCGAAGTCATTCTCTATGTTCTCCGAGATCAAGCCATTGACTTTTGTCTTCCGACCGATAATCATTTTATTATTTGTTGAGATTAGCTAGTTTGGCATAACGCCGTAAAAATCGGGCTCTTTGTAAAGTAATAAACTAAAACTGCTGATTTTTGCTTTCTGTTGGGCAACCGTTTCAATATTTAGATTAACTAGTTTGGCCCAAGGCTACAAAAGTCTGACTCTCTATCAGAGAATTTCAATAACTGTTAGAACAGGCTACTAATAATTTAGCTTCGAATTACACCTAATTTCAATTATCTTAGCTCGATATATAATTGCATTATGTAAAGGTTAAAGGTTGCATTATGTAAAGGTTTAAGGTTAAAGTTGTTTCATTGTGTTGTGCCAGACAATCTTTTACGTCATAATTCATCTTTTATGTTTATAAATCTACCGTTTGTGCATTAGTTGTTGATTGCTGCCATATCTGCTGTTCTCTATATTATCTCGAGATTCTCTACAAAAATTCAAAGAGTGTGTAATGTATTAGGTCCTGACCTGGCATCTCCCACTGCTGTAATATGACTTACTTTTGTCTTTTCTATAAATATTTTCATGGAAATTGGTCTAATGGGCCCTCATTTTTTGTATCATAACTCCATGAGTTTAAGCGTACGTCTAGATTGACTATTAGGTCCCTTCTTTTTACTGTTGAATTAATGTAACCATAAGTCCTATTCTAATCATTTTTTGTAAGACTGTGAAACTCTCTTCCAGCTTTGGCTTCCCTACAATTTAAATTTAATGTCCATCGCCAACTTCTGTCTTCCTGAAACCTGTTCTTTTATTGCCCTTTCTACTGATTAAAGTCTTTGCATTGCCTTTCACTCCAAGTAATCCCTTGCTTCTTAGTGACATTATCGCCTTGATTGCGATGAAAAGATAAAAACAGTGTTAAATATTCAGTAAAAGGAAATAGTTTGCTATCAGTTAAGTTAGTCCCCAAATTATGATTTCCATCTTCAACTACTGTGCATAAAGAACAAAATAATAAAGAACCGAGAAAGACGGAAAATTTATTGCTTGCATGAGTCAGTCGCCTTGTCCATTGCGAAGGTGATCGATTGTTGTAAAAGTGAGCAGCACTAAGTGCATCTGAGAGGAAAAGCTCTTGCAATATCGATGTGCTTAGTGAATAAAGTATGAGATAAAAAGACCATTGTTTTCAAAGAGTGTCAATTCTCATTCGAGGTTAGCTGATTGAAAACATGCTCAGCTTTCGCACCCAGATAGGTAATTAACGGTTTCGGAAAAGGATATATTTTTGTCAACTATTGAGATCGCTTAGGGCAGTAATTTCTCATATGTGCCGTCTGTCTATTTATAAAACTGAAAAAAAATATAACGGATGAATTTGTAAATTTCCTTTCGACACGAACTTGTGAACGATCTCACTACAGTAAGTATCTTCGACAACTGATTAGAATTCACAATGAAAAATTGGTGCGAAAATTTACACGTTCAGTGCCAAATGAAGTTAATTAAAGTTTTCGCGCGTTTATATATTAAGTGCCAGAAGATATCTGCCGGTGCTGAAATGTATTAATGATATATATATATATATATATATATATATATATATATATATATATATATATAAAACATTTCAACCAAAGCTAGGCGGGAGTGCTTCTAGCACGCAAGGGATTACAGAGAGTGAAAGTCAGAGTAAAAAGAGGTGTTTGAAGAAAGGATAAAGAAAAGGACGGGGATCAAGATCAAGGCATCAGAAGATGTCGATTGACATTACATTTAAATTTTTGAAGATTATAGTTAACAGGGAAGCAAGTAAGAGGAAAGGAGTTGTACTGTCGGGATGTTCGAGAGAAGAAGCTGTTGGAGTAAAAGAAGCGGCTACATTTAACTGTTTCGACAGTAAAACGGTGGGATCGTGATGCCAACCTAGTAGCACATTTAAATTCATGCAGTTGGGGTACCAGTGAAAAGTTCTCGTCAAAGCAGTTGCTATGAAAATTGCAAGTAGTTATGATTTATGATTTTCCTTATTTTATTTACCAATTTAAAAATTCTATAGAATTGTTGGAATTCCAGTATTTTCCGGAGTATGTTCTTTGTGTTCTTTATTCTCTGTCTTATTTCATTTTAGAACATGGACGATCATGACTCTTCATATTTGTTTGCCTTTTATTTTTTTAAACTTTTGACTCTTTACAAATTCTTTTTATCATTATTCTGAGAGGCACCCATTCAAAGTCTAAGTAGATTACTCGCTGTGCAGGCCGTTTCTCTTGCCTTCGATATATCTTGTGAGTCTTAGGATCTCCAAGTCTTTTTTTTCTTCTCTTTGTGGTTCAGAAATACAAGCTCTTTTCATTTTCATGTATCGGTTTCTTTATAGTTCCTATTTTCCTTAAAGCTTCCAAAAGACTCTCATTTTCTGTCTATGGTATTCTTAACACTCGTCGCCAAAAACATGTTTGACTTTAATTCTATTCTTCATACAGGAAGAAAAATCATGCTCTAAAGAGAAAATATATGAACTGGAGTGATTAGCGACAGCTATCTAAAGCGTGTAGCTCCTCAAGACGGAATAATATTGGTTAAACGACGCGGTATCTTGTCTACAATATACAAGAATTGTTACGTATCTATATCTATCTAGGTATGTTTGTTAATAACTGAAATGTTTCTGTTGGGGGTTGGCATATTGTGGTTTGAAAAATGTCCTATACACGCAACATTGGGCTTAAGTCTAGCGTGGTGCCAATGGAGTACTTAGAAGTCTGCCGAGTTCTCCTGGAACCAGTTTTGAGTCACCACGATGTGTGTAGAACTATCTGATGAAAGAAGAAATGCTGGACAAATGCATCAAAGATGAAGAAGAGACAAAGTAACAGAAATGTGGTCCTACAGAAGTGTGACGTCGTCCCCTGGTCGCAGCGCTAACCGTGTCGTTCTATCCCAGTCTACCACGGCACCAACTGTGACGTCCTACCTTGATTCCCAGTCTGCCTACCCACGTTGTGATTTGATCTAGGCAGAGGAAATCAATCAGTCATCGGGGCCGTACTGCAAACCGAGTCCAACGGAGGTGATACCACAAAAATACGCATAAAAGGCAATAAAATGAAAACTCAAAAGTTCAAAGTATCAAAGAAAAAGGTAACAAACTTTATGTCTAGTTGTTCGATACATAGGACTGCATCTATCTCCCGACCCGTTCTATGGATTGTGACACGTCGTTTTCCGCTAGGCAAGTTTTAACACTTCAAGTTGTCTGCTCTCTAAGAAATTGGTGTTTCGGTGGGTCTTTGGACGAAAGTCAAAAGAAAAACTTATTTCGGTGATCTGGATCTAAGTCGCTCTTCAAAATAACTGTTCTTGGTTTGAAGATATGGGTCCGGAAAATGTGCGTGAATCCTGGTCAGCTATCTGCGAGGCTTGCCTCAACCGGCGACTGACTCTGGGAACTGCTGGGTCTCGACTCATTTCTGCTCGTTGTGGCTTCGTTTATATGGGCGCCGACCAAAACCGTGGTGAGTTTGTCGGTGCCGGGGGGTTCCTCGATAATTCTAAATACATATCTACCTCTCTGGTTAGGAATTTCCACCTTTTTCCATTTTTGGGAACCTTTCCTCACTCCCACCTTCTCATCATACTTCAGAGGGGCGTGAACTGCCCTCCCCACATCTTCGTGGCAACCTCTCTTACTCATTCTCCAGATGGACGGCAACAGCCTCTCTCGTGCATCACGTGATCACCACTCGACCAATGATGTCTTAGTCGGGCGTGGACGAATCTGCGGCTTTGTTTCAGGAAGAAAAAAAAATATCTTGCTTAGAAAAAAAATTATCTCTTCTATTTCCCTTTTCTTCCCCTTAATGGTTTATCATTTCTCCAGCCGCGAACGGGACAATATGACAATGGCGGTCATAACTCTTGTTCTACACGTGGTTTACGTCAGGTATTTTATCGCTAATTATCAGAATGTGTGGTCTTCTTGACATGGTCTCATAAAGGAACATCTCCAAAGTTCCAGTCCGTCTGTCGCCTCGAAGAAAGAAAGAAAACACATTCATTTCCTTCGGTACAAATTCCTGATAACAAAATTTTATTATCGCAGGCCAAGGATGTTCCGTGGGTGGTTTTTAATTTTTCATATCTGTCCAAGTCCTTTTTTAGTTGTCTGTTTTTCGTCACTTAACGAAATAACATTTTCATTTGAATTTTTCTTTCTTTCTCTGGCCAGCCGGTCTGTAGTTGATAATAAGATGTCTTTCCGTACCAATAGTTTGTTTTCATATCCTTAGATAACACAGCCGATGCCAAAACATATCTGATTCTTTCCTTCTTTCCCTTTTCTTTTTACTCAGAATTTCCCTGTCATTGTAATGACACTCTTTCGCCATTTGTTACTTATCAAAATATCCTTTTATCCATTGTCTCTTAGCTGTGTGTGTGTTCTTGCTTATCACTCACGATTCGGTTCTTAGCCTCTCTTTTTCTTCTTTTCTTTCCTTTCCCTTTCTACCTCGTTAAATGGTGCCACAGAAGGATGATCAGAATATCATAAACCGAATATGTGAACTACGTTGAAATTTTAGAGAAAATGAAAACAAAAGGAACCTTATGCTTAACAATAGGAAGAGTCAGTTGAAATTTCAAGGGTACATAATGAGGAAAGAGAGCTTAGAAAATCTGATACTCACAGAACTGGATGAAGGCCAGAAATACAGAGGATAAAAACGGATAATATCCTTAGCAAGCTTTAGCAAATGGATGGCGGAACAGAGTTTTGGAGTAATAACTGAAAGGCAAAAATGTGTGGTGAGCCATGATCACCTTACACCCTGAAAGGACACAGCACATCAAGACCAAAACTAAGTTGGCGGCAAGGTCTCATTATTTTATAACTGACATGTCTAAATGTAACCATAAGTTCTATTCTAACAGTCTCTCTCGTCACATTCCTCGGTTGTGGAACTCTACTGGCTTCTTGCTCTCCAAAAATTTAAATGCAAATTCAATCGTCATCTTCTTAATTCCTGTTCTTTTATTGTTCTAGCTCCTTAGTATTTTTTTTAAACTTATATTTTCACATTCCGTAATCCACTGTGTCTTAGTAGCTTTGTTACCTTGCTCGGGGTGAAATGATTAAATTATTACTGGAACACACTATCATTACCGGAAACATGGGTAGCATAAAACAGAGCCAAATGCTATTCTATTCTTGCATCACCTGTCGGTGCACATAGTTTCCTTGCTGTGCTTATGACTTGCTGCCGTTATCCGAGACATTATGTAGTCAAACGATGTTAAATATGCCAGTGTCCCATAGTTACTATAGCTACATTGCTCATTTGTTATTCAAATATATACGTAATTAAATCAATAAGTTCATCGCATGACAATAAAAACATTTATACATAAAACTTATTTTTCAGCACACTATCATTCGTCGGTAATGCACTTAAAGCAACTTCTAGAAGCTACTGTATATTTCACACCAGAACACGGTTTAACGCCGTATCCCGTTGAAACACCAGTTCTCGTATGACCACTGAAGTTAAGCAACATCGAGCCTGGTCAGTACCTAAATGGGTGACCGTTTGAGAATACGAAGCACTATAAGCTTAGATTTGCGGTGGATGGAATGGATAACGGCTCAGAATAGGAAATCGAAGAGTCGAATTCGGAAATACCATTGGGAAAGGCATGAATCCAACTCTTCTCTCCCCAAATACGGCTTAATTAGTTGGACTTTTATTATTATTATCTTCAAAAACTTCTTACAATCTAAAATATTTTCTGGCTTTAAATAAGCTACAAAAAGTTGATAACGTGTAAAAATAAATCAATCACATTAAAATTTAGTAAAAACTGAGTACTTAATTTTCTAGCCTCGTATATTTATTGATGTTATTCTTTTGACTGTTGACTTTTTAATATAATAAAAAACTGGGATATCAATTCAAACACATGTGCTCACTAAAAATAACGTTTAAAGTATATTTTGTAAATTCGCAAAAATATATGTATTTTTGTCAGCTTCTGAAATGACATGCTTGAAATGAACAACAATGTTATAATGACAACTACAATCATAGAATCCAACAGCTTTCTTTCCTTGACGTTTTCGATAGCTGATATTATGAACATCATTTAAGAATTAGTAAAAACATACATTTCCGTAATTATTACCTTCATCTATAGACCCCGAGATTGCTTCCCGAAAAATCTTACCTCTATTCAATTAGGCAAACTAACCTTTCGATCGAAAGTAATGCTAGCTGTGTTTGGTCAATGAATAACTAATATTCTCTGTATGGAAACGCATAATTTCTACATTATCATTAACACAACCTTTCCCAATAAAGCCGAAAGTTAACTGTGAAGACTGTAATAATGCCATCAGACCCGACACCTTTGGAAATCATTCCGTGGTTTGGAAAGACCAAAATAAAATTAACCGGTGCTAGTATTACTATATAACGAAGTTTTCCAGTGAAAGGAATTGTTTTGGACTCAAATATTAGGTTGGTGCAAAAATAATGACGTAATAATGTCGTTTTTTGACGTTAAAAATACGTCAAAAAACGACATTATTACGTCATTATTTTTGCACCAACCTAATATTTCATCAATCACATTTGCAGATAAAAATGTCATGGACAAAGGAATCTGGAGGTTGAACTGCCTTGTTTAAAAATATATTTCCAATGGACTTTCATGATCTCTGTTCCCTGTAATCCTTTACTGGGTTTTGATTTCTTTCTTTTCTTTTTTTAATAACTCTTACCTATGGGCACTAAAAATAGAATTACACAGGACTATTACAGAATGAAAGTTTAAATGTTAGTACATCGTCAATGTATTTAATTATTAACGACGTTTTGTATTCATAATAACATTTGCGAGTGAATTCAGAAAACGGTCAAATGTTACATCACCTGAGGAAAATAGATTTGAAAATATCGCAGAAAAGATAGAGGGAGCCATATCAAGAAGACGTAAATACATAAAATATATGTTCGGAAATTCTGACCATGGAGACAATATTTTGGGGGAATGTCACTAAAGAATAACTATTTAACCAAGGAGACAAACAATCAACTTGTTCACTATTTACATTATGCGGACTATTGTCCTCATCTTTGTCGCCATAATTATTACAACGTTTCGGCTGTTGTACGCTCCGGCCTTCTTCAGGTGGTTGGAATGTCGAACTGTACCCTTAATTTCGCTCAGAGGTGAATTAACAGGAGATAACTGATAAGTGACATCCATTAAACATGGCGCGTGGAACTAGAATAGTCTACCCCACTGATAATGATTGACGTCGCATTTAAATTTTTGAGAGAAAAGCAAAAAGCCAGAAAAGGGTTCAACAAGCGAGAAGTGCAGGAGAATAATTTGTTAGCATAGAGCTTGCGTTTACATCTAGCAATTTTAACAGTTAAAGTGTGTGATCTAACCGCCAATCTAGTACTGTGCTTAAATTCGTAAATTTGAGGTGCCAAAGAGGAGAACTTATTGGAAAAATTGCCCTGAAAATATTTATATAAAAGTCCTAAGGAAGCTACATAATGGCGGTGAAAGTGATTAAAGCGGAGATGCCAAGTCAGGACTGATGACATTACGGTTTCTTCTTTGGATTCTGTGAAGAATCTCTCGATATATAGCAGAACCACCAAATCAAATATGTCAGCAATATGCAATGAACAGATAAATATTTGATATAAAAACAAATCTTGAAGGAGGCATTTACTCTATCACATGTAAGATTTCCAGAAAGAATATATTGGAGAAACCTAAAGAAGTTTAAATAAAATATTATATGAACACAAAAGAGATATTTTAAAATATAACACATTAAACACATTAGTTACGCACCGTCCACAATTTTAAAAATGCTATTCTAATTTAAAAAATAAACAAAAAAAAATCAAACAATTGACTTAGACGAAAATATTTAGAAAGTTCAACCACAGCAAATTTGCGTCCAGGTTACAATGTTAATAATAAAAATAAAAATATTTTAAAAATATTATCAGTTATAATAAAAATATTTTAAAATCGCTAGTGTTAGTGAATTATATTTGTGCTTTATGTCATTTTTGTAACAAAAATGCCGTTCGTTTACTTTTAAATACATAACATGTTATGCAAAAACATGGAGAATTTATGCAGAAGATTTTTTATCAAAAATATTATCAGTTATAATAAAAAATATTTTTAAATCGCTACTGTGTCAGTGAATAGTTAGTTGAATGTAAAACATCACAGTCGCTTTTAATTTCGGGAATTAATGTCAAAATGTCGTCACACCTCGAGGATTTTTTTCTGAAATTAGTGTTTCTGGTTAAATATAGAATAAAATTATTGATATCTTTTTAGCCTGTTGTTACATTTACTTCGAATGTCATTTGGTATTTAAATATATTTATTTTCATTGTTGCCTCCTCTCTTGAGAAAGGTGTAAGAAAAAAATATTTCATTGAAAACTTTGATTTTTCATAGTTTTTCGTATCTTTTTTCCAGTTTTTCCTCTGTAAATTATTTTCAAATTATTAACAAGATATCATCTAATGTTTCTTTAGAAAGGAAATCCTTTTGACATGATTATCCTCAATTCTCAACAATGTTGCACCTAGTGTTTCTAAAATTCTGACATGCAGTATTTACATTATCACATGTTTTTTAGACAACGTTTAAATTAATATATGTTCCAATATTACTCAGCTGTAGCTGACCTTTAAAAGCCACCGAGTACTTTTTTTTTCTTCTTTCACCTTTCAACAAATATTTCAAAAGGTCTTCTGAAAAAACCACATGCAGCATATATATGGGCAAGTTTAGAGAATTTCATGCTGAAACTTTGTGTAAAAATAACAAAGATGATGAAAAGTCTGATCAAGTGACATCTGGTAAATAGCTAAATTACAACGATACATATGTGATTTCTTCAACATATGAGGATTAACCCTAATTATTTGATTATCTTTATATCTTATTCGGATACATACTCTTCTTTTTTTCTAATCCTTATTCACCAAATGACGTTATGTGTCCTGTAACCGATTAGGTTCGGAGGAGTACCCCATGTACTGTAGACATAGCAGCAATGGTTTGTCTAGGATAAGATAGCCCTACGAACCCATACATTATCAGATAGGTTCTGAATCCAGATCTCTCTCTCTTCTCGAGTAGTTGCTCATTAAACCCTACTATTTAATCCATAAGGGAAAAACGATGATTTTATACATATATCTAGGGGTAGAAAATGTCAATGTTTAATGTAACAAAATCAGCGTAAATTCGAACTTGAATCACCGATTTCTCTTTTCGATTGCTAACCCTTACAGAGAAATAAGCGATCCGATTTCAAATTTTAATTGTTAATTCTAAAAATAACAGTGCTTATCTATCTATACTCATGATTCTTAACATATTTTACTCTGTAACCTGCATCGTTAGGTGAAAAATGAAATATCGAAATACATGTGAAAATTTTAAGAAGTAATAAGTCAAGTTTGAACACAATTCATTTATCAACCACAGAATATTTCTCTTCTGACAATTTCAAATTTCTCTCTTGAAATATTCAAAGTTCCCTCTTTTCAGGTGTCCATCCAACGCTCGGAATCCTTGTTCTGGAATATTTATGAAACTAAAACTTAATAATATCATATTCGTTTTTTTAACAAGCAGAAATTGATTCTGTCTATATTTCTGAGATAAGGTATTATGTTCACTATTTACATGAATCGGACTATTGTCCTCCTCTTTGTCGCCATATTTATTACAACGTTTTGGTCGTTGTACGCTCCGGCCTTCTTGAATCCTGGACTTTATTGTTCTCTCTTTTCTCAATAGAGTTTCTTTCCTCAGTTTCTGACACTCTCAGCAATCCTATACGACTTAGTGGCCTTATTGCTTTTCTTAGGGTGAAATGATTAATATATATATATATATATATATATATGTGTGTGTGTGTGTGTGTGTGTGTGTGTGTGTGTGTGTGTGTGTGTGTGTATCTATCTATCTATGTATGTATTATAAAAGATTATAATGAAAATATTTTTAAATCGATACACAAAAGCTAATTTGTATTGAGCACATTTTAAAAGTAAATGCTGCGAACTGTGGATTTTTACTCCATTTGTTCTTTATCTCCTCTGATATATATATATATATATATATATATATATATATATATATATATATATATATATATATATATGATGTTATGAATATGCAGTCACCTGGGTTCCCCCTCACAGTAATATGATTGGCTGGTGTCAACCATAAATACAGACTGATATGGAGGTACAAAACGACGCCTATTGACTACGCCTATTGTTTTCGCCTATTGCCTACCACTACGACGAGGACCAGTCCATTACTGTTACCTGCTAGATTGTCCTACTCGGTTACAGTAGTCCAAAACCACTACTTTGAACAAATATATCCCTTTTCGGGACATATCAATATCGATTATCCAAATTTTAATTGCGTGGATATGTTAAGTATATGGTTCGGTTTATTTAAGAGTAAACTGCGTATGTGAGAATAAATTTGTGATTGTTTGATGAGTGTTATATGAATAAAGAGAAATTTTGAGCGAGTTTTTCAATTTGCTACAAGTTTTTAAATTTTACTCTCTCTAAATGTACATGTTTATGTTATGAGTTTCGAAATGCAAAGGGGCGGAATATAACTATGAAGGCCTGTGTAATTGCAGTATTTTTCATGTACAATACACATTTTACCAGTTTCTCTTGTGCATTATGCATAGTATGTAATAAATTCTAGACACCTCGTCTCTTAGAGAATGAGATCTTGAATATAACGATTTTACACTTGATATCATCCAGGGCACTTTTAAGCCAGTTGATAGCTTCGAAAATAGCGATGTATCTTATGTACAGACGAAAATTCTATTTTGAAAAATGCTGTAAGCTATAAATTATTGTGAATGCACAGATATTTATGAGTGATTAATTATACATATTTCAGTAAGGTTTTAAGTGCAATGTGTATATTCATATATTTATGAAACGTGTAAGTTCGTAGCCGTATAATATAGGGAGTTAATGCATTATTCGGACAATAAAGGTCTGCATGGATATTAGTGAAAGAGAAAGAAGACGACAACTTTATATGTTTTATAGGCATTTAATAAAACAAGAGAATAAAAGAAAGAAAATCATTTTTAAGACTTTAATGCGTTTTGAGCCCATCTTATAAGACTCCTTTGAACAGTTCGTAGGATTAACTTTAAGTCTCACAACGTCAGTTAGCAGTTTCTCTTATGTTTTGTTTATTTCCTTCCGTATCACGCTGGATACAAAACAAAAAAAAGGCTTTTCATTCGAGTTTTGCTCCTTATACAGGCCAGCATAACGTTAGTATTTGTGGCAAAGGCTTCTATTTCCTCCACTCTCAAAATAAGGGACATAACTCCTGTTCTATGTAATTTTACTTCTTTTAAATTTTAATTCATTTTAATTCCAATAAGATCGAGATATTTAAAGTACAAAACAATTGTATAATTAAATATGTTTAACTGTTCTCTGGAAGTGTCGTATATGTCTGTATCTGTGTAAATGTGATGTACGTGTATCAGTGCGTATAAATTTTTTAATGGCTGTGTGCCTACATGTGTAGATTCGTATTTTGATGTTAAATTGAAAAGTGGGGAAGAATGGAACAATATACACAATCTTCTTTGTTGGAAGAATTTCCCAGAATACAGCGTTGAAATAAAAAATAAGCTAAAATAAATATAAAATAAAATAAAAATATCTGAACGAAAAATATTCTGTTTTAGAAGACAACTCGATATGAAAGAAGACCCTGAGTTGTTGTTATTGCCGGGTACTTGATACAGTAACTGAAGCCAAAATCCAAAATTATGCCCAGTCGATGAAGTGGAGGGAAATGACAGGGGTATTGAATTGCAGATATAATATCAACGGAATCAAAGAATTTTAGAATAATAATAATAATAATAATAATAATAATAATAATAATAATAATAATAATAATAATAATAATAATGCTGGGCGTATTTCTACCTTATTAATGAATTCTTTGGGCAAGAAAAACAAGGATTGTGAATATAGTGTAAATATTGAAGAATATCTTTAAGATGAGGCCAAAAATATAGAAAAATTACTTTGCTATCAACAACAGCCTGAAAAAGGACACCGTTAAGATCGCTATATTATAAACGAACTTTATTAACAAACCCATCATAAAATAAAAAGGATACACGAATATATATACATATATGCATACATATACATACATACATATATATATATATATATATATATATATATATATATATATATATATATATATATTAGTTTGGTGCAAAAATAATTTCGTTTTCTCACATAGTAACATATGTAAGAAAACGAAATTATTTTTGCACCAACCTAATATATATATATATATATAATATATATAGCATATATTATATATATATATATATATATATATATATATATATATATATATATATATATATATATATATGTACATATATAATTTATATATAATCTCTCTTTCTCTCTCTCTCTCTCTCTCTCTCTATATATATATATATATATATATATATATATATATATATATATATATATATATATACTATTCAGGATAATGTTTATCTAAAAGAGGCATCTCAGAGCGATGGAAATAGGCGAACAAACTTGCTTGAGGGCTTTAGAAAATTGATAAAAGGGGTAAAAGAGCAGTCTTTTTCAGTTTCTTATTTTAAAAATGAGAGTTTAAGATACACGTGAGTAAATTATGTCTTATTAGATCGTTACAAAAGTCCGTGCCCGATTAGAAAATTAAAAACAAAATTGTACATACTCACAAAAAAAAAAAAACATTTATTAGTCAATTATATAATCTCCATTATCTTTAGCAACTGTCCGCCATCATTCTACAATCTTGTTGACGACACTTTCATAGAAATTACGTGATTGTTTGTTGGAAGACTGTTGTGAGATAGTTTTCGACTGACTCATATAGAGTAAATGTTTTTGTCGTTTAAATTATTCTGTAGAAATTGGAATAAATGAAAATCCGAACGAGCCAAGTCAGGAAATTACGGTGTTTGCTGGAGGAATTCCCATTTCAACACTTTAACCGTCTACAAGGTCTATTTTGCAACATGCGGTTTTGCACTGTCATGGTGGAAAATGACACCTTTCGATTTACCAAAATCAGTCATTTTTCGTGAATCCATCCCTCTTCAAATGGCAAATATCAGTTGAAATATCAATTTTCAAACTCTTAGAAATCTCTTCTAAATCTTCTTCTTCACCTATCGAGACGGTCCGGGTTCAAATGTTGGTAGTGGATGCTGATGAGTCCCAAAATAGGACAAAACAGCAGTCCAGTGCTTTCCACATTCTGTTGAGGATTTTTCTAAACTCAATGAATTACTATAATGATTTGTCTAAATCCCCCAAATTCTATTAATTGTATATGCTTGCTTGACTCAGCTAATGCTCTGCGATGGAGCGATTCGGGGGAAAGGAAAGTCGTGGATTTTGAGGCACAATCCGTTGGGTTATGAATATTTGGATGAGTATCAACGCGGAATGTTAGTAGCGGTGTTATATCGAGTCTATTCAGTTTCTCCTTTGTCGTCGAAGCGCGTTGGTACAGTTGGTATGACGCTTGCATTGTATCGAAACGATCCGGGTTCAAATCTCGTTAGTGGATGCGCACTGCTGATGTCCTCTGCATTTTGTTAAGCATTCTTCTAGACTCAATGAATTATTATAATTAAATATATATGTGAGTGGCTAGCCGGGATCGAAATCCGATTTGGCGTCAATTGGAGATTTTTACCTCTGAGCTATCAGCGCCCGGCCTGAGAGAAAGCAAATTTTCACGTACCTATTCTTCGAATAAATACGCCAAATCATGGAGGAGCTTTGCAGTATTAGTCATTGTTTACAAATTCACGCTTTCTCTCCAGAGTGCTCAACCCGAATTAAATTTACCAGAGGCGTATAAATGTATTAAATTCCATATATATATATATATATATATATATATGGGATTTACATAACGAAAAGCACAGGTTTGAAACCCCAAGCCAAAGAACGGATATAAGAAATATCATTTACACATAAGGTAATAATTAAAATACATTTCTTAAAAGATTAACCAATATTACTAAATCTATTTCGCAATCTTTAAAAAAATTTAGAATAGTATTTTGACACAACGAATTTGAAATGTTATTGAATTTGACTCTTCTTAAAGGAAATTCTTTCATTTAAGTATTTCCTCTTTTCTCTTGTAATCGCAATTCCTAATAGAGCCCCAAAAGAAAATGCCGGGGCGTGATATCAAGGCTTCTTTCTGCCCAAATAGTTGTCTGGTTCTTTTGAGTCATTGATTTCGTAATGTTCTATTCAAAAATTCAGACACTCGTGAGTAATTTGCAGGTGCACTGATCTGCTAAAAGATTGTTGTTTCTAAAACCATTCTAATGAGTTGTAAACATAGTGCAACATATTCAAGTAGTTTTCGCCTTTCATATTTCTGCCAATGAAGAAATGACCACACCATCCAAACATTTACCATTCGTCTTGAGTGATATTTATCAGTTTTTTTTTTTTTCTAAAAAGGCTTCAATATCTCCAAAATAATTTTATTGATTACTTGATTTTTTTTAATTTAAAATGTGATGATACTTTTAGATATAGACAAGAAAAATATTTAAACCATGAGCATTATATCCCATTTCTTAAAGACTTGATAAATATAATTTATCAAACTCAAGCTTAATTTTAGTTATATATTTCAATGAATCGACAACACAAATAATAAGCTTCGCACAATCAAACCAGTCCTAGGTAAAAGGAAGATGTATAAAAAGGAAGTTCGGGTGAGGTATCACTGGCTCAGCTTCACATAGACCACGCCTATCTCGGCCATTCATACTTGCTGAGGAATGAACATCAGCCAATATGTAGAACATAGCAAGCTGCACTCAAGGTGAAACACATTTTAATTGAATGTAATCACTTAACATCTGTAAAACACAAATACTACAAGCAAACCAACACAAGAAAACTATTTGAAAATACAGTAACCGTCAACAAAAGAAATGGGTTTACTCCTAAACATATAACGCCTAATATAGATCATCTACAAATTATATATCGAAAATACATACATTTTTTACACTGAAAGTTTAAAATTGCGTACAATGTGGTTGAAGGCATAAAAATGAGTACAAAATATGTCTCTGAAGCGATAAAATTGCGTAGAAAATATTTAGATTTCGACATTAAATAATCCATAGGAGTTGATAAATCAACCAAAAACCAAACCGGCCTGGCTTTTGGACCGTATGCTAAATAAAATCCCTAAAGTTTAACCCGCGAAACAAAATCGTTTAAAATTTAGGGAATATGAGGCAAAAATAATTATCTAATATATTTTTTGTATTTTTATTCAATTTTTGAGTGAACGCTAACTTATAATGGACAAAGTCCTATTCACTTTTTGAAGTTAATTTTTAAAATGAATAAGTGAATAATGATTTTGATATATTTAAAGGCGATCGCAGAGTGAAGGAAATACAATTACATACATACATATATAAATATCTCTCTCTCTCTCTCTCTCTGTGTCTGTCTGTCTCTCTCTCTGTGTCTCTCACTCTCTATCTATCTATCTATCTATCTATATATATATATATATATATATATATATATAAAAGTGAACATTGAAGTCAAAACAAAATGCTGATTTCAACGTCCACTTTATATTTACATACGCTCTATCCCTGATATTGAGCATTTTAACCCATAAATATACCATTCCTAAAACTATATTTTATGATATATATATATATATATATATATATATATATATATATATATATATATATATATATATATATATATATATTTGGTTGGATTGATGTGAGTTTGTGACCCTGGGTTTCACGCTTTTGCGATCGTCAGACAATCGCAAAAGCGTGAAACCCAGGGTCCCAAGCTCACATGAATCCAACCAAATATGTTAGCTCTATCTCTGATATTGACCGCTTTCTAATAATTTTAATAAGTACCGTGCATATAATATATATATATATATATATATATATATATATATTTATATACACACACTTTTCACATATATATATAAACGTAGATCTCAAAATGCCATAAAACACACCAAGTATATATATATATATATATATATATATATATATATATAGATAGATAGATAGATAGATAGATAGATATCATATTGTGTATCTACTCATAATCGTATTATATTAATTATTACTTATTGCGTTATTCCTGATGGACTTCGATTCGTCTCAATATTCATTAAGTCTGATATAATATCCTCAAGCCTCAAGCCCAACTTACTGATGGAATAGTCGACGACCAAATCTGCACCGTATCTTGTTATAGTGTAATTAACTAAGCTCAAATTAGTCCGGTACGAGAGCACAAGTGTGTATTATCTAATGAAAACCGAACTCACTACACAGCATTAAACATCTGCGAGACGCATTCGTTAAAATTAGCCCTCAGTTCGTTGCCTACGTGGTCATATATGTTTGGCAATCATCAAAATACACGTAATCTCTGGTGATTCATGTCTAGTAAATCTAGTTCTGTATAAAGTCTCATAAGAATTATTTACTTCTTAAAACCAACCTGTTGATAACAAATGAAATGATACTATCATTATAGTTGAAATTGTAAATATTTCTATATAATTAATTTTGTGCTAAGTGATTTACTGACCTGATAAGTGAATGAGGGAAAATAAAAGTTATATGGCATGACCTGACCTGCCGAATCATTTTATCATCAAACTGCTTGCTTTTAACTTGAGAATACGCGTGTATTTACAAAGAACTAAAGATAGGTATCAAAAAATGTCCCCCAGAATCTGTAAAGAAAATTTGGTGAATTTTGAATTGTATGGATCAGGTACAGAGTATTGGAATTTTAAAACTCTTTCCTCTGAGTGAAACATCAAAAGAAATTGAAATATTTGTCTAGATATTAATGTTTATGTTATCAGCGAAATGGAAACATTGTTTTCATATTATGCGAGGAAGTTACTGAAAATTTCTCAGCCGGATCAAAATCTGACCAAAAGTTAGATTTCGTTTCATTACCTGTTCGCACAGTTACATCAAATAAAACTAGTTGAAGAAAAATAAGAGAGATAGATAGATAGATAGATAGATAGATAGATAGATAGATAGATAGATAGGAAGAGATCGGAATAGATAGATAGATAGATAGATAGATATGGAAGGAAGAGATAGATAGATAGATAGATAGATAGATAGATAGATAGATAGATAGATAGATAGATAGATATTAACAGACTGAGCCAGATTAATAGGTTGATAGAAAGTGCAGATGGGATGATTAGATGAATATATTTACTTCAAAGTAAGATTGTAACTAGCCAATATTTCCTATGAAATTATACTTGCAATGATGATGAGTATTCGAAGTTCTGATTATTAAACCCGCTTTGCTATTATTTATAAACTTCATAGACCAACGTTTTCGTATCCTTGACATGAAACAGCGTTGGGACAAAGACCATTCCTAACCAGGCTTCTTCTCACACAGCTCAAGCTTTAAGGTATCACTATCTTCCCCGTGTGGAGGGGTTCCAGATATATCAAAAGTCTTGACTCTACGATGGTTACCAGTCAGGATGAAATCCCTACAGTTGTCCTCAAGAACTTTGACCCAATACCGTCTTCAGTCTTTGCAAAGCTGTTTAGCCTCTCTCTTAAGAAGAAATCATTTTTCAGTTCGCGAAATGTGTCAAATGTGTGCCCTGTGTACATAGAACGCAGATGAGACATCTTACTTGTCATAATATCACCCATCAGCCTCCTTAATGTCGTTAACAAACATTCTGAAGATATCAACGAGAAAGTTTTTGAAAACCTAATCAAAAACAAATTCTTGAACGATAAACAGTATGGTTTTCGCTGTTGTAAGTCCACTGCTCATGTTTTAACTATTACACTTGCTTGATAATAAAAAAATTCGTGAGTGATCTCCCTAGACATCTTGAAGGTCTTTGAAAATGTGAGGCGCAGACGATTGCTACACAAATTTACTAAATATGGAATCTCTGGGAATCAAGTCCATCCTGTCGTGTAGGCCTATAAAGATCGTCGTTAATGGCCAGTCCTCTGAGGCACATGAGATCAATGCTGGAGTTTCCTAAGGACCTGTCTGCCCTACCATATTTCTGCTTTATATTAACGAATTGCCTAAGGACATACTCAAATCCTAAGTAAATATATATGCAAATTATACCACATATAATCAAATGATACCACAGTGTATGAATGCACATACCAATATATCTGGATGAACAGAGCTTAGTAGCTGATCTCTACTCTAATTTAACTTTCGCACACCAATGGGGGAAATAATGGCTGGTAATATTCAATGCATTCAAAACAAAGCTAGTAACATTTCGAGAAAATCCTAAGCATGCAACAATCCTGATGATTGGTTGTAGTTTCAAAGAAGTTCATTGCCTTACACGCATATTGGATTTAAATTTCACTCCCGACCACAAATGAAAGGCGTATATTCGTACCATCGCAAAAGATGCTTGAAAAATGAATTGCTCCAGAAAATTTGTAACACTTGCTGCTATGCTTTATTTTTACAAGAGTCAGATGAAAGCAAGCATGAAGTATTGCTGCCATATCTGGCATGGTGCTGCTCATTCCTCACTCTCCCGCCTCAATAGAGTTCAAAAGCGATTACGCGGCTTTGTGAGTGATGCATTCTTCTCAAAATATCAACCCTTATCTCAAAGATGAAACGTTGCAAGCCTATTGCTATCGCGATTACTAAGGCAGATGTTCAGACTAGTTGCATTCCTTAGTTACGCCAGCTCAGACCTTCCAAGCCCACAATGTCATGTTCCTTTCGAGTTTGATAAGGAGTAAATTCCGATCAGAAACTTCCTTTCTCATAACTGTTACTTTGTAAAACAAACTCCCAAGGTGATGCTTCTCTGAAAACGACAATCTTGGTCTCTTCAAGTCCAAGGCCAACCGATATCTCTCCTACACAACCTTACTCCCTTCTTCCTCCTCCTCCCTTACAACAATTTCGCTCATTAAATCTCTACCGTTCTTTGCCCTTGAGTGAAATAACAGTATAAAAACATGGAAAATATTACATGGATAGATAAATAAGTAATAGACCAAAGATAGATAGATAGATAGATAGATAGATAGATATGGAGAGAGAGTGAGCGACATAGAGAAAGTTATGTGTACAGTCGGAAAGGCAAGCATATTTCAATCTGTCAGACAACGACCGTATTTTTTTAAGTCGTTGACAGAAATGTAATGATACAAATACTGAAAAGGGGAAAACGTAAGCATCATTAAAGATAACAGAGAAAAAAGAAACAATCCAAACATCTGAACTGAAAATAAAAATTCAACTGCATTAGAAAATCGCCATTAGCTTCCGCTATGGCTTTTTCATGAGAAAAACATTTGATTCCAGTTTTTGAGTGAAGATTATTTCTCTCTCTCTCTCTCTATCTCTCTATCTCTATTTCTCTACCCTCTCACTCTCTCTCTACCCTCTCTCTCTCTCTCTCTCTCTCTCTCTTCTTATTTAATATAATTACTTTTGTTTTGGTATATTCTTTTTGCTTTGTTTTTGCTTTATTTTACAAACTTTTTATCAATATTTCCTTGTTGATATCCCCATAAAAATGTTTTCATTTTTAAAAATATTTATTGTTTTTAGTTATTAACCATTCAATTGTCATTTTCCATTATTTTTTTATATTTTGTATTTTTAGCTCAGTACTTGTATATGTATGTGCGCATATGTAGGTGTACGTATTGTGTGCTTATGCATGTGCGTGTATAGGCGAGCGCGCTGGTTTCAATTTTTTTCTTACTTTAAGAAAAATGATTTGCCAGATTAACACATGTTGTCTGTTTTACGCTTTAAATTCTTTATGCTGGTTTCGTTTATTAGTTTTATGAATATTTTTACTTAAAATTGTTTGTGCTTAAATTTTTGTATGTTTAGTTCCTACATATATATGTATGTATCTTTTTCGGATATAAAGAAAGAAATGCAAAAAGTGAAAAAGAAAGAATGTCGGGTTTTTTATCTTTTTATACGGAACACGTATTTTTACTGTCATTTTTCTCTTTTTGTATAAATCCAAAATGATTCTTAAACATTTGGTGCGAATGTTTTTTTTCAAAATTTATTTTCCTAAAATTTTTTTTTTCTTTTCCTTTTGTCTTGGTGGATATTTTCGTGAATGTTTTATGCATAATTTCGTCCTTTTTTGTTTCTTTTTTTTTTTTATTAGGTTGGTGAAAAAATAATGACGTAATAATGTCGTTTTTTGACGTATTTTTAACGTCAAAAAACGACATTATTACGTCATTATTTTTGCACCAACCTAATATTTCCTGTCGATGTTTTCTTTGATTTCTCTTGTCATTCTCCTGATTGTGCTTGAAGAACGAGAAGTATCGTTCTTCCTCACTCAAAACGACACGGGGCACTTTAACTTGATTCCAATGTTCCTGAAGCATTTTCCTTTGTTTTTTATACTGCCAATCCTCTTCGTATGCTTCAACTTCTATTTATAGACCAGAATACACAGAGACGGAGAGGAAGAGACTGTGACGTGCACGCATATCCTCTTATGTATTAATCTAACTTCGCGTTAATTTTTGCTTTAATCTAATATTATAATATCTTTTTGAATTATTGGTTTTACTTATTATGTTTCTTGTTGCTTTTTTTGGGGGGGAGGCCTTTTACAGAGAGATAAACGGATGTTAACGAAAGAAAGAATAACAATGCAAGAGAAAAGGAAAGCATAAGTGTTACAGAATGATGAAGTTGGCCCAGAATGGTAAACTGCTGGTCAGAATTTCCCATGGAGAACGAATGGAGAAGGAAATTATTCAACAGTAGAATGAGAGAAAAGAAATGAAGAGAAACGTTATGATGAATGGCGTTCAAGCTGAAAGCAATAAATTTCGATAAGAATTAGGACAAGAAAAAATTGGAAAATATACTCAGTCTGAAGAAGCAATCTTTGAACAAATATCAAATGAACAGAATTCATAAATAAAAGTTGTTACATTAAATAGAGGAAAATTGGTGTCAAAATGAAGATTGTGGAAACCCTTAGTAATATTATAGTTATTAATCTGACATTGATTCTTGATAATTTATTCGATCACCATTTGGAAGCCTCGTGTTATGTCCTTGTGATTAATTTAGACTTAGTAAATAACTTTTGCAAGATTTTGTTTATAAACAAGGTGCTAAAATTACAATGAAAACAGATAAATATATAAATAGACAGAAAGTAGAAATATATATATTAATATATTATTAATCAATAATAACTAGGAAAGAATTAAAGCAAATCATACTAATATACATATATGGTACGGGTAAACTTTAGAAAGCAATTTTTTTTAACTTAAAAATTGTTTTCTACTAGGTTTTCAACCACAACTTTTGAAATAAAATTTATGCACAGACCAAATAAATGTTATTATTGCTACCGTTATGAGTGAGTTAGCAGATATATAAAATACTTTATTACTTGATAGAGTATCTGCTAACTCACTCATGTCTTCTCTCTCCCCCCTCACTTCCTCACTTCGTTAATTTACATATGTTTAATACGGCCCGTCAAAAATGAGTAAATTTTCTGATGATCCCCAGTCCTTTAAAAGGGCTGTGGTGAAATAATTTATTACATGGAACTTTAAGGTGGTCTGTTTTTATTTATATATATATATATATATATATATATATATATATATATATATATATATATATATATATATACCGGGTGTAACAGCAAAATTGTTCAAATCGTGTAGTAGCATACTTATCCATCCCACAAAATTTTTTATATCTGAGAAAAAAACACACACACTAAACTAATTCAATTTCTACTTCCAGGTTTTCAGATGAGACGTTTAGCCATCTTGACAACATTTTTAGTAAGAATCACTGAAAGATTCTTTGAGTTATTCACCTAAATAGAGAGGGGGTTAAAATTGTTTTTTGTCAGACCCACTGTCTTCCCAAATGAGCAATGAGGGGAAGAAGATCGCTCAGGCCGTCAGTAATGGTACCAACATTTATTCTCTGGCTTCCATCTTCTAATTCCATTGAAGAACCATCAAGAGAATGGTGAATAAGTTTTAAAATGAGGGAACAGTAGAGAGGAAAACTGGATCAAGAGATCACAACAAAGAGAGGGATCATCATTTCAACTTAGATTTAAAGAGATCTATTAGAAAACATTCAGCTCAATTTATAATATGTTTGGCATGTGAGGGTGCTTCAGCTATGACAATCCAAAGAGCAGTGAAGGAGGACTTGAAAATTAAATCTTACGTGAAATCTATAAGGCAACTTATTACTCTAGGACAGAAAATCAAAAGGTTAGAGAGGGCGAAGATCATCTTCAATAAGTTTAAAAATTATGCTGGAATACATATATATATATATATATATATATATATATATATATGAATTTTATTTCAATACTTCATGGCAAAGATTAATTAATGATGAACATGTTTATGATCAGATTAATCACGATACTTCTGTTAAGCATAGAAAGTAATTATACATTCTTATTGCTCAAAGTAGATTCCAATAATGTTATAAAAACCTCGGAGAATTCCAATAAGATATCTTTAATCATTACAACGGTTCAAATCTTAATCTAACAATTGTACAATTTTGCTGTTACATGATCTGGACAATTTTGCTGTTACACCCGGTACAAGTATATGTGAGAGTGTCATCCCAAACAAACACAGAAGAAAAGTTCCCCCTTCCACCACACAGAAATAACCAAACACAAATAAAGCATAAATAGATCCACTTTTGAAAAAAATAAACCAGTTTGTCTGAAGATCGCGAAAGCGTGAAACTATATATATATATATATATATAGATAGATAGTCTGTCTGTGAATAGCTATATATATATATATATATATATATATATATATATATATATATATATATATATATATATATATATATAGTTATTCACTCACAGACAGACTGTTTGACTGAAAAAGAAGCTCCTCGGTGTGGCTAGACATCTGATCGCTTCAAGCCAGGACTGAAACTCGACTGAATTGGTATCAGCCGGAGATCCTAACCAGTAGATTTTCGACGCTCGACAGAAATAAAAGCGAATTTTTGCGTATTTATTTTTTTCATAAATATGTCAGTGACTTAGAGGACTCAATCCGTTTGGAGAGTCTTGCATTATTAGCAGCAATAGTTTACAAATAGGCGCTTTTTCCCCACAGTACTCGAGCGAATTAATTTATCTTCGGGAGCTAATATAAGCACAAACACACACACACACACACACACACACGCGCGTGTGTGCGTTTGTGCGTGTGTATGTGTGTGTGTGTGTTTATATACACGCACACTCACAGATAGAGAGATGGGTGAATTTTAAAATATAAATATGATAAAGAAAGAAAGCTAGATTATGTAGTCCATAATAGCTAATATTAGCAGAATTGTGTGCGTTCTCGCGCGTGCGTGTGTGTGTGCCGATTTTAACCTAGATACTCTATTTACATGCAACTGGGTAGTAGATATTCTGATAAAATTTTCAAATTTTATGCCCATCTTGTGACTTCTACCACTGCACCGTGTGTATATAAACTTTACAAAGTGAGGGACGCTGCGATGTATTGAACGAAGTCATGTCTCGAAAACGAATATGTGCTCCTGTTGTTCAATTAGAGCCATTTGAGAGGGCACAGAAAGAAGGCTTTCAAAGGATGGATGGTCATTTCCGGGAATGTTGGATGTGACGGATCACTGAAATTTTCACTTTAGGTCAACAGTGGTCAAATAAACGTTCTTACAGCTGTAGACCAAGTTCCGGGCGGCCATGTAGAGCTCATGTCCACAGAACAGTTCAAAGGACATATGGTTCCAGTACCTTCGATATGAATACTTGTATATCGCTTACTCGTCTCCGTATCATGAAAGGGTAACCTGGGTGATTGAATGTCGCTGTTTAGTGTTCAGTACTGAAAGCATATTCTCCCTTCGTGCAAAATGTTCGATTGAGACCTGGAGAGCAACATCTTTTAGGATATATTTTCCAACAATACTCTGGTTCAACCCCCGACTCCATGGCGGGAGACACCATAATTTACAACCTTTATTCGCCTTTAGTGTTTGTTTAAGAAAGAGTAACCCGTGCCATATACGGACAGAACTTTGTTCAACTCGTTCTGCTACCATTTCTGCAATTGTGATTCAAACCAATCTGCAAGATCTTCAAAAACTATCCTGGTTAACACGAACGACTTCGGATTATCTACAACTATAGTTTTATTGCATCATCAGCAAATAAAATCGTGGAATAATAGATCGAATTCATGCAAAGATTAACGCCCAATTTTCGTGTATTATCATTACATCTGAATACTGTTCATATAGCTATTATTTTGAAATTTGATCACGTATTGATTTAAGGGTACAATCAACCTGTACATGTCATCTTGAATAAATTGAAACTTATTCGGATTGGTGTTGCAATTTTATTTTCAGTCAGTGTATTTGGTCGAAATCTCCTTTTGTGCTGCATTTTGTAACCGTAAAATTTGAAAACCAAAATATATGGATTAAATTATGGATGTCTAAATGAATTCTCCAGAATATGAGTGCATAAATTAACGAAAGTGAATGAATTAAAAAATGAATGAATGACTAGTGAAAATATTCATAAGCAAGAAGTTTAAAAGGACCAATGGAATTAATACTTCACTGCCGGGATTGTTATCATAGCAGAAACGCTCACCGATTATCTAAAATGGAGAACTGCAAGAATACGTTTTGATTTCTGTCAGAATCCTCGCAAAATATTCTCGGAGTCAAGTTTAGAAATTTAGTGCATTTCTACTGATGTAGTGGCATATTTTCAAGATTCGAGTAACGTTTCTTAAAATACATTCCATTTGATTGCTGTTTTCTCATTTGGGAGAAGCAAGTTGATTTGTAGTGCCTTTAATTGGTTAAAAAATCAAATACATGAAATTTTATGGCGGTGAGGAATTTATTTTTTACACTAACAGTAAAAAATAATGAAATATTTTTAAAAGTCTTTATTATGATTAGAATATTGTCACATCTTAGTTTAAAAATATTTTTCCAAATTATTATAGTTGACAAATTTGCAAGTGCATTCACCGACATCCACCGATCTACTTTTTTTTCTTTTTTTCTTTTTGGAGGTTTTTCATAGATATCCTGATGTTACAAAGACGATAACTGAAGTTATCTTTCTTGCATTGAAAAATTAATGGCAAAAAATACATATGTACTTGTTACACGATATAGTAAGATAAAGTATGAAATTAACGACCACTTGGTTTTTATCTTAAACATTAATTACTGAGTCAAATCTCGCGGTGAACGAGAACAAGTTAGATTAAAAAAAATAAAAGGAAGAAATGATTCGCTATTTACATTATTCGGACTATTGTCCCCATCTTTGTCGCTATATTTATTACAACGTTTCGGCCGTTGTACGCTCCGACCTTCTTCTGGTGGTTGGAATGTCGAACTGAACCCTTTATTTCGTTCACTGAGGTAGACTTTTCTAGTTCCACGTGCCATGTCTAATAGATGTCAGTTATCAATTAATTCCCCTCTCCAAGTTCTTCAACGCCTTAAACAGGTATTGAACTCCCACTCTTTGGGTACTGTCACTGGATCTAACTAACGCCTTTAACCACTGTGCCATGTGTCCTTGAAGAAGTGGTGGTTGGACAATACAATATTATTTAATTTGTTTTTATGCATGAACGTTACCCTTTTCAAACAAGATTTGTTCCGATAACTGTCACCAATGCCGTTAAAAACCTATTTCTTAATATCTCACTACAGTTCTTTCGTTCGTTCGTTCGTTCTTTCGTTCGTTCGTTCGTTCTTCCCTGGCTTTAATCTTATTCATTCTGTGTATTATAAGTGTATTAATTTACTAGTAATTTCAAAAATATATGTATGATAGAATTGACGATATTTGGAATTTCCACAAGTCCAGCTAGTGTAAAAGAAAAGGGAATCGATAAGTTAATTGACGAAAAAGACTATCCCAGCATACAAATAAATGATAAAGAGGGACAACTGAAAGATAGGAAATAAGACGTAGAGATATAGAGATCGTAAGGGTTCGACAAAAAGTAGAAAGAAGGTGGTGTATATAAAAGAGGGGAAATGAAGGGGACAAAGTCTTCTTCAAGAGAGGATCCTACAGAACGAACGAGAAAATTATTCATAAAGAAAGAACTACGAAACAGATACAGGAATAATACATGTTTAGAATGTAAAGACATCGAAAAAGAAAACAAACGAGTTTTCGTTCATTGCTATAAATGAGCACCTCATTGGTTATGTTGCAATGAGATTAAAAAAAAAAAAAAACAAGTTTGAAATGTTTGATATTTAGCTCTCTGCTAAAGTCAGCTTTCTCCCATTACACAGCGATTTCTTCGTCGCTAGATACAAAACGTAAGAGAAGATTATTGTTAAAATGGATACAATTACGAGATCTTATTACTCATTCCTGTTCGGAGCTGATGACAGTTTGTCTTTTTTGTTTTTCCTCATGAATAAAATGCATGAACAATGCTTTATCTTTCAGCTTTCAAACCAGAATCTGTTCGATATTAGAAAATTATCTCATAAATATAACGTAAAGTTAGCGATCTTGAGCTCAAGTTGTGTGAAATAAGATATTTCAATGATCTTCTATCTATCTTCAGACGCCGACGTATGACTCTTCTTAACCGTCCTAGGTATGACGATAAACTACATCCGCATCCTGGGTAAGACGATAAACTGCATCTTCGTCCTGGGTATGACGATAAACTACATCCGCGTCCTGGGTAAGACGATAAACTATAATCAACAGAAAGGCCTCTAATCAGGACGTTTTTAGGAGCGTGGAACTACCTCTTAATTATTGGTGTTCCCAGATTCACTCTGACCCGGGGTGTTAGCACCTGTTAGGGTCCCAGCTATGGGAAAATAGTTAATTCCTATACTGAAAGTAAAAAGCCTTATGAAAGTGTAAAAATAGGTTTTAATACCAGAAATACTTTTCAAAAAATTATTACCAGCAATAAATTTTGAAGAAAAAAAAAAAGCTATTACCAGCAATATATTTTTGAAAATAATATTACGAGCTATACATTTTTGAGGAAAAAATATTTTAAAAACTTCTTACGAAAATAAAACCATCCAAGATTGTAAATTTCATAAAAGAAGTTGGATTGTACTCAAAAATATGAGTAATTGAAAAATGGTGCAAATATATATGTATACATACACACCTTTTTTCTTTACCAGACTATCGCTATGAATCTATTTCAAAAATTTTGTTGGCATTAAATGACCCACTGAGGTTGATATGCCATAAAACAAAACAACCAACCAACCTAGAAAGAAAACTGAACTTTGAAAAAAGTAATAATAAAAGCAATGGAAACTTAATGTTTTCAATATCTTTTCTTACAAATGTTCCATATCTTTACGGCTGCTGGAGAAACCTTTAGACTAAATCTTGTATCTGAATAGCAGTAATTGAGATAATAGCTTTCTGTTTCAGTAAGCTCAATATTTATTTATTATCTCTTATAGCATTTACTTAACAGCAAAGCCTCTGATCAGGAGGTTTTGAGAAGCATGGAACCACCTCTTAATTGCTGGTGTTCCCAGGTCCAACTTGACACAGGGTGGTAGCACCTGATAGGGTCCCAGTTATAAGCAAATAGTTAACCCCCAAACTGGGGTTAAAACACTATGAAAGTGTAAAAAATATATCTTAATATCAGCAATATATTTTTGTAAAAAAATTATTACAAATAATGAATTCTTGAAAGAAAAAATTATTAACAGCAATACATTATTTGCAGCAGTGAATTTTTTGAAGAATAATAATATTACCAGCAATACATTTTGGGGCAATGTATTAACAGCAATAAAAAATCTTGTCGGCATTAAATAACCTTAAATAAGGTTGATATTCCGTAAAACAAATCAAACCAAACTAAATCATAACTCAATGTAAAGATCAGAGAATGAGCCAAGCATAACGAAAAATACCGCTCGGCTTAGTTCTAAATATAACAAATAAAACATAGCCTTACAAAAAGCAAAAATCATTGCTGTACTTCTGGCTTAAAAGTGAAATACTAGATGTTTTCCTTTTAAAGCATTTACTCAACAATAAAGCACTTTATGAAGTGTGAATTCACGATCTGTGATTCGCGTTTTTTTCTGATAAACAACAACAATCTACAAGTGGCACGATTGAAGCAAAATGCAGAAATGTCCTTATTTTTAATTCCCAACATTGGTGGTACCTTTAAACGATAGAAAACATTAGCAAAAATATTCTATCGACTGTAGATAGACATAAGGATCTCTTATCTAAAATATTTAGTTTAAGAAGAGAAAAATTATTATAGCCGTTAATCTGTAAAACGAAAATCAACAATTTAGTCAAATAAGGAGTGAAGATTATGTTGCGCCAATCTCAGGAAATGGAAGGAAGTACCTAATTCTAAGATATTCATTTAGAATGCTGACATTTAATTCCTTTTGAACATCGAAGCAAGTTCTTTACATATTTAATAATCTTAGTTTTAATAATCTTAGCATCGTACAAAATTACAACTATAGCAAAGGTGAGCAGGATCGAACTCACGACAGTAGTAATTGTCTACTAAACTATATCCCTAACAGTTGCTCTCTCAATAGCCCAGATTTTAAACATTGAAAGTTTTAGATTTTTCATAGTTGTTTTAAATTATTCAGTATCAGCAAACAATCTTTATATTATATAAGCATTTTCGGTCATGAAAGTTAAGTAACAACAAACCTGTTTAATATAGAGCACGCATAATATGATCTATTAATTATTTTCTCAACCATTCTTTTAATAAATTACGAAGTTATATAACTAGGTGTATAATCTTAGGGAAAGCAAGCTGTCTATATAAATTTATAGTCAACTTGCTCTTTTTCGATATAGTCAATATTTCATTGGATAGATAGATAGATAGATAGATAGATAGATAGATAGAGATAGATAGATTAATTAATAGACAGATAGATGTGCAATATGCTCTTTCATTCTTTCCTTTTTAATGGAGGGATACATATATGTAATACTTGTTTTTTTTTTCTCTTTGAGAGAGAAAAGTATTTTAAGTTTTGCGTGAATGTCACATGTGTAAGAGAATCGAGCTATGCGAGGACTTTGTCGGTTCGACAACTAAAGTCAGAGGTGACCATTATTCACAGATATAATGTCAGAGTGCGCAGCATCAGAAATAATGCGTAATTCCTCTGATATTTGGTGAGGAAGTTGAATCTTCCATGTTTTCTGCCAATGTCGACGGGATGAGGAGAAATACCGGAAGTGCACGGCCTGATGGGAAAAATAAAAGAAAAAAACACGAATAAAAAACGGGCAAATAACTGAAAGGTAGTTTTCTTGTATTTTATCCCTTTTCTTATTTTTTTATTCTTTCGGGTCACAAATTTCTTTACTTTTGTATGAACAAATGTAGTTCAGTGGTTAGAGCAATGGACTGTCGATCATCGATGTTAATTACAGTTTGACTAACTATTAGGTTGGTGCAAAAATAATACCGTTTTCCCACATATGTTACATTATTTTTGCACCAACCTAATAACTCATTCGTCTTTGTTTTCATTTTTAATTGGGTTTTTTTGGAGGAGAGGGGGAGTTACTTCGTCATTATTTTCATAATTTTTTTCATAAGTCTTTACTTCCTCACTGATCATATGTGAAAATATTTTACTGGTCCTACGAATATTTATATTTATATATAAAATATTTCTTGTCACAATCCTGAAGACCCACCCTACTTTTAGCCAATAATAATTCACAGAGCACGGACCTACCTGATACGACGGTTAGAAAGATCATTTTGCAGACTAATTTGGTCGTCCTTATTCGAGACCTTGTGCCACACTAAGCTAGGCCAAACAAAGAATATAGCTGACTTAATCTAGCCACTTAAAGTAGTACAATGTTTAACAAGCGCGTCTTACAGACTAATAGACTAGTTAATTCGACCCATTTTTAAAGCCCCGCTATCGTGGCCTTATGCCAGAATAAATCTAAGCTTAGCCAATAATTATAACTCGCTGAACCAAGTTAATTTATGTACTGCGATAATTAGAAAATTCGTCTTGCAGACCAATTCGGATATATATTACTCGAAGCTCCTCTATTGTAACCTCGTGCCAGACTAAGCTAAGCTTAGTAAGAAGCTATAGTTCATGTAGCCTGGGCACCATATGTCGTGCGATGGTTAACAAAATCATCCGGTAGACTAATTTGCTAGTGTAGTTAGTTCGACCCATATTCGAGACACCTATTTTGTGTCCTTGTACCAGACTAAGTCAAACTAAGCAAATAATTATGACACATATGACAGTATATTAGCTCGATTTTAAGTGAGATCCCTCTAGTGTCGACCCATATTCGAGAAACCTATTTTGTGTCCTTGTACCAGACTAAGCCAAACTAAGCAAATAATTATAAGTCACATATAATATGACAGTATATTAGCTCGATTTTAATCGTGACCCCTCTAGTGTGGCCTTTTGCCAGATTAAGTTAAGCTTAGTGAATTATTATAATTGTCAGAACCTGGGCACCTTTTGTAATACAATAATTAACAAACTTGTTTTCCCAATTAATTTAGTCGTGTAGTCAATTCGACTCTCACTAGGTCCCCTTGTATAGTGACCTTGTGCCAAACTAAACAAAGCTTTGCCAGTTAATATAACTCACAGTACCTTATAAATCATCATTTAAAATGTATTCATTGTGATATACATCTAATTAAATCCATATTGTAACAGTTTTTGCAAGTAAATAATTTACTTGGATATTCTCTGTGCTGACAAAAATAAAGAATAAAAATATATTTGAAAAAGTGTTTTTGTTTTAAAACGAAAGCAGTAAGCCTCCCACGATCTAAAATAACATTAATTTCAATAGTCGTTGTCACGATTGCTGATATGATTACAGTGATATTTCAATACAGATGTTATTATTATTGTTGTTGTTGTTATGATAATACATTGTTATTATTAACATTATTGTTGGTATTGCTAGTGTTGTTTGGGATCTCTAGCTGTCTGTTGCCATTTATCAAAAAAGTGTGTGTTCTTCTGGTGTCCGCCAAACATTGATGGTGTGGTCTTTTATTTAAAAAAATAAATAAAGAAATTAAAAAGAAACGATGACAAAACAAAACCCCAAAATGAAACAAATAAAGAAAAAAATGAAAGAAAAGAAAAATAACGACAGAAACAAACACTGACTAAAAGAAGACAAAAGAGAAAAGAAAGAAATTAAACAAAAATTAAACCAAACAAGGAAAGAAATAATAAAAAGGGTATGAATGAATAAAAACAACGCAGTAAAGAAAGAAGGGAATGGAAAAAGAAACAAAGAAAAAAACCGAAAGAAAGCAAAAGTTAAAAAAAGAAAGCGAGGTAAAACAAAAGAAAAAGAAAGAAAGAAAACAAAGATCAAACAATGAGAGGAAAACGAAAGCAAAAAAAAAAAAAACGAAGAAAAAAGAAAGGCAAAAATATATGAAAACAACAGAAAGCAAATACAGTGAAAAAAAGAAAATACAAAGAAGAAAGAAAATGCAGAAAGTCATGACTGCTTGTTGTGCCCATCTTTTATGTCCTTTGTCGTACGACGACACGTAGTTAGTTCCCGCGCTTTGTTGTCAGCTCCTCATGCATTTCATGTTTCTTCTCGTGACTTCACGTCACGTGTTACTCTTACTCTGATGGCTACTACTTCAGACAAATGTTCTGTTTTTTAAAACATTTTTTCTTGTATTTTATTATACGTTTGGTTTATTTTAATTTTACGCCTTAAATACCTTTTTAAAGTTAGAGATTAACGTTTTTACAGGAAATCTCTCAATTTCATTTTTATCTAAGCATTTAAAAAATACGCTTTCCTGGTTACTTTACTGTTAGGGATTCATTTAGCAATTTTGTAATTTAGGGTAAATTATTTTAGCTTGCCTTAAATTTGGCTAAAATCAAGTGTATATTCCATTTTTTACGCCAAGTCGTGTCAGACGGGTAGGTGAATTCCTTTTATTATCATCTGTGAAGAAATAATGGATTCATGCCTTTCCCAAGGAAATTTGCACGAAACTGAATGCAGGAAACGAGGCGGTGAGTTGAATCCGATTTGCAGTTCTCTAAAACCTGCAATGTTAACACGTTCAAAATTGTTCACACAGTTATTTTTTAATAGTAATAAAAGAGTTGTTTCCTAAAAAAAATAATATTTTTATCGGTCCTTTTAAAAACTATTGTTAACATTACTATCTCTGATAAAAGATTTTCTTGAGACATTAAGTTTACTGCACTTGAATCATGACTAATTCAAGGATTTCTGATGATTTAAGCAAAATTTGCAACCTGACAGTGTGAGAGCCGGTATCAAAGACAGTGTTGAAATTAAAGCGTTTAACCAAATTTTGTAAAAAGGAAAGCTTTGGTTTCAATAAACGCAAAGCTAAAGAAAGTTAACGGGGAAAAATTTATAAAATGTGTACACGTCCTCTAACCAATTTCAAGAGCGCCAACTCTCTCTAATCCGATCAAAGATTCGTCAAAGGTTTTATACATATTATTTGTTTCTTTTTCTATTAATCCAGGGTACTTAAAAAATAGGTATATTATAAATGAGTCAGAAGGTTTTTATTGAGTTGTTAATAACTAAAACTACGTAACGACCTATAACATCTGATAATCCGATTGGTCTCGGAAAAAAAGAAGGTCGAATTGAAGGAAATGGACCTCTCTTTATTAGTCTGCTTATGTCTACATAGGTACTTCAATGTCTGTTGCCTAAAGATGTTAGAAAACAGGTATTTTACATAGTAAGTATTTATTTCCAAGAAAAACACTATCCTTGTCATTGCAATTGACACAACGTAGTGCATAGTTTTAACCATGAAGACTGAAAGTTTTAAGGTGAAAATTTAAGGTAAAAAATAATAATCAAATTAGGTGTGTGTGTATGTGTATATATATATATATATATATATATATATATATATATATATATATATATATATATATATATATATATATATATATATATATATATATATATATATATATATATATATATAGAGAGAGAGAGAGAGAGAGAGAGAGAGAGAGAAATAGAAATAGATAGTAGATAGATAGATAGATAGATAGATAGATAGATAGATAGATAGATGCGAGTTCCATTTTTTAATGATCATTTTATAATAATTTGGGCATTTCCGGTGGCTAGAATATGAAAAATAAAAAAAAACGAAAATAAAATATGTTGAAAGGATAAAAAAAAAATGATAAATTGCATAAAGGAATTTTTTTTTCGCAAATACACACTCTTGCTCTCTGTCTCTGTCTGTCTCTGTCTCTGTCTCTCTCTCTCTCTCTCTCTCTCTATATATATATATATATATATATATATATATATATAATATCACTTGATAATTAGTAGGGATAATTCTAAGGAGGATATAAGTCTAAAGTGAGCTCAATGTAAGAACAGAGCAATACAGAATCCTTAAAAATCCATTCGGTCAGGTGATAATTTATTTCGTGGACTTCAGACAAAATTTTACAAAAATAGAGTACAATTTATTCAGACACATAGAAAGAAAAAAGGAAGAGAGAGAAAAGAGAAAAAGAAAAAAAAAGTATTAAAAGTATTGAAAATTTTGAAATCTTATTCCCCCTCCAACTTAAACTTTTAAATATAATGCAACTTGGCTTAAAAAAGTAATTTTTCCTGAAGTTATTCAACATCGATTGAAAATGGAACAAAATTTTAAATTTTAAATTTTAATTTTAATTTTTAGTTCCAAAACATAGTAATTTCTGTGTCTAGATGAAAATATATTTTTAAATAATAATAATATCACACACAGACACATATATATATATATATATATATATATATATATATATATATATATATATATATATATATATATATATATTAGGTTGGTGCAAAAATAATTTCGTTTTTTAACATATGTTACTATGTGAGAAAACGAAATTATTTTTGCACCAACCTAATATATAGGAGAATAATAATAATAACAGTATAAGCAGCGCCTAAAATCAGTTTGCTATAGATGGACACAGACACAGGAAAATAGAGTGCTCGATGTCACATCAAATGGCAGAGATTTATTATATTTTAAATTGAATTTCCAGTTTTGAGCACGACTACCAATGTAATACGATTTCACGCAATCCTCAGGCTATCGGTAACAGTAGTGTGCAAAACTTTTTAATCCAGGCGAGTTCAAGACGGTAAAAGTGTACCCGGTGCGTGTTATCCTGCTCACTTTTGTCACACCGTTGAACCATTTCTGCTATTTTTCTTTTTAATAACTGTGAATTTATGGTTTTTTTTTTTTTTTTTTTTTAACTTGGCCGGATGGCGCCACATACATATACACAGCTGTCTTTTGTTTGTGTATACATGACAAACACCCACAGGCGGTAAATTTACCGTCTCGGACTTGCCTGTAGATACAAAGGTTCCCATTTTCACACACTACAGTTACTGACCGTTTTATGATTGCGTGAAAACATAGGAAACTGGAAGTCGTGATCGGTCAATGCTGACTGGAAATAATTTGATTTTATATATATATATATATATATATATATATATATATATATATATATATATATATATATATATATGTAACATTAATTATATATAATATCAAATGTATATGTATATAATACATTTGTATATATGAATATAATATTAAGCATATATATCATCAAAATATATGTATATATAACATCAAAATATATGTATATATATATAATTATATATAATATAAAATATATATTTATATATAATATTAATTATATATAATATAAAATATATATGTCTATATAATATCAATTATATATAATATCAAATATATATGTATATATATATAATATTAAGTATATATAACATAAAATATATAGGTGTATATATATAATATTAAGTATATATAATATCAAATATATATGTGTATATATATAATATTAAGTATATATATCAAATATATGTATATATATATATATGTATATAATATATATATATATATATATATATATATATAATATTACATATATAAGATATCAAATATATATGCATATTATACATATATATATATATAGTATTAAGTATTTATAATATATATAATATATATATATATAAATATATATATATAATGTTAATTATATATATTATCCAGTAATTATGTATATATATACACATATATATATACACTCTCTCACACACACACACACACAAATATATATATATATATATATATATATATAGATAGATAGATAGATAGATAGATAGATAGATAGATAGATAGATAGATAGATAGATAGATAGATAGATTACCAATATATATGTGCGTGTGTGCCGGCTATGCAGAGTCGTCTGAAAGAAAACCCTTTTCAATTTCCTCCTTTAATTGTTTTACTTCGATTTTTCCTGGCTGATATTTTTCTCTTTCTCATTTTCTATTTCAAAAGCGAAATGAAATCGGATATGCTTTAATGATGGCAATCATAAAAAATCTCAAGAATTTTTCTCATAAACAGAAGTGAAAAGGGCGTTTATCATTGTCAACCCTATGTACATAATCTCATTTAATAAGCTATTAAACGCTCACATATATTAAATAGTATCCTTTAATTGCTCTGACCGCCAGAATAAACTGTAACAAATATAGTCTCATTAAAGCTACGCTTTGTAAACAATGCTGTGTAGAAGCCGTTTCTTGGTTGTATGCTTTAATACTTGAACTATACGTTTCTCTAATCTTTTTCTCTACTTTTTTGTCCACAAACAGAACAATAATCTGATCACTGGATACTTATTATTTCATTAAATCTTCCTACTATTATCCTCATCTATTTTAATTTTGATCCGTACATTTTGACTGGTAATCTCTAAGTCCTTACCAGTATTATCTGAATTTTCAAGATGAAGCATTGGCATAATGAATAATTTGAACGTATATACTTAACTTCTTTGTCTTCATCTTTACGTTTTGGCCAATGGGGAGTAGATAGGTTCACATATCGTCCGGTTTACACACCTCTCCACTATTTTGAACAAAAGTAAAGGTTTATTCCTTGTTTCCTGTTTCGGATTGAGTTTCCAGTTACTTCTGAAATCTTCTCTTTCGCTCCCAGTAGCCCCTTGCATCATCGCCTACAGCCTATCTGAAGTTATTATGCAAATCAAATTAACCTCAATAACTCAAAGAGTTCTGAACCAATATTTTTTTTTAAATTTAAACTTTCCTCCCTCAGTAGAATATTTAAATAAATGTTCTGCCATTTTTAATGGTTAGTTTGGAATTTACGAAAATGTGCTGACTGAAGTTAGTATGCAGATTAAAGTAATATAATAATATAAACTATTTTTTGTACATAATATATATTGAAACATGGGTAAAGGGAAGGTCTAACAACTAATGAAAAACAGAAAATAACAAAATTATTGATTCAAGGAATGTACATATTGGAGATATCAAAGGAAATTTGAAGAGATCATCGAACGTTAAAGAAGGTTGTTGAAAATATAAGTTTAGAGCTTGAAGAAGAGGAAAAGACTTTAAGAACTTACTTCCTCGAGATGAACGTAAAGCGAGTTATAGCGAAACAACGACATTTGACCAGCACTCAAAAGGCTGGAATTGATGGAATTAAAAAGGGAGAAAGGTGTAGAATATTTTGTGAATTGGGATCTGAAAAAAATTTCTGCGGCAAACTCCTCTCACTAAAGCAAATATTTTAAAGCGTCAAAATTGACCCAAGATATATATGAAAAATGACTTTTCTAAAGTAATTTTCCCGGAAGAATCTCAAGTGACATTTGAGGGACCTGATGGATGAACCAAAAGATGAATACAGGCTGAAATCGTCGAACAAACCATTATTGGACCATTCCAAGTCGATTAAGGTGTTAAACTGAACAGTGCTACAATTGCAATTTTATGAATTTTCTTTGCATGGTGCAAGTCCCAGTCTCGCAGTTTCAAATTGAAGTGTATATTTATGCATGACAATGCTCCTTCTCGTGTATTTAAACTTCCTTTAAATTCTTTGTGCATAAAAGATTTACAGGTGAGAAGATAATGGTATGGCCACCATCAAGTATTGATCTGAATCCGATCGAAACTCTATCTTCAATGATGATGATTAACTTATATGCAGGTAGAAAATAATATAACAGCAAAGTAGGCCTATGGGAAGCCAGTAGAATTAGCATCTCGAAAAATGAACCTGCAGAAGTAAAAAAAAAAAAAAAAAAAAAAAGAAAGAAATCAATGGATAATAGATTAGTGGCTGAAGAAGTGTTAATCTACTAAAATGTAAAGGATTCAAAAACATGTTTTTATTTGATCTATTATAGGTGTTGATCAATTTTTAATTATTTTATTACATTTTTATTGAAATAAAATCTGATTATTTGGTTTTCCCTAATAACTTCAGACGGCAGTTTTTAGAATATAAGTTCAACAAAACAGAAAAATTCGTCATCCACAAGAATCTCGGATACGCTGATGGACTCTATCAAGTCTGGAGAGTGAGGTCTGGACAGCTCCCGCCCAATTATGACAACTGTACTCCATATTGGGCCTGATCTGGTTCTAGTAAAGGTAGAGAATAGAAGTAGGGGCCAGGTACTTACAGGAGAGATACAAGGGAGCTGACCATTTTACCCGCATCCTTAGCAATGGATCGTATGTACAAGTTTCCCTTGAGGTCGTGTGTGAATATGAGGCCCAACAATCTTTCAAGGCAGTGTGCTTCCCCGAGAGGACATCTGTTCATCCTGATTGGTTGTAGTTTAGGGTTAGGTCGGTGATAATGGAATGTAACTAGATTGGTCATCGAAGCATTGAATGTAACCAGCCAGTTTTTACTATTTTGGGTAATTTGTTCAAGATGTGTCGCCAATCTCTGACCATCGAGAGTTTTAGAGGTGCACCCGTGTATAATCGTATAATCGACAAAGATGTTTACAAATGATCTGAGTATATTCTAAGGCGGATCATTTATGTAGAATAAAAATAAGGTTAATCCGAAGAGTGATCGATGTCGGACGCCTGCACTGGCGGCTAGGGCTCCGAAAGACTGGCCATCAATAAATATCTTCAGGGATTTACCAGTTAGGAAGAATTTTATGACTAAGAAGACCCTTCCAGTGATTTCGTAACTAGAGAGCTTTTGTAGTAAAACTTTGTACAACCCCTTGTCGAAGGCCTTTGAGATAACCTATGCTATGGTTTTCGGATGTGTCTTCAAGAGGCTGAATGATTCTGTGAGTTATAGTAGTTAGGACGTCAGTAGTGGATCAGGCCGATAGAAACTCATACTTCTTGTCGCTGAAGGGGTTGTTCTTTTTTAGGTGTTGACTACCTTCTTATTGATTATTGCCTAAATGGTAGGTGAATATAGGTATGATGTATGTTGCTGGTTATATCAGAATGGCCGCTGGCTGCAGCATTTTTCATTTAACCATATCGATATTCGAGTCTCGATGAATACAAAAAATGAAATTAAAATAAAGCAATTGCATGCCAAAAATGAATTAATGTAATTCTGAATCCTTCGCGTTAGAAAACAAGCTAGAAATCATTGGGAGGGCATTGGCATGTGCTGATCATGAGTGAGAATATTAGTCCGAATAAATTCATGGAATAATGGCTACGCTATCTCAGAATTCAACGGGAAACTCGGAATGATCAAAGTGATGATCAAAATAAGGAAAGAATGCTATTAATTTATGTAATAATAGCCACATTTCAGTGTAGAATATTAAAGGATTTTCGCCTTTATGAGTCAATATGACCTCCTGGCTACTTTCATGGAATATGTCTCTCAGTTATGCACTTTATATAAAATGTTCGTCAAAAATATATGACGGTATAAAAGGCAAGTCTGTATATCGAAAATAGAACAGGTGCATGATACGGAGTCAAATGGCTGAAATAATTTTTGAGCGTCACTGTAAATGTGTGAGACTTGTAAGATACGATCGAATAAAATATTCATACGATGTTGAGAACGAATTGGTTCTTCATATGGATGATGCATATTGGCGGAGACCTTCAAAATACAGTCGACAGCCTAAAAATTTCATTGCCACGATTTTGGACACGTAATATTATGCCATAGACGGGAAATGAGAGGACCGGGGATAGTCGACAAGATTTTAAGCCTGTGGGAAAGTCAGTAAAAATGAAATGTATTTAAGAAAAGTCAAGATACAGGTAGAGAAATAGTGTAGGTGAATGGTGAAAGAGAGAGAGAGAGAGAGATTGAAAAGAAAGAAGTATATGTAGTTCAGGTTGATTTGAATTGTGAAGGCGTCATTTGAGAAATAAAGCAGAGAAAATAAAAAGACTATAATTCACTTTTATTAGTGGGGGTGGGGGGTACAAAATGGTCAATGTTATGAAAGTGAAAGGAGAGAAAAAGAAAAAGGTCACGAGAAAAAAAAAAACAGATCATTTGCAAAGAAGAGGAATTTTAAAGGAAGAACTATTAGGTTGGTGCAAAAATAATGTCGTTTTCTCACATAGTAACACATGTGAGAAAACGACATTATTTTTGCACCAACCTAATATATGAGGGAATTGAAGTAGAAGAATAGGTAGAGAAAAACTGGAGGGGGGTGCTTAGAAATGAAATAAAAGAAAATAAAGCAGAGTGAAAAGGTAAATAAAAGGAGAAAATTAAAGAAGAGAACAAGAACGAAAGAAGGGAAAGATAATATGTAAAATACAGAAGTGAATAAAGACAACGATAAAATTAAAGGAGAAATCAGAATTCACAGAAAGTAGTAACGAATGGTGTTGCAAAGATGAGCCTTGCGATAAGCAAACGAAAATGTCGAAATGGGCAGGAAAGACATTTGAAATGCGCTCAAGTACGGGGAGGAAATGAATGATGAAGAAAAAAAACGAACAACATAAGATAAAGAGAAACCAGTTGAAATTATGAGAGTAACGAGATAAACAAATTCATGCTGAAATAGGAATGAGAGCAGCAAACTTCATTAACAAAACCGGTGTCAAAAAGACAATAGAAGACAAGAAAAGACAGAACGAATGTCATAAAATACGAAGATTATGAGTTGTAACGTCTCATACAAGCATACACAAAGATATATCATCATGTATTATGTACTTCGTAAAAACATCAACACCTCAAAAACACATTGTGGCTTCGATATCTCTTGTTTCGGATCACCGTCCGGTCGAGAGGTGACGACGGGAGAGTCTACGATATATATATATATATATATATATATATATATATATATATATATATATATATATATATATATACCCAAATGAGAGAAACAACAGATGGAGTAAAATTCCACTGTTCGTAGAATTTACTTTTACTTTTTAAAAAGAGCTCAATTCAAATTAGAGCAATATAGTATTTTTTTTTTTTTTATAAGAGATTATAATAAAAAATATGTTGAAATCGCTACATGTTTCATGTTTCAATACTATGACTATACTTCTTCAGGCGATGGTAAGTAAATGATTTTTAAGGAAATTTAAAAACGAAGTGTTGACTCTTTTCCGAAAATTAAAAGGTGGCGGATATAAGGCCAGAATTAAAAAAATAGACTTGTGGGTATGTCTTAATTAACCAATTAAATGTCAGATCTACCCTAATTATAAAAGTAAACTCAGAGGGTGATGGTCGGTCAGTTATTGTTTCATGTCACGATAAACCGAAACATAGACAGGCCATCATTGACGATTGCGGAAAATATGTCAGCGACAAATGTATTGTGATTGTAGAAAAATATGACATGTTCAATTTCTTGAAAGGGTAAGTACCTTATTCTGTTTATTCAGCTTTAATATTTCAGTGTATTGCTGTCCAGTGAGTATTATTAATATCTTATATAGATGTTCCACATAATTAATTTTATCTACAGTCCCCTTTAAGAAGCTTCGACTTAGTTTATCTACAAGATCTGGTAAGTTACTATCGCAGGGACAAGGTGATGGAGAGAAAAAGAAAAAGAATACAGATGAGTTTGGATAGATTGAAAAAATATTCTTTCAAAAAATATTCTTTCAAAATAGTATTTAAAAAAATGTGAAGCTAACAGCGTCTCTCGTTTTGTGCGCATGTGTAGACGTGGCAACATCTACAAAGTCCAGTACGATAAAATTCTAACGGATGAAACGTATCACAAAAATGATATACAATTATATATCGTTATATCATATATATATATATATATATATATATATATATATATATATATATATATATATATATAGAGAGAGAGAGAGAGAGAGATAGATAGATAGATATGAAAGAGGCAAAATTAAATTTTAAGTAAAAGACTCGACAAGTATAAAAAAATGACAAAAGAAAGATAAATAAGGAAAATTTATGATCATATAGTAACACAAGAATTTTTTTAATTAACTTTCGATGCGATCAGAAGTATTTCCCTTGACATAGTATCTTCTGATAACGTTAAAATGTTGTCGTATTCAAATCTTCCTTTCTCTTTAATACAGAACTATTTTAAATCTATTTCGACGACTACAAACTTATTTGTAAAAAGAAGGCTGTTATTGAAGATATGACATTTTTCCTATATTATTACTGATTTATGAAACTGAATCTGTTAAACAAATTTTATGTACAAAAGAAACTGTTTTATACCATGACATTGATTATCTTGTTATATATATATATATATATATATATATATATATATATATATATATATATATATATATATCCACTATCACGCCTCTTTACTCTTGCTCCTACTCTCTGTAACTGCTTGGGTGCTAGTGACACTCCTGCCTTGCTTGGAGTGAAATGTTTTTTTAAAAGAAAAGATGTGATTATTGAAGTTGAAGATTTGTGGAAGTGTTGTGAAAGTCGAGACATTCTTTGATTTCACTTGCATACTTTGGTACGGATACATCAGCCATCCACATCTATATGCAAGCACGTATATCCCACCATCAACAACCGTCTACACATCAGCATCACCATCACCATCATAACTATTTACTACGACTACTACTATTACTACTACTAATACGACTACTACGTATATAACTAATGTTACTTTGTTATTCTGATGCCAAGAGAAGTAACATTTCTCCGTAAGACCAGAGGCAGTCGGTCCCGCACCTCTTGCCTCTCACTTTCGTAGCCTCCTCAAGTGTGGACTCTGTTGCACCTGCTTCAATCTATTTTTTCCTTCAACTTTTTATAATGCTTTTCTTTATCAGGTAAATGCGTTTTTTGTTTCTGGCGCTAAGGTTAATGTTTTTCCTAGTAGCCTTGACTGACGTTCTTCTTCGCTTAAAGCAAATACCTGCAACAAACCATCAAAGAAATGCTGAGAAACTAGCGTTAGATTGAAATGCACATGCTCGATGTGCTTCTGTGAGCACATCAATAGCAAGTCTGCTGACATCTTTGGGAATTGGTGTTCGAATCCGAACATGCACAGTAAAACACCACAATAAATAAAATAAAAAAGAGACGACGATATATAAAAGTTTATATACTATTTGTGCTTCTTGGAGCTCATCAATAGGAAATCTGCCAATAGCTTTAAGGAACGGTGTTTATTCTAAACAAATGACAGGTTTCAGATGTTCATTCCTCTATAAAACGATCACCCGGAATAATTCTTACGACATAATCAATCAAATCAAGGCTTTCATGTGAAAAAGACAGCATTGAACGTCGGTTTTCAATGCAAAGGTCAGATCGTAGTGTTTCTTCTTTACGTAACTTGAGCCAAACTTTGAATCGTCAAAAGAAATAGGAGTTTTACTGTTATAATTACGAGTAATGTGAGCTGAAGATTATAAAAAAAACATTGGCAATCTAACTTACGTCTTTATCCACTGTGCCATCCGTGTGTGAATTTCTGAGTATTATAAAACTAATGCCCTCAAGGACACATGGCACAATGGATAAAGACGTTAGATCCATTGATAGGACCCAAAGAGTGTGAGTTCAATACCTGGTTAAGACGGTGGAGAACTTGGAGAAGAGAATTAACAGGAGATAACTGATAAGTAACATCCATTAAACATGGCACGTGGAACTAGAACAGTCTACCCCAGTGAGCGAAATAAAGGCTTCAGTTGGACATTCCAACCACCTGAAGAAGGCCGGAGCGTACAACGGCCGAAACGTTGTAATAAATATGGCGACAAAGATGAGGACAATAGTCCGAATAATGTCAATATTGTACATAATACCTCATCTCAGAATTATAGACAGATACTCGACTTTTGTTCTCGAAAAAAAAAAACGCAGTGTCAAAAGGACTGTTTGTACTTTGACACCGCTATTATTTTAACTACTTTCCATCCCTCATTCGGCAATGTTTGTTGTTTTAAAAAGTGATGATTAGAATTTTAATAAAAACCAAACATATAAAAGTGAATTCATACATTTTCTTTGTTCCTTGAGAATTTACGACAAAAACATTAAACACTATTTATTTATTAACTTAAACAATTTACAAGAATAATTTTATATTTACGACATTCTAAAAATAGGAACGCTAAACAATGTTTATCATTTATCAATTTATAAAAAAATAAGTATGAAAAGTAAATTTTTTAAAAAACTTTCTGTGAACAAGAAAATTTAAATAAACAGATAACGACGAGTTACAGTAAATATAATTTTATAAAAAATGCATTTTAGGCATTTATCTCATGCAACAATGCATTGATATTTTTATGAAATTATGAATAAAAACTTGTATTCATAGTCATTTATAAAATGGTAAATAATAAATATTGCATTGTAAATGATAATCTTGATAATTTTTCACTCCCTGGAATTTTTCAATAAATCAAATTCTTTTCACATATATTTCATATAAAATGGTAAATAATAAATATTGCATTGTAAATGATTTATATATCTTGATAATTTTTCACTCCCTGGAATTTTTTAATAAATCAATTTCTTTTCACATATATTTCTTTATAAAATGGTAAATAATAAATATCGCATTTTACTTGGTTCACATATTTTTATAATCTGGTAAATAAACATTACTGCCGGAGTGACGGGAGTACAAAATTATGGCGATGTCATGGAGAAAATCGTCCTTTTGACGCATAGTTTTCATTGCGGACATGAATGTTAATGTCTTAAAGTATAAGACAAATCGAGTCAATTTCATAAATACCTTAGATTCCAAATTATAAACACATATTATATTCTGTTCTAGAGTTTCCAAGTGGATATTCTGGTAAAGAGGAATGTGCATGTAACAATCGCCTGAACCCATTAACTTCCTCTAAATCACGGCCTTCAGGATAATTTGTGGTGGAAACGTTCAAAAGCGAAGAGAATACGACAGGAAATACGGTAATATTTTAAGTTTACGTTAAATTTTTAACTTGATTACGATAAAAACCTTATAATATGGAGAAAAATTTATTTTCTTCCGTTTTCAATATTAGAGTCAATAAATAAAGATACACTGAGCTGAACATTTTTTTAAAAAGACGATTGTGTAAGAGCTGGCACATATCAAAGTGAAAAATGCTGATGCTTTCACCGAACTAGGAAAAGCAGAAACAGCTTTTAGGCTACCCAGTATGATGAGATACAAGTAAGAGACAGCGAAATATTTTATTTAAAGAAATAGAATAGATAATCCTAGAAAGAAAACCCATCCTGTGTATGATGATAAACTACATCCGCGTACAGGGTAAGACGGGAAACTACGTCCAACAGCAAGGCCTCTGATCAGGAGGTTTTGAGAAGCGTGGAACCACCTCTTAATTGCTGGTGTTCCTAGGTTCACCCTGACCCGGGGTGGTAGCACCTGTTAGGGTCCCAGCTATGGGAAAATAGTTAATCTCGATACTGAGGTAAAATGCCTTATGAAAGTGTAAAAATAGGTCTTAATAACAGAAATACTTTACAAAAATTATAACCAGCCATAAATTTTGAAGGAAAAAAAAAGCTATTATCAGCAATATATTTTTTGAAAATAATATTACTAGCTATACATTTTTGAGGAAAAAATATATTAAAAACTTTTTACGAAAATAAAACCATCCAAGACTGTAAATTTCTTAAAAGAAGTTGGATTGTACTCAAAAATATGAGTAATTGAAAAATGGTGCAAATATATATGTATACATACACACCTTTTTTCTTTACCAGACTATCGCTATGAATCTATTTCAAAAATGTTGTTGGCATTAAATGACCCACTGAGGTTGATATGCCATAAAACAAAACAACCAACCAACCTAGAAAGAAAATTGAAATTTGAAAAAAGTAATAATAAAAGCAATGGAAACTTAATGTTTTCAATATCTTTTCTTACAAATGTTCCATATCTTTACGGCTGCTGGAGAAACCTTTAGACTAAATCTTGTATCTGAATAGCAGTAATTGAGATAATAGCTTTCTGTTTCAGTAAGCTCAATATTTATTTATTATCTCTTATAGCATTTACTTATGAACTTCGTTGTCATTTATGACACATAGTTATGATCTTAACTGTTCTTTAAACCTGTACTTCGAAAGATAAATGTCATTTTCAACAGGTGCTTAAGATCTTTGCTTAAAACGTACAAGTGGAGACGAACAATAGATGAAAAGCAATATAATATGCCAGATTGGTTCTATGATAGACCAACTCTGTCTGAACCTCCAAGTAATCAGGTACACACCAACACACACACACACACACATACACCCTTGTACAAATTAATTGAAACTAAACGAATAATTCTGTTCTTATGTTAATTTTTTTTGTATTTTTCCAATGAAACATGACCCAGTACACATGTTAGTACTTCGTATGCCCATTCCACAAAGTCGTTCCTTGTAGATTGACCACAGATTCTCGACTGGATTTAAATCAGGAGAGTCTCCAGGCCGGTTTATAGTACTTTGATATGCTCACCATTAAGGCTTGCCAGTGTCTTCGTATTGCGTTAAACTTTTCGTACGCTCCATTGGAGTAACGTCCATCGCAGAAAATTGACGTAGGACAACTAATCAACAATCGAGTCAATAGTGTCTGGGAGTGATAAAAATCTAATGCAATCTCGGATGACACAATATTTTTCATTGCCAAACAAATTTCATCATACATCCCGAAAATAGAGTCATATTACTGCACACCACTGCAAATGACCTAATCTGAGGAAAAATTAGAAATCGATTACACCCTGTCAATCCAATGTGTCTAAATCTGACCATATGGTGAAAGAAAGGAAACTAAAGCGGATGTTTCAATAATTTTGCATAATGGTGTACGAACTCATTCACACGCACACACTCAAACATATATATATATATATATATATATATATATATATATATATATATATATATATATATAATGTGCCACGTGTATATTTTTGCGTACATGTTTTTTCTCATTAACTATTTGCTATACTAGAGTTTCATCCCTTATCCTGTGGCGGTTTTTGCTGTGACAGGAGCGGACTGTTCCAAGATGTTTATAGAGATGTGAGGTGGAAAGACTGACTCTGAAAAGTGGGCAACAATAATAAATGGAAAAATACATTCAAAGAATTACATATGAAAACATTATAATACATACACAGTCCTTTCATCCGGCATGAGTAAACTAGCAGATAGAGAAGCAGTATGAATATAAGCATCAACACAACATGGTGACTGATAATTTTAACACCACTATCTGATGATAGATTATTGATTACTATATCTACACAGTTTATATATCTACATACGCTCTATCCCCGATATTGAGCATTATTCCATTTTAATAAAGCATGAGTATAGGGATTAACACTAGATAGCAACAGTCTGTTTCATGCTTAAACGCAATTATCAGTCTAAAATATATAAGATTATATTTCATCACACACACACACACACACACACACACACACACACACATATATATATATATATATATATATATATATATATATATATATATATATATATATATATCTACAGGGTGCGGTGAGGAAATTGTTATCACATTTTGTTTTTATTTCGCGCATGCACGTTGTTTGATTTTGATTTTGTCGACGCCACAGTTTAGTTGCGTCATTTGGGCACCGTCTGTGAGAAAAAGAGCATCATAATGCAATTCACTCTTCCAGAAATTTGGAAACGGCATGATGTACTGTTTGGCATTCGCGCCGGAAACTCCAATACGAACATTGTAGAGTGTTGGATGTCAATCTGAATACAGTGCAAAGGATTCGGAAATAGCTGAATGGGTCTAATGGTGATTACGAAGTTGTTTGTAGTGATGACTGGTGATAGTGACGTTATACAGTTCCTTGAGGAGGTAGTGCTGTCTTGAGTCAAGAGGATGGCTGCTGAAAAACCCTGTCTGGCAACATGACGTTGCACTATACCACATGGCTGTCAGACAATTTCTGCGACTACATCACCCCTTAACCTTGGCCACCTAACTCTCCAGAATGCAAACTCCTTGATTATTATGTGTGGAACGCAGTTGAGCGAGACAGGAACAAAACTCGTTGTAACACCAAAGATGACCGAAAACTAGGATTATGGTAGTATTCACCAAGTTAAACAAGGAGACCATCCAGCAGAGATGCAGGATATCACAAAGTTGTTTGGAGGCTGTGGCTGAAGTCTATGGCGATTTTATTGAATAACTATATTCTTTCCTATTTCAAAATAGTTTTCTATAATTCTGATAATTATATCAGTTAAAATGAGATGTCAATATTATTTTCATTTTTGTGTAACTTAGACGCATATATATATATATTTATTTATTTAAAAATATAATTCCAACGCTACATAAGAGTTCTCATGTTTCAAAACAAGAGCCGAAAAGTTTTCGGCTCTTGTTTTGAAACATGAGAACTCTTATGTAGCGTTGGAATCAGATTTTAAATGAATAATTACCTATAGGCTCTACTTTTGTTATACAGCACTGTTTTTAAAAAATAATAACAACAATACTAAAGAACTTTGGATTATTTACCTAACGAGTTCTTTCCTATTTTCTATATATTTTTACACACACACACACACACACACACATATATATATATATATATATATATATATATGAAGACATTTTTTATTTTCATGGATACAAATATTTAAGTAAATGCTATGTTTATAATAAACAGTATTAACATCATTTACCGGCCTAAATGTCCGAGAAATTTTTTCATATAAAATATGCGTACTCCGACAGAAATTGTTTACATTTGGATATGCATTGAGCGGATATGAATGTATAAGAAAAAATCATGGAGAGTTGTGTTTAAAAAGAGTAAAATCGACCTGGCGGACTGGACGCTGCTCTGTGGCCCAATCGGTTAAGGCACGTGAAGCTATATGACGGTTCCGTATAGTATACAGGTTCGTTTCCTAGCGGAGGATGCATATATTCTATGAAAAATTTCTCGGACAAGAACGTATAAACATAAAAAATGTCTTAAAAGAATAATTGTCGTTCTTTGTCCATTTCATTATATATATATATATATATATATTAGGTTAGTACAAAAATAATGACGTAATAATCTCGTTTTCTGACGATATTATTACGTCATTATTTTTGCACCAACCTCATATATATATATATCGCTTTAAACCTTATTTTTAGTGGCTACTCGTATTTGAATAGGCGCTCCGTGTATTTATCAAACAGTTCGTCTACCGGCCTGAATTTTCGAGAAATCTTATTAAAGAGATTGTGCGTTCTCACAATCCATTTAAATTCTCTCTTTGTCTACGTTTGGATACGACAATGTGCAGATAGTGGAAAGTTAGAGAGATATATGGCAGGAGAAATTTCGACTGAAAACACGAAATTTGACCACGTCTGACCTCTTTGTCTCAAAGTCGGTAAGGCTTGATGGAATAAATGATAGCTCCATCTGCAAAGGTCCGTTTCTTGCCGGAGAGTGTATTTTTTTTTTCTTTTGGAGGATATCTCAAACATTCAGGCCAGTAGACGAAAATAAATAAATATACTGTTTAATAAATAAACGCAGATAATTAATATCCACTAAAAAAGAACGCTTACAGTGATAAAAATCTGTCGGATTAATAACAAAAAAAGGTCCGTTCTAATATATATATGTGTGGTGGGGTGAAAGAGAGAAAAAGAGCAGAGAGTGAGAGAAAATTTGACAAATGTGTGTTTAACTTCTCTTTTTAAAATGATAGCATCTTGGATAAAGATAATGTAAATGCCAACCTTGTTTTGTTAAGTTTATAGCGATCATCATCACACACACACATACATGCCTATACAAATTCAAATTTCAATAACAATCATTCATTGGATAGAAATCAACGCTACTATCTTATGCGACAATTTTGAAATCGCTATATTTACGTATAGTAGATTTTGTGCACTTTTGAGAGAATCGGCTCCCAGAAATCTCCCCATTCACTGATAGGTCAGTGTCGACCAATCGGATTGTCTGCACGTGAAGAGTGATTCTTCCCGCGCAGCACTTCTGATCCAATGATCCCCTATAAAAGCAAGAAAAAAGAGTATGCACACCAGTGAGACTTCAGCTGCCACAGAAATCCACGACAGTTGAAGCTATGCGCCGATCTTCTCACTCAACACTCATTTGACGTCCTGAGAGAAGCTATTATGTACAGGACAGGAAAGTAAGAGGAACGATGAATCAACGACCTGTTCAATAGTCTTCAACTCGACCAGAACAAACCAACCCAACTTCTTCAGAAGACGAAATACCTTCTGGGTAACAACACCATGTTAGAGGCCTCGCTACGGAAACTCTGGATAGATAATCTGCCGACCCACACCACGCAAATTTTGAAAACACTTCCTGAGGACTTGGACCTACTACGAGTGACTGCAATAGCCGATAAAATCGTAGAGAAAAGGACTTTAAACAGCTCTCATATTTCCTCGACGAACAGCACCCCTCATGACGATATTCTACAGAAGATACAACAGCAGATCGATAAACTGTTCACGCAACTGGAGCGACTGAATAGAGTGCGTTCGCGTCCAGCATACAACGCATGAAAGTCGCGACACCATAGCAAAGCTAAGTCGAACACTAGGAGTAAACCAAACACTGGTATTTGCTGGTACCACCAAAAGTTTGGACAAACAATGAGACATTGTACTAAGTCTTGCTATCTCAACGGTCAACCAACATCTACTAAAAACAAGCGGGAAAAGGCGACCCCAACAGCGCATGAAGACAGCGTCTGTTGTTGGGGGAAATCGAGTTAACCGTCTTTTTTTAAAGGATACTAACTCATGCGAGTTATTTTTGGTGGATACTGGAGCTCAGGTCAGTGCAATCCCACCTAGAGCTAACACAATAGGCGAATCAACATATACCCTGCGTGCAGCAAACAGTACCAAGATTGAGACGTATGGTCAAATCTCTCTTACACTTAACATCGGTTTAAGACGATCATTTCCTTGGTTGATCACCGTCGCACAAGTGAAATTTCCTATCCTCAGAGCTGACTTTTTAGCCCACTACAAGCTCGATGTGAACATGTCTAACCACACCCTAATCGATCAGACAACGCAACTAACACTTACAGGCATGGTTTCCACATCACCATCAACTAAGATGTGCACCGCACTCCCAGAAAACAACCCGCTACAGGACGTCTTATATAAATTCCTTTCACTTATACAGAGTCCGCCAAGCACAACACTGTACATAGGATTCAAACTTCAGGACCTCCTGTTTTTTCATTCCCTCGCAGAATAAGCCCGGATAAGTACAAATTAGCGAAGGCTGAATTTTAGCACATGTCAGCAAGAAAAAAGAGTTGACACACCAGTGAGCTGCCACAGAAATCCACGACAGTTGAAGTTATGCGCCGATCTTCTCACTCAACACTCACAAACTGCATATTCCTTTACACTTACATAAATTTTCCTCTTGCATAGCAAAACTGTTAAAAAACATTTATTACAAACTATTAACTCTTTCTTTTCAGAGAACTTTGATAGACAGTGATAGTCAAAGAGAGACAACTCTCCTCTTACTCATTGCATGCTTTTTCTTACACATTTTTTTATTGTATATATTGTTGAATACAATTTTTATATATAATGATACCTTTGCCTTGTCCTTTCTTCGCGTCAGTTTGGTTTCCTAATCAAAATTAAATAAATGTGGTGGAAGTCCGCCACAAGTTCTATTTCTATCTGAAGCAATTCAATCAGTTCAGAGATCACCAGAAAGTTTATTAATTTTAGGAGAATCTAGATAAATAGGTTTAGACACAGTTGTCGAATTTGAAATTTGAAATTCATTACGTCATCCTAGAACAAGAATGCAATATTCTAGATGATGTTCCATCGCAGGTATGTAGATCTAGACTTTCTAAATAAATCTCTGACGATAGTGAAGTTTCACTATCATTTAAACTGTAAGTTTGTTTCCATATGTACACGCATGTGAATATAAGTGCTATAGTGTTATTCTTGTTGACATTCAATATGACGATGCTTTGTGTCTCTCTAACTGTAATTATAGAAAACGTTTTATTCAGACACCTGCAAGTGCAGCAAATCAATTATTTTTCGCAATACAACATATATATACATATATGTACTTATATATACATATATATACATGCATATATATACACACATACACACATATATCTATGCGTGTGTATTTGTGTGTATATATATGTACGTATATTTATATAGATATATATATACATATATATATATATATATATATGTACATATATATGAACACACATAGATAGATAGATAGATAGATAGATAGATAGATAGATAGATAGATAGATAGATAGATAGATAAAAATACATATTCTCCCTCACCGATAGCACGGTTTGGAGTTTCATGCACAACGCAGTTATATATAATGGTATTTTCACTTAAACCTACCCATCCCCAATCTTCGTTCCAGTCAAAGATAAGATTATTAAATTCTCAAAATGAAAATGTAAAGATGGTCTAATAAATCCTAATTATAAGGAATTGATATGCCATTAAACAAACTAAACCAAACCAATCTTTAAGAAATAAGAATCCTCTCCATCAAGTAAATGAAGATCTCACGAAGGAAAACAACATGGCAACATCCTGAAGGACAATGCTGTCTTTGACATTTGTTTTACTAATGATTACCCTATGCAAATCACCTAAACAACTCGAGGTAGTAAGGAGTTTAATGTGTTAGCAATAAATGTAAGACTTAAGAAGTGCATTTTATGAGAATATCCACGAACGATAACGGTTAACACAGTATGAATAAGTTAAGATTGCAATGGGGAGGAAGAAGACTCTTGGAAGTCGATTCCACAAGGTAGCGGTTCGTTGGGAGAAGCTTTTCGAGTGGGTCTTACTTTTCATTAACGGAATACGAAGTGAATGTGCGTGGCATGGCAGTTCGTAACTGAAAATGTCAGAACTGATAGAACTAACGATTGTAGAACATATATCCAAAATATGTGCATGCTACCATTGTCTCAGGTTGCGCCCTCCTATGGGACCATGTCGGCGAGTTGACGGTTCGTCTAGTTCCCGAACAGCTCGTGCCCATTGATCGCGCATACGCGTGTGATAATGTGTCGCCCCCGTGTTCTGGGTGAAACGAATGGTGTTTCTCACGCTGCTGGCCACCGCCCGAATGGTGATTTGGACGTCTTGTGAGACAACCATCTTTCTCATCAGGATCCAATCCGTTTCTTTGAGCATCAGCTCAAGATGAAGATTAGAACTGATAGAAAACGCTTGCATTCGACAGTCTTCAGCGAAAGGTAGGTGAAAGAGGTGAGCTTGGTTCGTTTGAATGGGGTTAGCCGTGATTTTCTTCTCTAGGTCAACCTACGTCACATCGGGGTGGTTTCCTGCGGAGCCCTCCTCTTGGTTAGGTTGGACAAGCTTTTGTGTACCTAGTTAATGTGAGTAAGTGTTGTTCTTGCCTTGTTCTTGCCCTGTTCCCGGCTGCCTCTTTCGTTATGATCCAAGTTGGGATTCCCAACCTCTCCAGTTTGTTTCGGCCCCCTTTTCATCTCGACTAGGTCAGCGTTTTATTCCCCATGTCCGTCTATATTTTCATCTTTCCCACTCCCTTAGTGAGAGAGCTTCTTGATTTTTTCCCATGGGCAGAATACAGCGGCCTCTCTGATTGAGGGTTGGACGGGCCCAACTAACATCAGTTATGTTTAGTTTACCTTGTGTTTTATTTAGTTGTTTTGGGGCTCATTCCCTCCCCTCTCATTATTCATCATAGATTTTTATATATAATTTATTACCATTAATTTTTTATGACATGGGTGCGTTTTGTAGGACCCCCTTGGGAGGATGCGGTATTATGGTGTATGGGGGATTGATTGGTGACGGGCGAGTTTTTGTGGTGAATGAGCAAATTGAAATGAGTAAATGGGTCGTGAATCGGATTAGCTAGGTATAAGATAAATTAGTGACGACCACCCTTAACACCCCCCCTCTGGCCACGTGCCGTAATTGTATTTTAAATACAATAAATATCAATATGTGCATGCTAGCGGTTAGAAGATTTCCGGGTAAAACATTTCAAAGGCTTTGGCCATCTTTGGATGTAGTAACACTCATGCCATTGCATCGTCAGTACCTGAGCTTACGTTCCGCGTGGCGAATGTGTTCAGTGTAAGCAGCTATTATACCATGGAGAAACACACGTGGTTCCTTTTATTTAATTAAAGACTTTTTTGTGAAGTTGGATAGTCATATCGAATATGCTTTGAAAGTGATCAAACAATTCTCCACCCATAGGCCGCATGAGACAGATTTTGGCCAAGATCGAAAAAATTGCTAGGTCAACAGTAACAGACCGCAAGGCGTTCACAGCGCAGAACAAATGAAATCTAAGAAGTGGCAAAACAGACCTCAGTTGGCTTCTAGGCAAGCGTACCACCAGGTAGAATTCTATTTATGCTACAGCATCATTCTGTTCGTCCCTTGTAGTTTCATAAGGGGGTTATATAGTGATCGGTGATGAAAGTAACTGCGGCCTTCACGCAAATTATAGACCTTTGCGCGGTGATATTGATCTGAGTACAGACATTTTCCAGAGTGTATTTAATTACCAAACACATGCCCATCCGCAGGCACCATGGTATGGAGTGCCATAAGTTACAACTTACGCTAAACTGATGTTTGTAGAGAAAAAATTGAACAGGCTCAGCTATATCTAGATCCATTGTTTATTCCTTTCTGCTCAAATAGACAATATGCTATGACAACAAGAAATTGCACAACAAAATTATACCTGCGCTACTCAACATGCTCGGAAAGTAGTTTCCCTGGCCCATTTAAACGTATGACATGTTTATACAACTTCTAACTGGTTCAGTTGTCCCACTTAAAACACTTAATGCACTGCATTATTAACGCCCAAGAAGAATTAATATGAAGCCTGAGTACTGTTTTCATCCGGTATTTTTGAATATTTCATCGTATTTATCGTAGCTTCAAAATGTCTTCAGTTCGATCCAGAAGGGATTCCAAAATATTGATGCTTAAACATTTGGCCAAACTTTAAAAATTGGGTCTGACCAAGAATTTTGCCCCAGCTACTCGTATACGTGATGAGTTAGTGTAACCTATTTATATTAATTGAGTAAATAAAAAACATATTTCCAGGATGTCGTAGTATTAAATTCCTTCAAGATCTAGAGATACATATATTTTTTTTCATGATGTGATGAAAGGAAATTAAGAATTCGAGACTATAAATGTGTATATGCCTATATCGTTATATCTAATGATGTAAAGTTTTGAGATAATTGGAGAAAATCTTTGCTTTGTCTTATCGCTAGTTATCCTGGACATTGTCTTGATAAAAATTAACTGGGGATCTAAATAATCTGCGAATTTTCTGCGAATATCCACTTTTTGTAGCAGTGAAATAAATATTTATTCCAATTATTTCTTTCCAGTTCATATCATACAAAGATCAAACAACGACATATTCGAAATGCTTGTGGGTGATTGTAGAATTTACGTAAATATATTTTTCGATTTTTAAAGTATACAAAATATATAGCGAAATATGTAAACAGCTGAATTCACGCGTACATATATATGTTAAATATATATATATATATATTTTTTTTTGGCATGAGTCAGCACATGTCTTTATCTGTTAAATATATTTTAGTAAATATTAGTTATTAACCAGTAAAATACGGAACATTTTATACATATGCATTCAGGTAAGCTAAATTGTTATTTTTTTTTTTTACCTGAAAAATTTCAAAGATGAAATCTCGTGATGATAAAAAAATACTTCTACTCTCGCATTATTTTCTATCCTGCTGAGAATTGCATGCGTTGTATGATATAAAAAGTTTTTTTTTGTTTCTTTGATTTTTTTTCCATGTTAAAATTGGCTCCGTGGTAACAAATCGATAAAAATGGATGTTACGAACGACACAGAAAAAGAGCGCAAATGTCTGGGCCTGAGAGTTTGTATACGTGAATGGGCAGATGAAGAGAAATGCGTGAATAGTTTCATGTGAATATGTCTATCTCTCTCTGTCTCTCTCTATCTCTCTCCCTCTCTCTCTCTCTCTGTATATATATATACACGCACGCACACACACACATATATATCAATAATAATGAGTAAAAAGTAAGCAACAAGACTATAAAATAACTACAAGTAACCGCAGTAAATTATTTCGACTTCTAGCCCCTGGAATAATTTGAAACAACCGTTACTGGCTACTCAGTAACCGTTCGGATAATACAATAGATCTTGACACCCATAATGCGCCACTCACCAGTATATATAAATAGTCGATTTGTCGAGCGAAAACACAAAACATATGGTGTGAAGTTCAAGCATTAAACACGTTGCTGCTGCTCATTGTTGACCTCAGTATCCACTTTGATATATATATATATATATATATATATATATATATATATATATATATATATATATATATATATATCATATATATATATATACATATATATATAAAAACATATATATATATATATACATCCATATATATATATAAACATATATATATAAACACACACATATAAACGTACATAAATTAACTATATATATATATATAAACATACATACAGATATATATATAAACAATCATATATATATATATATATATATATATAATATCAAGATATATAATTTTGTCTAATTTTATACATCAACAAACAGTATTTAGAAAAATATGACAAAACCTTTCTAGTTTGTTAAAACCTTTCTAGTTTTTTTCTAAACATATATATATATATATATATATATATATAAACAAACGTACCCACACACACATATATATATGTGTGTTTGTCATAAAATGTAGTCTTAATATATGCTATAATTATGAGGTAAAAGTGCTCAATATCCGTGATTGAGCCTGTGTAAATATAAGCAGTGTGGACATATAGATCAACACCAAATATCGTTTTGTATAACAGAAAATTTGGAAATATAATCTAGGACAACAACAATTATTGGTAGTTCATCTTATTTAAATTAAAACTAAACTTTACCTAGACCTAACCAATTGGCTACTAATAACGGAATCAATTTTGTTATTGAAAGTTGGCGCGACGAAAATAACACGTGCCGCTAAACTAAATGTTTACCAATAATAGAAATTATCTCATAATCTTGAATAAGTTTCTCTCTTTATATTTTTTTCTTTTTGTAAGATGATGAATAATTTTCAAATAGTTAATAGCACCAAAAATTACAAGAGAAGATATTATGAATGGTTATTTCTTGAGCTAGAATCAGATCAACATTTATCTTGGATCACCGTGTGAGGGGGTCGCTGATAATATAAGCCGCAAATCACACCAGGTAGTAAAAGAAAAATTGCCTTCCAAAACGAAATTATTTTTACGACCCACTGATTCTATTTATTAACTGAGACATTAAAATGGCGAGGGAAATTTTGATTGACGTTGGAAACAACAGAAAAAGAAAAAAAATGATAAAATCTTATTAAAACGTTGTGGCCACAAAATCTCTTTAATTGGTTGGCATTAATTAAATAGGTTGATAATTTGATTGATTTGATTGAATAGAGAAATAGCCGTGCTTAAATATCGATTAAAAACATAAAAGAGCAGCTAATGAAGACAAAGGGTCACTGAAGAAGTCACTGGAGATAACTGAAACGTCTGGTCTTTGTTCATAAAATTGACAGATCTGATTAAGTTTACCTTAGAGGCATAAAAATGTAGAAAACTTCACGTCTTTATTCTGGCTCGAATTTTAAGACGGGTTTTATGATTTGGCTTTTAAAGCTCTGTTCCCAAACATCTTGCATTAAATTTCGCAATTTGAGGCTGCTGTCTTCAGAAATAGGACATTAAAGTATTATTGACGGATTTAGTTATGAGAAGATTCTCTTTGAGAAATCCGGAAATCTTCACGGATATTTGAAATGTGCAGGCTTTGTCATCTAAAGTGATGAAACTAATGCATTATCTTAAATCTACTAAAGAAAAAAAAATTAAGTTCCACTTAATAAGACTATTAAACAAAATTAGTTCCCTCAGCAGTCGCTATATGGTGATAATTGTGTGCTAGCCTCGGAACATACCCACAGTTCATATAAGATCACCGAAAAAGTCTTTGCCGTCTTTTTGCCTTGAAGAAGTGATCACTGAGACGCACATGAGTGCGTCACGTGTCAGAAAATCGGTGGAAGCAGTGCTCATGACTAATGCATGTGCGTTGCGCACATGCATCAGTCATAGCTCGAGTCGTATCGAAAAAACATGACGGTGTCGAAGTAGTCTGCTTTATGAATTTAAGGTATGCTTGTCTGCACCCGCATCAAGTCACCTAATATATCAAGCCTTTGGGGAAAATTCTGTGAATAAAGGCATTGTTTCCAGACGTTCAAGTCGAGAGATCTGTCCCTTTGTGATGAACCCTGCAGTAGCCGGTTTCAAGTCCTTGAAAATATACTCATATTTGATCGATTGCTCACCAGTGACGAAAATTGAGTCTTGTATGATACACCCAAGCATAGTAGACATTGGTTGTTACCACAGGAACTGTACCTCACACCACAAGACAACTTGTACACCCACGCAAGATCATGCTCTGTTTCTGGTGAAATAGTTGACAAGTGGTGCATTATGAGCTGCTACCAAAGGGCCAAACCATCACCTGTACTTGTAGCAGTCGGAAGGTGTGCAGCAGGCACTGAAACAGAAGATGATTGGTTAACTACAAGCGTGTACAGTTCCTCCATGACAATCCCAAGCCCTATGTGGCGTGGGTCACCAGGGATAACATACGGTGACTTGGCTTGGAGATGCCGTACTATCCACCTTACTCTCCGAGCCTTGCATCAGCAGATTACCACCTCTTCCATTCTCTGGGCAACCACTTACCTGGGAAATCCTTCGCAAATGAGGCCGATTTGTGACAAGTACTCATAGACTCCTTTGAGTCCAAGACATCTGATTTTTACCGCCAGGGTATTACACAAATGAAAGCATGCTGATAAAATATTCTGGATGCAGAGGTGGATTACTTTGAAGACTAACGATATGTCAAATTCCTTTTCCTTTTCTAATAAATAAAAAAACGGCAAGAATATTTTGGTTTATCTTTTAATTTTCAAATGAGATACAGTATCAAAATGTCACCTGTTTTCAAAGTCCAGATTTGGTATCGCTATATCTTGACACTTTACAGAATGACCAGCTATATCCAGCCAGTCAAAACTATAAGTGTATCTTATTGCTCTTGCTTTCAAATGAAAATAACTAAAAATGAGCCTACCACAGAGCCTAAACATAATCTCATGATAAAATCTATGGTTTAGAGGAGCTTACTTGAGTAAGTAATTCACAAATTTAATTTAATTTCGCCTTACTTTAAAACTTGCAAAAATTTAGAAATTCGGCCTAGAAATGTTTATCAAAAGACTTAATTTCTATAGAAATAATTCTATTTCTGATCAAGTTTCAATATTTAAGGTAAGTAACAAATAAAATCATTTTTTAATCTGATATAAACCTTTCAAAATAATTCAAATAAATGCTAATATATTATTTCCATTGGAATGTTCACGGCATTGTTAGGATAGTTTCAAAAATAGATATCTGACATTTATTGTATATTTTTGTTGATTCTATTTGTGAAGCTACATTCAGCGACCTAAAGAATGAGGTTTTGTTCAGTGCACTGGTAATCCAAGGTCAGTTTTATGTATCACGGCCAAATTACGAGTACTTCAATTGAAACCAGAAACGTTTGATCTGCTCTCCAAATTATCCTGAGGGTCGTTGTTTACTTTTCCTTGCTTGCGACACTATTGGTGATTGTTTGATTGTCAATTTTTCTCCTTCAACCAGGAAACGGATGGAACAGTCTTCCTACTTTTCTTGTTGTCAATAAAATCGTCGACTTTTAAAATCTATAGTACTGTTGTATCCTTAAAGAGATTACAAACAGACAAAGGTGGCATTCTAGTGAAGGAACAGCAACACGCGCGTAGATGAAAGAAGAGAGGGTTTTTTGTAAAGGACAGTGAATCGGGCAGCAGTCTAATAATTCGCGAAGCAAGGATATCTACCAAACGCTCCACGCGGTCAAATGTGGCACAAGGCCGAATTTAACGTTGGGTATCCGAGCCCGTAGGCTCGGCCATAAATTTCTCGTATTAAACGGGGTCGGGTAGCTGTTTCCCGAACAAGGATATTTACCTTAACTCCTCGCAAGGCAGGATGTGGCACAAGGACTTTTTTTTTAATGCGGGAAAAAACTATCCTCTAGGCTCAGAAAAAAAAAACCGTAGATTGCGTATACACATATACACGGGAGTCAGGTAGCTCTCTATCACCCAAGGAGACTTTGCCTTTCGGCATGGCCTCGTCTCGGTTCCTCTCTGTCTGAAAGCAGAGAGTTCGACCAGCACAGTTGGAGGCGACTCTCCAACTAATTGCCGAAGCAAGGTTATTTACCTTACCACTCCGCAAGGCAGGATGTGGCACAAGGCCTTTTTTAATGCGGGGTTAAAACCGAGCCCGTGGGCTCGGTCTAAAATTCCCTGTAGACCCCGTAAAAACGCGGTCGGGTAGCTATCTACCACCCCAGACGAGGCTCTGCCCTTCGGTATAGCCTCGTCTGAGTTCCTCTCCGCCCGAAGGCAGAGAGTTCGATCAGCTCAGCTGTAGACGAATTTCCAACTAATTGCCGAGGCAAGACCCCACCCCCGGTATATCCTGTGCTCACTATATATATTTACTGATATAATCAGTCCACATAGGCGATAATGGGTGTGAGATATTCCATTACAACAAATACGATCTGTTATAGCACCAAGAAATACAAATTCGAAACAAATTCAGCCTGTTTTAATTTGGACCTCTTTTATTGAATGTGCACCTGTCTTCATAGACTATGCGGTAGTGTGTCTGCTTTTGGTTTCAATTTTGGATTCAAAGATGGCCTCGTTTATCTATCACAGAAAAATGCAGCTATACAATCTTAACTGAAACAAATATAAATAAACAGTGAGTTGAAGAAGACGGATACAAATGAAAGACAAACGAGTAAATAACTTAATTGGAGAAAACTGACTTTGGTTATTTCAAAATAACTTCCTCCATGATATTACAGAAATGCTATCAAATACTCGCAATTAAATGAAATAGAAACGGAAAGTTTGCATAATAATGACTTATTACGATTTACATCAATCGAATATATATTTTAATATTGGCTAAACCCAGCCTACAAAATGCAAACATTATTTCAATATTGATTTGCTGTAATGATTTTGAAGTTAACGTAATACTTCCCGTAAATGATAGTGAAGAGCCTCACCAGCTTAGCAATGCTTTTCTGGTTTAATATTAAGATATCTTAATGAAATCTACAGGATTCAGAATTCAGTCACACTGTCAACTTTAGGGAGTTTAATTTAACGGTGATTAAATAATCGATATATTGTTGGAGGCATTTGACAAGTGATGCTATTTGCCTAAAAGAAGGAAAGATTAGTGGCTGCCATTTTTAGACAGGATTGAAATAGGATGAAAGGAAAAAGAATTGGGAATGTCATGTCAAAGAAAAAGAAAGAAATGGTTAAGAAGGAGATAAATAGCACAAGCTCAAGCGAATAAAGAAAAAAGGCAAGATACATTAGAAGGATTTTTTCTTTAAGGCAAGTAATTTGATAGCAAAAGAGAAAAAGTCTTATACTGAATGACAATGACAAGTAAATTAAAAGCGAAAGAAGGAAAACGGAATGGCAGAGTGAAAGTCTCAAAAACAAGGAATAACAAATGAACAAATATATGAATATGCAAAGAAAGAAAGAAAGAAAGAAAGAAAAATAGTGAAATAAAAAAAGAAAGATCGTGAAATAAAAGAAAGATAGTGAAATAAAAGAAAGAAAAGGAAATGAAAGAAAGAAAGAGAAATAAAAGAAAGAAAGATAGTGAAATAAAAGGAAGAAAGATAGGAAAAGTTGAAATAAAAGGAAGAAAGAAAGAAAGAGGGAAATAAAAGGCAAAAAAAGAAAGTAAAATTGGTAGTGTGTATATAATTACATATAAAAAATGCAATAACGAAGAAAAAGTATAATACCAAATGGAGAAGAACAAAACCAATGGACTTCACAAAAGAAAGAAATAAAGAAATGGAAAAATGGAGAGAAAAGTGTAAGCAAGGAAAATGAAAAAGAAACTTAATAAATAATAAGTAAAAAAGAGAAAGAAAAGAGTTCAGAGTAGATAGCTCGCAGCATATTTTCTTCCAGTGCCAAAAGTTGGTGTTCGAGTCCAATATTTCGGCTGCTTATTTTCAAGGCTCACAAAAGAATGACACAACGTTACACATCCTCCCCTCATATCCCTATTTGACCTTGTATCGTATACAGCAGAGTTTAGTAATTATCGAGAAGATGGTTAGGAGTATTAAGAAAGAAGATAAAATATAAATGCAATCGCTGAAGAGGAAAAACGGAAAAGGTCATTATGGTTGGGGGGGTGCAACTAGACAAGACAAATTGAAAGAAAGAAAGAAAGAAAGAAAGAAAGAAAGAAAGAAAGAAAGAAAGAAAGAAAGAAAAAGGAAACACATTACGCTGTGTCCCTGGAAGCAAACGAGATTGCTATATTGAGGCAAACTTCCTCACAGAACGATTGCAGGATTCATTAGTGCAGGAGGAGATGGGAAGAAGGCTATTGAGGGTACGTGGAGTTAGATGAGTGGGGTTAGATGCTTCGAGGTGGGGGTCGGGAAGACATTGCGTTGTAGGCACTTGTTCGTAAATAACCAATAAGATGATGCATGTCTGCACGCTGCTACTAAATGTAGGTCAGCAGATATAAGAAAGTGAAAGTGAAAGTAAAAAAAAATGGAAGAACGAGGATAATAATAATAATAATAATAATAATAATAATAATAATAATAATAATAAATTGTAAGAAAATAAAAAAATAAGGAATAGTAATAGAAAAGAGAAATAAAGGGTTGGAAAAAATAAATGAAAGCAGAAGCAAAGAAAGAAAGAAAGAAAGAAAGAAAGAAAGAATAGAAAAATAGAAAAAATAACAGATAAGAAGAAAGAAGAAATCGAAAGCTGGAAACTAAAATGAAAGGAATTAGTAGAAGAAACGGAAAAATAGAAAAAAAAAAGAAATAAGGAAAAATAGTCTAAAATGACTATAACGAGCAACTGAAAAATAGCCGAGAATTTTTTTTTAATTAACGTATGAATTAACGAACAGATAAATAAAAAATAATGAGAAAATAATTAAATCTCGAAGAAAGATAGAAATTTAAATATCATGAGTGATAAATAGGCTGGAGGAAATAAAATAACAAAACAAAAAATAAAATGCTTAAATTCGTGATTGGTGCCAAAAATAAAATTAGAAAAAAGGTAAAGAAAGATAAAAGAAAATGAATTGAAGAAAAATAAGAAAAGAAAATAAAGGCAAAATGAAAAGAAGAAAAGTAATATGAATTAAAGAGATTTGAATTGAAGAAAGAAATGATAAGACAAATCTTAAACGGCCAAAAGAAAAAGAAAATTAAAATAAAAAGTAGATTAACGAATACTTTGAAAATAAATGAATAACGAAGAACACGAAGGCAAACGAATATTATGAAATTTATTCATTGAAAGAGAAAGAAGGTTGAAAGAAAACCATTATGAGAATGAAATCTAAGAACGTGAATGTAGTGAATGAAATATGTCAAAGTAAAGGGAGGTGGAATGGCAAGACCTTATGGCGGAGATCGAATTCCAAGTGATCGATTGCGTCACGTTCGAGCAGTAATCAGTGCAACGAGCCCAGTGGCTGCATAGGTTGGGGGCACAGTTGGGTGGAGTTGGCGCACAAATGGCGCGCATTTCCTGCTTGTGTTTACCGCCAGTTGTGTAAGACATTGTCGAGTAAACCCGACGCCCGATACTGTATTAATGGGCAAAGCAGAAAAGGGCTTCCTCACGCTTTTGATTTCGACAGATGTTACAAGAAAAATGTCTAAACAATAAAGAGGCAAGAGAAAGGAAAATGCATACGTTTAAAGGGAAAGAGAATGATAGAAAGATTATTTAAAATCGAGATATTCAGGGATGAGATAGAAAATGGAAATGTTGAAACAGAAGATAAAAAAACAACTTCAAGTGGAAAAATGCGATATTAAATAGTATAATAATCAAGCATGTAAGACGAGGAGGAGGAGGATTAGAAGAAGAAGAAGAAGAAGAAGAAGAAGAAGAAGAAGAAGAAGAAGACATCAACTACAAGTACAATGAAAAACAAAGGTAAAAAGAAAAATTGTTTAAGTACTCACGGTCCGCTGTAGTTGATGAAGAGGAAATGAACATCACTAGGTTACAAACTGATATAAGGCACATAGCCTTCTCATTCACTTTCAGTCCCAGTAACCCATGGCACCTTATTAGCTTTATCGACTTGCTTGAGGTGAAATAATAAAAAAAGAAAAGAAACAAAAAATATTCTGCAAATAAGCCATTGGAGGTGTCCATAGACCAACATATACACTTGGATTATCAGATATTCCGTTTTGCTGGATTCTATTTGTTTCCCTTTTGCATTCTCTTTTGTGTTTTACATTCTCTTTTCATTTTATTTTATTAAACCATGGCGTGATGTATTTAACAGTCTACTGTAAAAATGAAATAAGCGTGTAGAGTTCTAATTCTGTTCCCATTCATTAAAATATTTCACGTTAGTAACACCAATACGAAACATAGATTGAAACTTCTCCCTGCATGTCACCATTTCTCATTGGATGTTGTATTGATAATGTTCTTTTTATCGCTATAACTCTAGATGGTAAAAAGATAAGTGAAGGTTGTCAAGTGCAACACTCTCTATCTCTAATCTTTCGAAAATATGGATTCGTGACAAACACAGAACTGTGGGTTAATCATAATTCTTCAACGTTTTTTTTTTCCTTTTCTTTTTAGTTGGATAATTGTACACATTTAAGAATGAGATCACACTCTGTTAATAATGCATCTGGTCTTCTGCTTTTGTTATGTATTTAGAGACTCTAGATAAAATCCAAAGAATCTGCAATGTTATTGATCCTGGCCTGGCATCTCAGCTTCAGTAACCTTCCCACCGTCGTAACGTAGATTCCCTGTAACTTTTCTATAAATATTTTCATAGTAAATGTTCTGATGTACTTTCCTCTTTGGTAACTATATGGGGACTAGTTAGTATTTTCATAGACAAAGAGGTATTATGGTGTTTGTAGTAAGAAAGGTACATATGAATGGTTTGTATTGGTGTAAGGAATATTGTTTTTTACGATTGGGTCAGTGCTTGCGGCTAGCTAAGTTATAGTTAAGACAGAAGAAGACCGTCCTTTCCCCAATCCCTTTTTCGACCTTGTGCCACATTTCTGTAGATAACAGAATAAATATCACTTTCCTCTTTGGTAACTCAACTTTAAAATTGTAAGCATTGTACTACATTGGCAACTAGGTCTCATCATTTTACAATTGAAATGGTTAGATGTAACTGTAACTTCTATTCTCACAGTTTCTTCTCTCGCACTTCTCGCTTACAGAACTATCTTCCGGTTTCTTGTTTACCAATCAGCTTTCATCTTCAAAAATTTAAATGCAATCTTTATCTTCTGATTTCTTATTTTATTGTTCACACTCCTTAATAGAGTTTTTCTCATATTCTCTTACAATCAGTAATCCCTTGCATCCAGTATTGCCTGCTAAAGGTTTTATTGTAGACAACCTATGGAAGTGTAAATTAACCTTTAAAGGTTTGCCTTTTAGTGGGTAACCCATCTTTCTAGACATGTAGCGTATTAATATTATTATATTATTATAATTGGCTGCTTTTGCATTCCAGTGTCAAACATTGAGGTCTTAACTAGTTCTACATTTTTTTTTTTTTGTCTTTGGATGAATTTTCATGAAATTTCTTGTGTCAGTTAATATGTGATACGCTTAATACAAACACATTACTCGCTTACCCACCGATCATTTCAACATTTCTTTTATTGTCTGGAATGTTGTAGTTAAAATTTACTAACTGATCTTATATCAGATCTCGTTATTATCAGATCACGTTGTTATCAGATCTCGTTATTATCAGATTTCGTTATCAGATCTCGTTGTTATCCTGCCTCTAACCCTTAATAGTTGTTATATTTGCATATTTCCCTTGTGGTTGTTGCCAACACTTTCATAAAGTTATGTTTATTACGTCCTAGTTGTAATTTCGTCTTGTTACGTTTAAACCTGACAACGGTATTTTTTTTAAATAACATACAGTGTCTTAAAGTGAACTCTTCAAACGTAAGCAAAACTTGCAATTTTCAGAATTGTTGTTCCTGTGTTTTTACATTTTAGCAGATATCAACCATGGGCGGAAAGTGTATAGAAAAACAAAAAACAAAAAATAAAAACTGAAATTTGAAACTCAGCGTTACAGCATTTGTTAAAACTTTCTAAAAGCGATATAAAAATCGGCTTCCAAATAATAAATACAACCTTGACTTTATATTAAGTGCCCAAAACACTTAAATTTACATTAAATTACTCAAGTGTCTCTAAATATGAATAATTCCAAGCACTGATACTATTAATTCAGTAGTTCTTGCTTCGCTGGATGTATGATGTTCAAATTTCAAATATAAATTGTTTGTCCACTGAAAATACTACGTTTATATGTTCAGTTTAAAATATTTTGAATTTAGCCTAAAGAATAAGTTATATACATACATTAACACGTTTAAACGAAGACGTTCACAGAGAATACAAACCTACACATATCAAGATTAAAAACATAAAATTTCGAGGCGTTTTCATTGACCTCTATCGTTTTTTGACGTTAAAAAATACGTCAAAAAACGATATTATTTTTGCACCAACCTAATATTAAAAATGACTTCAAAGTCCACACATTTTAGTTGATAGTCTTCTTGTGTTTCCCAGGAATTACTGTCAGACAGAAAAAGGGAAATCAGACGTCGCAACACATATCCATTACAATTTCATTCAAATTGTGCAGTCTTGTACGCTTGCGCGTGCGCATGTATATTTTAATTAAATGACAGAGCTAAACGTATTTCGACAAAAATAAAAATCTTTAAAAAATAATTCTATTTATTTCCTACTATGTTCCAAAAGTTCAATAAAATCTCATAATTGTCTGATTGTTTTAGGGTTTAAAAAATTAAGATTTATCTTTTATCCAAATTTATGAATTATTGCTTAGCGTAAGGTGGAAGTAGTTCATATTGAGATGGAGTTAATGTATTATTCCGATTTCTTATTTCAAACTCAGTCGAACTTTATGTATAAGAATATGCCTGTGGGTAAATTAAATGACACATTATCTGTCTAAATCTCTTCGATGAGGTATTATGATTACTTGCATTATTTACATTACTCGGACTGTTATGCTCATCTTCATTGCTATATTCACAATGTTTCCTCAAGGACACATAGCCCAGAGCATAAAGATGTTGGTTAGATCCAATGACTAGACCCAAAGAGTTATGAGTTCAATACCAGGCCACAGCAGTGGTGAACCAAAACTTGGAGAGTTGAGTTGAAGAAAAATAACTGAGATATCCAGAAGGCGCATGGTACATGGAACTAGAACAATCTATCTCGATGGACAAAATAAAGTGTTCGGTTCGAAATTCCAATCATCCGAAGTAAGTCGGAGCGTACAACCGCCGAAACGTTGTCAATATGGCAATGAAGATGAGGATATCAGTCCGAGTAATGTAAATAATGCAAGCACATATAAGTCACTCACATACAACACAGACATACGCATATACGTTGTATGGACGCGTGCCAAATTGCATACAATCTGTGTATGACGGACAGGAAATCAGCTCACCTTTTATAATATATTTAATTTTCATCTCGTTTTTTATTTACAAACGTCTCAGCGTAAATTTCATACACTAAATGTAAGAAGAATTTTGAGACAGAAACAATACATATTTTCTTTTCACTAGAGTAACGATTTAATCCAAAAAATATCAAATCTCACGGAGAACTTCTCATTATTTCGTTCTTAAATGTTTTGATGGAAAAAAAACAAAAAAATATTAATTTAAGTTTAGTTATAATAAATATTCCTTACGCAATGAAACAAACATCCTTTATTGATTGCATGAATTACGAAATCTTCTTTTAGTTGTTTTAGTCATGTGTTATCTTAACGTCTGAAATTTTCTAATCATTCCATAAATTAGTCGTAACAATATTGCAATCTTTCTAGTTTCAATTACTTCGTTTCGGTCACTGCTCTCTTTGGTCATCCCTTGCTGGGTTTCATATCGCCCAATCAATGACCTTTCAACAGATTATTTTATGTCGTTCACAATTTTTGGTTACCTATTGTAATAATTCTAATTGAAACAATACACAGCCTGGAAAACAAAGTCAATTTTTATGTGTTATTTGATAAGCTTAGTCCACGCCAAATGGATCTAGGAAGGCTGTATTGCACCAGTCTTCGAAGTCAGAAGGAAAGTGTGAAAAGGCTGCTTGCTTGGAAAACTTTCTTTTCTTCGTCTGCATTATAACTACGTACCTCCCAAAAAAGGCGATACTTAAGGTGTAATTATTTTTAATGAAAAACATTTCTTGAAGCTTTTATTTTAGTTTTAATTTCAAATTAATAGATTAAATTTAATGTTTTCAATAAGCACAATACTGTGACGTCACCCTTGCCTCTCTGCCCCCGTGCTATCCCGTGACGACCAATGTGACTTGGTATCGGTCGCGACGCCAAATGTGACGTGATCCTGTTGTCACGGCACCAATTGTGACGTTCTAACCCTTGGCTGATTTGGATGGGAATCTGGTTAGATTCGGTATCAGCTTTGTCGTTCCCAGCTCGCCTCCACCGTCTGGTTACCGAAGTAACTGCTTTGATTTCTAGTCTATCCTACCCACGTTGTGATTAGGCAGACGAAATCAATCAATCGCCGGGCCGTAATGCAAGCCGAATTCGAGCAAAGGTGACATCGCACAAGTATATGTAAAAGAAAATAAAGTAACAACTCGAAAAGTTCAAATGTGTTAAAAAAGAATAACATGTTTTTATATCTGGTTGCTGAATACAGGACTGCGTCTTTCTACCAAACCGCTTCTATGGATTCGTAACACTTTGTGTTTGTTAGGCGAGTCTTAATATCTTAAGTTGTTTTTCGATAACTGTTTTTTATTTTGTATCTTCAGGTGATATTCGTAAAACTTGTTTGGTGGTGTGAGTCTAAGTCGTTCTTCAAAAATAAATTGTTCTTGGTTAGAAGTCGAAGTCGGAATGCGTGGATCTTCAGTCAGCTTCCTGCGAGGCTGGTTTCAGAGCTCACAGCTCAACTCTGTCTGCGTCTGCGTCTCTCTCTCCAACTGCCACTGTCTGCTGTCTGATCCGTTTATATGGACGCCGACTAAAACCGGGTGTGAGCTTGTCGTGGTTTGGGTGCCTCGATAATTCTAAATCCACAATAAGGATTTTCTTTGTTTTCGGACAGGAAAATTTATCACTTTCCATTTTTGGAAGTCCAAAGTTTTTGCTTTAGAAGGGTTCTTAAGGGAATCGTCCTCCCAAATTCTTCCTTTCTAATATTGGTATCTCACACCAATCCCCTCAGCGTCGTAGCATAAATTAATTCTGACAGATCCGAGATCTTACGAATTTCCTATCTTCTGCGAAAAAAAATATCTTTCTTCGCAAATGAAAATAAAATCTTTACCACTTTTCTTTTGTTAAAAAAAATAACATCGCTCAGTATGTCTTTCGTGATAGCTCCTTCTCGCCTTAATTATTTCTCGCTTTTAATTTTCACGCGACCGCTAAATAGTGTCACAATACTTTGCTGTTTCAAAATTAATTAAAATTGATTGGAATGAGTTTTTTTTATCAATAAAAATAGTTGATTTTTAGCCATATTTGCAGTTTTCTCAGTAGAAAGTAATTCTCTTGATTAAAAAATATTTCAAAATAAAATATATTTTAATCAAGCTTTATTTGAGGAGGAATAGCAGATTTAAATTTTACTTAATTTGATTTGAAACAAATATTAATTACTTTTAGCTTAAAATATCGCAGAAAAGTATTTTTAACACGGGGTTCAATGTTTTTACGAAGTGTTGACATCTAGATTGATAGCCTAATGTTTGGGAAATTTAACAGTTTTTTATATAAGGGGACATATCTGTAAAATTACTTGACAAACATAGCGTGAGCGCTTTTTTTATATATATTTTTAACTACTTAGTAATCTTTAAAAAATTAGGAAAATACTCATGTAATCTAATGTTTTATTGAATTTTAGGTACTTTGGTTTCATATTTGCTATAGTTAGCGCACATTTTCTGATAATATCGCGTATGAACATCCGTATTGACAAAAATCGGCACGTTTATACACATGCAAAAAATTCAAAATTTTTTTTTTAAATACTGAAGTCGGTGAATTGTAGTCAACTTTCCCATTTATGATTAGTAAATATAGATTTTACTTAATAACGCTATCACTTGACTTATGAAAATTAATGCAAAATGTTAAATAATTAATTAATACAAAATGTTATAAATTATTCTAATTATTTTTTTTAACTGAAAACAATTCTTGTAATTTTTTTTTCTAAAGTGTTCATAATGTATCTTATCCATAAAAACAACTAAAAGCTTTTCTAATTAAATAATGTCTTAGTATTATTGCATTTTTTAATTTTACGATTCGGAGCAGATTTTCGATGACTGAGGGTCCAGTTTCAAAAAAAGAATTGATGATTTAAATTCTCCAAAGACTTCTGCTTATAACTAATATAAGTCATGCAAAATTGGATTTTTCGAAATTTCATCAGATTAAATAAGTAGGGGGTAACAGTTGAAAATAAAATATTCTTACGGAGATTTTCTTAAATAGAAGCATGTAAAAATTATTTTTAAATGAAATTATTTTTACATGCTTTGTGAATAAGTCCTGACAGTTCATTAAAATCTGACAATTACTTTATTTTTTCAAGAATTTACAAATCAATGTGTTTGTCAACGCAAAAAGACTCTAAAATATTTTATATTAATAAATGGTCACTCGCTGAAGCAAGAAAAACAAAATTTTAAACCAAAATTTCGAATGTTCTAAAAAGTATTAATATCATTTGATAATCAAAAATCCTTTGGTCTTTCCTTTCAGTAATAACATAGAAATGTTGAATATAAAACTTTGGAGGTAGGTGCGTAATTATAAAATTGAATACATGCGCAATTGAGAAATAACCAATTACTATTTACTAAATTTATCTTAATACAGAGCTTTGAAAATCAGCATTCAAAATCGAGAGTTTTTACACGAGTACTTAACTGCCATGTAATTTATAATACCCTAGATGTGTGGGAATGCTGGGCAGTATCCTCACAAGTAAAGAAGTAACTTAAACCAATAGAGATATGGTTCTACCGATGAATGCTAAAAATAACATAGACAGAATATGTGAAACACGAGGAAGTTTAAGAACAATAGAAACTACATGGAAGCATATGCTTATATAAAGAGACAACTTTAATGTATGAGGAAAGCGGACCTCACGAGAAAAACATTCTGAAGGCAAAATAAGTAGAGAGAAACAGTGTTTGTGCGAATAGAAAGCAGAACAAAAACAAAGAGACAATGGTGAAAAACAGGAAGTTATGGAGAACTGTGCTTATCCATATCCTAAAAGTAAAAACACTGGAGCTAATGAAGCATACTCAATTGTTTTAAGAACCAAGTGTTTCGTTATTATTCACTATATATTTAAATTCAAACAAGAAAGATTTATATGGTGTTCTGGGTGTTAAAAACATGTGGCAGTAGAGAAGAATGCCACAAATTATGCTTCATAAAGATTCATTTTTTTTATATTTCTAATGGATAGCGGCTCGGATTAAGGAATCGGAGATCCGAGTTCGAATTTCAGTTGAATCCATTATATTCACTTACGTGCTACCCCGCTAGCTATGGGTAAATAGCAGAACAGATCAGATTCTATAGCCTTTGATGGCAAATAGTCTAACGTAGAAAGAAATGGCAACCTACTACGGGAAAAATCTGCCTCTTCTGTCATATATCTTTCGATACATGATCGCCTAAGTGTGTATCACGCATGACATATAACTGACTGAAATGTACTCACATTTGAAGCACCGAAATAACTATGAATAATTTGGCATTTTATTACTAAAATTCACCGAATACAAGACTTAACAACAACTTTAGACGGTTTTTGTTAAAAGAGTAATGATGAACGAGGTGTGTGATATGAATAAAAGACGAGATGTCAGGAAGTGAAGATTACGAGCATAAAGAGAATCGATAACGATTGATCCGTGACTTGATGAAGTTAAGATTGTAGTTTTCAGGGAAACATCCATGGTGGAGTATGTTGCATATAAAGTCAGTTCTTGGGAAAAAGCTGTCGAAGTGAAGATTTCTTTTTGCATTTGGAACACGGAAGAAATGAGGGTAATTTGACTCCTTGGAAGTAGCATGACGAAACCTAGCTGTAAATGTCTGAACTGGTTAAACTAAACAATGGAGTTAATCTGAATATTTGCCATGAAAATAGCGGGAAAATAGTGATAGTCTTACAACGTTTCGTCTGTGAGAAAGAAGCTTCAGATTGTAAAATCTGTCATCCTCCACAAGGGGCATAAATGGTCTTAAATCTATCAAGACTGGAAAGTTAAGCCGTAGCTGCTGTATACCTGATGTGGCAGCAATTTTTTGCTATTAGGTTGGTGCAAAATTTTTTGCACCAACCTAATATAAAAAAGAAAAGATCCAATCTGTTCAAATAATTATTACTATTATAATAACATAGTAGACTGTGTTAGAACTAGTTTCACCCCAACACCAGAAAATTGCCGAAAAACGAAAACGTCAACTCAAAAACACAAATCATAATCTTAAATAGCCTCGTCATATCAAAATTTTGACATGGATGTGATGCATGGCGCTAAATACGTTCAGAAAGACATAAACTATCAACTGTAGACAAAACAAACGCTTTCTCAGATCAATGATTAAAAATAGCTTCGGGCGAATGAACACTGTGGGTCTTAAAGAGGACCATCCTTCTAGAAATCCAACGGACTGGCGCTACATAGTCACGAAGAATTTAATCAAATAACAGAAATCACATCATTTGAGGACTTTCAACAAAAACCGCAATTGTCCCGAGATGTTGACATTTCACACTGTTTCAAACCTAAGTTTAGGAAGGAAACCTCCATAATATCGGAAAGAGCAGAGACAGTCACTAGAACTGAGAAACCTATTTTCCTGAAAAATTGTTTTAATAGAAAGATTTTATAAATCTCATCCTATAGTAGCACTAGCTGCTCGGTCAGTGAATGCCGAATGTTTTCTTATTAGGAAATAGCTAATATTCCCATTACCATTAAAGATGGTGAGAACATATACAACACTTTGATCCCAGCCCGATAACCAGCGAGGAAAGAAAAGCGTAACTCGAGTAGCTCTGGTTGTTTAATCAATGAATGTGGAATGTTTCCCTGTAAGGAAACGACTAATATTATCATTGAAGTTACTATTTTTCTTTCTTTGTGGGCATCATACCCGGTTAGGTGGATCACTGTTTCTATACGGTTCTTTACGCCTTAGGCAAATGACATGCTTCCCAATAATCTCGAACAAGATGAGATTGTGTCAAGTATCTTTAGTCAGACCAAGTAATATCTCCAACACAGTGCGCGTAGTAACAATAATGAGCATACTAAATGTTCTGTAACCAAGAACGAAAAAGCAGATATACATGAGATTTCGTATTTTTGCTTATTAGATATTTCAATGTTTACTGTTTACTAATTGTAAATTATAATATCATCAAATTTTCAAATTTGCTTTACTGTGAAAACCCAACGTTGCTTGCATGCTGCTGATGTAAGCCGTATATGAGTTTAATGTTAAACGCAGAGTAAAAAAAAAAGGAAGGATGGGGAGGAAACACTTGCAAAGAAAGTGAAAGAAAATCAATGCACTTTCTATAGAAAATCTGCTTCCATTGGTACAGATGGGCGTAGCGGGCTTCGCAAAAGCGAGAACGCTTTATTGTCATATCCTATATTTGACTTTTTTATTATTTCTTTCACTTAACAACACAACGTTATATATATATATATATATATATATATATATATATATATATATATATATATATATATATATATATATGCGTGTGTGTGTGTGTGTGTGTGTGTGTGTTATCATTTTTTTTTCGGTCCTGTCTTTTGCTCTTAGCAGAACATCTCTTCCCCGATCTTTCTCTTGTGTATGTGTGTTTCCCTTTCTGTTCATTTCGCCCTTCTCCTTTTTATCGATTAATTGACCGTTTTCTCTTTATTTGAGCCTTCATTCTCCTCTTTTTAATGTAACTTGACGTTAAACTAATCTTGCTACAATATTATTGCTCCTCATTTGTCTATCTATTAATATGCACACACGCACATGCACACACACACACACATATATATATATATATATATATATATATATATATATATATATATATATAATATCAAAACTGTATTTTTAGTGGATATCCGTATTTGAGTAGACGTTTTGCTTATTTGAAACACTGTTTACTTCATCTACGAGAAAACAATAATTCGAACTGCATCCAATTTTGTAGGAGAAAATCACCATGAATCCTACTAAACAAATGAAATTAAAAATTAACAAACTTATCACAGCTAATAATGCTAGACCAGACAGTTTAAAACTTCGGAAAATAGTGGAGGGTTATAGGCCAGGTTACATATATGGCACTATTAACATAATAGAAATAGAAAACACACAAACAATAACTATCCTCTTTGCCCTATTATATCTCAAATTCCCAATAAACCAATTTATCAACCATGTATTCCCAGTAAATATTGCATAAAATCAACTCTTGAAGTAATTCAAATTCTAAGAAAAGAAAATCCTAATAATGATACCTTAGCCTCACTTGACGTTGAAAATTCATTCCCTGTTAGTGAAACTATTGATATTATTATAAGAAACATATACAATAATCCATCTCTATTTCCACTTAAAATTAGACCTAGTATGTTATGGAAACTACTTTAAACTTGCACTACTGAAGCCCCATTCCACGATCACAAAAATAAATATATATATATAAAAATAATATATATGTTCTACCGGATGGTGTTTCTATGGGTTCAGTCCTGAGCCCAACTTTTATTAATTTCTATATGTCTTGTCTCGAAAATAATATATTTAATAAATTTAAAAACTCTCTATTTAGTGAAAATATGTCGATGATGTCGTTACCTTAACTAAGAATGTGGATGAATTAAATCAACCCATCAAAACAATTTTAAAATATTTCTCTCCTTAAATATACATAGAACTTAATAACAGTAATAAAATTTCTTTATTAGATATATTAATAAACACTAATAATAATTAATTCACTACCTCCCCATATAAAAAATCTACTAGCATAAATTCGTGCCCTCTCAACTATAAGAGTGAATGTCCAAATTACTATAAAATAGTAATTATAAAAAAAAAAAACTAATAAACCGTGCAAAAATTAACTCATCCACAAAACAAATTTTCTACGGTGAACTAAAAAATATAAAACAAACTCTTATTAATAATAACTTACCTAATTATATTACGACGATCAAATAAGACGTTCTATTAGAAATTTTAAAATTAAGCAAATAGAATATAATACTTCCTCAAATAATCCTAAACATACTAATCTTTTATATCGCAAATACATTCTAATTATAAATAGCATGAAAATATCCTAAAATAACTAATAAATAGTAATACATCCACCACAGATGCTAGTAAAAAATGATTATATACTATAGTAAATTCAATTTATCCAATTTAATTATTCATAATCCCTCTCTCACGAATTAAAGTATTGCAGAAAACCAACATTATATATAAATTTAAATGCTCTTTGGGTTAGTGAATCTCCAACGGAAAAAATAATATATATGTTGGTCACACCACAACTACATTTACTAGAAGGTTGAGTTTCCATTTGAATGATGCATCTCTCAACAGCATGCCTGTCCACATTCGCAATTTAGAAAAATTCTTGTCGAAAATACACCTATACTCTTTCATGAAAATAATTAACAGAAACTAAAAATTCTTGAATCTATCTATATTAAAAATTGAAACCAACGCTTAATAAAATTAATTATGAATACTGCACAAATGTTTTAACATGTTTACAGTAGATACTTTAAAATATCTAGGTTATGACTAATAGCTTTAAATATTTTTTTAAATAGACATCTCAATAACTTAGTTACCTCCCTTGATGTTACTGCACGTGTTTGATGTTTACATCATAAAATTTAAAATTGTACAGTACATAAGTTTAGCGTTTTTCACTTCACAAGTAAAAAAATTAATTTTCAGATGAACACAGCAAGTTTGTCTTAGCAAAAACAAGACCCTGAAGATAACATTATGCTAATATCGAAAGTACTCATGAATAAAATGGATATACATCAACATAGTAATTTTGTTTCTTCCTTTAATAAGGATACAAAGAAATTCGTACGTAAATATGAGAGAATCCTATTAAGAATAAGTAGAAAAAATTTCTAAATTATTTCATGAGACATGTCTTAATATATATATGTGTGTGTGTGTGTGTGTGTATGTGTGTGTGTGTGTATATGTGTGTGTGTTTTTGAGTATGTGTGTATATGCCATTGTACGTCACTTTCCTATGAGTTAGCCTTGTAGGTCAGATAGTTACATAGTTTTCAACTTGTACTCGTAGTCGATATTGAAGTTCAAGCAAAAAATCCAGGATTCTTAATGCCAATTACCAGAATGGCTTTTACCTTTCAGAAGATTGGTGTTACGTGTACTTGTAAAATATGTAATATCGGCATCGTATAAATATCCACCGGGATGTGCGGGGGATGTCATGAATAGCGGAGCGGAATGAGAAATCATTACGTGTAAATATCATTGATAAAGATATGAATCCATTCTACCCTCCAACTACGTGTTAAATAGTGTATCCCGAAAAATATGTTTTATTCTCAAAAGATTTGTACAAAATTCATTATTAATTATTCTTACTATCTAAAAATATGTTTCGGCTTTAAATAAACCAAATGGGGTTGATAAACCGTAAAAAAACAAATAAATCACTCAATTAATCAAAGCTTGTTAATGAGATCATTGCCTATTTGCCTCCGCCATCAAGTATGATATTTTCCAGTCTTGCTCTTGTAAAACCATTGATTGCATACATAATGGCAGTCTTTGTACAATTATCTTTCAGCTAGAGAAGCCTAGAGCTTTCTTTATGAGTGAAACAGTAGCCTCTCGTGTAATGCCAGGATTTGAGCCAAAAGCTAAAGGATGAAATTCGAAATATGACATTTCAAGGAAGGCATTTTTTTCTCTGTTAGTACGACTCTTCTTCTTAGTATAAATATCCATCACTTACAGGCTGTTTGTATCTATCCGGTCTCTTATCTCGGTCAACCCGTTACTTGATGGTACTGTGTGAATCGATCACCCTAGCGAACTTACTACTTGGATGGATCATATTGTATACTACGTCTGATTCTCATTCTATATCTATTCGTATCTATCCATTTATTGATCGTTTTTCATCTGTTCATATTGATTGATTTATCTGTCTATCTCAGTCGGATTGCACCTACGTAAATTACGTTATATTTTTTATCTATCAACCAACACATCTCTCTTTCTCTCTACACACACACACACACACATATATATATATACATATATAAATATATGTGTGTGTGTGTGTGTGTGTGTGTGTGTGTGTGTAGAGAGAGAGCTGTGTTGCTTGATAGATACAAAATATAACGTAATTTATATATATATATATATATATATATATAGTCGATTTTTAAATAGTCGGTGTATTCGTTAATAAATATTTTCAAACTTCTTACTCTAAATCTCTTAGCCTTTCCGCTCTTCAGTCCATCTCTCTCTCTCTCTCTCTCTCTCTCTCTCTCCCTCTCTCTCTCTCTTATTTTTTCTCTCGTTCTTTCTCTCTCCAGAGTTTCGTGGAAGGAGTCTTCAGCAATCACTCCGTCCTGTCGTCGGAATGGCATCTGCAATTGACTGTTTCTATTATTCGTTTTTTTTTTTAATATGTACTTTTCATTGGTACCAGGTTGATTTTTTCTTATGTAGCCCAAAGCCTCATATATAGTACACGCCAATGCACACACACACACACACATATATATATATATTCACTTATATGCTGTATAATAAAAATTATATTGAGCTCTCTTTTGTGGATCAATTTTAATAGTTTTTATTGATAGGATCCACTTGGTTTACTTACCCACGGATTTTTTTGCTTATATATATATATATATATATATATATATATATATATATATATGGGTGTGTGTGTGTGTGTGTGAGAGAGAGAGAGAGAGAAAGAGAGATATTTCAACTGCCTGAAACACTAATTATTACAATGTTGATTTTTTGTGTATATTTTTGTTCCTGATAACAAAAGAAAAGATGACTTTAAGAAGCCACTTTTCCCCAGCAATTTTTTACTCTTTGCGTACTCAATTTTTGGTGATGGATGTCACTTTTACATGAATACTATTATTTAGACATGAAGAGAGAGAGAGAGAGAGAGATCTTCAGGAGTAATCTATAGATTGGTTTTATTCCTGCGCCCACCTAATCGTAACGTGGCACAAGACCAAGTTTAAAATGGGATTCTCCTTGTACATGTGACCAGAGGCTAAAAATAATCCAACCTCCCAATCGGCATTTCACATTCTGCAAACGCCTCAGGCGTCAGGATTCAACTCTAGCTCTTCTTCGTGGCAGGGGTCTTGCCTGGAGTAACCCAACTACATAAAATTATTATTCATCTTTATTTTAATGTTAATGTTTCTGAGCAGTATGCTTTTATCAGTAGGATACACCGCTTTAAACAGCTTGACGTTGAAAAAAGGCCATCCAAAACTATTGGGCCAATGAAAGACCTGAGATGATAAAATCATGATAATATGAACATTTCTAAGTATGAATAGTTCTATTTTATTAGCATGAGTGTAAGGTGCCTTGACAACTCATTGTAGTTGAACATTAGTTTGCCTTTTACACTAAAACCATATCTATATCTTCTACTTGAACAAAGGTTGTGACTTTGAATGTGGAAATAACTCAACGAGAGATAGGCGACAGAAACAGTGTTCAAACCAACAAAAAAAAAGTTTGTTACTTCTGGAAGTGTTTTAAATAGAAAGAATACCGAAAGAGCACAATGGTTAGACAAGAGAGATGAAAGAAAGATTGTAAGAGTCTCGGTAGTCAATTCAAAATTAAATACCAGACAAGTGAGAATTGAATGCAGCTTTAACAGTGAGATTTCAGTTTGTAAAGTACGCAAAGTATTACGAAAAACAACTTGAACGAGCATATTAGCAGCAAAAAACATCTTTAACCAAAAAACATCTTTAACCAAAAAACGTCGGAATAGAAGATTGAAGTGGTCAAAGGAACATCTAAAATGAGATGCTGGAAAATGGCAAAACGTAATTTTTAGTGATGAATGCAAAATAGATTTACATTCTAATGCAAAAAATATGTAAAAGACCAGTGGATGAATGTAACAATGCATGATATACCATAAAACCGATAAATTCGATGTAATTATGTGGCGTTGCAACAAACGCAGGGATAGAAGAAGAATTGCTAAAAGTTGATCAAAATCTAAAAAGCAAAACTATATTAGTTTACTATATTCTAATCTTTTGCCAGTTTACGAAGGTGGATAAAGTTTTCAGCATAGTGAATCTCGCCACACATCATGTGTAACAAAATGGTTTCTTTTTCAGGAAGACAACATTAGAAGACTGGCTTTCTCAAATTTCTAATCTTATTGAGGCGTGAACATAAGAAACAAGTGCTCCAATGAAAACCAAGCAATTTTCAAGAGCTTTGGGATCGCGGACAAGAAGAATAAGAAAAATACCCATTGAGAAAATCTGGACCTTGTTACATTCAATGCCACATCAAAATAAGGCAATATTTTGAACCAAAAGCACCAAAACTAATTACTAACTCCATACGGTGAGCTTTTGTACTTTCCGTAATAATAAAGATCACATTTTGCAAAAACATTTTTAAATCTTTTTAACTTAAGAGCTTAAAGATGAAAATTTCGATGATGGCTCAGTATTTTTACAGGGTCTTTTTTCAGCGTCACTATACGCAAGATGGTCTATAACCCTACATACATCATTAACAAAACTGCATTAATTTGTTTTCTGATCCTCAAAGATCATAAAATACATTGAGAAAAGCAAACTACTAATCACTCTCCATTTTAGGGAAAAATTAACACAAATAATTAATTTATCAATGGTCTAAAAGTTTTGCACGAGTGTACATAGGACATAGGAATCAACTCCGCAGAGTTATTCTTTGTTTCACGCTTTATTGCTATCTCCAGTTCAATTGCCACTGCTCCTTTAACGGATTGTATATATAGCAGGCTATATATATATATATATATATATATATATATATATATATATATATATATATATATATATATATATATATATATATATATATATAGGCGCGTGGCCGAGTAGTTAGTACGTTCGCTTTCTGACCATGAGACCATGATAGATTTGTCAGGGAGGAGATTTCTTGATGTTATCGGTCTGGAGGAGGGACGATCTCAGCGTGCGGCACCTTTGGAAAGTGCCTGAAAACCATACCACTGATTGACCCAAGCCTGATGAGAGAAATTGGGTAGAGTAATTGTGTGTGTGTGTGTGTGTGTGATATGCGCAGGTCTACACATATATTTAAAAAAAAAACAAAAAAAAACTGACATACCATATATGTATGCGCGCGCGTGCGCGTGCGTGTGTGTGTGTGTGTGTGTGTGTGTGTGATATGCTCATGCCTACATATATATTTTGTTTGGTTAAAAACAAACTAAATTTTTGTAATTTAATTTTTCTTTCGTTCGGGCTATTTTATTGGGCTCAAAGTGGAGTATGAACACTGGTTGTTCAATTACATATGCACACCAACCATCAGTGTTGCAAGATCAATCCAAAATGGACTGCAGGTGTATGTTGGAAATCTCTGGAATGACATAGTTTATATATCCCAGTAAATTTAGAGGAGGCTCAGCATCAAAGACATATTGCAGAAGAAAAAAAAAATCATTCTGCAGAACGACATAGTGATTACAACAACCGACATTCAGGCTCTGCGAAGTTCGAGATTCTATGCTGCTACGTTTGGCTTGCGGAGTTATGTGAACATTTAAAGATAAATTCCAAACGAAAGTCTTCTTAGCATCCAAAGAAGATCCCCTTCTCTCTTTCTCTCTCTCTCTTACACACAAACACATACAATCTCTCGCTCTCCCTCATTCTCCCTCTTTGTCCATCTCTCTTTCTCTCTCTCTCTCTCTCTCTCTCTCTCTCTCTCTCTCTCTCTCTCAGGTGTGTGTGTGTGTGTGTTGTCATAAGTGAATCCGATAAACAGTGTAGGCACGACAGAATCAGTTCCGAAAGATGTTTGAGTTGAGCGGAAGTAAATCCCTTCAGATTCCGATCCCAGATCATAATCCCAGTCCGCTGAAGTATTCAGCAGCAGTGACAGTTCAGTGCAGAAACAAATTTGAATAGCCAATGTTGATGGGCACAACACAAAAATAGCCATATCACTAGAGACAAAACACGCTTACGCAAGATTACAGGGAGAAATACAAAGTACATTAATAAAGCACCCGAGCATTGACCTCATCTGACCCCATGTTGACAGTTACCGAGCAGTTACCTCCCTTATGAATCAATTCGTGACAGATGCGACTGGGCCTGATCTCGAAAGAATACTAAATATTAAAAATCGTCCTTCGTGAAAAGCAAACACAAAAAGGCCAAATCATTTAATATAAGCAATGACGTAAATGGTTGGATGATTATGTGACTGTTTCTTTTAAATCTTAGGTTAATCTTCACATTATATATAAGTACGTTGTTTGAATACGTCATTTTTTTCCTTGATGTTGTATTTTGTTGATGTTCAAGAATTCGTTCAGTTTCAACGGATCCAGATTTTATTTGTGGTCATTTTTTTCAATTTGGAAATACTTTTTCGTCCAAGAATTTTACTGATATTCAGTTTTCATAATTAATATTTTTAGGCCGAAGTGAATATATAAGGAAATAATTACAAAACCAAATGCGAATTTCATTTATTAAGAAAATGTGGATAACAATCACGATTTTATTTCCATAAAAATGCGCTATATAATAAGTAATCGTCACTAATGTAATGTGTGTATAGCCTAACAGTTATCGGCGCGAATAGAGGATGTAGTAAGTGCGAAATAAAATCGGAGGACTGAGAAAGAAATTCGCCAGCTTCTGTGAGATTTTTACCTTTCACAGAAATTAACTGATGAGCCGAAAAGAAGAAAATAAATTCGTGATCCTATGTGAAATTGTTTACGGCCAATGAAAACCTTGCTTACAGAGAAATTAGCTGGTGAATCAAGAAAACAAAGGAAATAAAGAAACTAGACTACGGGAAATATAGTTTTATATAAAATGAAGAGAAAAATAAAATTATTCAGAAGAGTATTTGAAGTCATGTGAAAGGTTTCGTTTCAGTTCCTCGCAACCAGCGTTGAAGATCTTAGGCAGTGTCAAATTACTCGCTAATTATATTATCGGTCTCTAACCAGCACGCAGCACTTAAAATAATTTTCTCTAAACAATCCAACTAAGCTAAGTATTTCAATCTATCTCTTTTCGACTACTTTTAAACGTATGCAAACCATATATTGCTTGAGTGAATAACGAACTCTCTTAACGATGTCTTAAATATTTTTTAATATTATTTTGTTTCAGATCATTAATTCTCATTGATTTAAGTGAAACGTGCTACTCACTCTACTTCAAGCGAATAAATTTGTGAATAAATTTCTTACCTTCTTTTGTTAAAAGAAGTCATGAAACAGACTGTCACCACTGGGTGTTGATCTCAATGTCCACATTTATATTTACATAAGCTCTATCCCTGATATTAGGCACTTTAACCCATAAATATAGCATACTTTAAATCTATATTGTATTATACACACACACACACATACATACATACATATATATATATATATATATATATATATATATATATATATATATATATATATAAGTTTGTTCACCTAACAAGATTTTGTTAAGAGGCTCAGACCTAACATTTATTGTACCCCTCTTATATATAAAAGAATTGCATTGAATATAGCGCCTCGTATTTTATTATGTTGGTGCACAGCATATATATATATATATATATATATATATATATATATATATATATATATATATATATATATATAATAGCTCTCTCTCTATATATATATATATAAACATATATATTTTTTAAAATTTTTATGTATATAATTTCATATATATATATATATATATATATATATATATATATATATATATATATATGAGAAAAATCATTTAAAATATTCTCTATAAAAACAACTCTTATTTGTCAAGTTATATTCATATCATATTTATATAGATATTGAACAATTAATAAAATCACTTTAAAATCTAAATAGAATACTGATTACGTACAATTATGTTTTTCAGAGTTATCTTCATCAGTGATGTCTGAAATTTATTTGGTAAACAAAATTCTATAAATTATTACAAAGACATGTATTCGCTTAGCTCTGTTCAGTACCATGCAAAAATACATGCTGAAAAAATAGTGTGGCGCCTCTCTTAACCAAGATGAAAAAAGATAAATCTTAGTGACGTTTATAAAAAGGTGTTTGATGGAAGCTGTTGTTCAAGTTGAAAAAGGGTTCGCGCTTTATGCGCGCAGAGTACATCTGCAGTTTTTATTCATATTTTTTTTTCTACATGAACATATAAAAATCTACCTTACGAGTGAGATTTAAAAAGGTTCCTGCGAACAGTTTAAATGGTTAGCCATTTGCCACCAATAAGAGATTGGGGATTTGATCTATGTATTAATTGAATTATACGTAATTTATTTCAAAATCGACACCATCAAGAAATTTGGTATTACCTTTACTTTAAATATGTGGAAAGATTTTCAAAATATTTAATGTATCCAACTAACCATAAATTTATCTGCCATCTTTTGATTGTAGCAATAAACACAGACATAACATAGAACTATTTCTTTACGAGGATTTATAAGCTAAATGTTTGTCAAGAGATTAACGTCTGTAGTCCCATGGTAGCCATTGCTTTCTGTAGAAGAATAAATACAAAAACAAGATTTTTTAAATTTTTAATAAAAAAAAGCTATAGAATAAAACGTTGAGAAAAAATAATAAAATTGCTTACTAGCTTAAAAAGTTTTTAATTATAAAAATAAAGACTCAGTTGTGATAACATGATGGATACAAAGTAAGTGTTCAATTCAGTATTACACTTTCAGTGTAAATAAATCCGCTCGCAAATCTTTATTATTCATCCTTTAGCAATGTGGAAACACAGAAAAAGGAAAAGAACACATAAAAAAGATATTTGTTGAATAATAGATTGATGATGGGAATTTGAACTCATTAGAAACAGGCAGTCGAAATTTCGAGGTCACATAATGAGGAAAGAAGGTTTGGAAAATTTGACACTCACAGGACATAATGAAGGCAATTGTGACAAAGGAAAACAATACATAACCTACCTAAGGAGCTTGTGGAAATCGATTGTAGAACAGGGTCTAGGAGAGATTTCAAAAATACCTAATTTACTAAGAGCTAAAAAAAAACGGAAGTTGTGGTGTGCCATAATCACCAACGTCCTGAAGGCATACAGCACATAGAAGAATATAAAACCAATATTACTAATAAAGTGTCACAGCTGAGGGCCTTGTTTTCAGCTTTTTAATATTTGCAATGGAACCCACGAAAAAATACATGTTTGAATTTTAGTGATGATCTTGCTATAGAATCAAATCATCATCCCTTATAGAATAACAACAAATGTGACTGTTAATAGAAGCCACAAATCTCATTCTAGTGTTAAAGAAGATGATAAAATGAAAATTAGTTTATTGAAATAAAATCAATAAAAATAAGCAATAGCGTTCTTGTTGATTTATAATAACTTTGTTGATTATAATAACTTGTTCGCGGCATGTCAGGTTTTTTATGCAAAATAAATTAACGCAAAATGAATGTTTATTTTTAAATAAAACAAAAGATATGGTCACACGAAACACTGTTGATAAACACAATAAAAACAAAGAATAAATGATTATTTTACTTGTTTAGAGGGACTTCTTGACATTTTATAGCCTTCACAAATTATTCTGTTAATTTTTCTGTTCTGGCTTTAACATTGCTTACAGTAACGTTTTATTTCTTGCCAGGAAACTTTTTGTTTGTATTTCTTTTCCTGTTTTTTTTTCTATTCTTACATTTATTTCTTTTAATGATAGACAAGTTTTTTACAGGATTAATAGAGATAACTGACAGATCATCAAATTAATCATGTGCCTTTGAAGCCTTTTTGGCAAGCTGGGCAACGTCGCAGAATGTGAAGGAGCGTTTTCTTACATAATTAGTTTTGTAAAAATATACATCGACATTGAGCGACAACAGCCTCGGAATTGTATACTGTTTGCGTTTTAGACCTTGGTTGTAACCTGTACCACTCAAGAAATGTCTTGCTCGTAAACTTACAATAATTATTGGCATCTATCTACGCACTAAGTTCGAAGGGATCTATCATTTCACTTCCTAAAACACTAGACCAATACAACACATTTCCATGAAAAAATGCCTCGGTGCACATGTTAATACTTCGTATGTGCATTCCACGAAGTCGTTCCTTGCAGATTGACAACAGATTATCGATTGGATTTAAATCACGAGAGTTTCCGAGCCAATTGATAGCTCGCTGGTAAGGTTTGCCATTGTGTTCATGCAGCGTTACAATTTTCGCACGCTTCCTTGGAGTAACATCTATCACAGACAAAAGCCGTAGGACAAATAATCGACAGTCGAGACAATAGTGTCTGGTCGGGTAAAAATCTTATCCAATCATGAATGACGCGATATTTTTCAAGACCAAACAAATGTCATCATATACCCTGAAAATAGATTAATATTACTGCACACCATTGTAAATGACCTAATCTGTGAAAAAATAGAAATCGATTCCACCGTCACTCCAGTGGGTCTAAAACTGACCGTATGGTGAAAGAAAGGAAACTAAAGCTGTTGTTTCAATTAATTTGCACAAGGGCGTAGCTCTACGTTCATCAATAGCAATTTCTGCCAATAAATTAGGTTTTATCTAATTCTCCTTCCAAATTAATTGTTTCTCTGTGTGATGCGTAATTAAAGATGGAAGTCTGCTTTCGTGTGTTTAGCCAACGTTCTTAATATGCTACGTTTTACATTTGTAACTCCAGCTTCTTCAAATATTTTATTGATGGACAAGCCATTTTTTTTTGTTTTTTGCTTATTACACCTTTAATTTTTCCCAAACCTCTCTTTGTAATATTCTTATAACCAGTTTGTTTGTTTTTTTATCTTGTTCTTATCTTGCCAATGCTTTCATTTTTTTACTCGTACTGTAATCGCTGTTTAACTTTTTTACAATTTCAATCACTGTGTACCCATCACTCACCTCACTAACTGTAATATATTGTTTTCTTTTAATCTTTCTTATGACATGACCATGGCAAAGGCAGTCACGGTAGCATATATATATATATATATATATATATATATATATATATATATATATATATATATGTACGTATGTATGTATGCATTAATAAAAAATAAAATCCAAGATCACCTCAGATGGGGAATAAGTTTATTTCGTACCGTTCGGCTGACTGCAACATTGAAATGGATAAATTCTGTATTATTTTTTCGGTCTTTTTTTTTCCTTAGCTTTCACAGTTAAATTTCTATTTCTAACACGAGCTCAATTCATACCGGGGTTGATAGGCGAGACAACCTATATTTTCGTCTGCTGAAATATGCTTATTCTCCATATAAGGTGATTTTGGAGTTTATTGTTTATTAATTATTTGTTCTGTAATAATAAATACACTGAGATCTTTTTGTTGATCAGCTTTAATATATTATTTTACTAGGATCTACTTGGATTATATACCAACGGATTTTTTACCTTATATATATATATATATATATATATATATATATAAATTGAATGAGTAAATATAGGAGCGATCGTATACAAATGCATATAAATACTCTATAATGTAAGAAAAGCAGTGCTCAATATAAAGTAACAGAGCTATTTAATATATATATATATATGTGTGTGTGTGTGTGTGTGTGTGTGTGTGTGTGTGTGTGTGTGTGTGTGTGTGTATTAAGCAATATACATATCTTAATTTAATCGCACAACTCGACATTTCATGCCGAACCAATTTTCAAGTGCTATATATTTTTTATTTCTATTTATATCCTTATAAATTAATTCCTTTCTTATATAAATAGAAATAAAAATAAATATTATAATTCCAGCACTTGAAAATTGCTTCGGCATGAAACTCCGAGTTGTACAATTAATGTTAGATACTATGTGCATTGCTTAATATATATATATATATATATATATATATATATATATATATATATATATATATATATATATATATATATATATATATAATATGTATTTTTGTGACAATTACTAAATAAAACATTATACGTAAGAGAAACCACAAGGAATCTAAGTAAAAGATTAAATGAACACAAACGGACATTTTACAAAACAATAGGTCAAAAGCGTTGGTTGCCCACTGTAACGAGATTGACTACAATTTGGGCATAAACATGCTACTCTGATCAAAGGAGAAATAATTCACTATGACGAAACTGTTTAGAGAGTGCCTTAATAGCAAGGTCATCTACAGCAAATTTGCGGCTTTGCTTTTACAACATATCACAATACCGGGTAAATCTTCTATTATCATAGTGTGGGATATCTACAAACAAAAGTGATGGAAAAAAGAAAAAGACTCCAAATGAATTCGAATATATATATATATATATATATATATATATATATATATATATATATATATATATATATAAATATATTTATATATATATATATATATATATATATATATGTGTGTGTGTGTGTGTGTGTAAACATTCTAAAATCCCCAGTACCACTCGTTCGTGCACATGTGTAATCGCACCACCATAACAAATGAATAAATAAATTTAAACAACAAAAGCAGAAGTGATTTCTGATCAAGAATTAAAGTCATCAGATAAAAACTGTATTTTTGTTAAACAAACTGATTACAGTGAATATAGACAAACTTGAAATTTATTTTCTATTTAATTCTTACTGCATATCCAAGAAATATTGACTTCTTTCAATATTATTAATCTTGAGATAGAAAGGGAAGAATTTGTTATCTATTTGGATATAATTTATTTTTATAAATTCTTCCCGGCCTTTTGTCCTCAACGAATTGAGTCACAGGACAGTGATGTGTACGCGAAGAGAAAGGCTTCCTCTCACCTATTTATTAGTAACCTCCATTCGACCTACAGTTAATCAGCTAGCCATTTAATAACAAGACTTAGCGACATAAAAGCTTCTACGACTGATCAATCACCCATTATTTATGAAAATAAAAATATAATGACCAAATTAGTTTTGAAAAATAAAATAAAATATCGGTATTTATTTACAAAAGAAAAAATTAATACTAGTAGTGGAAAAAAACGTAATAATAAACAATTAGATGACTTTCCCCTCTTAAATACTCGCGTGGTTAACCTCGCCACTAGTTTGAAAAATAGTAGGCTGGTAAATCCCCTGCACCTCTTTCTCAACCGGTTATTATTATTATTATTATTATTATTATTATTATTATTATTATTATTATTATTATTCGCTCGCTATTCATTCGTTTTCCGGATAACTTGACAGGTAAATTATCAACTACATTCCAGTCGCTACTGAATTCCCAATAGCAATAATAATCATGAGTAGTAATAGTCGTAGTACACAAATTATTTCTCTTTTATACAACAAAAATGTGTACTTCTTATACGTGTATGTGTGTGTGTTTGAATATGTGTTATGTAGGAGTATATAGAAATTATAGAAATATGTACACATATTTCACTAACTTATTACATTTTATGTACATCTATCTATCTATCTATACATATATATATATATATATATATATATATATATATATATATATATATATATATATATATATATAAGTGTTTTTCTAGACACAAAGTGTGTAAAAACTGTCCAAAAGTTATGCACATCTGAGCACTTTCGGCTGTTCTTTTAGCTATTATCAACGGCGATTCATATTTTTATCTAAATATGTGTTTTCTTTTTTATGTATATGTCTAAAGTTATAGGGATGTTTTATTTTCCGAGCACGGTCAGCACATTGTGGCCGTGTTCATAGTTAATGTTATTTAATGTTGGCTTTTCATTTTTTTTTATTAGAGCTTCCGTTATTTGTTGCATGTGGATGAGGCTATTATTTTTGTATTTTCTACTAGTGAGTTTCGGATGGAGTCTGGTAGGATTTTGTGTATGCTTAAATGAGTCCTAATGGAGCTATGGTCGGGTAGTCATAACGTAAGTCGTCTAGATAGGCATATAGTAGTGTGCCCAATGTTATTATTTCAGAGTTTCGTTTGATGAGGAAAACACTTCCTTAAGGGGCATTTGAACTCGTAAATAATGTTGGTTCTTTGTAGTTATGATTTTGCGGGTGTGTTGTTATTTTTTATGATAAAGTTGGGTGTTTAAATTTTTTGTAATAGATAATTAATTTCATTTTCTTGTTCGAATCGACTGGGGTTGTGTATTTCTTTATGATATTTCTAAATGAAAATTCATCTTGCTTATAATTGACATGTATTTGGCTTTTGGAGAAAATGTTTAATGTTATTGTTTTTATCTGTATGTTCCGTATCGTTATTAGTTACATTAGAAATAAATTATTTAATTTGGTGGTCGATGAGGTAGTTAGGAAAACCATTATTAACTAGTGCTTGTTTTACTTTATTGAGTTCTTTATGAAAAAGTGGACGAAAAGATGAATTCTGTTTAGGAAGTTTTTGTAACTGCTATTTTTAAATCGCTGCAAAAGAATTAAAAAACAATTTTAACATTGTCATCAGACGAGCTGACAAAGCTGAGATATACGTAATTTTGGACAAAGTTACCATAAAAAATTACAACACATCATCGACGACCGATCTAAATTTAGCAAATTAAACAAAATCACCACGAGACTCTAAAAAGATCCGTTGACAAACTGATAACATCAAACTATGCTGACGTAGGTACCTTGAAAATCCAAAATCTCATCGGAGACTACCAACCAGGACACCTATACAGAAATATAAAAATGCATAAAACTGGATATCCGCAACGACCCATCATTTCCCAGGTCCCAACCTCTATCTATGAGCTATCAAAATTCTTTAACGATATCACTACTCTATACGTACCTAACAATTACAGCATCACATCAAACCACAAATTCCTTTAAATTTTAAAAACTGTACAAACAACTCGAGGTATTTTAGCGTCACTCGACGTAGAAAATTTATTTACATGTTCCACGTAGAAAAAAGGATATTTAAACAAGTCACTAAATCCAAAATATATGTCCGCTATGAAGACGATATTTTTAATGTAGCGAAAAACAATTATCAAAGAAATTGATAATCTCAAAACCATATTCGAAAACCTCTAAGCTTAACTATACCCTACGAACTGAGTCAAAAAAATAAAGACCCATTCTTAGACGAACTCGTAGAATTCAGTAATAAAACATTCAGCACTTCACTGTATATAAAAAAAGAATTAGCAGAAACGTTAAGAGTGAATGCTCACTGAAATATAAAATAGACCTAAAATTAATTACGAGTTCAAATGCCCCTTAAGGAACTCTGTTCCTTTTCAAACCAAACTCATTGGTCACACTACTACATGCCTATCTAGACGACTTACGTTACACCTAACTGGCCATAGCTCCATTAGGACTCATTTGAATATATATAGAGCCTACCAGACTCCATCCGAAGCATACTAGTAAAAAATACAAGTATAATAGCCTCAAACACATGCAAAAATGCATTATATGGAAGCCTAACAATAAAAAATGAAAAGCCATCACTGAGTAATATTAACTATGAACACGGCCTCAGTATTTTTACTGTATTCGGAAAATAAAGAAATTCCTAAAACTTTAGACATATACATAAAAATCCACATATTGAGTTAAAAATAAAAAAAAGAAATAAAAATCGCCTTTAATAATGGTTAAAAGAATAGCTGAAAGCACCCAGATACACACAACTTTTGAACAGTTTTACACACTTTGTCTCCAGAAAAGAAAACACTTATACGAACAAAGGAAAAATTAAATAAAAAGCTTAATCCAGTACCTTGTCAGTCGTCTTTAGTGAAACACGAATAACAAAATGATTGCAACCTAAATAAACATATATATATATATGCTTAAATATATATGCATACATTTATATATATATATAAATATATATATATATATATATATATATATATATATATATATATATATATACTTACATATATATATATATATATATATATCTATGCATTCATAAATACATACATATATATATATACATATATATATATATATATATTAGGTTGGTGCAAAATAATGTCGATTT
>OZ010573.1:138239450-138241950 GCA_963932145.1 Acanthosepion lycidas | reverse complement strand
TGGAGCACCCAGTGAGAACTGAACTCACAACTCAGTTGTCGATGCAAGCTTGCTAAACATTATTACACCACGTCGAAATATCCACGGCAAGTGTATATACTGCAATGTTTTTTGTTTTTTTTTTAATTTGAAACCAACACACGAGTAAAAACGACCATATGAAAGAAAAAAACACCTGTCTATTTATTAACAAAAAGTACACCATTTACGATAATTCTGTAAATTAGCTTGATCCTATCAGTCATCTGAAAAATTGCCAGTTACACTCATTTAAGCTAAATGTTAGTGAAGTTATATGTTTTAAAATTGAATACTTTTAAATTGAATTATTTAACATTAACATCCTCAACATTTAACTACGAAGATAATTTTCTTTGTTTAGAATAGATCAGCGTTAAGTTTTTTAAAAATTGTTTGTTTCAGTAAGAATATACTGTGTAGTGTATAATATGAAATAGTTTAATTAGAAAAACCGCCCCGCCAATGGTATGTTGTTACTTATTAATTATTACGAAACTTCGCTAAAATGAAAACGGCAACTTTAGAACATATTCATCATTGCTAATTTAAATTATTATTCGTCAAAATATCCAAGTTGAAATTGAAAAACCTTTGATACATGGTTGAATAAAGACTCTTGAATAAATAGATATTTCTATTTCATATCAAGTTCTGTTATAAATCAGCAATGTGTATGAATTATAAAAGTTCGATTACTTAACACACACTTTTCGATAAATTATTTTTATATTTATTGACAGATTTACTTGCGTTGACTAATGCTGCAATGCATACGGGATAAATCACATGGACTATTATATAAGTAGGAACTAATTTTACATTTCACCGTTAAGACACCGTTAATGCCCTTCCAATATAAATTTATTTCCCCTCCCAATAAAGTTTCTTTTTCTATTGTGTGTTGAAATAATACACAACAATGTAAAGAAGAAACAATTACAGCAAACAAAAAGTTTCCGTTTGTGTCTGTAACTTTTTGGTTAATGTAACTAAACTAAAAGCCATAATTAATTATCTATCTATATACGATCATTTTTTAAACATCTTCCCTTGTTTTTTTAATCTAAGTAATTGCAATATGAAACAAGTACCAAGTTTGGTGAATGCAGTTTGATTCTAACGTAGTTTTCTGACACACAAAAAAAACGAACAAACTTCTGCAGATTGTAGACTTTTTCATCCTTAAAATAAAAATAAGAATTCTAGTTAACTTACGCGGTAAATAACAACTTTTAAATTAATTATTATTACATTTTCATCATATCCTATTCAACTTACAATAACTAACAGAACTCCTTATCAGACACAGGGTATTTTTTTTTTTTAAAGTTCATAATGAAATAAAAAAGAAAACGGCTATTGTTTTAAATACTTAAGTTAAAATAGAAACTGTCATTTGTGCAGCAGACAACAGCTGTGAATTAGGATTTGGTTAGGATTTGTCTTGAGTTCATTGTTTGTGTGTGTCTAAGGGAATTAATAAATATTTAAAATGAAATTATGCCTTGTGTGAGATTTTGAAGTTTGAGATGCTCAGCTAAAGTTATGTTTTTGTTTAATTTCAATTTATAGCTGCGTGAAAAAATTATGAAAATCACAAAGAAAAGATTTGTAAATAATAAATTTCATTTTTTTTCTTTTTAGATAAGTTACTTAAACTTATTGAAGTTTGTATACTATTTATCATTTATGCTTAAAATTCTACAGATATTCCAATAAAAAAAAAAATGATGTTCGCTGTGAAGCAAAAAAAGTAAAAAGCGCAAAAATTTCTTATCCATAAAATGATGTGTATATGTTAGTACATGTTTTGTATGTGCTTGTCAGCAAGCATACACACATCTATGTAAATAGAATATGTGTATAAATGCACTATACAAGTTACACATACGAACACAATTAGATAGTAATGCAAAAAATATATATGTATGATGTCATGACATCAATGCTTTTGTTAACCCATATTGTAAAGGGAAACAATAAAGATTATTGTATTTTCCCCTTTTTTATCTTTTGTTATTTTTTAAGGGTGAAAAGGGGAAGTAACTCTGGTGCCGTTCATTCTCAGAAACCAAAAAAAAAATCTCTTAATAATAATAATAATAATAATAATCGCAAAATTACTTGCTTCACGTTTTCAAAAAAAATTGAACAGAATATTTATGATTTTCAAAAACAGCTTCCTTTTTCGATTCACTTTTAAAAAATAATCATTATCAAGCGACAACATTTCCCTGACTTAAATAAATGCACGACCGTCGCAGACGAAAAAGATCTTCAGAGCCAGAGTTCATAAAAAAGTTTTCTTTCATATTTCCAAAATTTAATTTTAAAGTTAAATTTTATGACAAGAAGATGTTTACAGTTTATTCATGAATTCCCAAGCAGGTTTGTCAATTTACCCTTTTTTTATTATTTATTCTGTCTTTTATCCATTGGATATGACAAATAATGTGGATCCCATTTTATATTTTACATT
>OZ010573.1:138196950-138234450 GCA_963932145.1 Acanthosepion lycidas | reverse complement strand
TTATTTTCTGAATAAAATGAAGTTTATCATTACAAATGTGAAAAAGTTTACTATTTTTACATTCATTAATACATTTTTCGAATTGGTATTTTAATGTCTGTTAGTTGTCATTTTTGTTTTTTAATTCTCTTTATTTTTGCCATATTATATTCTAGTATAGATATCCACTGAAATATGCAAAGAAACTTTTATCCCATTTTGATATTGAAGTTTAATCTATTTAGATAATTTTTCATTACTTTTTTTGTCACAGACAAGGCTATTAGTTTGAATAAACTCTCAAATATCACTGTAGCCTAACATGTATTAATTTATAATGATCATCAAAAAATGCTATAACTATTAAAAGTATATTGATATTAGATACCGACAGCATGACCCAACTGAGAGTAATGGTCATGAATTAAAATATTAACTCATCAGCCTCAATATACACTACTTGCAATTATTTTAAGTAAGTATTAACATTTTTCAGAAAATTAATGTCACATTTTCCATGTTCCTATATCAATTGCATTTTTGTAAAATTTATTTTAATCATGAAATTCAAGCAACAGGTTTCAGATAAGTACTATTTTCTATATTGGATAATAATTTCAACTGTAAATGTCTGCAGTGTACATGATTTGCTATGTTCAATGATGATTAAATTGATATAATTAACCAAATCAAATATGACTATTTTTTTTTTTTAGTGATGATCACAGTTCAGTTAGCATAACAGTTAAACCAAATTAACTCAGAAAAGAAATTAAAATATTTTTGTTTCATGACTGCTTTGAATATAGGATTTATAAAAAACATAACCATACAGTATTGTTTTGTCAGTTACAGACATTAAGTTAGGGAGAGTTTTTTTTGCCTATATTCTTACTCACTTTGTTCAGTGATAAGAATATAGGGAAACCTAAACATGACAGGAAAAAAATAATTTTCACTATAAATAAAAAATGCTTCAGTAAACAGTCTCAAGGCAGCCAATATTTACATCCAAACTACAGTGGATTCCAAAATGCAAAAAACATTAAAGTTATTTACTGTAATAAAGACTTACTTTTAAGCAATAGACTATGGTCAGATTTGTGATAGGTAAGCTTCAATTTATCCATAACTCAGTTATGACTAGTGAGTAATGGAGCATCATAGATTAAAAAGGATTTCATATCTATTATTCATAATAGAAATAGTACAACTATTAAGCATTATATACATTTTTTCCCCTCATATGCAAGTCCATTAGAAACACCATATTTGATTAAGTAATGTTAGTAGCAGAAATATTTCAAATGAGGGAGAAAAAAAAAAAAAAAAAAAAAAAAAAATATCTTGCTAGATATTGTAAAACAGCCAAGAAAAATGATGGGATAAAGAGGGGCCTGCATCCCCTCAAGCATCACACCTTTAACTGCCACGTCCAGTTGTATACCTTTGTACTATTAATGAAAGTGCTGTAGACAAAAAAAAAAAAAAAAAAAAAAAATGGAATAAAAAAATAACACAGGAACACACTTAATGCAAAGGATTTTCAGGTTTTATTTGGGTGGAAGCGCTCATGGGATTTGAATGACTTTCTTTAAACCATATTTCAATTTTTTTAAAATTTTTTTTTTGTTCATTTTGAAATCAGCTCCCAAATTCTGGATGTTATCCACCTCAGCAAACCACAGCCAAAGGGCATGACCCCTACACTGGGCACATGTTCACATACAATAATCCTGAGCACATTGGACGAGTGTTGAACAGAATCTTTTGTCTTCGTTTGTTCAGTTTTTATATATATATATATATATAATTTTTTTTTTTTTGCATATATAAATGTGAATATTTTATTCAAGAATAATTACATGTTGATAAAAAGTTATTTTATATGGTAATTTTTTTTTTTTTAACTTTGAATATTAAAATGCATCTGTTTTGGTTAATTTTTCCTTTTGATGTTGGCTAATGAAACTTTAGCAATTTAACAGTCACACAGATAACCAGTGCAGAATAACAAAAGCAGGATTATTTCATTTCCTTCCTTTTCAGTTTCAAATCTTAAGGGTTGGGTAAATAAAAATAAGATGCCCTAAATATACTGGTTGTAATATGGAAAAATAGTCAGAATTCAATTCCTTTTAAGTCAGAAGCAATGATTTTGTTTTGTTTTTTTTTATAATTCTTCCAGCTGAAGATTAATTTTCAGGATCTTTTGAGGGAAGAATCTTTTCCATCTTATTCAAGCAAACTAATCTCATAGAATTTTGGACAGCTTTATCAAGCATTCAAATCGTGCAAATTTCAGGTCTTCCCTGAGTAGTCTAACTTTTTTTTTTTTTTTTTTTTGCCTCTTATTACCATGTTTTAAATCCAGCCATCTTTAAATTTCTAACATGCAAGTGAATTTAAGGAGATTGCTGCTTTTGCTTATGACAATTTTCTGTTCAGAATTTGATTGGTTTTAGAGATCATCCTTAGAATTTACATGTGGATTTTTCATGAACATCATTGAACTTAATGATTTTTGCAATATAGATTTTTTATATCTGCAAATGTATCCATCTATTTATAATAAAAAAAAATTAAAAAGAAAAATATTTTTTTTTTTTTTTTTTCTTATTCATGTGCACTACATTTTAAATTATGAAAGAAAATATAGTGTTCCAGTATAGTAGCAGTGGTAAGAAACTTTTCAGGAAAAATAAATTAAAAAGTGATGCTTGGAGTGGTTGAAGGAGATAGGGTAAGGGATATGGGTGGGTGTAAGTCATCAGAATATATTTGAATGTGAGGGAATGTAAGAACAGTTTTTAAAATATACACTGGAATGACTAAGATAATGAAAATTTATCTTTTGCATGTTTAATTTCTGTTACTAATGAGGATTGCTGTGCAAAATATTTTGCACAAGTTAACGTGTAAGCCAGTAATTACACATTATCTTAAACGCCTTCCTTTGGAGGAAACTAGTTATGTTAGATATAAAGGAGGGAGAAAGAGGGAGTGGGTGGGCAGAATGTATTCTTAGAATATATTCAATAATTTCTCATCTAGGTACTTTTACAATTTCATTCATCAGAAGGACGGCAGCCTGTAGTTTTTAACCTTTTCAGCATTCAGTTAAGAGCATTGATGGTTTGGCAGTAGCATACAAGTTAATCTACATTGAAACCTGAAATAGGCGAGTAGATATTCCATTTTTATTACCAACCATTAGGTATAAAGCAGACTTTACAAGTATACAACTGTACTTTTTCCTTTTAGTACATTTGCATAATTAACTCCATACAAAGAAAATGAATACCAAGGAGCTGGGCAAGGTTTTGGCAACCAACAAGTTTTTATGCAGACGACCCACTGAAGTTTAATTTTTACTGTTATTACTAATTAAAGTTTACCCTAGCAACTCCAGTTCTGTTTTAGAACAAGAATCTTCCTTTCAGTTTTTTGTTTACCATTTTTCCCTTAAGTTTAGTGGTGCATTGAGTATTAATTTTGTGCAGTGTGTGTATATATATATATATATATATATATATATATATTTTTGATGTGAGACAATATAAAGTTACATTTGTCTTAACCTAGTGAGAAGTTTGTGTATGTAGAAAGACAGGACAAGAAACATTTATATACATGCACTTTTTTTTTTTAATTTTTCATATTTGTAGGAGTAGGGAGAAACCTTGAGCAGATCTACAGAAGCAATTTAAGTTTAAAATTAAGTATTGCAAGCTATGAAAGTCATGAGAACAGAAGTCTGCATGTTTACTAAAAAAAAAAAAAAAAAAAAAAAAAAAAAAAATAGTCTTCCATTTATAAATTAAAAATGGATTTGGGGGTGGGGAGAGGGTATTTGAAGATGTAAAAATGTCAAACAATTGTTGGGTGTTAAAAAAAAAAAAAAAAAAAAAAAAAAAATCCATTTTTTTCTTTTTTGGGTTGAGAGCACAAGTAAAAAGTAACACAAAATTGTCGGCAGCAGCAAGTAGAAAAAAAAAAAAAAAAAAAAAAAAAAAAAAAAAAAATCAAAATGAAATTTGTAAAAGAAAACTAAAGGGAATTAAAAAAATGAATGAAAATAATATTTATTTATGAAGACTACACAAATATAATTTTGAAAGTTTTTGCCAACAGTGATGCCTCTGCTTATTTGTTACAAAAGGACGTGGCAGGCTGGTTTTCTCTCCTTGTAGGGGTGGGAGCATATCTGGGAGTTTGAGATGGACAGACAAGGGATGCAGACAGCCCCTTTTGAAACACTCCAGGCACAGAACAAAGAACAGCCAAAAAGTTTTTGTCTTTTATTCACTTTTAATTTGCAGGAAAAGGGCAGGAAGGGTTAGGGGTTGTGGAGACTTGGGCTTTCAAATTTTACCACTCAGTAAGGTAAAAGGTAATTTAGGTCCTAGATAATTGGGTGGTGTTGGTGGGGGATAAAATTTAAAGATGTGTAGCCATTTCGTAAGAGCTCCACATTTTAGTCTGGAATGAAATTGGTGGAACCATTTTATTTGGATTTTTTTTTTTTTAATATTCTTTAATGAAGTTTTTTTGAACCTTTTTGATAAAAAAAATAAATAAAAATAAAACAGCTGAGAATTGATATATGAAAGTATAGAAGACATGGGCAGAATCCTACATTTCAATACAGGAATATTTTTTTTTTTTTTTTTTTTTTTTTAATGACCAACATTTGTTTGGTTTTTTGTTTTTGTTTTTTAAAGAAAAACTTGATAGATATATGTATATAATTTGTTTTAATATATATATTTATATATGCATTATTGAATTTGTATAATTAATATATATTTACACACAATATATATTTATACACTATGAATTAAACCTTTCAGTAATTTCAGCAGACGCTCAGACTACAATCCCAATTGTAGAAAAAGAAAAAAAAAATCAAGCCTCAATTAATGAGGATCTTAATGTGAAAGTAAGAGCAGACAATTGTGTCTATATATATATATATATATATATATATATATATATATATATATATATATACACACACACACACACATTCACACTCATACACACATTGATGCATATGGCTTATCTTCCACATGAAGTGCTTTCATATTTGCTTTTTTTTTTTTAATACTTAAATGGCAACAGCAGTGCAATGCCTATATTTGGGAAGAGCCAGCTTTTCATTTTATAATTCGTGTTTTTAAATTAATCCATAAGGAGAATCAAATCTTCAATTTTTTTTTTATAAAACATTGAAACAATTTAAATAAAATAAAAGATAAAATTAACTTTAATAAAATTTAACGACATTACAAGGAGGGAAATTTAGAATCAAAAGGTTTTTTTTTTAGTTTTTAGAGTTCCAGACACAAGAGTATCTGAATATTATGGATCTTTAAATAATAAAAAAATATGAAACAGGAGCAAGGGATGGGATAGGATATCCACATTTTTCCAATGATTAATAATTTATAATTAAACCGCCCCCATCCCACTCACCCCCCCAAAAAGTAAAAATAATATATTTTGTACCAGCAAAAATAAGTTTTTGCAGTTCACAAATTAAGAGTGACCAAGATAATACTCATAAGAGCTGTGGACAACATGCAATTAGGCTGACTCATCTCAGTCTGACAGTTGGGAGTGCTTGGCTTGCAAAAACCAAAGCTGTGAGAAAAGTTAATTTTACATACTGACAATAGAAAATTTAACATTACCACTAAGATGCTAAGACAAAAAAAATCTTGTTAACTGTGGCACCTTATTCTCTTGCAGTTATATCAAAATTTGCCCGTTAATTACCAAGTGCCTTCCGTCACTCAAGGTGCTCAGAGTTGCAGATGTTCTTTTCCCCAACCCAACCTTCATTTTAGCTTTTACATGTTACTGCTATGTATAAGAATTTGTAGTAGTAAAATTCATAGCAGAAGCTGTAAATGCAAGTGAATAGCTAATAAGAAATATCAATTTGATAAAGAATGTGGGGGAGCATTTTACCCATGTTAGTTCACCATAGAGTCAATGAGCATTACAGAACCATACTTCATAATTAATATCAGTATTTAACAGGTGCCATGTTACTCTTATAAATCTTCAAATAGACAAAAGAGATTAGAAGTATTTATGAAATTTGACATGGATGGGCAAGTAAACTGGAGTGGGGGGAATTTACAATCAAGCCAACACTGATCATTTGGTCAAGGCAGTTGATAATTCATACCTCTTTGGGTATTGCGGGTTTACAAGTACTCAAGTACTGACCGCACTGGGCATAAGGTGTGAAAGACTTGCCCAGGGCCCAGGTGGCAGCTCAATTCCAAGCCAACCAAGCTTGGAGGAAAGAAAATTCTAAGAACAAAGCCAATTGTCATTAGATGAGCTACACCAGCCCTTGTCACAGTAGACATGCCGAGAAAAAAAAAAAAAAAAAAAAAAAAAAAAAAAGTTGGCTACCTAAAAACGCGTGTGCATTTATATCACAGTTATGAAAACAACACCTGGCCAAATGTAGTGGAACCATGTCTGACAGATGAAGTAAAAATTAATGGGCAGTTAGAAGCTTAGTTTTGAGTTTGGGAAAGTAAAATTAAAACATGGTAAGATTGAATATACATACAACTTCACCTCATTGGAAAGTGCTAATCATCTGGAAATGAGGGAAAATATGAAGTGGAGAAAGAAATACTCACTGGCCTGCCATATTTAAGGGATAGAAGTGAAAAATTAGAGTGTCAAAATCCAGTCTTACATAAATATAGCTTGTAAGACTTTAAATGTCCTTCAACCTCCAGCAACAGGTCAACAACCAGTCCTTTCTGTTATATTTATGTGCTTCTTCAGTACTAAAGCACAAGTTCCAGTTGCTCACAACAGGATGCATCAAGGTAGTGAATAGACATTTAATGTTTGGTGGGTATAAAGACTCACTTAGTCATTGAACTGGTATTTATTGAAGCCGGTACAGAATATATTTTTCTGTTGTATGAACTCTGCCATTTGTAACGGCCATCAGTTTTGCATAGCTATTAGCAAGGAGATATATATATATATATATATATATATATATATATATATATATATATATATATATATATATATATGAGAGAGAGATAATGTATGCATCGAGATTTTATATAATCTCACACAAACACTGTCAATACATTCCATTTAGGGTCACAGTCAAACAAGATTTTTTTTTTTTTTTTTTTTACAATTTTTCCTTTACAGGATCGATTTGAAATTTGGGGATAATGGGAAACATCTAAAATAATTTTTTTAAAGTCTTTCATAAAATTAATTTCTTCTAACTCCAAAGAGGAAAAAATATCAAGTGCGCAAATTTTCTAGCACACACACACATACAGTGAGTGAAATCAAAGGGAAAAAGAAAAAAAGGAAAGAAAGGAAAAAAAAAAAAAAAAAAAAAAAAAGGAAGTATGATGTCTGATCACTTGTCAGACTAGTGTTCCTGCCTTCATAGGTTTGATAGCTGACCTTAGTCAAAGAGGGGAAGGAAAAAAAAAAAAAAAAAAAAAAAAAAAAAAAAAGAAGAAAAGGAAAATATCCAAAACAGATGAGGTAAATGCAGCAACAGACATTTCTGGAAGCTGGTATACAAGGGTAGAGAGAAAGTGAATGGTGAGGTGGGCAGTGATCATGTGTGTAGAGTGGGACATGTGAAGGTAAGAGAGCAAGAGCATACTTAAGACATGTTAATGAGATTTTGTGAATATGAAAAAGGCAAAGTAGGAAGAAGTTAAAGTGTAAAAGCATTCCCAATGCTGAGATACTGCATGAAAGCAAGCCAAGAAAGATCAGAACACTATTGAACAAAAATTTCTACAAACATTTAATATACAGAATACTATTAAGTTAAAGCATAACAATTTAATACGAATACTTCTTTGCCAATTCTTTAGATATATAGTATATTGAATTTAAAACCTTTTAGTTTGAGATGAATACAAAAACAATTACAATATTAGTATGTGTATGTATAAATCCAGTTGTTCAAATTTGCTTAACCCATATGGCTTATTTAGAGCTTTTGTAACTAGGAAATGTCAATGAAGTTAAATGAAAGACCTCATGGCTTAAATGGCCGCTTATGAAAAATAAGTCATTTTAAATGTGTATGCAGCTAAAATTAAATATGCAAGACCATGAGCATGTATACACAGATGCCTACAATTATTTTACATTTGATTATACAAAGGTTAATGTAGTTTAAAATATGGATTTAGAGCAGGGACATCAGATGAAGTTGCACTACAGAAATATGCAGGATTATCACACAAGTGACCAGCAGCATAGACAACCAAAGTATAAAAATAGTTTTATTTTAAATAGGGATCAATTGTGAGAAATATTCTCTCTATAAATTTTAGTGGGAGTAAGCCTCCACATTTTAATCTTGCATTATATTTAGAGTTTGTAAAAGGAAAAATTAAACTCTAGATATAATGCTCAAAGATTTCCCTGATATTAGCTTTAGCAGCTTCTATACTTTTTCACTAATATTTTATCAGCTTTGAATATGCCTGATTAACAGATTTTCCAGCTGCCAATGTTATTTTAGAAGACATTACTAACATTAAGATTTTTGAAATATTTACAATTGGTCAAAGTTACCCACCTGACCAAGTCAGATGACTAGTTTACAGATCAGTGAATTCATAATGTTTCATTTCTTTCAATGGCAGCTAATTGAAGCTGTAGGAGGAACTAAAACTTGTGTGTGTGTGTATATATATATATATATATATATATATATATATATATATATATATATATAAGTAGAAATTACTAAGGCACCACTAGTAGTGGCCATAATATGGATTATATAGAATAAGGTTATTTCAATAACTATATTTGATAAAGAACTCTTATCAAATGGTATTTTAGAATTATGATATAGAGAAATTAAAAATCCATTTCATATACTAAGCTATCAAAATTAACATTGGCAAATTACTACAGAAATCCTAGTTCAAATTTTATGTAAAAAACCTAATTTAAAGTTTATGAAAATTGTAGATTGCATAAAAAAAAAAAAAAAAGTGCACAAAAGATAGAAATGACCAAACTAATTTTAACATCTAAGCACTTAAACTATGACATTTAAGTAAAAACATCTGAAAATATTCAGCCACTTGAGGTTAATAACATAATTCCTTATATTTAATAATTTAACGTACATTTCAATTCAAGCCCGAGTCATTAAAGTCAGGGACATTCTTCAAAACAAAATCATTAAGGTTATTAAAAATAAAGTTGAATGCCAGTTATAAGGTGGTAATGTTAACTTGTCCAGTGCATCTGAAAGTAGGAATGAAAAAAGGCAAGTTAGTGATCAAACTGACCATTGCATTGTATTATGGTTTTGGTAAGTTGGAGTCAAGAGGAAGTGGTGCATTAGCATCAGAAAGAAGCATCAGTGAACAACGAGTTGTGCTATGTAAAGTTTAGATTATAAAGCCTGTGTATAGTAAATGAGGCTAATTTAAATTTTGATCTGTTAGCTTCAGTTTTAAGTTGGGTCTAGGCTATGTTCTGCATTGAACAAAGACCTGCCACAAAGTTTGTTTTTTTTATATTAGGTAGCAGCAGGAAGTCATGACAGGATAGACAAGTGTGACTATGGAATGTGGAGATTTCATCCAGGTGGAATAGAATTAGATTCAAGGGAGCAGTAGACACCTATCAAATACACTGCTTTATATAAATTTCAGTATTTTAGTGATAATTCACACAGCAGTGTAGTTAAGAACTCACATAGCGGGTTAACCTCTGAAGAGGCAAACAACTTGCTACAAAAATGTAAATAGGTCAAGATCACACTTTGGAATGAACTCTTGTGGAGGTGGGAGCATCCACTCATTGGCAAGAGCCAAAATATACTTTTAATATATAAAAACCAACAATATGCACAGTGTAACTTTAGTTAATTTTATTTAAATCTTTAAATTAAAAAATAAAATTTAATGAGTTGTTTGCTTTTCATTTATATATTTTTTAAGCCAGGCTTTACCTAATTGCCTAAGTTTTAATTTAGACAAAATATAAGAGCAGTAGGAGCAAGGCAATGTGATACAAAAACATTTTAACATCAAGGAGTTACACTCAAGTAATTTGTAGAAAGTTTTGAAATTAACTTAAAAATTAAGATTGAGGTGAGGCATTGGAATGCCAAAGTGCAGGCAGGGCATAGATGTGTAGTGATTTAAAAAGAAAAATTTCAGATGGGAGAAAAGTAGGTCAATAAGGGAAATGCATGTCAGACATTGACAAGGCATGGACGAGAGATTTGTTGCTGCAATTGCCTTGGAGAATGGGAGAGAAAGGGACCAATGGGGTTGGGAAGAAGTGAGTGTGGATAGGGAAGTTTCTTTCATGAGATGAAAGAAAAATAAAGTAAAAATAGGAAGTTATACACCATGCACACGGGATCCTTTCATAAAAAGACGACCTTTGGATATCGTGCCGAAGATCAAAAATTATTGCATAAGAACAGCCAGTGTTAAACTTAGAACATTTTTATTTAAAGACAGAAAAATAAAACCCTTTTACAATTTCTGACTCCGGAAATATATTTTAGTATCTTGCCCCGATACTTTGAATGGCCTTCAAAATAAAAATATCTTAGTATTTGTATTTATTTCTTTTTGCAGCTTTTTTCAATTTTGGTAGAATTTTTTTTGAATTTTTTCTCTTTTTTGACAATGTTTACGTTTGTTTTTTTATTTTTATTTTTGTTGTTTTTTTGTTTATTTTTTAATTTTTTTTTTTTTTTTTTTTTTTTTTTTTTTTTACTTATTCTACATATACACAGACAGCTCGTAAATATTATTAAAATAGAAAATGCTACTCTCTAGTTGTGCAACAAATTCGTCAGGTACTATTTATACAAATATATGTTAGAAAGCATAAACTTGCTTTGTTTATTTTTGTTATTGTTATATGGATTTTTTAATTTTCTTATCATCACAATCATCTGCCTCTTCTTGGCTCTCAATAGAATAAAATAAAGGCTATTTTTATGTGGACTATAAAATATGCATTTAGCTGGGTTAAAATAGAATTTAAAAACAAAAATCTCATCCGCACATCTCATTCAAGAAGAAAAAAAAAATTGAAAATTAAAAAATTTAAAACTGAAGTTAGATTCACATTTTTTTTGTTTTTTTGGTTTTTTTTTTAAGAAAATGAATCTATCATACTCTCGCAGCAAATTAAGTTAAGTTTTTTTTTTTTTTTCCTTTAGTCAAGACATAAACCCAGCCCTGTCGTCTGACATTTTAAATTACAAACTATTTTCACATCCATAGGAGATTACACTTAAATGGGAGGATAATACTCATTTTGAGTTAATAATACTTTACATTTAAGTATATTCTCTCCTTCCACTTTTTTTTTTACACTTAATATATGCATGGATGCCTATAATCTCATGAATAACGGGAAGAATGAGTATCTTTCAGATATTTCTATATATATATATTTGGAATTTATTTTATTTTTATATACATACATATATATATATATATATATATATATATATAAAATTTTAATATTATATAATATGTTAAGAAAATATGCGGATTGCCTGAGTTGGGATTTGTTGACAGACCGGACAAAGTCGTTCCACAGCTGGCTTCTCAACTATAAGATTGGCACACTCCATACAGAATAGATTGTGACCACATGGTACAAGGGCTGCAACTACCTCACTCTCTGAGCACACTAGGCAGTTACGCCTGGGACGGCTACCAACACTGCCACCACCCGGAGGAGAGTCCGGGCAGGAGCTGGTGATGGTGGTGACAGTTGTAGAGGTAGTAGCATAATTGTTGGTACAAGTCGGTAGAGGTCCGAAAGATGTTGACACGCCAGCAAGGCTACCGGTCAGAGGGTCACTCCGTATGCGCCTAAGCATAGGATGGTGGTCCAAGCTGTTGCTACTACCACCCAGGGTGGTAGCTGTCAAACTCCCAGTACCTGAACCATTTGCCATGGCAGAAGCAGACTCTAGGGTGGGCGAAAGACGCGGAGTAGTGTTGCTTCCACCAAGACTGCTCCTTCGTAGTGGTGGCACATTCGTGACAGACGAACAGGAGGTGGTATTTGTACTTGTAGGGTTGTTACCGGTTGAAGTGAACACTGAGGCAAGTGATGTCCCTCGGCCTGGAGCCGTTGTGTCATTCAACTCTGGCCAGAGCCCCGCTGGGGACGGGACAGGGTCGAAAGACGGAGAGCTAATTCCTTCATCGTTGTCATAAATATTAAAACTGTTAAAGGCGTTAAATCCATTAGTCAGTGGGTTATATGTATCGGTCAGTTTGGAAGTAGTGGAAGTGACAGGTGGAAAGTTAAAGATTGTGGGTTCCTGACTGCGCCGTGAAAGCAGGCTCCCATTCAATCCTGAGCTTGTGTAGGTAGAAAATGCAGATGTAGAACTAGCTGTTTTAGAATAAACAGATCCAATATCTGTGCCCAACTCATGAAACCCCGAGTCTACACCATTGGTATGAAAATCATTTTCATCCTGTGCATGATGAGATTCAATAATACCACCTGTGCGCATTGCAATATGACTTTCAATCTCCTGACGTGCTTTCTCCACATTTTCTGGTAGTCCAGTGACCTCAAATACAGGTTCTTTGTCCCGACTTGGAGTTACAATGTAAGTGTGTGTTTGTTGTTGTATTCTTTTGATAGTTGCACCTTTGGGGCCAACAACAAGGCCTACAACTCTGTAAGGAACCCGTACTTGGATAGTCACTTGACCAGGAGTATTAGGGCTGGGAGGACCAGGAGTTAAGTTGGAACTTGTTCCAGACACACCAGAAGCACTGTTGTTTCTTCTGGAGGCCCGAATTTGACTGAAGTGATCTGCTGCTGACAAAATCTCCCTCTTTGCAGCAGCAACGTCTTCTTTGCGACCCGTCACCACAAACACTGGCTCCTCTCCCCTGACAGGGGTTTTAATATATGTATTTGTTTTTGCTCGTAGGGCTTTGATCTTGCAGCCTGAAAAAGAAAATTACACAAGTTATTTTATAGGCTTTTTTAAAATCAGTAATTTAATTTTCATACTTAGAAAGAAAAGGCTTTCTTCACTTAATTAGTACATAAGATCTTGAAATCCATTATAGAATGAAGTTTCAGAACTTAAAAGTAAGTGACCCTCTTGACTATAGCTACTTGTATTTACAAGTTAGACATCCACTAGAGATTAACTTGTGACATTGATAAAAATGTTGACAGCAACATAATTTAACTAAGTCAATGCAAGAAAAAATATTGAACACTGCTCTCTTGCTGAAGAAAAAGGTAGAAACTCATCAGGTTAGAACGATGCTCCTAAAAATGTTTGGGAGTGTAGGTAATAAACGGTGAAGTCAGCAGAGGAAAAAAATGAGGTGTTAGCATGAGCTGAGTCACAAGCCAAGCAAAGGCCTTTTCTATTGACAAGTAGTAGCAGTAGACTTAATATAGTTCATACAGGCAACATGTCCAGTGATATTAGGGAGTTGCAAGTTAGCCAGGGATTCACTATTTCAAAACTGAAGTGTTTGGGTGGAAAAAATTCATGCAGTATAAAATTTTCAATTACAAATTACAATATAAAGTTATATTATGCAAGATTTAAAAGTAATGTCGATATCTGAGCATCTGTATTAAAGAGAGAAATTTTAAAACTGAATGACCCAAGTAAGCCAATATAAAATCAAAATGAAAGTTAACTTCAAGACTTCAGAGCATTTAATATTTTCAGAAAAAATAAAAAAAAAAATTATGTAGATCCTTGAAATTAAAACTAAGCATTCTCATTGATTAATATGAACCAAGTTCAAGTTATTAAATTAATCAGTTTTATGATAAAATCTTAAATTAAAAGCAGCAACTATTTTAGATTTAATTTTATAAACAATAAGCTTGGTCAGTAGTTAATGAAAATATGAAAAACGGAAAATCTAAGAAATACCGAGCGAGACTTAAGGCAGTATAGAAATTTTATTGTATAGCTTTACAGTTACAAGACCAAATATACTTTATATAAGGATGTAAAGAGCCCATACTATCAAAATCTGAATGTAATTTCAGTAGGTTTGTATTCCAAAAGGAAAGGCTTCTAAGCATCAGTTTGCAAATTAGTTATGAAAGTTGCATAAAAATGCATATTGCCCAATGCTTATTAAATATAATTTCAGTATGGTAATCATTGCTTCTTTGGAATCATGAAATTTTAGAAAAACAGACCAATCACCAAAATACTTGAATTGTTAAGAAAATAGCCTCTTCTATTTCAGCTAGTGTCATGTAAACAAGCTGTGCATTGCTTTGTAGTTGGCAGCATAAAGGCAAGCATAATTCAAGAACGATAACCAGCTGCAGCGCTACCATTAACATTTAGCAGGATGAAGGGAGAGATGCTGTTAATTGTAGAGTAGCAAGTTAGCAAGTTTACAGTGAAGCTTGAAAATATAACAAACCTAAACTCAGTAGCTGATTTTTTTTAATTTAAGTCTATAGAGCACATGCACGGAATATTTAAAAAACTCACTTGAAAAATAAAGTATACGCGATAGTAATTTGAATTTGGAGTCACGAGACTGATCCAAGAATCTATAATCTAGGCAATTTTACGAGCATTTATCTGCAGCTGAAGTTAAGCTACAGCAAGCTTAACTCCAAGAAAAAAGTGCACCTCAAGTAAAACTAAACTAACATTTTTCATCTTGTACACAAGGCACTTATTTGTCAGTTCAGGAGACGTTTGCAAAAAGCTAATACAACACCTTAAATTGCTATAAAGTTCTTAAAATAACTTTAAAATTTTTATTCCTTGGCAATTCAAAGCATAAATTTACTTTTATCAATTAACTCTAATACAAACCTTTTAAATCTCAAATATTGAAAATAAGGCTATCTGCAGAACCAAGCAATTCTTGAGATATGCAAGTAGAGCTACAAGAGGCTAAGAATACATAATCAGATAACAGGTGGGGGCAACTGTATCAGATTAATCTCGAGTACTGGCCAAAGAGGAAACTCAAGAGTTATGCAGAGCTAAATTTTTCAAACTTTATAAAACATTTGATTCTTAAGAGTTGTTTTCAATCTCTTGGGTTTTGCTCAAAAGTTAAGTATGTGATGCCCTTAAGTCAAACTCATCATTCAGGATGTCTGTACACAATTCATAGACCTGCTTAATCTACTGAAACTATACAGAAACCAGTTTTATTTCAGTTTCATAATAGAACTTTGGAAACCATGTGTTAATACATTATGGTTGAGAAAGTATCCAAATTTTCTAAGAAAATAAATTTGCACTAAATCAGGTATTGTTAGTGATACCCAAGAGTGGAACAAGCATTTTAGACATTAAGTCAGTTTTACAAGTATTACATGAAGCTGTAACAAAGTTTATTACAGCTTCAAATTGATGGGTATTTGAATTGATCACTAAAAGTAACCTTGTAAATATTAAATTTGAAGCTGTAATAAAATGCATCCTTTCTTGTAAAAAGATGAAAATACATACTCAAAACCATACTCATTCAAAATTCAGTCACTTTAATAAGCACTTGTCTAACCATCGTCAGGTTTAATACATTAAATGTCAATGCCTAAGTTAGGTTACATGCATATAAGAGATCAAAGGCAACCACAACTTCATTTTGTTTAGGTTAAGCACAGACTGCAAAAAGTTTACAGCCATGACATAATAGCACTGGTATTTGCAAGATAAAAGTTAAAGGAAATATTCGACTACATTTAGACTGCACATCTTGGACAGGAAACATTGCAGGAATAAAATAAAATTATTCATTAGACTTGTTACAAAAGGAAAACAAATTTAATCTGAAATTATATAAAGTAGTAATAATATGAAATATGCCAAGATCCAACAAGATTAATGATTTGAGTGTTCTCTGCCACCACCCCACTCATCTATGAGAATGAAAATGACTTTCTAGTATTTTTCTGGCTAAACAAAGTTCAGGTCAGTTAAACAGTTAACATTTAAGCAGAACAAAAATTATGAGTTTTAATTGTTAGGATAAGCATTACCTATGTTCTAATAGAAGATAGGGTTATTAGATAACATTAGGTAGTTAGAGCAGCTTTCATATTTTAAATGGAAGCCTCAGTCAATTTTTTTTAAATTAAATCAAACCACAAAGCAAAAATGCTTAAGGCATTGATCTATGATACAATTAGCTGTTTTGCAGCATGCAATTCTTAATGCTTCCAGAGTAGATAACTGAGCAAGTCGATTCAATATTTTTTTCTGTAGTATTTGTACAAAGGGCTTACAACTCACATCAATAGTTTTGTAGAACTATACAGAATGAGCTCAAAATATTTGAATTTGCAACCTTTCAACTAACTCTTTCCATAAGTACTAATGGTGCCGAAAAATTCAGAATTGCTAAAGCACTTGATTTTTAGATGCTTTGAATGAGCACAAGTCATTGTACAATGTTATCTCCAGTTTCCAATTATTTTAGTAATATACAAGCAAACTCAGTATATAACATTCTAAATGGAAATTAGAATCATGGGCAGTACTTGAGTAGGGTTTCAAAATCATTTTAAACCAGTAATCTTAGAAATTTCAGTGTTGGGTGCTATAATGAAAAGCATTTCATACTTTCCACAAGACTCAGTTGCAAAAGCTTAAGTTATCAAATGATTTAGCATATTTCATTTTAGATGAAAGTATTCAGATTGAGGTACCTAAAGGATAGGATGAAATGAAAATATGAAAGTTTGAATGTTAAAGTACCAGTGAAATTTAGTGAAGAGGGAAATCTTATTTTTGGATAGAATAAGACCTAATCAGTTCTAGTCAAACTTGCATATTTTTAAACGGGATCAGATAACTAAAGTTCTATTGATTTCAGATATGAGCATAGTTTTAATTTTAAACAAGATTCAATCTTTTAATTTTAGAATTCAAAAATCATCTTCGACTGAAAGTTTCAAGACTTTCATAATAATTTTTAATAAGAGTGACTTACATTTGTTTTAAATAGCTCAATCTTGCAGGTTAATGCATTTTCCAATTATTTATACCATGGAATTTGTCATTAATTCACTTCAAGGACATTAATTTCAAATACTTGTAACCAATTCTTGAAGTCAAAGGTGTCACTCGACTAGTTTAACATAAAAAATACTAAATTCAGACTTTAAACCAAAACTAATAGCTGAAAATACAAAACCGATCATTCAGCCAACTCCAAATATAGAAGTGCTTGTTTCATGACTAGGCAACTGATCAGTCTACTTTTCAGCAAAGTTGAATTTTTAATTTAATTGAAAAGTTAATTTCAGCAAAACTTCACTGCTTAAGTGCATATTTAAACATTCATAATGGCCCATAGCAGACAAACATAATAGTAATGATTGCATTTATTGTGCAGAAGCTTTTAACATTTTTAGTGATTCAAGTTCATAAGTATGCAAAGTATTTTAAATAGCTTGTAAAGTTAACCAATGATCAAATTAAATTTGTTAAACTATTACTGAACAACTCAGGCAGAAGGCAGTTATAGATCAAAATTTACCAGCATTAGCTATTTTGTTAAATAGAAAGATTGTTCCACTAATATTTAGAATTGTTTTCATAGACAATTATACAGAGCTACTAATGCTTTACAGACAAGTGTTTAAGACTTAGAGTAAATGCAACCTTGTGCAAGTATGAGAACTTAATAGATAATGTAGCCAGAATAAAAATAAAGAGCAGGAGACTAATTTTCAGCTTCATCAGTACTCACAGCACAACTAGGTTAGCAATCTACTGGGTGGTAACTGTCCTACATAATGACAGTACAACAGCCATAATTTTGAGGCCTAAGGACAGCAATTTGCATGACTGATTGGTATGAGTGAGTAAGATTGAGAATCAAACCCAAAGACATCTGAAGTTAGGTCAGTCAAAATCAACTGAGAGCAGAAGAGTGTCAAAAGTAGGATAAGGGAATTAATGGTTTGGAACCAACATATCCTGTATAGTACACAAATGAAAGTTAGGTAATGCATACATTAAACTTACCATATTAATTTCCAGATAGAAATCATTAATAGTTGCCTTTTCTAGGAAATCTATCAACTTTGAAAGTTATGAAGTATTCATAACTATCTTGAAATTTGGTTAAAGTTACCAAGCCAATTGTTTACATTGTAACTAAGAGGTAAGATTTCTTTAATAGTCCTCACATTTACCCCTCAGTAAAATCACTCAAGACACTAGATCAAATCCAATTACAGATTATTTCTAGATAATCAAAAGGTAGAAGTAGCTTCATAATATCAGGTATTGGTAAATAACTAAAAAGGGAACCTGCTTTTGATCAACTTACTACAGTTGATTACCTATGAAGTACTTCCTCTCATAACCCTTCAGTTACAACTAATTGATGACAGCACAACTTTCTAAATTGTTTACATTCATCTACAGGGACAACTGCAGATAAGACCTTAACTTTAAGCATTCATACTTGGGTGATCATAGTTAATTGCCAGAGGAAAGTTTTATTTGAAAGAATCCATCTACCAGACCAGAAGTGGAGAATTTCTATAATTTTGAATTTTTTTTCATAAGCAAAATAATCACTATGTAAAATTATTAGGTTGGTGCAAAAATGTCGTTTTCTCAGTAACATGAGAGAAAACGACATTTTTTGCACCAACCTAATATTTAAAAACTGCATCAAAAAAGGTGCCAGGCATAAATTTTAAAGCAACTATTACATTAATTGACATTTAATAGAAACTATAGATACAAGTGAAAAATTACAATTTTACCAACTTCATAACATCAATACATTTAAAATAACTAAAAGTTTTAACATTAATCTAAATTAACATTTTATCAGTTCTAATAGACAGGTTTTCCAATTTATGAAAGTTAAGGATACTTAAAGATTCTATAGCTGACATGATTCAAAAGTAAAAACTAAAGTAAAATGAACTTTATATGAACATTCAATGATTTAAATTGAAAAATTTAGTCATCCAAGAAAACTTATTGCTTGAAATGAATGGATTCAAACTTATCACTGAAAGTTTGAAACAGAATTAGACAATGCTAAGCCTTCTCTACAAAGGCTATTCACTATAAAGCCAACTAGTTATTCAAATTGATAAGGTAATTCAGAACAATTTAGGCTTACATCTTAATAAGCAGGCCTATATTTTTCAGACATTCTAAAACTTGATGAGCTAAAATAAAGGAACTAGATGAAAACTTTTGCAGGTTATATGCTGGAGGGCAAGTTGACAGATTTCCATGTTGTAGTTGCATGTAATCAGATTAGTAAAATGTTTATCCAGGTGCACACCTATTGATCCCTGGCAACAAATTCAGTTAATCTACTTGAAGGATTTTAATCAAGTGATGCTATAAACTGCAGAAGTGATGAGCAGTCAATCTCTTAAAGAGTTAGTAGTCTAAGTCCTTATAAAAAAATTTTTAGAGTTTTCAAATTAAAGCTTCCTCAGCAATCTTAAAATTTCTGTACTAGTGATTAGTTAGCCATTTTGCAGTCAATTATTTGAAGGAAAAGGAGTGCTGGGAATGGGTTTCAAAACCTAGAAATACTAGAGTGTACAAAGTTAAAATATCAAGTAAAAAAAAAAAAAAAAAAAAAAAAATTTCTTTAGTCTCCATTTCTATTATGTGCCTTTGCATTTCAAATTATACATGTACACATATCTAAATCAGAATTTTCTGAAAGTATAGAAGTAGTTTATCACTTGTAAATTACATTTGCAGTTGCGTTTTTAGACTTAGCATTTAACTTAATCTGATGTTCTAAAAAGCCAACTAGCATATGTCAAATGCTGTAATAGATTTTGAATGTACTTCTGAAGACAGTGACAGGTATCTTTTTCAAATTCTAGTATAAAAAAATTAAAGGAAGCAAAAATCCAAGCAAGAGCTGTCCATTAAAGGTTCCTTCACTTTTAAATTGTAAAATTAAAATTTACATCACAGTACATATATTGTCAAATTTATACCAATGTGTACATTTGTGAGGGGAAAATACAATATCAAAAGTTAATTTGAAGAAAAGTTGAACAAACTGGTTTCAATATCCATTAAGAAAGAGCCTACTAAAGAATTGGTTAGAAATTGGAAGACCCAAACAAATTTAGGAAATTATGTGCCCAGAATTTATCCTCACTGACTCATTTTGTTCATTAGACATTCAGTAAATGAATTCCAGAGATTACTAATTAGAGAAGTGAGCAAATATTTCTCCAAAGAACTAATCTTGATAAACCAATTTCTGACAAAAAATCATGCACTTATTACCAATTGGATCACATACAAAAGATCCCATTTAGTTTCCTTGAAAATGGCACAAAACATACTTTTTAGGCATATTTTGAAATTTGTATTTTTTCATTAATTTTATGAGCTTAAAAGTTTTAGGAAAACTTATTGAAACCTGAATGTAATATTTAAAATAATTGCAGATCTATAAATTAGAATTACTAGCAAATTTAAGTGATTAATATCTAAAGTTATAGTGTTATGTTGTCCTCATGAAGTGGAAAGGCTATAATACAAACACTAAAGAAAAAAAAGCTGAATAAACTTTTCAATAAACAAGAAAGTCTAAAAACTGATCAGATTCTATTTGAGAAGCCAAGCCTAAAGTTAAGGTAGAGGCATAGGTTCACTATTTACTGACTGCATTACTTCAATTAAGTCTAAGTTTAAGAACTAGATATATTCAAATCAGACTTCAGTGTATATTTTTTCCACTTTCTATAAAAAATTTTAGAGACATCACTCAGGATGTTGAAAATGTAACAAATTTCATTCCATTGAAATTGCATTGACATTTCAAAATGCTGCTTCTAGTTAAAATTTAGTTTGAATAATCCAGAAAATCAAGGAAGGTACAATTATTTCCTCATGAAATTGTGTATAAATTAAAATACACAAGTATTAGTTTAGAAATTTGTACATTTAAGAGCAGCAAACCTTTGAGGAAAAACCCAGACATTGTATTCTGGGTAATACCTACAATAAGAGGCACAGTTTATCAGTAATATTAAGAGTACAATTTGGCATAAAAAAATAAATATTTAGACAGTTAGGATTACTGAACTAATGTTTGGAAGCAGCTCATTTTAGAAAGTTAAGAAAAAGTGGTGCACAATCTTTTTGTAATTACTTCCACCTCCAGAAAGACTTATTTGCTAATACATTTAATATTAAAGTGCATAGCGTTGTCTGAAAAGGAAACAAGTTGAGATTAAATCAATTTTACCAGTTTCCTTTGGTGGAAAAAGGACTTTCAGTACTGTGATGGGTGAGATATCAAGAGTTATGGTAGGAGATTGATTCTGTAAGTGTTTAGAGCCGATTCTTTACAATCAGCTCTAAAGCAGCCACCCTTCTATAACCTTACATTATAAAGAACCATAAACAAAAAAAAAAAAAAAAAAGTCATGAAGTTTTATACTTCAAACAATTCTACCTGATGAATTGCTAGATTTTGTAAGATGCCAACAGAACAAACTGATTACATGAAACTGCATGTACTAAACTGTTATAAGTATTTTGCCATTAGATCATCTTAGAGTTCAGTTGCCCATAAGTTCAGAATAGTTACAATAGCATATTTTAACAATTATAATTTTAACAAGACATTCTATTCATTAATTTTGGATATGAAAGCGTTTACAATAATTCCAAGTAATGATATAATAGCTATTTAAGATGTTTTTTAATTAAAATCCAAATTCTCTTGATTACAGCAAGCAGAAAGGTTGACGAAAGACCAAATCAGACAATAGGGAAATGACAAGCTAGCGAGATTAAATGATAGGATAAAGTATAAAACAAGGTAAGATTTAGGTGCCAGGTGCACTATGGAACAACTTGAGAAATGAGAAATTTTATTCTAGACACTAAAACAGGCCTACACATTGTGAAACTCCCTATGACCTCGTTTCAAACTTATAAATATAGGCAGCATATTTTGATAACCTTATGTCATCAAAACAAAGATGGAATCAAATTGTTCCACAAAAGTGTCTTGAGCCTAAACTAAGTTTTTACATTAATCTGGATACAAATAAGGCATAAGTTTTAACAGCAAGTTCACATGCACATTTGAGACAGGTCTTGAAATCCTAGAAACATTGTCCAGTTTTCAGAAAGTGAAAAATCATTCCATTAAAAAGATTCCAGTCTTTATAACCAGTGTTTTCTTTTATGTTGAATCGTGTACAATACCTCAGAAAAATTTATTGAGTTTGAACAAATGAAGCTACTAAAAATTGAAGCATTCACTTCATGTAAACACAAGATCACTTATATTAAGACTAAGTTTTCATTAACAGAATAAACATTTACCCAAGATTAGTTAAGCTGATAAAAATGTTAAAGTTTTGAAATTTTAAAATGTTCAATTTTAAGCAAGTATTAAAGTGTTCAGACATGAAATCCAGGAAGTCATCCAATGATTTTAAAATTAACTACTTGGCATGCATTATCAAAATCCAGTTTATAATTAAGTAACCTTAGGATTATGATAATTTACAAAATTCAAATGTTACTCAGAATTTTGCATACAGAAAATACTTCAGGATTATGTTTATGAATCACTAAGTCAATTTCTTTTACCAGTACATTTTAAAAATGGGTTAGGTTGAAAGTCTTCAGACAAACATGACTAAGTCATCAATTACTAAATTAAGTTTACAAATCACTTGAAAGTTTTGAACAGGCCCAAATTATATATTTGGATTTAATTTTTACTGCTAGATTGTCAGATCAGTAAACTTTAAATTTAAAAGAATCCAAGTCTTAATTATACAATCAGTGATTATACTATACAAATCAAATTTAGATAGCAAAGCAAAGCTTCAGGCATTTAAATTTTGCTTAAGCAGATTTTAGAGTACATAAATCTGCCAATACGGCATCAGACCATATAAAATGTGAACTCATCCTATCTTCATGGAACAATTCAAAGATTGAATTTTCATCCTTGCAAAGAGGATGATAGTTTGACATTTTGAATAGTGCCAATGAGCAAGAATTAGTCATGCATTTTGCATGAATGCCTATATTATCACTAGTAACTAAAAAATAATGTGCTAAGTTATGCAGAATATACATGCGTTTGCATGATAAAATTACAAACTGAAGTTGTAAAAGCTGTCACCTCATGAGTTCATTGTTACTAATTCACTTTGAAGACACTACAAGGAAAGTGACAGAGTTAAGGACCACATTCAAATAATTCATATTTGGAAAGAAAAGTGATAACGCTTAAGTACTTCAAGCTCGCATCTTCTAAGTTTTTAGTGTTAAATTCAAATGCAAAGATGTGCTGCTGTCTGACAGCAGCAGTGCAGTCTGGGCATGCGTGCTTGAAGTCAAAGCATCTTTCCCTCATTAATTTTTTAACATTTACAATTAAATAATTTTAAGATTTTACTTAATCTGGCGAACGGCTAACGTCAATTTTGAGTGGATTCATTCAGTATTATTTGAAAACTAATATTCTCACCGGAAACATTTAGAAAGCACTAAGTAGCTTGAAATGGAATTAGTATCTATTTATGACTAGTCAATTAAACTACAATTTTTTTTTTTTTAAGACTGCGAAAACAATTTATGCATGCAAGCAGTTGGAGTAAAAAAGTAAAACTGAAGTCTAAGTACCCCCCCGCCACACTTAAGATACTCCATCCAGGGGTCAAACAGTTCAGCTATTGACCTTAAACTAAAACGAAACAAAAGAAAATTGTTTCTAGAATTTCTGTACCCTCCGATTTCATATTTTCGCGTGATAATTATACAAACAGCATCATTTAACTAATGTGTTAATAAAATTAAATTGTTATAGAGAGAAAGATTTGACCCTAATCTTACGTCCTTTCTCCTCAGAGTAGGAAGCACATGGATTTAATAGGGCGCCGCCATCTTTTCCTGTAACAAAGATGTAGTATTATTAAGCCTTTCTGAAAAAGTAATTAGAAGACCCCTTTTCAACTACTGGAAGAAATGCTAACTTATTAGTAACCTTAACGCTAAATTTTGATCTAGCGCGTTTTACCAGACGTCCAATAATTAAAAAAGTGGGGGATATTAGTTCACACGACTAAAATTAGAAATCTGATTTTTAAAAAAATCGAAGCACGTTGTCATTTACTGCAGTTTTTAACAAGGTTGACACCGATTCGCAGTATCGTAAACGAGGCGAAGATGTTTAGACAAAAAAAAAAAAAAACAAAAAAACGCTTCTATTAATGAAAACCAATCATCGGGTATCATTAATCAGTAAAATAGATGAACAAAAACTGAACAGAAATCTTCAATAAATAAAGATCTAGTTCATTCCATACATCAAGGTTAGGCGTTCAAAAAAAATTATTTTCAGAGCATCAGCTTAGGTCTGCCGTTCAGATAATTTAAAACTAGCAAATACAACTATTGCTGCATTTCCATACATTTAAATGTTATAGTCCATAAATGCTTCTAGCAGGAAGATAAAGCTGTAGTGAAACGAGAACGAGTGTACGGATGAATAGTACCGTGGCCGCCTACGTTTAGTTTACACTTAGATCTCACAATTGGTAATATTCAAAGATACATTCGTATATTTAGATACCGAGGAAACATGGCCAGTTTTTTTTTTTTTTTTTTTTTTTAGTCAAACGAAAAATAAAAGGAAATTGTTAGAGATAAAAAAATTAATGTCTACAAGTAAGTAGTGCTCGGGTTAATAGTTGCCGATTGACAATATACACGCTGCAGAAGTCACTGAAGTTATGAATACTTTAAGACTCATTATTAGCAAAATTCATTTTACTGCTAAATCATTACTGCAGCAATACAAAGACCAAACACTATTAGTCGCCATTGTGAAAGATTTTAGAAGCGTGTACCCAGTAAAAAACAGTATCATGTTTCTTTCACGAAGTAGAAATTCACCTCGAAACAGCGACAAAGTGAAGAGATTTTAGCCAAACGTCTCAGTTTATTTGATATGACAAATGCATTTGTCAAACAGGTCGTAGACAAAAGTTAATATATGGAAGTCTGAGGATTTAACAAATTCCTGCCTTTTGTATTTACGTACGTATAGCATTAGTTACGTATAACAGTGTAGATTTGTACACCGTGGAGTTTATAACGAACGAAGAATACTATGGTACTTCAATACACAAATCGGGTTTTACAATTTGTCAGTTTACACATTTTTAAAAATATTTTAAACACGTTCAAGAATAGTGGATACCAACAAAAAATAAGATATCTGGGACAGCATGTAGTTTCGAATGAAAAAGCTAAAGCAGAATAGCTCAAGCAAGAGAAAGCAAACAGAAAGAATGATGGCGGTGCTGCTAGCTAGATGCTTGGTCTCATTAAAAAGACATGTTCTTAAAAAAAAAAAAAAAAAAAAAAACAGACAAAGAAATTGCAAATCGTCGCCAACGTTGACAGCGGGGACAGAATACCAGCCAAAGGGATAAGACTGCTACTAGAGTTTTTTTTTTTTTTTTTTTTTTTGTCGAGTAAGATAAGATTCGGGTCACTAATCAGTGGTTTCATTAGTAACAGCCCCGACAGAAAATAGAAATATTGGTAATGTTATGTCAATATTACTTACGGATACGAAATAAGTTATTTTATAAATAATTGTTTACAGAGTAAAAACATTTTGGGTGATAAAAACTAAGTGGTGGTGAGAGGGAAGGATCGTCTACGCGGAAAGCAGCGTTTCCTGTGTTTATGTTTGCGTAATGCACCTAAACAAAATTTGATTTATGTAATTGATACCCCCCCACGCTTTGTGTGCCCAGTTATAACCGAATAACTGTAGCAAACATAACATAACAGTATAGTTATCAGGATAAAAGGGGATAGTTTGTGTCGAGTACAGTATTTGACAAGAGTAAGACTACATAAAGGGTTTGGCCATTTTAATGAACAATGACTATATTGTAATGAATGTAGAATTTTAATTTCAGTATTAAAAAATATTGGAGATCGAAAGTACATTAAGTAGTAGTGAGGTATTTTTGTTGCAGTGAATAATAGTTAGAAGTGTAGTAGCGTGTATGTAGTACTGACATCAGGCTAGTAGTCGTGATGCGTGCTTGTAAGTAGACAGATGTCCCAAAATGGTTATGTTCAGCTACCTTAGTTCACTGGTGCTTGGTAGACGAGACGAAAAGCCAAGAGGAAAGGTAACGTGTTACGTCTGACAAAGAACTCACTGCCGAGTAGTGAAATGTAAACGCATTAATTTGTTTTGTAGAGTACACAAACACGTAGGAACACTATCGAACTGTTACGAGAATGAAGAGTTTTTGTACACCAGAATTTTCTAGTAATAGCGAGGAAAAGCTGATGCATAGAATTGAAGGCTCATGCTTATAATTTAAAAGCTACAATGCGTTAGCAAGTAATAAGAATGCGTTCGGTTAGTAGCAAGTAATAAGATTGCTAATATTTGGATTTTCGTTTGTCAGTGTTCATTTGCAGAGACAGGAAAATTTGTTAACCGATTTGTTTATTAATCCTTCAAATGAAAATCAACAATGGCTGGTTCGTTCATTATAGTAAAATGATACTTTCATCGAATCGCGATACTGCAGCGTGAACGTAACGAAAGCTTAGATAAATCTGTTTGTGGCTACTACTACTACTACTACTTCCACCATCGTTGTTAGAGAACGAAGTGAGGCAGTGTTCGCATTTCCTGTTAGATACAAAGACGAGGCTAAACATTTCTTCTAGGGATAAATTTAGTCATTGTCAACTAAATTTACAGTTTAGTGGAAATAGTTTCCATCTCGAGAAATTGTTTCACAATTAAAATACGTGCTGTGTTTGACAGCAGTTTCTAAATAAATTTAGTGAAAATTAAAGCAGTGTCAATCTATCCCTACTCGTTGAAAAGAGTATTTAGCACCCCCCGCATAAATTCAGTAAGCGTTTAGGTTTTAGACAAGTTTTTAATATAATTTGTGAACTTGTAGGTGAAATATTTTATTAAAATAGTAAAATATTTTAGATACCAAACATCTAAGATGCATAACCCATCTTACTCCTCAAAACAAGTTAGTCATCATTACTCAATAGTGCTAGCACTTCTAAGACTAGTTTTCAATTGTTTATACAAGGTAACGTTCAGTTAGAATTTTAACGAGTTCAGTATTTACCAGATTTTCCATACTTAATAGGACCAGAAAATTTGACTTGCGAAATGAGAACTGGGTACTGTTGATTTTGAATTTGCTTAAAGTAAAAATAGTGTATTTGTGTTTTGTGTGGAAATTTGATTGTTCAATCAAACCAGCAACTCACCTTGTCTACCAACGATTTCGGCCACATGTTCAGAGCTCGGAACGGGAACACATTCCGTCATGTTAGCGCTGCGTTTCCGTGGTGCCGATTCCTCAAAAGTTTGAGCTGCAGTTGAGAGTCCGTTGGTGTTGGTGTCTTCATCAGCATTTAATCCAGCCAGCATCGTCAACTCCAGAGCCAACTGCATGGCGCGATGGTCTTCAAGACCCCCACTGTTAGCATTCATGTCTGCTGTGTACAGACTTGCAGGCATTACAAGACCAGGGACAGGAGAAAAACGACGAAGAAGGTGGTGGGGGATTTAGATTTGTGGTCGCCTGGGACACAGGCTTTGGCAAGAAGAAAAAAAGCAGAAAAGACTGATGCTATCTGGGGTTAAATCTTTTGTGGTAGTAGTTGTGAAAGTGGGGATATTGTTGGTCTGTGGCGTCACACACAACTGGTGACCGTACATAGACAAGCACAAGTAGGCCGGGAAAGGGTTGGGGAAGAGTGATTAACACAAATAGAAAACGATATTTTTTGTGAAGAAAATAAAACGCAAGATCTCCCTCCTCACACTTGCTGGTTGTGGAGCTTATATATGTATATATCTCTCTATATATATATATTTTAGGTGTGGATGTGGAAAACTTATCCGATGTTTATCAATGAAGATAAAATTTTACTTCAGAGTGTGAGATGGGAAAGGTCGCGTTTTATCAACTTTGAATTTCTTGTAAGTGACTGCTTGTTTACATATATTTTCCCTTTGTAGTTTAGATTTATTTAGGTATGATAAAATCCGCAAAAATATAAGGGAGAAATGGATATAATATTGGTTTTATATAAAGAAATGTATATATAATGTATATTTTTATATTTAGACAGATATATATTATATATACACACACATACACATATCAAGCTAACTTCAAAACGTTTACGTTGAAGTAAATTCGTCTTTGTTCCCGTTATCGTCGACTTTCCTTGTTTGATTTTCCTTTCCAGAATTTGGGTAACAGGTCTTGGTGAATTTCCTTAAGAATTTGGTAGTGATAGTGATTTTTCTTTGTTATTTGTAGTAAAATGATTGCATGGATTTTATAAGAAAGACTACATATATTGTAGAGATTTTTTTAAAGATATATCCTTGGTTGAAGTAATAGAAGTTGGTGGGATTTGATGATGGTGGTGTTGCTTGTTGTGTGGTATTTTTCCCTTTCGTGTTTTTTTTTTTTTTTTTTTTTTTTTTCTTCGTCGTCTTGTTTGTATTTTCACTCCTTCTCCTCAACACACCAACAACAACAAATGCCACACAGCTGCCTTCGCCGCGGCATCGAAATCCGACTGACGAGCACCGACCCAGGCGCAGTGCACAAAAGCAATTATGGCCGGGGTCTGACGTCATCCAGCCGAGACATCAAGATGGTATGCAAATGAAGGCCTCCACTCTCGGCAGCTATGATTGGCTTACTAAGCACCACGTGATATTAAGTGGGTGTAACCCGAATACTACATCTGACGGTCAGAGAAAGAGAAAGAGAGCGCTACACTGAGAGAAAAAGAGTAAAAAAGAAATATAAGCGAGAAGGGGAGAAGAAGAAGAAGAAGAAGAAGAAGAAGAAAAATGGCTAGATGAATAGGAGAGTAAAACAGTGATTGAAAGGACGATGAAAATTACTTATCTTGAAGAGAAAAAGAACGAAAAATTAAAAAGATAGACAAAGAGAAATTGGTGCTAAAAATGAAAAGGAATGGAAAAAGATCGTACTACTACGAAAGAAGAATATCGAATGATCACGCTTAATTAAGAAGGGTGGGCGGGAAAAAAGGAAAGTGTAAGAGAAAAAAAGACGTGAGAAAAATAGAGAAGAGGGATGGATTTTAAGAGTTTCAGTATCGAAATATAAATAAATAAATAGGGGGAGGAGAATGAGTGAGAACAAACTGTGGAAGAAATGAATGAGATGCAACTAAAACTGGGAGTAACTTGAATAAAATTAAGGAGAGGAACGAAGGATGCAAGAAGGGGGAACAGCAACACTGAAAACTTGGTAATGAAATTAGAATTAAACATGCGCTACTACTTAGCATTTTTTGCCAGCAAACTCGTATTAGTTGACTGAAAATTACCATATCCCTTAATTTTATCACGAATGCAACATTTTTTTTTTTTTTTTGTATTTCTACGTAATTATTTATTAATCAATTTTATTTTGATCCCCTCCAGTGTTTGTCGCTGATAAAATGTACGAATACAATTGAGAATATGCGTTCATTTTTTTCATTCAATGCCCATATATCGTTTCTTAACAACAAACATGGACGATGAAAAAGAAAGCTTACAATCAATACATTCACACACACATGCGTGTGTGTGTTTGTAAAGAAAGGAATGCATCTAACTCAATTTCCAAAGTACTTAAGTCAATAAATAAAACTCCAGTTCATCTGCAAAAAACGCCTGATAGACAAGAATAAACATCCCTCCTCCACCTTTTTCTTCTTCTATTATTATTATTATTATTGCAATGATTATACAGACTACGACGAAAATACTACTAATATTAGGTTGGTGCAAAAATAATGTCGGTTTTTGACGTTAAAAATACGTCAAAAACCGACATTATTTTTGCACCAACCTAATAGTAGAGGGATTTCATCTTTTTTCTCTCATTATCATCTCCTCCCATTTCCTTCTCAGTCTGAGCGGAGTTGATTCAAAAATTTGGGCCGAACTGCGGACAGTGTTAGAGAATAAAGAAGTGGGATGAACAAAAAGGTGTTGGTCATTGAGGAAAAAATATACCCTCACACCCTTCTCCTCTATTTTATGTTATGAGAGTGAGAAAGAATGAGTGGGTCGAATAAGAAGAATAGGTGGAGCAGACATTGAAGGCTGGTGTCAGAGAAGGGACGAGGGAGGTGTGTTTGAAAAAAGGGAGAACTCATAGACGAGGGTCAATAGCTGTCTTCACTCGTTCGGTAGTGGTGTTGTGGGCTACATAACTGTGTCTGTGTTGAAGTGATATGGATGAGAAGATTTTTTTTTTTCAAAATTAGAAAAAGGCTCCACAGGTACACACACTCGCATAGATATACAGGAAATGCATTATTATGATAGAAATAAGAAATAGGAATACAACTGAAAAGAAAAATTTCAAACAAGAGGAAGCGAACGCATGTCGTTTAGACAATGATAGGCCCGTCGCCTGGAAATCATTGTAATTGTAATTGACGTTCATTCGAGAAGTAGGTACACAGTCTTTGTGAAGACAGCATGCAAACCCACATACATCGATATAAGAATAAGTTCGCCCTTGTGTATACACCTTCATGTGTGTGTGTGTATGCTAGTCACAATGTAGAAGAAATATATGCATACAATCTTTAGTCAATAAAGCTTAATGCATCATTTCAAATTTCGCATATGCATACGAGTATATTTTAATTCTTCACAAACATCACCCTAACAGAAGACCCTTTGTCATGAAGTTAGCAACTCGCAGAGACTTACAACCTTTAGTCAGTTTGATCTTCACTGGATATCAGAAGCTTTTGACCCTGTGCCAGACTAATTGAAGCTTTTAACAAGAATATACGATCACGCAAGTGTAAAACACATGTCGACCGCATTGGTGTGTACTAGACGTTAACTTTGAATATTTCTACATTAAACATACTCAGGGTTTTATTATACACAATGTATTTCGTTTAAGTGTTGGCGCTTACAAGTCGGTATGTTTGGGTGCACGACGGGGTGTATACGTGCATGGTATGTGTCTGTGTGTTGAAGCTATAAATGCGTGTGAAAGAAGCGACTGGTATATTGAATTAAACGAATTGCATGGTGTCTGTGTGTGCGGTATAACTGCGTGTTCGTACACTTACTGTTCAGTTAGTGAATGTATGTGTGTGCATGTTCATAGAAGCCTTGGTTGAAGATAATTAGCTGAAAAATATATAAATACTTCAAATATGACATTTTCATTTTAAAACAAATGGATATGCACATTTTGTATACTGCATGCTGCGCATGCACGTGTTAATTCAAACTTATTTTGTCTGCGTGTTTATTTTATTACTCTCATTCAGATGAGTATCAGCTGCATAGCATAGGTTTTGTTTTGCTGCTACAAAAAATGCAACAATGGTAATAATCTTGTTAATGATAAAACAATTTTAGAATGATGCCTATTAAATATGCTCTCTTATCCTCCATAGTAATTTCATTCTCATTTTTAAAAAGCAAAAAAAAAAAAAAAAAAATCATAAAACAGTTTATTTGACTTTTTTGCTCTTCCCCTCTTCCTCTTTCTTATATTCTTTCTCTTTTACACACACACACACGCACGCTCTCTCTCTCTTTATTCCTTTTTTTTTGTATTCTTTTGAGTTTCAGTCGTTCTTTCATTGCTCATTTATCTTATCGTCCGCCTCTCCAACACACGATCTTCTTTTGTATTTATTTCTCTTCTTTTTTTTCTTTTTTTTTTTTTTTAACTTTCTCTCTTTATAGAGTAAATACAAAGTTTAAAGTGAACCTTTTCTTCATTTGTTTTTTTACTTCACTCTTTCTCTGTCAGTTTCTTATTTTGTGCTTTTTCTCTACGTTATCATCGTTCTATCATTCCTATATTTCTCATATTTTTCATTAATTTTCTTTACTTTTAAAAATTACACACAAATACTCAACTCTCCTTCCCTAATTCTCTCCCTTTTCATTCTGTTCTTATATGCCTCACAACTTAGTCGATCTTCACCCCGCCTTCTGAAAAACCGATATCTTGTCTCCTCACACTCCTTGCGAATCTCTGTTCTTACATCAGTCGGTCTCCACCCATTCGCCGTTACTCCACCCCCTTCACCCCACCGCTGCCTCCCAGCCGTTGGATGTGGGACCGGTCGAGATGAAATCCGAGCAAGCTTCATCACCAATCCAAAAAGGATTACAACATTTTGGGGTAAGTTAACAAAATACAAAGATAACAGCGTTACTCACTCGTATCCATGTTGCTTCAGCAGATTTATTCACTTATAATTACACATAACTCTCCTTTAAATTGTTCATTAATCTGTACTAGCTAGACAATACGTATATACATCCACACATGTATGTATGCGTATGGAACTTAGTGTGTGTATGTTCAAATAAAGGTATATATTGAATCATTGTAAAACGCATTACGGGCGTATGATAAATATTGAAATAAGTAAATACACGTATAGCCACATATATGCTGTGAACATAATGTATATGCACACAACCAAATGTGTATAGTTCTTTTTGTAAATACACATCTTCACATTACGCGCGTGCGCATACAAGCACACGCACACACACATACATACATACATACATATATATATATATATATAATTAGCGTATATAAAGGTTCATACAATAAGGTATTACTTGTGTTCAAAAGTTTGTTCCTAACATTACCTTTTTGAAAAATTGGACTGTAGAAATACGACTTTCCTTTAATGAAAAAACAACAAAAAAACACACACACATATAAACATCTAAATTTATTTTGGAAAATAAAATTCATATGTATTTAATTTTATTTTGTTATTAGTGCATAAATGCAAAATTAAGAATGAATAAAAAATATTATGTACGCCTGCAATCACAATAGTTATTCATGTAGAAATACAAAATGAAACATTTATTTTCTTTTTCACTATTAATCAAGAAAAGTATAGTTATATAATTGAATAGAATTTTTTTTTAATGTTTGTGCACTCGCATACATGTAGTAAATAAATGTTATAAATATGCGCCGTTAAGTAGGCAAATAGAACTTATACAAATGAAATACCTCAAGGTAATTTGTGATTGCAATATACATGTTGAGCGTACGTCGAATGAATTATATTAAAATTTATTTTACTGAGTTAGTATGCTTATAGACATTTGTAATAATAGACATGCATGTCAATGCGTATGTTTCTTTGTCAAAATAACCTGAAATATGCGTGCTTGTAAAATCTCTTTATAATTTGCAGCAAAAACCTTCAACAGTTTATTCACTTTTTTTCATTTATCATCATCACTATTTCATTTATCTTCATATACTGCACTAAACATCCTGTTCATCTAAATATCCAGACCTGGTCATATATGCATGCGTATTTAAATTCATGAAATCAGCGGAAAATTGTAATTGGGTAAATAAGTATCAGTTTATATAAGAATAAGATGCTTGTTTGTGTATTTGGGAGTTTTACTACATTTGTCATTGTCATAAGCATTAACCTCCATCGATTTGGATTCTTTCGGAATTATGCACTTTTTGCTGTACTATTCTACATTATACAAATATCTTCTTTTACTTGTGTTTGTTTCTAATATGCTCTCAGATCCGTCGTGGGCTGCTCTCTTTATTTAATTCTTCGTCGGCGTACTTCTTTAATTCTGTTCATTATTAAAGTCATCAGTTTAATTGAATAGAATGAATGCGCTACATTTCAAAGAACCATGTATCTACTAATCGGACAAACTCATTTTTCTTTCCTTGTCAGCAACAACGCTAGCAAAAAGAACTGTGCGCTTTAAGTTTTTTTGCTTAAATCTGGAAATGCGAACAGCCACTGCGTCTTATGCATGCAAATACATATCCACGCACAGGCACGCACGTATTTACACTCTCTTAGTATTTAGCACCTGACAAACTCACAAATTCACGCACTGAGAGTGCATGCACTCTATGTTTGTACCCTAATAAGAAGGTGTAATCAAAACAGAAGCAGCGGCATTTTGAATACACACAATTATGACTAGATACTGGTCTTGTTGTAGTGGATATCTGTTCTTTTGAGAAGCTACCGATAGCAAGTTCAGTGCTCAATGTAGAGACGTGCACTTCCACCAATGTCTATATATGCATATTTGTTATTAGAAACAAGCATATACAGATTTTCGCATCTTTACCACATATATGTTTAGTCGGCAATCCACATACACACGTCCTGTTTGGAATCAAGATCGCACACACAAAAAGCTTTCAGGGTCGCAATCAAAACGGATGCTTGTATATACACTCTATGTAGACATACTCATGTATATTAATTTCAAAAACTCTCCTACACTCGCAGAAAAGTTGCAGATACACTAAAAAAATACTGCTTTAGCCTTTTTATCACAGGTACATATATCTATTGCGGTGCAATAAATTGACATGTAGTGCATAGAAATGCAAATTTTGTTCCTCCCTCTTTCCCTCATACAGTCGAACATATACACGTATAAACATCTACCACAGAGTGATCGTCCCATAAACTATTGTTTGTGGATTCGATTGTCACTGATGCTTGTATATGCTATGAGGAAGAGAGGGCAGAGACGTTTTTTAAGTAAGTTCACAACACGCACTGAGGTCAGAATTACCTTTAAGGACTAATTTTTTTTTAGTGTAAAGTTGGTACCTGTAAGAAATGAAGCCGAACAAACTCTGAAACAATCACGTTAAAAACAAACGACAGACGCGCGTGTGCGTGCGCATCGGGTATCGAACTGTCTGTACAACAGTACCAATCATCCTGCTTTCATGCACCACACCAAAATCTAAGAACACTTTCGCGTGAAAGCAACAATATTAGGTTTTGTTTTTCTGAAATTTTATCTGTCTTGTTGCGTACAAAAATTTTGTTTCTAGTGTATTCGCACTTATACTTATAGCCGCATGCCGTTTGTGTGTGTAGTTTAACTTGTGTCAGTCAGATTCATAGAATTAAATGAGATGGGGTTATGTGTGGGGCTAACATACTTAACTTGTGAGTGATTGTAGGAATAATTCTCTTGTGTATGAATCGAATTTTTATCTACATTATGTGCATTGTGTGCAGGTTTTTACAACACAGAACCGTAAATAAAAGGTTTATGTGTATATTCATATACAGATACACGCGTATGTATTGTTTCGTAAGCGATATTCGCATTTCTTGTTTTTTTTTTTTTTTTGTTTTTTTTTTTGTTTTTTAATCTAACGAATTTACTCAAATTCAAGCTACTTCAATTAACAAAACAAACGGTAGAATACGTCTGGTAAAATAAACGCAGACGGATTATGGCTTTTATTTCAGTTAAAATATAAAAAAAAAAAAGAAAGGGAAGGTCACAAAAACATCAAATAGAAAAAATAAACAATAAATATCTATGGGAGGGTAGTAACAGAGAAAAAATTATCTTAGCTTTTATGTTTTGTGTTTGAGTCCATAACTATTTCTGTAAATCATTTTAAATTATCACCTTTTTTGGCGCCAGGACCCGTATACATCTTCATACGCATGGGAAGTTGAAATTTATAAAATATCACAGGTATACTTTAAAAAAAAAAAGGATGATCGCGTGGAATATATTTGTACAAAAATAAATTTTCAAATGTCCAGATATAAAGATTTTGTGACTGCATATTTTTTTTTACATTCATATATTATATTATATGTTTACAATTTCAGATAGAATATCTGTAAAAGGGCAATATGAATAAAGACAAAAGGAAAACTTATCTTAGCCGACGCGTTTTGACCTCTAAGGGATTTTATCAAGGCAAATGTACGGTGTCTGATTTGCAAGCATGTGGTCCTTACCATTTACATATCATATATTAAGTTTATAACGTCGGTACATTAAGTATTTGCCCTGATATGTATTATTTATTTATTATTATTTTTTTTTTTTTTTTTTTGCCTTGAATCATCTGTCTTTTTTGTAACAGAGCAAATAGAGTTTGGTTAAATTTGTTATTTCTGTTTCGGTTTATTATTCTGACATTGCACGTTGATGTGATTACTTATTGATATCCTGTTGAAACCAGCTGGTATGATAATGTCAATACTCGCACGTGCGTATACACACACTTTGAAGTATACAAACTAAGTGAGGATTTATTCACATGAGATGAGGGTATTTGCACCCCACCTATTACACAGATATGTGTTTAGGTACTTGCGTAGATTTTTCAGCATTTAAAGTGCGTTAAAATATATAGGAAACGACCTAATTTCAGTAAAATAAAAATACTATATTATCTTCGATTTCTTTCTTTCTTTCCCTTTTCTGTTTATGTCTGTTACGTGCAAAAATAGACTAAAGCAGAACAGAAATATATCGCCTCAATGTTATTTACGATATTTTGTTGAGCATCGCAAAAAGAAATAAATTTCATTCAGTGCATAGGAATAACTTAATGCAAAATAAATTTGATTTTGTATCATACAAAATGCAGTAAAAAGATTTAAGACAAACTTGGTGTTTATAACACAGTTAGTTGTGTTTTCCAGTTTTCAGGACAGAAACTCCCTCTAAATTTCTAACTTGTAAATCTACTAATAGAACTTATATATTTCATGAGGTAACAATGTTTTTCTGACTTATATAAGTCATTACGCTTGTATAAAAAAAAAAGAAATACATGGTTGAACTGAAAGCAATATTATAAAACACACGAAACAGATTAGAGGGGCTTCCGCACACACCTAAATGATTCACGCTGATGTCGAACAATAAAAAAATAAAAGATGAGTTTATTTCTAATAATCTGCGTTAGTGTTATTTCTCCTATTGACATGAAAATATATGAACGCAGAAATACAACACTGCCGACGTAAAATGAAAAAAAAAAAAAATACCGCGAAAGGATTACGGTAGATATTTTGGGATTCGATCTCAGATACTCAAATTTAAATATCACGGCAAACGTAACTATGTCGAAAACATTAAATAAGTATATTGCTTCAATATCTTTATCAAAATGTAAACAAGTATTTACCGAATGTAATTAAATATTTTCTTCTATGTCCTGAAAATCAAGTTATCTATTTTTTCTTATTTTTAAGATAAATCAGTTTATAGCAGAACATTTCAAGTAGGATAAATTTTACCAAAGACATCCTGGGAATGTTACATTTTAAAAGCTCTTAACTGATGAAATATTATTTATTTAGTCATTTTCAACCCAATCTTCTTGTTAAAAAGTAACGTGTGTTACGTTACGAGCTATGTCAGTTGTCCTATCAAGAACTGATACCAATCTGATAGAATAGAAGTTTTGTAGTTTTTGCACTCGCAGCATTTTGGATACCAGTAGTGATGGCTGTTGCAATTAATGTGGCTTTAGTCAAAGTTTATAAAAAGACACAAGAATTAGGCATGCGACTAGAATAGAGGTCTGTCTGAAATCGCCTTCAAA
>OZ010573.1:138161950-138191950 GCA_963932145.1 Acanthosepion lycidas | reverse complement strand
CACAAACTACGATAAAATGGATTATAATTTTTAAGTATACATAGCAAAATTAACAACAGTGATTACAAACTTTGATATGATCGGATAAAATAAATCAAAATATCCATTTATATCATTACATCATTTAATCTACACTTTTATACACCACATGAAACTCTCAGTCATTTGCCAAATTTCCTTTCATTTTTCTTTCAATCATCATAATCATCATCATCGTCGTCGTCGTCAGTCCCATGACCAAGTGTGGTCGTAGGATCGCTGTAGCGTGTCTTAGGCAAATGATACCTGGTTAAATTCTAATAATAATAAACAAATCATCGGTCCCAAATTGTTTTATTTACTCGACTGCTGATTGAACTAGTATTGTACTTTGCATTTGATAGGACTCACGCGCACGCATGCATACACGCGCGCGCGCACACACACACACAGAGGGAATACTTTCATATCACCTTTTCTTAAAAAGAAAAATATATTTGAAAACGATTTCTTTATAAATGAATATGCATAATTAGTAGATTTTAAATTTCATGTTATTATACTTCAATTTTATATTTGCTACGTTTATTAATAAATCATTAAATAGATTAATATAGTTTGTGGATGCAGTATACCTTCTCTAACACACACGTGACTGCACGCATGTGTATCATAAAAGTCAAAATGTTCATTTACTAATAACCATAACACATGTAATTTTCTAGCAGAAAATTTTATTAAAGTTATGTTTAATTTGATTTACTCCATGTTTCACTCATAAACGCAACAGGTTCACAGATCACAATTATTTTGTATGAACAGAAATGTATAATACCAACATTGTAAAGACTGCAAAGTTAAATGCCTACTGACAGGTAACGCATTATTATAAGAAAATGAATAACTTTAATATATGTGTTATTTTAAAAGATGAAATATTTCTCTTAATACTTAATAAAAAGAGGTAGTGATAAAAAATGTATACAAATTCACAGAATATGTAAAGCTTTTTTAAACTATAATCTTTAAAAGATATTAGAGATTAAATAAGTAATAAATTAAGAAAACTAGTGTTTTCAGGTTTTCATATTCTAGAATAATGCGATGACTTTAACATAAAAATTAAAGAAATGAAAATAAATATTAGAATATGTAGACTGGCTGCGTCAGAAGAAACAAAAAGAAGAAGAAAAGTAATGAATGTTAATTAGAATTCTATTACATTATTATTTTTCGAAAAAAAAAAGTGCTGTTTTATCTCCTGGTTCGCAATCAAATGTTTGCCTTCTATTTGCGATTGAGGCGTAAAAAACTGACACACTAAAAAACCTTATTCAACGAAAGTTCCCAGAACCTCACGTTTCAAAGCTGTCACTAGGCTGTGTTACTTCCAAACATCGAAATACTAGTGAATTTTGTAAGCATTTAAAATTTTCAATGTAAAAAGAACAGAATTTTATTCATCTATTTATTCTTGACATTTAACGATCCTTCGTTCAGTTTTCCCGACTTAGAACCGTGTATTTAAATTGTGCTGCTTACACGATAAAAATAGTAGAAACGTCACATACCTCGAAATCTCCAATTTAACTTGGTTTAATTTCGTTCATAATTTTTGCTTGTACGCCAATTACCCCGATGTCATTTTTTCTTTCAGCAATGAAATTACATAATTATACATAATTTGGGCCAAATATATATGTGCATAATTCACGTGACTGCATGTTTGTATTTGTGTGCGTCGTAATATATACTTATACATGCATTTAATACTTAGGACTTAATAGCATATCTTCTTAATTTACGCTTTGAAAAGACTGTATAACTAGCCGACCGCTAGCTGAGCATAATTCTGATTTAAACTTACAAGTACACCGTAACTGTGTTAATATTTTAATATATGAGTGTGTGTACCAATAGCAGCATTATATTTATCGTGACTTTTCAGTTTTTAATCGTTATTAGAACCGAATTAAAATACACAGAAAATAGTTTTTTTATCTTGGCTATGTTATACAACTATATATTATGAAGACTAAGCAATAATCATAATGTAACAGTTTAAGTATGTACTAAGATTCACATTTCAAATTTGCAAAAAGAGATAATGTTGGTATTGCAGATTTTATTAGCATATGTATACTGACTACTGAAGTAGTAAGAAAGTGGTGTTATGCATATCAAGTTGGGCTATCTAGTCAGTCCGTATACTGAGCTTTTACGGGGTTACCGAAAAGTTATTGGCTCGAACAAGAAAACTTTTAAAAAACCTGTTGATTGGATATCTGATCAGATTTTAATTTTGGAAAGTGGGTCAGGCCAAGTATTGTCAGTGTTTGTATCAGCTTCTGGTACAGAAAGGAAGTACAAAACCACTCCAATAACTAAGCAGATCCAGATATGGTTAGACAGACATCTTCGCTCAACAAAACTTAAACGGCAGTCGGGTCAATCAGAGTACTGAATGTGAACAACTAAGAAGCTGAACTTGAAATCAACCGTGAGTGTTGGTTCGTCTTTTTATTTATTTTTTTTCTTAATGAAACCTAACCTAGATACAAGCTGAAGTATACAAACTGTAATACAAGTTTTACGTTCTTCTGCTTGTTAGAGTTATGCATGATGGATTTGAAATTTACACTAACTTATTGGCAAATGGATTCAGGCTCGTTGAAGGAGTGAGAAACAAGGTTTTAACAAGAAAACTCAGCGAGACAGGATACAAACAAGCGCGTGCGTGCGCGCACACAGCCACACACAGACATACACACGCAAACAAGGATCTGATGTACGCGCATGTCTATAAGTAAGGATATACATAACAACCGGTTTTAATTCATTTTTGTTTTCATTTAAACCAAAAAAATATCCATCATCTGGCTTTTATTAAAATATCTATTATCCTAAATTAAGTCATGAGGCGTAGACGTTTTTTTTCTTCTTTATTTTAATCATTTTTAATACGATTACATTGACTCTAAATGGAAAATATATTTACAAAGGTAGGATGTTTTTAATTACGTGATAAAGAAATAAACATTCTTCAAATTCATTAAGAGTTACAGATTAAGTTAAAATTGATAAAATCAAACATTAATAATTTGGTCTTCCTTACTTTTACTTCACTGTGTAAGTAAAGAAAGATACAATCTAGATCACGTGTGTGTGGGCATATGTTTAAAGTTAGTGACATGGGTAGACATGGAGAGAGATTAGTGATGTCTACATTATTTATTTATTTTGATGCGTGAACATACCTGTTCGCATGTATTCACTAGTTAGTTATCTAGGTCACTGTGTACGCATAAACTGTCTGCTTGCAAAATGATTCAAATCACGCTAGTCAGATATTGCTCACATGTTTGAATACTTGCATTCATTCATTTGTGTCTATTTAGAAAGAATGAGCCTTTATACCAGCTTCTTATACGTACCTTTATTGACATTAAATTTCATTCTAAAGCCAGTAACTTTAGCATTTTCTGCCGGTGGACCTACACATAAGCTGACCAAGCCTATGTACTTACATGTGTCTGAATAAATTGGCTAGTGATTGTTATTGTAGTTGTAGACACATAGACATTTTTAATCCGTTTACTTTTTCATGACTATTTACTGATGTAACAGTTTCTGAAGAAAAGGAAACTCTGCTTTTAAGGACATAATAGTATATGTATGTGCGTCTATGTCTCAATATATGAGCGAAAGCGAATATAATGCTTATTACTGAGAAGACGCTGAGCTAAAAGTAGCATTAAGCAGTGAATATGATCGTAACCAGATCATTTCTCTTTCCAAAGGAAACAAAAAAACACTGGAGATCTTGCAGCCTTTTCTTGCCTCACTCGCCTCCCCCTGTCTCTTCCTACCCTTCTTGTTGTTAGTGAGGAGAAATTGTCGATCTCTCGGTCCAAACTTGTGGGCGGTTGACTGCTTGGTTCCTACTACTATACCAGTTGTGTATGAAAAGGTTTTAAATTTATGAATGAAGGGAGAGTAACATATCATGCTGTGGGCGATAGTGGCGGCGAGATGACGTGTGAAAAGGTTTGGTCGCTCGTAAGAAATAGAGGAAGACAAACACGTAATGAAAAATGGTGTATAATTTGGTGATCAGGGTACACACGTGTTCTTTCCTTTGTGGTGTGGTGCGGTGTGTGTGTGTGTGTGTGCGCGTGCGTGTGTGTGTAGGCGATCATGTATCATTCCATGAATTAGTTATGTAGTATATTTATGTTTTATATTTCCCCTGTTCTTTTTAGTGGTGCTAGTTCATCTGTGTTTATCAGTACGTTTGTGGATTGATTAAGTTTAGTAATAAGTAAATCATATCTATCCTTATTTGAAATACATTTGCCCAAATTGCACTATTATCAATAGGTTTGTATGGTTCTATGCTATACACACAACAGCACACAACTAGTGTTTGTACGTAGAGCAATGGTTAGTAGCTTGTCTCTGAAGCTATTGTTAATCTGCATTTTATTACTCATCGGGTGCTCTGTCATTGTCGCTTAACTTAGTATCGGTGGTTTGTTGCTATATAAATGAGTTGATTCATCATCAAACTTTATAAATTTGGGTGTATTTAATCTGGTGCATAACAGTGAGCATCTTTGTGCGTGAACGAATGTTTTTGTATACATGTGTAAATTCGGAGTACCTGTGGTTCTACTTTATTAATAAGCTTTTTAATACTCTCAAGTATCCACTCGTTTACTGCATTTTATACTTGAGTGATAGATAGATAGATAGATAGATAGATAGATAGATAGATAGATAGATAGATAGATAATGTATTGAGCTTAACTTGTGCTGGGCTAAAATAGTGGGTCCCTACTGCACTAAAGTTGGCTTGCCATAAGAGAGAAAAAGAAATCAAGATAAACTATATCTACTAGATATTTGGTCCAGGTAGATATCTCGGATTTTACAAATACACGAATATACTCATACTTGGATTATTATTTCTTAATATTTGATGTGAAAAATGCCAAATGGTCAATGGCATAAACATACAACTATAACAAGCCACCGAGAAAGACCCTTAGACTGACAAATAAATAGTTGTTAGAATTGGTATCTAAAAAGCTTCTTTTTTTTAAATCCACATTAACTTAATTGAACATGATATCTATATTTCTGTTCCACGATCTACTATCTTTCAGGTAACTTCATAATTCTATCCTCCTAAAAGTTTTTATCTAAGTACCATTTCCAGTTTTCCAGGGAAATTTTTCACGAAGAAAATTTTTTATAAACTGGTATAAATAAACCAGAATTCGACGTATAAAATTCCCTTCCCTTCCCTCCATATACACATCATTACCGTTTTGGGACGAAGACTGGCACTCATCACGATTAGTGATGGTTCATTTAACTTGATACATGCTCTTTTGTAAATTGTCAAATATCTATATCGTCCATAACAATTTCTGTTACGTTTAAGTACACATGGAAATGCAGCCCAGTAGTTTTTTTTTTAGGTTATGTGGAAGCGACACATCAAAAAGATAGTACAAACGACTTGAAGCTAAAGTTTTTCCCGTTTAGACGCTATAAATATTTTCGGCTATCCCTCGAGTATAAAACTGTTAATCATTCTCAGGTAATGGCTTAATTTTGTCGCTTCAACCATCGTGCATCGTTCAGTTAGAAATTACCAACATGAAACTTCGCTAACCGTTTTTGACACATTTGAGCATTCATAACACCTTCTCCATAAATATCACCATTTATGCTTTTGCTAATAAATTACATTATCTTAAAATAAAAAAGAAAAACAATATACTATAAAGTATTTATTTTCTTCCTACTTTAATGTTAGAACCAATAAACAGATAAAATGCCAATTTTGAAAAATTACAATGAACTATTTGTCATATAATAAAAAGTGATCTTTTTGAATGAATTTAAATTTAATGTTCTTAAACTAAATATTAATGCAAAATAAGAGAAGATTAGTATATATTTTGATACGCCGCGAATACTGTGCGTTTTACACTCCTCGAATTTGTAGGAAAATGCTGTTTGTTGTTCATATTTACGAAGCTTAGTTTGGTGTTAGCCTTCGGATGCACATTATGACACACTCAGTGGGAATCGACCTCTCTATTAATGTTCAGTTAAATTACTTCACTAACACTTAGCGACGGTGAGGCGTCCGTATGTTCTGTGATGTTGCTGGTGTGAAAGTCTTCATACGAATCATATCAGTGTATTCGGAAATTAATTACGTTTTAATACAGTGGATATAAAAAACAAACAGGTTAAATTTATTCAAATATTATTTATTCCACGTTTAAAGATATTTGGGTTTTTGCAACTTCTTTGTTTATGAATGTTTTGTCACTGAAAGCTGTTCACCTGATAGAAACAAATGAAAATCTCTTGGTGCTAAATCTAGTGCGTATGGAAAACGTGGAAGAAACACTCATCCTAACGACTTTATTTATTTTTTATTTATTTACTGTTTATTTTTTGCAGGGTGTGCTTTTGTATCGTCATGATAAATAATGACATCTTTTCTGCTTACCAAAGTAGTGCACTTCTGACGTATTGCTGCGTTTACTCAATCAAGTTGCTGGGAATAAACGTGTGCAATGATGGTTCTTCCATGTTCCAAGAGATCGTAGTAGATGACAAAGTTCATATTCCACTAGACACAAAGCAAGGTTTTCTGTGGATCGAGTTCTGATTCGCAGCGCTTTCTCATTTTGTGATAACCACTGTTGCTTTTTTGTTTTTTGTTAACAGGCAAATCCCATTTTTCATCACCTGTAGTAATACAGTGTAAAAATGAAAGGTTGGCATTCCTGACTAAAACACTATTGTAAAAGATGGAACGTTGTTCAATTCTGAAGCGAAACCCCAGGAGGAATCTAAATTCCCTCTTTGAAAGTTTTCCCAATTGAACTCAGAAATGCACCTATAAACGATACACTGTCGAGTGGAAGAGATGATAAATTAATTCACTGTCTTACCATTCAACGTTGGTTTCGCTTTGGTTGAATGACGCATAATTCATAGCGGTGAAATGCGTAATTACATTTCGAAAATCCTAAAATTTCTTCATTATTCGTTACGAGCAAAATCATCAAATAACAGAAAAATTTTAGTTTTACGCCATTTTTTATGAAATAGATTTAGTATATCTTGCAATCTACAATTTCATAAAAGATTTAAATTCTTAACCTTTTGCGAGCACGCACGCAGGAACACATACACACAAATAGAAAACTAATTCCACCTTTTACTCACACAGGTGAGGATGTGCAGGTAGCATATACGGCCTAGTGGGTTGCATTTACTTCGCAGTAATGCCCTTGGGGAAGACATGAATCTATCTTTTGTCCTTCACATTAGCTATTTGTTCAATAGCAGAGTAGATTGAGCTTTGTAGCCTTGGGTTGTACTCAGTTTAGCAGAAGGACTATATTGAATTCAAAACCATGGAGAAGGCGAGTAAAAAAAACATATTCTATCATCTCCCCCCAAGAAATCATAGTAATTCACAGATCATGGTTCTCCACTTCTTTCTTTTATTATTAAATAAAAGAAAGCAGTGGAGAACAATGATCTCTTATGTCTAAAGTACATGATATTAAAAATATGAACGTGAATATAATTATACATCTATATATTAAATGCGAATGTCAGTGTGTCCGTATGTCACACTTTTTCAACTTTACTTCTAGAGGCCGTAGCCGAACTTATATCATTTTGTACTCAGGCCGACTTCGTGAGCAAATTAAAAACATTCCCGGTCGGATCCGGACCCGCAATCCTGAAATTTTGGATTCCCAACTTTTCATTACTTACGATTGTTTTCGGCGTTTTTTTTACATGATTTTTGCGACGAATTTTTCTTGTACGGTAACAATTTTTATAACTTGAAAATAAATTTTGGAATAATCGAAATTAATTGCGAAATCCAGTGAAAGTCACCCATGAAATAAAATAAGTATTTGTACGAGAAGTAAGGACTTACGTACATCAAATTGACTTTAAATTTAGTTGTGACGGAAGAATTATCGTTGAACTTTTAAAAGGTAAGGTTGAATATTAATGCAATACTTAAATGCAGCCATCGATTTTGAGTTCTTTTATAGTTTATTGTTACCTATTGCATATACTCCCCCTACCTATTTTGATGAAGGTCTAATTAAGAGCCCTCCGCAGGAATCAACTTAAATGCCGCCCGATAGGACGGTTTTAAGCAAGTATATATATATATATATATATGTGTGTGTGTGTGTGCGCGCGCACGCGCATGTCTGTGTATGAGAGAGAGAATATAAATAGTGTAAATGGAGAGTATGTAACTTTATCAATTAATAAGCACACACATACTCACATACACACGCGCGCGTACACAGACTCACATACACACACGCGCGTGCATATACACCCACATACACACGCGCGCACGCGCACACACACACAAACACAGTGACTGAAAGCTCCAAATATAAATACAAAACGTTCCTCTCTTCGTATTTGTCCATGAGCAGGTGTGTTCACGACTGCATACTATGTATATATCATGTCTGGTTTAAAACATAAAAGAACACGTCAGTTATATTATTAACAAATATACACGTGTGCGCGCCCTCACCCATATATATATAGGAGGTGGGTAACATGAGATATTCCTTCTCTGTTCTTCCCATGAGTCTTCAGATAATCTTTTCCACCCTTACATTACGCACAATTCAATCGCACACATATATTGGTGACACTCACATATTCTTTGTGTATTTATTATTTATGGTAAACGTACATATGCAACATACAGGCGCAGACATAATCATCATCAATATTATTAGTTGTAGCATTATTAGTATTATTATTTACGTACAGCGAACAAATCTGTACAAATAGGTACAAATCATGCTTATAATTTCATTTTGTGAATTTATACTTAAATATAAATATACAGATACGTATTTGCTGTTTATGCATGTGTATTACGGTATAGAGAAGCTTACACGCGCCTCGCGAGTGTTATCACCACGTATTTATATTCGCGGCTTATTTGTCCCGTCTGTGTGTACATAGCAACACGATACAAACATTTTAAGCCTATCACCCGCTTCGTGAGTACTTGGCCTCGTTGTTCGCTCACTCGGTTAGACTGCCAGATTGTTGGCCGGTCGATTGGCCGGGATAGGGTAGCATGATGCGTCACATGGCTTAAAAGCCCACTGCTATCACTGCAGGTCCCTAACTACTACTACTTAATTTCAAATACTATGCATTTTGCTCTCATAACTCGGTAGTAGATTGATTTCTTGATCATGATATCTGGGTTTTGCTAAAGATAAAGATTTCGCATTTCAAATCTATGCAATCGGTTTAAATTGTTTCAAATTGGGGCTTTTCCTAGAGCAATCAATTTAACACTTAATTGTTGTTCCCGCCACCAACAAAGGTTTGTGAATTTATCAATAAGTTTTGACACAGTTCTGGTATTGATGCCGATAGAAATTGTGTGACTCTACTAGACTTACTAAGGCTATACAAAGCTTATTAAAGACTATATTACGATTACGACATTCTTTCAAAGTGCTGCTTTTACATTTTTAAATTTAAATTTAGTTTTTAAAATATTGCTGAATCACTGAAGCAATATGTGTGTGTGTGTGTGTGCATAAGACTTATCTTATCGAAAACAAAGCGATCTGGCCGCATTTTATGCACATGAAGCAGCTTATATAAACCTGTCAGAAAATATATGTACATAGCAGCTCTTTTTCGATCAGTTCTTATATTTTACATTACAGATATCTCTTTATTCATTTCAAAGCCAGGCAAGTTAAAGGAAAATCTGCGAATCTTCCTTCCTAATCTTGAAAATTTGTATTCAAAATATTTAATTCGAACACTGACCATTGACATTGATGGAAAATACACATCTTCAGCCAATAAAGTATTTACGTAAATATTCATCTTCGAACATATCTATATGCAATGACAAGCATTAACGTATCATATCTTATTTAGATAATGAGTGTGATTCTTTTACTGGTCTATCAGAGGAGTACAATTTTTAGTCCATGGTCGGGTATTTAATGGGATGGTTAAGTACATTATACTCAGTTAAAGTGAATCTTATACTTAAGGAGTATTCCATAATAATGACCGTATGTCAAAGTTGGGAAATCTAAGGAATCTAAAGATACTCATGTTCACTAATTGACTAATTGACTAAGTTTGTGGATTCGAAAAATGATACTGATGTATATAAACTTTTGTAACATTTATCAGGTAAATATTATTCGACAATAACCTTTGTTTTATACAAAATAGAAGATGTATTGCCTCTTTAGTGCATTTGTGTGTGAGGATATGTGTATCACAATCGAATGAGCAGAAATTGATTTATCGAGTTATCTGTGATTTTTGCATATTTACAACACAAAATCTTTTTTCTTCATCCATTTATAATAGATTAATTAAATTAATTTGTTCGAAGTCACCTACTTCTTTATGTGACAGAAATCCATGTGTATATACTTAGCAATGTATTCGTGTCGGCACATGGATTTAAATGATATTGCTGTCTGTGTACGGCCACGTTTAGTTTATGATTGTGTATTCCTACGGGTATGCAACTGCTTATATGTACATATATAGAAAGCATGTATATATTTGCGTGTGTATTCATGTTTAACTGATAAGCCGTATTGGGTGTGTTAGTCGTCAGAATGTATATGCTTAATTTAGCCCAACACAAAACCACAATAATGCCGCACCTAGCATGGATTGAACTCTCTGCGCTACAGATGTTCTACAATGAATATCTGTGATGTAGGCGCTCTCTTCTGTCTATTGTATTTGTCCGTAGTAAGAACAACCTGATAAATAAAACTAATACTTATGAGATTATTATAAAAACATGACACCAAAAATATGCTTTATTCTTTTTGTGGGACAATGACTTAACTGTTTATCAAATTTATAAAACTAATCTTCATCCTTTACGCATATGCATTTAGTTTGTATGTTTTCATACAATATATAAATTTGTACAATTACATTTAAATACCTGTATTCGTGTAATTACTTCAAATAGTTGGAAATAAACAAACAGGGTTATAGAATTGCTCCGTAACTAATGCCTTATCGTAACCATAATCGACACAGGAAGCACAATTACATCGTTGGGTAGAACATTTTTCTACATATCAACCACCATTGGCTATGCATTTTCACGAGCGAGTAACAAGAGCCAGGATACAACGCGCGTAAATGTGTCACATATATCGCTGTCTCTACTTCTGAAATATACTACCGACCTCCTAATTGCGTTTGCATTCTCTATTTATTACCCATAAACGTTCAACAAGCGTTAGTGAACCGAGGACTTTAATGACTTTTACTTCTCTACTTCATTTTCATTTTTGTGTTAGACATAATTTTGTTAGACTGTCGCAACGCAATTTAGGATTGTTGGCGGGACGACTCAAACCCTGTTGCCATAGTAACAACCTTTGCCTTTGAGGTCTTTGGTTAGTATAATGGTATTGGTGGAAGCGTATCTAGCATGTTTTTCATATGCTTCTCTGTGTTTGCAAACAAATATGTTTGCAATATTGTCTTTGCTTAATCATGCATCTATGTTTTAAAGTATCAGTGTTTTTTTTTCTTCTACTAAGTATGCATAACTTCATAGGAGAGAGTGATTTTGAAAACGTGTACGAGTGTAGCTACGAAACTTTTAGTATTGTGACATGAGGTTCGTGAATTTACTTAAGAAGATAAGATTTGATCATTTTGTTTAGTAGTATATGAAAGAACCACAAAATCAAAATTAAACAGAATGAAGTGCGGTACAAGATTAAGCAAAGAGTTCATCCACACAATATGTTGCAGTTTTTTTCTGCTTCTGGGTAAAATGATGCGCGCGAAGTACGAAACATTTACAGTGGTAATTTTAAGTTTTAGTCTAGTGCAAATCGAATATTTACGCTCTTATGTATACATTGTAAAATATTAACTGGTCTGAAGCCATTTTCCCAAATCAGCGTACATCATTCATTTCATTTTTGTGAGCTGATGGATTATGCTTGCTTTGTTTGTATAATGCATATATGTATATTGTAGTTGCGCGCACACAAAAATATGAACACATATACGTATGTTTTTATGTGCGAATATGTGTGTATCCGTATACACATGCGCGCGCACACACACACGCATACACACACACACACACACACACACACATATATATATATATATATATATATATATATATATATATATATATATAAATTTAAATTAACTTTGAAAATATTTTCCTTATCTACATTGTTCGGACTGTTGTCCTCATCTTTACTGTCCCACTCACATTCAAACAATGTATATAGTGAAAATAGTTACAATAGTTATACAATATCAGAATTGTAGAAAACTCTTAAAAATATTCAAAATAATTTTTTTTCTAAGATATTGGCATTCAGATTTATGTTATCTTTCCGATCTTGAAATCGGAAGTTAAAAGTGAACTATCTGCAGTTGAAAATTCCCAGAATTCTTCTCAGAATTATTGGGTTGGCTGAAAAGTTATTTCACTTTATTAAGTAGAAATTTACTTTAACTGAACGAACTTTATAAGCAACCCAATATTATCAACATCTCGCCGGTTACATATGAGGTTCGATGTAAAATGTATCTAACTTATTGGCTCCTCGTATAATCGTAGATTAAATTTCGGCGAAAGTTCTTTGAAACACACACGCATATATGGCAATAATTTTAAGATATATGTCTAAACTAAAGCGAATATTTAAATTGTACAATGCAGAAACATTGTTTAAGTGCTAAATGCTACTTTTGCACGAATCTATAGAGAGAAATCATATTGTTGATAGTAAAAGAAACTTTCTAAAATAGGAATAATCTTCTATAAATACTTAGTGTTTCTGACAAAGGAAAATCTTCAATTTTGTCGATTTCTCTTGACACATCTTTTTTTGTCTGAGTTATGTATATTATATGAATTAGTCTTCATATAGAAGTCTCAATACGTGTGAGTAAATCTGGGTCTGTATGTGTATTCCTCTGTAGGTTTACATCAATGATTATTCCCAATATCTGTGAAGAAGAGTTCATACAGCTACCCCTCTCTTTCAGTAGTTAAACCGGAGATGTAAACAGTTGCATAGCCACAACAATTATACTAACATCGAGACAGCGAAATGTTTCTGTGTTCGTGTGCATCTCACGAATGTGTACAACATCCCAAACTGAATACATCCCAAATATAGATAGGCGTCTCTATTCATTAAAATTATTACTGTAGATATATAATAACAGTTTACCATCATGCGATAGACAATTGGGGTTTGTCGTTTTATGTTTTTCTTTTTAATTCAATTGTTTATTTTGGTTATCTTTGGAGGAAAAACAGAATAACGTGAAGAAAAAAAGGAATGAGAAATATACGAGTAAAGAAACAACAAAAAAGCAGCAGAATACGAAGAATCGCTTTTAGAATTGGGTAGCAGTTGGAGAGAACATCATTTCGACTTTCTTACTACTTTTGTCTGTTCTTCCATTTTTCTTTCTTAATTGCGTTCCTCCATTTTGTATAGTTTTTGTTTTGTTTTGTTTTGTTTTGTTTTTTATATTCATCCACGCTTCTCATTTTTTTTAGTTTAATTTTTTTGGTCCGTTTTAATTTTTAATTTCTATTTCTTCAAGAACTCTTTTCCCCATCCCCGTCGTCTTTTCTGCAGCCCACCATTTCTCTGCCTCTGTGTCTCCCTTTTCTTTTATCCAGCCCAATTATCCATCTTTCTTTTCAACCACTGCTTCTTCCAACCTTTATGTATTCGTTTATTCTAACAATTTCGCTCTTTTCTCTCTTTCTCTCAATGTACCCAGCCAAATGTCTCTCTTTAAACCTGTCTTTTATTCACGGTTTTCTTTCTTTTTGCTTAATCCATTCCCTTATTTTCTTCCATGTAGAGGTGCGCGCCACTAGCCGTTCCATTCATTCATTTTCATCTTCTTACTGATTCATTAAATCTTTCTTCTTGTTATTTCTCTACTTTAATTTACATATTTGTTCTTCCTTTCCTACTCGCTTGTGTTTTTCCTCTTGCTTTGTAGCCAACATTCTTAGTCCACTCCCTCTCTAATTCAATCTCTGCTATATCCAGTCTCTTATTCTCATTTGGAAGTTGAGTATGCGCACGCGCGTGTGTGTGTATGGCTAACTGGATCAGACTGGGACAATAGATGTCTGCACGCGTTTATATGTACTTCCGCCCAAACGAATGTGTATACGTGTATATCTGTGTGTTTCCTATGTATTACGTATGCGTGTGACGGAAAGAGAATACATGGATGTGTTTCTATACGAGTTTTAATGAATTTTCTTTGAGTGTTAATATTCATCCATGCGGACTGTCTCTGCATGTGTTCTCCATAAGAACCAATGTTTCATTTTTAAGAACAATGTGTATGTGTGTGTGTGTGTACGTGTGTGTGCGTACGTGTAAACAGATCCAAAGATATTTTGTAAATCAAATAGAATAACATGTGCTGAATCCTAAACGTTCAAACAAATGCCGATGTATATGTATGTATATGACATTATATATAATCCCATGAGTGCTTGTATATGTACGAGAGCCTATATTTGTTTCATGAGTAATAAACATGTAACATCTTTTTTGTTATTTTAAATGAAATGTATTCATCTGTTCTGTACGCAAAAAAGGTTTGTGCACCCATTTAATCGCAGACGAAACTAAGCTTACAAAAGATCTATATTCATATGTATGACTCTTAGTGTGTTGATCATAAAATAATGGTATTGTAAATGCCTGTACGTGTGTTCAAATCTTAAACACATACGAATTTGTTTTTAACAGGAAATGTAACTACAGATTTTCTATGTGTGAATCTATGTGTGTGTGTCGATGTGTGTGTACGTGCGTGCGAATAGCTATTCGAGTAATGTTATGTTTAAATGATACTAAAAGCAAAAGAGCAGGAAAATATGTATATGTGATTGCCTGAATGTGAAAGATTTACTGGTTCATATACGTAATATTATAAATGCACACAAAACTGTAACAAAACTAGTTTCTTTTTTTTTTTTTTGTCCTGAATTGTGAATGTGTAGTCTTTGCAAGAGTAAACTTTAAAATCCATACCGATGTGTATTGGTATGTGTTTTAAGAATGAAGGATACTCTAGATGTATCGTGTGTATGTGTGCCTCCAGTCTGTTGTGATCATATGTTTGTGTGCGTATGCATGATAATCGATAAAAAATATTTTATATTAGTGTACAGAAATGCAATTATGCACAAATTTTCTTTGTGAATTCCTTCCTCACACCAAGTGTTTGATCATACTTTAAATAGGGTATAGACTATATGACTGTGCTCTTCAGTAAAAAGCACATAAAACTTATGCCAGTCTACATTTCTTGTGCGTGAATATTTTATACAATATTTGATATTTTGTACACGGCTTGAGGAAGCCTAATATATAGACACAGAAATTATATATCGGCCAACGCAAGTTTATAAAAAGCATTCACCCAATGCATTTCATGAATTCGCGTAGAAATGGAATCTTTAACGCCTGTTTGTGTACAAGCGTGTGTTTCTTTGTTGCGTTAATATAACGGGTTTGTATGTGGATCTATATATATCTGTATATATTCGTTTTTTTTCCGCAATATATGTGTGTGTATATATGTATTTATGTTTTACATTTGGCATATATCTATGTGTATATGAATATGTGCATGCTACTCAGCTGATTTATTTGTGAATTGGTGTCCTTATACATATGTATGCATTAATATTATATGCTTAAACGTGAATTATTTTATATTATTGCATATGTGTATGCATAGGCTAATAAGAATGTTTATTTAATATCCTATATAAATGTGTGCATGTATGTTTGTATGCATTTAAGTATCTCACTTATACTACGTATGTGTACCACTGCTACTTTATATGTATAAATATTTTTGTGTATGTGTTACTAATCTATAGTGTGTGCGTGTGTATGCATATATATCTATTTATTTGTGTGAGTCTCTCAATGACATAATATTTTCGTGTGAGTGCAGCAAAACGGCATGTATATGTTTGTATGAACACACCAGAGCCCGGCTGTAAAGACGAGTGTTCACATTTCTTGAGTAAAAATAATAGACGTGAGGCCATTTCTGGTGCAGAGTCATATTTTATAAACACACGCTTACGCGCATCCATAGTGTGCGCGCTTGCACGCACGCACACACACACACACACACACACACACAGATACTGACTGAAATGAAAACGTATATATTTCCCGGGTGCGTCTGTAAGTATATATGCAGCTTTCTCTTATTCAAGCATTTATTTATACACTGAGACATGTGACTCCAGATAAAGTCAGTGTCCTAGCCTGCTTCAGTACATGACCAAAGCTGGTATATGAACACATTGATTCTTTCACACATGCAGAAATAATCATTATGTAAAACCCAAATCGTAGAGCGATGCTAGTCTTGGAAACGACTTGACAGCGTTGTGAGTTCGGTCTTCGCACGGTGGTCTGATATTCTGATCTTTGTAGAGATTAATTTAAGCTTATAGTATAAAACAACAATAACAAAAAAAAAGATCATGTTAATATATAAATCAGCCGCACTCACTCACTCTCTCTCTCCCTCTTTCACAGACACACACAGACACTTAGACACACACACTCATAAACACACAGAGGCGGATATATTTTATTCTTAGTCACACACTTTTGCGCATCTACTTATCCAACTTGGAAATATCTACACAAAGTGGTGTACATGCATTCATATACGTAAATGTATATCATTAATCGTTCATTCATACTCGTTTATGTGTTTTGCGTATATGGAAGGGTAGTGAAAGATAGAATCATTTATATGCACAAGTGCAAAACATGGGTTAGATTTATTATTCGAATGTGTTAACACAGTCAATGTCTCTGTACTCACTGTTATATATTTACAGAAACGAGTGCATATCTGGTATTTACAGGTCAATGACCTCAAACATAATGACGAATTGTCGATGTATATTTTTTACCATTTACGTGTACATGATCGTGCATGCGCGTGTATGTGTGTGTTTGAGAGAGGGAGAGAAAGATAGAAACGAGAAGAAGAAAAGAAATAAAAATCCTAATAAATTAGGATGTTTATTTCTTCGTTTGGTACAATGTCAAAATAGCTGCGCATTTATGTGCATGGTCTCCATACAATATATTCATATAGATAAATACATATGCATATTATTTTCAATGCAGTGAGCTCAATTGTCATTGGGTAATTTACTATTGTCGCCTTGTGCTTGACTAGGTAAAGTTTAGTAATTAACATTATCAGATTTCTATGTGTGTCATATTTGTGAATCAATATATATCAAGGTTGTTCTCAAAGAAAGTAACAGAAATCAGTCTTATCTGAGTTATACACGTGGTTAGATAATTGATAATTTGAATAAATCATTCACATCCTTCCCAGTACCAGTAAAATTAATGCATAGGTACTTATTAAACTCAACTTATTCAGGTACAAGGCCAAAATTGTGGACCACTGAGTACGGATCAAACTCACTCCAGTAGTAATAGGTTGGGTTTAGCTTGCTTCCACTCGTAAAATTACTTCACTTTACTGTACAAAATCCAATCTATAATGTATGTAAATATATAATGTAATTCCGGTACCTAGAAATGTAAGATCTAAACTCAATACGTATATTAATATATAATTAAGTATATTAAAATAAGTAAGAATGTTAAGTATTAGGTTGGTGCAAAAATAATATCGTTTTTTGACGTATTTTTTAACGTCAAAAAACGATATTATTTTTGCATCAACCTAATATAATTCATGCTTTCATTTGCAGTGGCGTAGTGGTTGTCATCAAGGAAATTAGAATCAAGTTCAAATTCTAACTGAAGCTACTTGGGATGGATATGTAAAACTGTCTTTGCTCTTAAGCATAACAAGGACCTCGGTACTGGCATTTACCGATGGTTGACGAATAAATCTCAGTCAAGTCATAATCCTTTAAGATATTTGAAAGGAGATCGATACTAGAAACTTTGTCTTCTGAGATGATATGAAAGACAATAGTTCAGCATGGCAATCTACCAACGTCCAGGTTAAGGAGCAAAAAATATTTATTCCTACTCATTTGTGAATTCCGCTTGATACTTAATGACAAGTCACATTATGATGCATTTACTGAGGCTCGAAATCATAAACCACAATAGTTCTTCAGCATATATTTACTAAAAAAAAGTATGCTTACTTATATTCGAATAAATACGTCCTGTTAGACGAAAAATATTTTCTTTTTTTTTTCTTTGTTACGTTGTTCTAATGTCTCATTCCAGCGTTACATTTCTGTATTTCCTATATTTACTAAACTTAGATTGCTTAGAGACAGAATCAAATACAAACTATGGTGAACCACATTGCTTTGAAAATCAACATTCGATATTCTGACATGTTACTTGGGATCGAACACCGACTACTGGCCCCAATTTTGTCTTGTTCATATGGAAGTAAAACACACACATGCAAACATTTACAATAATGACTCGACTTTTAATTAGAGAGTTTCTAACTTGTAGCACCTTTTTTTGATTAAGCCTGGATTTTGCATCACTGTAGTATTTAGAATAAAAACGCTATGCTTAACGAAACTGCGGAAAACTCATTTTCATTATATTAAATGCCATTAGTAAAAAAAAAGTGAATAATAATCAGCCTCACTTATAAGCAAAAATATTGATTATTTTCGCCCTTTGTTTTATTCTTGGATAAATGGGCATCATTTATATATATATGAATTATAGACATGTTCTTTTAAATTGAAGAAAAAAATTAATTTTCATTGAGAAATAAAAACGGAAAATATTATTTATCATTGCGTAAAGAACATACTGGATGCTACATAAACACGCCTCTATCAAACTTTGCTAATTCTAAGTATTTATAAATTTACTCAAATAATTATTGATTATATTATTGCGTGTAAGAAATAATAGTATAATTAGACAATCTAAAGTAAAAATAGTTTAACTCGCACCTTTGGAAATAGAACTTTTCGTTAGCTTTTCGTTCCACACACACATAAATACAAGGAGTGCTGAAAGAGATTTGACACACTTCCTGTACACTGAACTAATGACCAAATAGAATATATTTTGGAATACCTTCGGGTCAAATACTTTTTCAGACAAGTATTATTACCTACAGTAAAATGATTGTCAATTTCGAGTTTAACAAGTTAATGAGATTGTTTTTCACATCATGGATGTTCTTAAACACTGTCTTTTCTACACATCCATAAAAGACACGCACAAATATCGTATTTATCCACTAAAAGAATAATTTACTAAGAATTTACTGATGAGTCCTCGTAGATGTACGGTAACCATCTAATTGTGCATGTTTATTTGTCCACGTAAAGAAAATGCAAGATATAAATCGATAGTTCAATTGTGTATTTCAGAAATTCTTCATACACAGAAGAGTCAGTATGCAAATATGTCAGCATTTTTATGTAAAAACCTAAACGTACCAATTTTTGTAGATGTTTGATGCTTTATAGGTTTAGACAGTCGTTTGCATGTTAAGTAAATTAGATTGTTTACTAGATATTTTTGTCATACATACATGGAAATTATGCTACAATGAATTGAGTGTGTATCTGTTGTGTTGTGTAGTCAAAAATTTCGTCTCCATTTTTAAGTAAAAACTTTTATTTTTAACGTCATCTCTTTATTGAATAAAATATTTACAGTTGTGTTTCACTGTATTCTCTATTTTTACTTTCATAATTTTATCCTCCGATAAAATTTTAAATATTTGAGCAAACAACAGCTTTGCATGCCTTTTGTAGACTTCCGATTATTTTTTTTATACTCTAAGAATTTTATGCAGGCAAGAATAAATGGTAATGTCAAAATACAATATTACGATGAATGTGCGAAATCTTAGACACGTATTAATCATTCTTACTTAGCAAAAAATCATACGGTTTTCTTTTTCTGATTGTTAACTCATTTCGAACGTTTTTCGACAACTCCTGCCTTCTGTTGGTCTGACTGTTAGAATCGCTTCATTTTCCGAAAGGGCATCATAGTAGTGGGTGTACCCATTCCTTCCCATCATATGACCTTCTTTGAATGAAGCCTGTAGTGGTTCATTTCGCTTGTCTTACGACCACTTATGTTGTTCGATGCTGTTGTCAATTAGATTCTTTTCATCACCTGTCAGAATTTGTTTTAAAACAAGCATTTTCATTACGTTTAAATAGCGAATCATACATGGAAATATAGACTGATAGGTTATTTTCATTTAGCTTTAATGCTATATTTTCTTCATTAGCTGAAACGCGTCAGACCATTCCAAGAATAACTAGAAGGAAAAAGATACACCCATGTGACGACAATACTGAATTGATTCAAGAAAGAAAAAACAGAAAAGGAAAAAATGGAAGGGAAAATACTAAATAATTAACAAAAACAAAAACAAAAAATTCTAGTTAACTCTTTCAGAAACTAATATCTTCGGAAAATTAAAAATGAAATTAAGGAAGAGAAGCAGTATAGATAGTGTGTTAAAATGTGGAGAAAAGGGTGAAATCGCAATAACATCATACAATAAAAACTACTATAGGACAAACGTCCTGGTCTAACAAATCACTTTGAATGACATTTCAACCCTAAACACACTAAACTAAAGATGCCTGCAGAAAAAGAACATGTACCAAAATACATCCAAGCATTACAACGTCCGTCTCCAAACGCAAACAATAATGGACCTACTGACGAGAAAATAAAGAATACTATTAAAAAACTAAGGAATAATAAACTGATGCTGAATTTTTGAAAATATTAGGTTGGTGCAAAAATAATATCATTTTTTGACGTATTTTCAACGTATAAAAACGATATTATTTTTGCACCAACCTAATAGCTTACTTTCTCCCTGGGTTCAATAACAAGTGGGGTTTATCTCGTATTATTACCACATCATGGTGTATAAATCAGTTGAAACAAATTTATTGTATAAGATAAGGAAATTGAATATAGAATGGGCCACGCTAGAGGTAGTTTCACCTAACACCGCAATTTAGCACAAGATCAAAGCATTAACCTGAAAAACCGAGTCATGTTAAATAGTCTCGTCAGATCGAGACTTTCATATGAATTTTATTCATGGCGCCAAAGCCCTTCACAAATATCTAAACGGTCGGCTGTATGCAACTGATTTCTCAGATAAATGGTTAAAAATGGTTTTGAGCGAGTGTTAGGTCATGTTGAAGACCACAATTTTTCGAACTTTGTGTACTCGCGCTACAGAACCACAAACAAAGAACTGTACCAAATAACAGAAACCACTTCACTTGAGGACGTTCAACAGCAGCAGCAACTAACATTGATATCACATGTAACGAAGAGAAAATGACGGCATAATTAAGATATTGACATTTCGTACTACTTCAAATGAAAGGTTAGGAAAGAAACGCCATCAATAGTGGAAAGAGCGATAACAGCTATTGGACTTAGGAAACCTTTTTCCTGAAAAATTGTTTTAAGAGAAACATTTTACAAATTTCAACCGACAGTATTAGAAACTGCTCGGTTAATGAATGCTGAATGTTTCTTTATAAGGAAACCGACTAATATTGCCATTGCCATGATGCGAAAGCTATAAAAATCATTAACATTACCAAACTAATATGAAAGATTTTCAATGTTTGATACCTCATGTACCGTCAGTTATTCGCAAGTATTGTCTTGATTTGGTCAATATGAGAGAGAGACAGAGAGAGTGGGGGGAGAGAGAGAGAGAGAGATCAGTCAACCTATTGGACAGTGGAGCATCGTTCAGCACAAAACAAATTTTTGCATGGTCGGTTATTCATGGAGACTTTTCCATAAATTGCTCAAGTCTCATTCCTTAAAATGAAAATGTTAAAGCTAAGATATACGCTGAAAATTTCTTGGTCAAGCAAAATTTGACCAAATATCCAAACCCAAAAATGTGTTTAAGAATTCTGTCTTGGTTGACCCGAGAACTTTCAATATCGCCTCACAATAAACAAAAATACACCAATTTGAAAATATATTATGACAGTTTTAAAAATACAGTAATAAAAAACAACTATCCATTTTAAATGAGGTTAATTAGAACTAAATTCACTTTATGTCACCTTACGAAACTGAACGATTTTTCATATTACGCTGGGTCTCTCCCTCACGCACACATACACATTCTCTTTCATCCACACACACCATATAACAGACATACATGCATATATATATATATATAAAATTGATTAAATCCGACATGTTGTTATTTTCAATTTATTTTGTTTAAACGTTATTTTTTATAGATACTTTTATTCGAGTAAAGTAATTAAACAGTAATTTTTATCTAACTACATCTACTGGCCTGAATATTCGAGAAATCTTGTCAGAAAAATATGCGCTCTCCGGCAGGATTCGAACCTGCATTGCCCATGGGAAACCGTCATTGAATCCGACGTGCCTAACCGCTCGGCCACGTATGATTTAAAGAAAGTCCGAATTGAGCCTTTTGAACACACACTGTCGATTCTGATGAGTATCCACAAAAAAACAAAAAAACAAAAAAAAAAGTTTAAACAAAATAAATTAAAAATAACAGTATAATACTAACTTTTAACATTATTTTAACCGCTGCCAATCTCTGACACAGACACAGAGACACACACACACACACACACACACACACACACATATATATATATATATATATATATATATATATATATATATATATATATATATATATATATATATATATAAGCGATTGACAGTGATTAATATAACGCTTAAAAGTTAGTATTATATTTTTTATCAGTGTTTAACAATGTCATCATAATATTGACGTAATAAACAAGAAGTAAATACATTTTTCCCAGAGAATAGTAAAAAAAATGTTTTAATAATTCCTTAAAAACTTAATTACTAAATTTCAGGTCAATTAATATCCAGATGCTTATTTTAAAAAAAATCTTGATAACGTAAAATATTATGTAGGGACATTATCTTTAAGTTTTACATGTTACAGGCAAACTGGCAGAATGACGACAGAAACGCACATTTAAACTAGACTATGAATGTATTCTTGTTTCAGTACATAATTCACACACACACACATACACATACACACGCGCGCACTCACGCTTAGAGATAGCTAGCTAGATGTTAAGCAGAATCAATAATTTCGTCATGTTTTCTGTTCGATATATGTGATTAATACACTGAATTATGTGTTCTAGCAACAAAGAAGATTCTATATATATATATATATATATATATATATATATATATATATATATATATATGTATGTATATATATATAATATATATATATATATATAATATATATATATATATATATATATATATATATATATATATATATATATATATATATATATATATATATATATATATATATTCACACATATCACTTCTAAGGTAAATATACAACCCCTACTAATATTTGTGCATTCTGAAGATATTTATACATATACAATACTCCATATACTTATAAAATACTTATTTAAAATACAAGGCTAAAGTAAGGCGTACTATGGAATTGGAACTTTACACGTTAATAATGGTCTAACAGACAAACTTCGTTATTTAACAGACACCTATTACTACTACTGCTAAAACACACGGTCACATACACGTTTGCATGTATATTTTATTAATTCATTATTACCATATTTTTCAATATATTCAATTAAAAATACATATGAAATATGAAACTCTAGTTATTCTTTAAATACGTTACTGGCTCATAAGAGAGCAAAGCATTAACCTAACTATTAAGCTTTTCGACCCATTTTGGCGAAAGTGCATAAAATTGTATAAAATATTATTCTAATCCAATCATTAATATATGCTTGTGTGTACGCGTGTGTGTGACTGCATATGTGTTTCACCTAGTTGAATGTTGAGGCAAGTGTATGTAACTGTGTGCTAATGAAGATATTGACATACGCCTGTGTTACTTGCCTGGACGTAATAATAATTGTATTTGCCACTGAAGAAAACCTCAGTAGAGGTGATGGTGGTGGTGGTAGTAGTAGTAGTAGTCGGGAGAGGAGTAAAATTTTATTGCTTCTTATTCACGAGAGTGCTATGCAAAAATGCACCGACACTCAACGAAAAGCCGTCTATATTGTCTGCTTGCATTAGTCTCTCTTGTATGCTTACTGCTTTAAGTTAACGTAAAGAGCAGGCCTTCTGTGTGTGTCGGCAATTGTAATGGAACGTTTGTATGTGCTACTTCCTCTAACATCCTTACAATCTTTTTTTTTCTTTTTCACTCCATTTCTCTGCTCCTAAACTCATTTCTCTTTCTCAATCTTTCTCTTTGCGCGCGTGTGTGTGTGTGTGTGTGTGTGTGTGTGCGAAATTGCATCCAATTACGTCAGTGAGTACGTGAGTATTTTTGTTTGTATTAACCTATACATTTATTGCATTTTTGAAAGTGTGTTGATTCTTTTCACCAGTTCTCCTTCCCTCTGTCTCCTCTTGGCTCTCTCCCGGTCTCGCTCTCTCTTTCTCACCCCTTCTTTCCTTATATATATATATATATATATATATATATATATATATATATATATATATATATATATATATATATATATACACTATGAGATATTGAAATGTTTTATTTAGTCCGACCAAGAAGGGGTTATGAAAAATAAATCTGATGTTTGGACATTTAGATTTTGAGAAGAGAGTTGGTTGAGTTTTCAGCACACACACACGCGCACACATACAGACGCATATATATATATATATATATATATATATATATATATATATATATATTAGGTTGGTGCAAAAATAATATCGTTTTTGACGGAGTTTTTAACGTCAAAAAACGATATTATTTTTGCACTAACCTAATATATATATATATATATATATATATATATATATATATATATATATATATATATATATATATATACCTTCTTTCTGACTTTCTATCTCACTGTTTATTTTTTATATATCCATATATTCTTGTTAGCTTAGATTTCTCTCTCTTCCTCCAACTCAGTCTTTCTTTTTGTCTCTCAATATCTATTAGGATCGCTGCATAGTTGCATATTTCCTTCCAGTGCGTGTCGTAGCGTTCAAATTCAAATAAAAACCAGTATTTTGAATGCTGATTTTTAAGGTTGGCAGGCCAGCTACATTTTGATGATTAGATCAATATGATATCCCTAGTCTCTATTTTACCATGTGCCAAACTGAACGGGCGATCACTTAGCGAGCGGGTGTATGTATACTCTCTCCTCCTGTTGTTGTTTTTTTTTTTTATTTGTTCGTGTGTTAGTTCACTCATTGTCTTTCTTTCTCAGTGCGTCTAAGTACACAGAGAGTATTTTCTCTGTCATGTATCAATGCTTCTATCCAGAGGTGTGTGCTCTTGTGTATGTGTATGTACATTCTTTAAGATTTTAATCATTGAGTATGCATAAATATATTTCAAGGCAAATTGAAAAAGATATATACCGAAGCATATACATAGAGAAGCGAGTAATGTATATGTCTATATCTATTTCAATGTAACGCCTGCTTGGTGGTTGTGTTAACTGCATATTTTTTTTTACACCGTCAACAGTGGTCAAGCAAACATACGAACTTCATTTGAAAGATTGGCGAAATACAATCTTCATTTCTAACCAGTTATGCTATACTAAGAAAATTTAATATTTCACTGTCCATATATATATATATATATATATATATATATATATATATATATATGTGTGTGTGTGTGTGTGTGTGTGTCTGTGTGTATTATGCGAACTTACAACAATGAAGCGCAAATAATGTAGCATAAATTAACAGAATTTCTTACACGTATACGTGCTCTCACTTTCTTTCTCTCGCGTATACACGCGCGCGTGCGCAAGTGCATACAAGCAGATACGCACGTGCGTGCGTATATACATTTATTTTCATAAAACAAAATAACAGTGAGTAGACGTACGTCACTATGTGTTTATTCTATAGTTTGAAACGATTTTGGAGATACGTGTTCTTCGCATAAACCCTTTCGAAGAAAAACGCGCGTTTTCTTTCGCATGTGCACAAATACAAAGACAATATCTTTAAGAAAGAATATGATGTTGGACGCGCACCTATTCTATACCGATGGTTTAACAGGTTAGTCTCACTCGCCATTTTTAGTGAGTTCGATCCTCACTCTTTGCTTAGTTTTATGGTCCCGTATCATACTGAGCGAAGCGAATATGAAGGACTTCACATTGTGTTTCAGCTTCTTCAATTTGAACTAAAGTCGGGATTGTTGGAAACACTTTATTTATGTATATCAACATGAAATATTCGAATTTCCATAATAAATTTCGATGAAAGATGTATGAATAATGTGTGCATGTGACTGTATGCATGTATACAATTATATGTCGGTTGCACTTATAGGTATGTACTCCCAAGTACGTCTATATGCACGTATACATTACGTGTATATATATATATATATATATATTTGTTTGTGTACATGTTTATGGGAGAAAATCGATAGATTTCTATTTCTTTCTCTTATATTATTGAATCTGAGTGTCCATCAACCTGTCCATCAGCCTATCTGAATCACTTCTTATTTGCGCATTTATTCTCTTTAGATAGGCAGAGAGAGAGAGAGAGAGAGAGAGAGAATGAGAGATTGTTGGGTTTTTTTCCACTGCTACCGCCATCCTCTATATAACTTTCTTATCTTTCTCTCTTCCGCTAATTTTTCTGTCTCATTCTCCCTACTTGTTTTTGATATGATTCTCAGTTTAGTTGTTACCATTATATCCCAAGATTACGTGCTAGAATTTTTTTCTTTTTGTAAAAACAACGCACTTTAGTTTAGTTTTCATTATTCTTTTTTTTTCTCGTTTTTCTTGTTTACGCTTTTCTTTGTTACATTGTTTTTATCTTGCACATATATTTACCTACGCTTTTTTTTTTCAGTCTAATTAATTTTCTCTTGTCTTTCTTTTTTTTTTTTTTCACTCTTGTTCCTATTAATTTTGTAACTAAAATAATCATTTTTCTAACCGTTCTGCTATATTCGTCTTTTATAAATAAACTTCTCAATTTCCTTTAAGTGGATCTGTTTCGAATGATATCTTACTACACTCCTGGTTTTATTTAGATAAGTTATCTACTTGTCAGTATCTATCACAATCTATCTACATCAATCTATCCCACTCTGTTCATATCTATCTGCTTGCTATCATCTATCTCCTCCCGCCATTCTTTCTTTCTCTCTCTATTTCTTTCTCTCTTATAATTTCCCTTTATCTATCTATGAGTAATTAATAAAAATACAGCTGTCCTTTCAACTTAAGCAGCATATTCCTCCATACTAACTCTATAAAAACCGGCTTCATAACTGTCTGACCGCGCACACATGCACTGTCCCCTGGCTTCTTGTACAAGTATGTTAATAACCGACCGAACCATAAATTTTGTCTTGCCATGAACCTAAGTAAGCGAGCCAGTGTACAGTAGACCAACATTTGACTATGCCCACCAGGTTACACTTTCTTCTATATCTTCTCTGTTATTTAAGCTTTAATTTGGGTGTCTTGGTGTTTCACTCACCGGCTTGTTTAACTAACAACCACATTACAGTGAGCATGCATATACTTGTAAGAAAGCTCATCTATAGTTATTAATTTTTTATCGTACATGTATCGATGGAAGCATATACGATGTAAGAAACGTTTTACTGAAATTATCCTATGCATACAGGTGTATGCATTAACTGACATATATAAGTGAATAGGTAAATTATAATGCACTATATAAAGATCTATTGATGCGGATATCTATTAGTGTCTATATAGATATTTCAGTCCTAGTATGTGTATATATGTGTGCCTGTAACGTGCGTAAGCGTGCAATCGCTTTGAGTATAATCATTCATACATAAATAGGAATGTCTACAGTGGCTTATGGTCAAGACAAAATGACAGGACTTGTTCTCATTTGGCCAACGTTAGAGAGGTGATAACTAAGGTCCACCAGGTTCTATAAGTAATTTGTGCCCTTTTACCAGACTCATCGTCGTCGGTATCCAATCGTGTAGCGCAGAGCAATAAAGATATTGGGCTGCCCATTTGTTCCTGGTAGAATCCAAAGGAAAGGGTTTACCAATATAGTAGTACGCCATCCAACTGCCTTAGTTGATCCAAACTAGATATGAGTAAAGTTTACTTCTTACATTTTTAATCATTTCACCATAATTAAAGCAATAAAACCACTAAGACGCAAGGGGTTACTGAGAGTAAAAGAAAACGAGAAACCTCAGTGAAGAGAATAAACTAGAAATGAACAGGATTTAAACAGAGGATGGTGATTGACACTGCATTTCAATTATTGAAGATCGTAATTTATTGGAAAGCATGAAGTCAGAAGCGACTTCCACGGGCGAGAAATGTGAGAGAAGGAACTAGTAGAAATTACGACTGTATCTAATTATTTCAGTAGTAAAATGATGAAATGTATTTGCCAATCTACGCTTAAATTAGGCTTAAGTCGATGCTCTAAATAGAAAACCTCATTAGAACAATTGTCATGAAAATATTTATGGAAAAGACACAGAAAAGCTATGTTACTGCCGTGGGAAAGTGAATGAAACCGTGATACCAGTTATTAGGTTGGTGCAAAAATAATATCGTTTTCTCCCATAGTAACATATGTTAGAAAACGACATTATTTTTGAACCAACCTAATAAAAAACGATAACATTACAGATTATTCTGAATTTTGTCAACATTTGGTTTCGTGTCTTACAATATATACAGTGATGTCATGTAAATTATGTATATAAATACATTAACTTAAATGGTATTTTCGTTTATACATTTTATTACCGTAATATTATATAGGAAAAAATATCATAGGAGGAGGTGCGAAAAATTTCTCGTCTTGACCCATTTCACAGAATTGAGCGTTATTTTGTTAGTTTAGCTGGAAATATTGTTCCGTTGTATTGTAACGTACTAATTTCTATGATCCTTGTGCTTATTTAAAATTTGTTTCAGATCATTAACTGACTGATGTTAACGGAAGGTGTGGAATTTTCAAATTTTGAACCCCAGACCGTCATTTACGGAATTCTTTTTCGTGCAGAAGAAAGCTCTAGATTATATCTAAGTGCCCGTCATATTCAATTGGGAAAAACTTTTAACAGAGAGATTTTTGTAACCCAAAATACAGGACGATCTAAGAAGCCTACAACGGCGTTAATTCTTAAAATTGATTAACAGCAGTCATGCTTGCCAAAATAATTGAATGCTGACCAGAAATAATATGTAATGAACATCTCCAAATTGATTTTACAGAATTTTCATTAATCACGCGATATGTTTCCGAAAGTCTTCTCATTGTTGATGAAACGTAGTTACACCATTATTACCTGGAGACCAAACAACAGATCACGCAGTCGGCACTTAGGTTCTCTATCTTCTTCGTAGTTGCGATATGATAAAATATATTTTATTAAAAAGAAAAAAAATATGTCGCAGCTCATACAACTGCTTAAGGGTAATCACTTCTAAGGTTAGATGTTCGAAAACTTCAGCTTACAGTGTCCTCAAATACAACTAATGTCCTTTTGGAAACATCTGACCGATCGTGAAAAACTACCATATACAGGTATATTCACCGACTTTTGGTGAGCAATAAAAAAATGACAGTCATAGATATCAGAAATTATGCAAACTATTTGTGTCTAACATTAAAAACCGCTTAAAGTATTTATTTCATAAGCTTCATGACTTGCATAAAATCAGATTTCCTTAAAGAAAAGGCCAAAGCACGTTCAGGATGCCAAAGGTTTGGAACAAAGGTCTGAAATGATAAAGGGTGATACATCTGAATTTAACATTTTTCAGTT
>OZ010573.1:138116950-138156950 GCA_963932145.1 Acanthosepion lycidas | reverse complement strand
ATACATATATATATATATATATATATATTTATACATACATACATATATATATATATATATATATATATATATATATATATATATATATATATATATATATATATATAATGGTACCTCCAAAGATTCGCTAAAAATATGCATGCATGATAAAAATGCTCCAAACTTAATAAAAACAAGTTTTATCTTCAAAATCATTATATTATTATTCAGAGAAAAGACCAAAGAATATTTTGTTTATTAAATTATATTATCTTAATCCTTTTTAGAACATTCAAAATTTTTTTTTTTTTTATTTATTTACTTTTTTATTATGTTAGTGGGTGACCATAAATTTGTACTGGACATTTTAAGGAGAGAAAGAGAGAGAGAGAGATAGGAAGTTAGAAAAAGAGAGAGGGAAATGGATGAGTGTGGAAGAATGTGATGGAATTTTCAGTACAGTTGTTTTCTATGAGTGTGTGAGTATTTAAGCCGATGCTTGTAATAAAACCACTTTGTAGTCTTTATATCTTCAGAGACATCAAGAAAACCCACGCCGTGTCACTAGTCCCGTAATCTGGTGTCTTTATGGCAAGATAGCCTGACGGAGCCCATCCCTCTTCAGGGCAGTTTTGAGTTTTTCGCCTTCTAGACAGGTTGCCACCTTGAGATAGGAGAGCTCAGTCAACGCTGCCATTTAACCCAGAGATAAGTGGGGGAGAAAGTGATGGAGTTATACCTTTCTCGAGGGTATTCTTGTTCACCAATTTAGCTTTTCGAATCAATACCTGTTACAATACCAGCACATGCATAACCAAATTTCCAGTGGAAAAACAAAATCCGTAGACACATAGTTTTGCTTTCAAGGAAGTAATTCAAAATAATAAACGAGCTTTACCCCATATTCTCTTACACTTTTTAAAAATTTTATTCAACTGTTGTAAAAGTGCAAAATTTTAAGTGTAATTTTCTGAATAGACTAAACTTCGTTTGCAAACTTACCCTTACAAGAGAGTACATATATTCTTCATCTTTCCGAATAATGCATATTCAAACTGCAGTAAGACACACATGCACACACACAGATACACACACACACTTGTGCCCACACACGCATGCGTGCACGCACACACTCATACATACACACACCTGTAAGTGTAGACATGACGATGCAGTTACAGCAGACGTTTTACATGCTCGAATTTCATTTCCAGTCTCTCCCTGAACGACTTGGTGTCGTATCTCCGTAGACTCTTTGAAGAGCATAGTAAATAGAATCGACCGAAAATTTACAACAGTTCCATTCATAATTCTTTTACCCAGAGTTGCTATTATCAAGGCCTCCCCACTCCCCATTCCCCGTTCCCCGCTTACACTCTTCACCACCGTTTCTAGTTTATTTGCCTCATCTGCTGAAAAGTTTGCATTTGATGGGCGCACATTCGAAAACCCAAACATTTCGCAGACTTAGGATTCAATTAATCTTATTTTGTTATTTTTATTTTTCAGTTTAATATCCTGATTGCTTATCTGTATTCCAACCAGTGGTAAATACGCACATATCTATTTATGTGTGTGTGTGTTTCGTAGAATTTTGTGTGTAGTGTATTGAGATTAATTTTATAATTATTTTCTTGGACAGTACAGTTAATGGTAGGCCCATTGGAGGTAATCAATATTTGTAAAGTTACTGTATATAAAGTATTTGGCTTTGAAGAAATTTGTTGCATAAAAGAAAATAAACATTTTTTCTTTTTAATATAGTTGTGTTGTTTTTTTTACAGATATGAATAAACACTCATGAACATATTCAGTAAAAACAATGTTGCAAGACTGTAGGTAATATGTATAGTTATTAAAGTATACTTTATAGCCCTGTTACACTACATTGACCACTGTTTTGATTACACCATAAAATAAATAAATATTTATTTGCAACTCTGTATATGAACGTAATCACACGCATGTATGGTTGCTCATATCTCTTTATTTAATTCATATTTATAACTATAATTATACCTATAACTATATATATATATATATATATATATATATATATATATATATATATAGATAGATAGATAGATAGATAGATAGATAGATAGATAGATAGGTACAGCCAAAATGGATGCTTTTTTTCAAAAATGAAAGCAAGAAGTCGCTACTCCCTATTTAAAAATATTTACCAAAAATGACGGAATTACCCTATTCAAAAGAAAATTTCAGTACTTAATTAAAAAAATGAATTCATTAATTAATTAATTTTTCTTTATACTGAATACGTTATCTAATTAAAAATCTTTGGAGCAATATTTTTTGCCTCATGTTTCACCGCCGTACTTTCGATATCGCGTCTGTAGCTTTTAATTTTCTGGCTGTTCGTCCAATGTTTTTACAGTTATATAAAGAAAAAATGTCTGAAGATTAAAATATGTAATATCGAGTGTGAACATACAGAAAATTCTCAGCTTAGCTAAAATAATTCAATAAAACTGTAAAAATACTGTTTTTGTTATTTGGTGCTATAATAAAACACGTTATTTTCTTTCAGATTTGACAGAAAAAATGTACACTTAATATTTATTAAAAAAATACTTGTACTTTTTCAGTGCGATTTTGAAATGATCCCGTTACTGCTCGTCACAAGAATTTCTTTTTATTAAATAAAGACAGGTTTGAAAATTCCTAAATCGATAATATATTTGTCCAGAAATCCGGGAGATTGTTTACAAATCTGTGTTAAACAAGAGAGAACACAAGTTGACCGTTTATGACATTAATGACGCATTTTCTCATATTTAAATGGGTAATTAATAAAGTACTTATTTTACTTTTATTTATTAAAATAACCCGTTAAAAACGTATGTATAGACATCCTTTTGGACCTCCCAGTATATATAATATTTTAAGATATAAAAATCCTACATTATAGACAGCAGCTAAAGATATGTACATATATGTCAACTGCTAATTGAAATGACATTTTGTACTGCTCGCATTTGTAGGTAATGACAAGCACTGAGTTACTTACATAGGCATATCATATTTTCAGTTTCCAAGCAAATACTCTAATTTTTACCTATATATCATACCCATTTTGAAATTGCCTGCAGTCTCTAAAAAGAATAGAAAACAATAAAAATCACCTACAAATACGAAGGGGTGCTGACCAAGAAACTCTAACAAAAATTGATATGTGACCAGATTTTGGGAAGTGGGTTAGGTCAAGAACATGTTAGCATAAATTCCGCGATGAGATTAAATTAAAAAGTTAGATAAACTTGTACTGACATACAACAAAATAGCAACATAAATTCAGGAGCGTACATTCATACGCATTAAGACTTATATTAAGTTTTTTCGTAAAATAATGTCCGATTTTAGAATAAACCTTTATTCCCGAATTAATGTATTTAAACAATGTTTAAATAAGTCAAAAAACGAACTCTGAACATCTATACATTTCTGCCATCGAGTTACAATGTTGTTTATGCCTTTACGATAAAACTTTAAAGGTTTGGCCCCATTAAATCATTGAATGCAGTTTATGCATCCTCTTTGAAACAATGCTTGAAATGGTGGTAGTCAGTGAGCGAGAAATCAGAAGAATATGGTAGATGTAACAAAGTCTCGTATCTCAAGTCAGTGAGCTTCTGCAGTGTTATCCTGGCAACATGTGTCCGAGCATAGTCATGAATAGAATTGGACCTCCTCAATTACCTAGTACCAATTGAATGTGCATTTCATCCAGTTGTTGATTGTAAACTTCGGCAGTGATGCTCTGGTTAGATTTCAGAAAATTGTAATGGATAATACCAATGGCGGACCACCAGTCAGTCACCGTAATCTTCAGTTGATGCAATTTCGCTTTTGGAAATTGTTTAGCTGCTTCGTCATGATGAGGCCATTGAGCCGATCGTTTACGATTGTCATAAAGGATCCATTTCTTATCTCAAGACATTATTCGATCAAGAAATGTACCATTCGAATTTCGCAGATACAACATTCAGCACACTTCAAAACATCGAATATTTTGACTGAAAAATAAACATTTTTTCTTTTTAATATAGTTGTGTTGTTTTTTTTACAGATATGAATAAGTGCATGTGGATCCTATTTTATGAGTTTCTTCACCATGCTAATTTTCTTGAGATAGTCCGTCCGATATTGTTGAAATACAGACATTTCTCTGACACTGTTGTGCGTTTGGTTCGACTAGTGTCTTCAGATGTTGACTGACAGTTGTAGATGGACGTCTTCTACAACCTTGATCTTCAAGACTCGTATCCTCACTGTAGAACTGCAGAAACCAGCGTAGTACTATTCGATCACATGTGGATCCTTTAATCAATGTTCTATTAATGTTGGCAGCAGTTTCAGAAGTATTATGACCATGCTTAAACTAATGCAAAAAAGTAAACATCTTTTTTTTCAGGTTGAGGCGTATATAATGTTTTAAATTAAATTATGAAAGAGGTTGATAACAAAGTGGACACTTTAATCATTAGGAATGACGAAAGGGACACTTTAATCATTAGGAATGACGAAAGGGAGTCTTTAATCATTAGGAATGACGACAGGGTCTCTTTAATCATTAGGAATGACGAAAGGGACACTTTAATCATTAGGAATGACGACAGGGTTTCTTTAATCATTAGGAATGAGAAAGTGGACACTTTAATCATTAGGAATGAGAAAGTGGACACTTTAATCATTAGGAATGAGTAATATATTTTTGTGTAACTATTATAATAATATATTAGAACACAATAAAAAGGTTTTACGAACAACCTAATAATATATGTCAACTACATACGTTACAAATTACGTCTTTCCATCACTTTATCATGGTTAAAAACATTTATTTAAACAAATACTGTGCACAACGTTGGAAATATGACGCTATCTTTAATTTCTACTCCCCCCAATACGATAAATATTGGTTCAAAATCAGAGTTCCTTGCGTTTTTTACTTTTTAGATCGTTTCGGGCAATATTTAGATATGTATACGTAGATTTATTCAATGAGTATATACCATCTTGTCCCACCTCTTTTCACTATCTTTGAAGCAGCTTCATGATCCCATCCACTTAGAACGTAGCATCTTCTGGTTGATGAACTGGTGTAAGTGATTTTTACAGGCTTCCAGTGAATGAAAGATTACCATTAAGTGAATTTTCTAAGGATCAAAATACGTGGCAGGCCGAAGGTACAAGGTCAGATGAGTACGGCGGGTTTAGTAAAACATCCTGGCTATTTTCTACCACGTCTGCAAAAGACGTGCAGGTTGGTGTTGTTCTGGTGGAAGGAAACAACCTTACTATTGGTCAATTCCGAACGCTTATCATCGATTGCTGGGTCTTATTGGTTCAAGTGGGAACAGTACTTGTCTGAATTTAACGTCGGATTTTGCGAAATGATAATAAATAATGCCCTTCGAATACTACCAAATACACAGCACGAGCTTCTTCGGATTCAGATCTGGTTTTGATTGTTTATCAGTGGCTCATTTCATTTTTCCAAGAACATTTTCTGCTCCACATTGTTGGAAACAATGTTTTAAACAACCTTCATTCCATGTGCAACGCTCATGTGAATTACGTGATGTATCTTTGCAATGCCCAGTGTCGTGTGACCTGAATTATTTTTTAATCAGCATTTCAATTTGGTTGTCATCATCAACGACGGAATGTTATTTCAGATAAACGATTCCTCTTATGTACCTAGTGAACGACTTAAAAACATTAATCTCAGTTATAGCACCCTCTCCATAAATGGCACATATATTTTGTGATCTTTGTATAGTGTTTTTTTCCCCCGGAAATAATAGAGCATCAAAAATGCATCTTATTTTCCTTGGTTTTCGCTTTTAACGTAAATACGATTCACGATCCACGCACAAATTCTATAGAAAGATATATCGAAATATCACCATTCAGATATTGTATATATATGACATAAAGTTTAGACACGTGTGAAATGAAATCACTTGTTCAAACGTCACGAACTCTTGTTCCAAACCAATAGAATTTGAAAGATTTTACTATAATTACAAATATTAGGTTGGTGCAAAAATAATGACGTAATAATGTCATTTTTTGACGTAACGTCAAAAAACGACATTATTACGTCATTATTTTTGCACCAACCTAATATATCTAATATATCATTTTTTTATTAAATTATTTTTTTTATTAAGGCGGCATATATGTGAACATAGTAATGCCTCCATGTATGTAATCACACAAACGCACACAAATATATATATATATATATATATATATATATATATATATATATATATATATATATATATATATATATATATTATATATATATATATATATATATATATATATATATATATATATATATATATATGCACGAGAGAGTACTGTAAAATTTTCCCTTTCCAGTATCTGATCAAATGACCAAACATTAGAATTCCTAAGAGGGAATCTTTGGTCGGGCATATAAATTTTCAGCACTTTATCGCAGGTATAATTACATAAACGTCCAAGGAAAATACCTCTAAAATTATATATACGCAATTATTATTATTATTATTATTATTATTATTATTATTAATGTTCATAATATTGTAATCTAATCACCTGATCTGCATTTTTATTATTATTGGTGTACTAACAGAGGAGGTAGATATCAATAGTTTCTTTCAAATGTATATTTGTCATATTTATTTTATTAAATTACAAGATGCACTGCTTAAATCAGATATAAATTTAAAAAGGAATACTGAAAAAGGAATACTGAGTACTAGAAATTAACCATGATCCTTGTTGATTATTCAGTTATACTGGCGTGCAAATGTTTTGGGTTAATAACCTAAAATGATTATACATCTTTAATTTATTAAACAATTCAGATTGTTTAGCAGTATGCTTTTATCAGTAGTGGCTGGAGTCTGAAGATTAGAAAATAAGTTGTTCTATCTTCGTAGGTACAGTGTAACAGAAGATACATACTTTAAACAGCTTGACGTTGAAAAAAGGCCATCCAAAACTATTGGGCCAATGAAAGACCTGAGATGATAAAGTCATGATAATATGAACATTTCTAAGTATGAATAGTTCTATTTTATTAGCATGAGTGTAAGGTGCCTTGACAACTCATTGTAGTTGAACATTAGTTTGCCTTTTACACTAATACCATATCTATATCTTCTACTTAAACAAAGGTTGTGACTTTGAATGTGGAAATAACTCAACGAGAGATAGGCGACAGAAACAGTGTTCAAACCAAAAAAAAAAAGTTTGTTATTTCTGGAAGTGTTTTAAATAGAAAGAATACCGAAAGAGCACAATGGTTAGACAAGTGGGATGAAAGAAAGATTGTAAGAGTCTCGGTAGTCAATTCAAAATTAAATACCAGACAAGTGAGAATTGAATGCAGCTTTAACAGTGAGATTTCAGTTTGTAAAGTACGCAAAGTATTACGAAAAACAACTTGGACGAGCATATTAGCAGCAAAAAACATCTTTAACCAAAAAACATCTTTAACCAAAAAACATCAGAATAAAAGATTGAAGTGGTCAAAGGAACATCTAAAATGAGATGCTGGAAAATGACAAAACGTAATTTTTAGTGATGAATGCAAAATAGATTTACATTCTAATGCAAGAGAATACGTAACAAGATATACGATAGAAATAAATAATGCAAAATACACTACGAGGATGGTCAAATTTAGTGGTGGACACGTAATGAGCTATGGTTGCTTTAAAAGCGATGGTAGAATAAAATGGCCTTTTGTCAGGGTAAGGGCATTAAGGAAAATGCAGCAAATTGTTTTCTGGCCCTAAAAGAGCATAAAAAGTACTGATAGATACATACTGCTAATCACTTTCGATTTGGGATTAAAATTAACAAAAGTAATTAATATATCAAAGTGCCCCAACGCCAGTGTATTTTGCACCATTTTCTCTGTTTTTTATATCGTTTTCGTATATATTGGTGCATTATCAACTATCAATAACTATGCTAATAAAGACGTTCAAAGAGATAGGGGATGTACCGTAATGGAAATGTGAGAATAGGAACTGGGGATAAAGAAGAAGGGTTTAAACAAGAGAAAAAAGGTGAAATAAAGAAAATGAAAGACAAATAGAAAAGAAGAGGTGCAGTCGATGTAGAAAACGAGATTTCTTAGTGAATGAAAAAGAGAAACAGATCAACACTAGAGAAAAAGAGTATGGAATAGTGGGAAAGGGAGTCAACTGAATTAAAAACATATGTAGTGAAAGTTAAAGTAAATGTAAGATGGGAAAGAAAAGAGAATAAAAGTATACGACGAGAGATCAAAGTGAGGGTTAAAAAGATGGAATGGAGCGAGTAACTTTCTCATTCATTATTTTTATGCTGTCGTTATTTCATTCACAACATCTGCCGTTACTATGCACCTTCTTTTATTACCATTGATGCTGTCCCTCCACCACTATTCACACTTGAGTTCATTCATGACGCCACTACACCTTTCATGGACCACGGATACTCTTTTCTTTTCTCCTCTCTCTTTCTCTTTCAACCTTCTTCCTTTCTGAAGGTGTTCATGTACAAAAGAGTTTTAGATAAATGGCATACATGTGTAATGTCTACACGTGTCCGTGCATTTGTGCGCGTGTGCAGTACATGCAAGGTACATTTGTGCGACATTTGAATGTATAAGATATATGCATATATATATATATATATATATATATATATATATATATATATATGTATGTATGTATGTATAATGTATATTCATGAAAACGCAAAAACAAATACAAACAAGTGTATATAAATATACATATGCATACCTAAAATGCACGAATTTCGCTGAGCTTCCCAACACTCTGCGCGCATGTATACATCTATACAAGTATACATCTATACAAGTATACGTCTATACAAGTACCAAAAATTTAAATATGTGCACCTTATGAAAATAATTTAAAATTTACTCAGATATGATTAGTGCACTTCTACATATATATCTATGCGGTTCTCTAATACTCTAAATACTCATACACACTTCCAACTTTGCCCAGCTATTAAATACAAGCATACACTTTCGACACTAATCTTTACACAATAATAAATCTATTTAGAACCACGTTTACGCACACACTATTTCGAATTCACGAACTTTTGCAGATTTGTGATGGGCGCAAAACACATTAATGTTTGCCCGTATACACGAATTCACTTACCTGCACTTATGTACAAACCTTAAATATATATCCATCGCACAAATACAACTGTAAATTTGAGAGAGAGCGAGAAGATATTGAGTATATTTGAATGTATCCACCGCTACGAACACACGTACATATATATATATAAGACGACACAATCTCCAGCTGGCTCCACACACTCAATTTCAGTCACGCAGTCACACAATCGCATGCATCCAAGCTTTATCTCTTGCTAAATCTAAATTTTCATATGCAGTTGTAAATTCCCTAAAGTATATGATAAAGTTCACATGATGTGAATTTCAGATCTTACTCGGGAATTTGTTCACGCTTCAATCGGTTACCTTGTAAGATATATGTGTTTATATACTTTTGTGTATGTGTAATTTCGAGAAAAAAACACGAACAATTCAGCGTAAGCAGACAGAATCATTCGTACTGACATGCATAATTTCAAGTGAATGCATTCTTATATAACCTACCTACTTATAATAGACATATACAACAGCAAATGTTAATTTAACATTAGATACAAATTAGCGTGTACACACACACACATACATACATACATACATACATCAAAATAGACTCTATAAAGTTTGATAACCTCTTTTCACCGTTACCGCCTAGTAGTTATTGGATAATGATTTTTCGACGTTCATATCATACCTTTGACAAGCATTTTGTTAAGATATTCATTGATAGGAGAGAGTGCAGAGAGAAATAGAATCATGGCTTTTTCTAGTATTATTAGATCGAAATGAACACAAACAGGTTTAGCTGAAATTTGAATTTTGTTTGCCTTTTCTCTTTCTCTACTGGCAAACAAATGAAAAAACACATTCACACACAGAAATGGAGAGAGAGAGAGAGAGAGAGAGAGAGAGAGAGCAGGAGAGAAGAGATTTATGCCAAAACATATACATACAAATAAAGATTTTACATGCATGCCTACACCCATTAATATTAATTATTTATTATCAATAAACATATATCAACACCCGACACACACTGCGCTCATATATATGAGGCACTATCCAAACCATCGTATATTTTAACCATGAAAAATAATTACTTCTAATACCTACTTTCCACACACCACTTGCAAGTCAGCTCTTAGCCTGCTATTCGTATACTGACTCATAAAAGTAATGCTCCCAAAGGTAGCAGAAAATGTCACTACTTTATTTCATATTCGGTTCGTATGCCTTGTTCAGCTCCCTCAAATTTTCATGTAGCAGCTTATATATATATATATATATATATATATATATATATATATATATATATATATATATATATATATGTATGAGCAGATGTACACTCGAAAATATACACAAATGGAATTTCTCATTGATACAATAACTACTGTACTTCATACATACCTTTCATTTTCAATTTTTCAACTAGCACACACACACATACATAGTGGAACAATATCGATTCAAATTTTACTTGGTGTTTGAAGGAGTTGCATAGTATCCCCGGTCTCAGTGGTAATAGGATTTTGAATGCTGATTTTCAATACAAGCAAGCTTTTCCGCAGCATAATCTTCCTATTATCATTGTCCTTTCACCAGCTTAAGTATGTTAATATCTATTGTAATACACAACACACGCGCGTATGTGCGCACGCACACAAAATACGAATGGATGCATGGTTAGATTTGCACATATCGATTGTTACTGTTATTTTATCTCTCATGTAGCCACATTTTTTTTTTTACAATTTCTCTAGTGAAACAGTCATGTATGTATTTAAGTGTTCATATCATTATAAATCTGCATATAAAAGAAATAATCGCATAAAGTATCGAACGCACGTACACAAATTGTTGTTCAAACGATAACGTATCACTTTAATAAATGCCGATGTATGTATAAATCCACATGCTCACACATATATGTAAGTTTTTACAGATACATATATACCGTAACACAGATATGGATATTACGATGTGTAGACGTAAATATAATGCATATAGTTGATAAGAAGTAAAAAAGAGAATTGTAGTTATATGTCAAGTAGGACGGAGATATGGACACAGGCAAAAGTTATTTTTTCTTAATGCGTTCATATATACAATAATCGTCATATATTCTTACATGATTATCCCCTAACAATATTTAATGACAATTTTAACAGAGTGTATATTGTGTCTTTGGGTTCAACCTAAAATAAGGTGCCAAATTAATTGCAATTACCTATGAATTTAATTCGGGCATCGTTGTAGATAATAATAGAAGTAATTGAATTTGTATTTTTTTGTATTGTCACGGTGAAGCCTTGTAGTTTTGGTAGAAAGGCGGAGAGCGACAGGCCACACAGACAGGTCGCACAAAAGGACAGGTGTGCTGGCAAAGAAAGAAACGATACTAACAAAAGGATCTGCAACTTTATACTTACTTGTCTACGAACAATGCTTGCGCATATACAAACAAGCAGACAGAGACCGAGACACACAGACACACTGACAGGTGCGAGCGTAAATTCTTGTAAAAGAGACTAAGAAAAACACTTTGATATACGTAATGCGTGTGTGTTTGCGTGTGTGTTTGTGTATGCATATATATATATATATATATATATATATATATATATACATACACAGACACACACACACACACACATATATATATATATATATATATATATATATATAAAACAAATGGTATATTTAAGGAAGAAAAGTCATGAATATCAGAGACATACTGTATTTAAATATAATCAGTGTAGACACAGGTATCAGTCTTTCATTTAAACTCAATCGTCAGGCCAAATACACGCGCGTGCGCGCACACACACGCACACACACACACATATATAAAATGAGAGAGAAAAAGAGTGAGAGTGATAATACAGATTAACAGCTAAACAGATTATTTTTTCTAATTTTGTTTACTATCAGTTTTTAAAAGTCGAAATTGTAATGAGAATCACTAATATACCAATATGATTAAAAAGATTATTTGTTGTTTTTATTTTTACTTTTTTATAAAACCGCGATACTTAAGAAAGTATAAGTCAAAAGTGTTTTATTAAGTTATTTTTATATAATCTTACCCATGACTTATAAATCAAGCTCTAGAAGTTTATTCCCCCATTAACAAGAATAATGGTATCAGTGGAGTCTAATTTTTTTTCTTTTTTGACTAGAAATTGACGAGAAATTCAAAACATTTTTTTATTTTATGCTATCATGAAAGCATACTGTTATACTACCCACTAGTTAGATATTTAAAAAAAAAAACTAAAATAATACGGTTTAGAGCAAAATTAAAGAAAATGAAAAGTTGGATAATATTATTACGCCAATCTTACAAGTAAGGAAGCTCTAAATACCTAGAAAGCCAACATACAAAGTCTTTTTACGGGAGCAAATTAGGAAACTATAAATCAGGCTCAGTAGTCAAATAACTTATTGAAGAATGTTACATGGATAGTAGTAAATTATGTTGTATAAATATTTGAAACGTGTACAGCTTGAAAAACAGCCTACATCAATGGCAAATATGCAACTAGAACCACTACGCAACCCAATATATATATATATATATATATATATATAGGGGGTGCTGAAAAATTCTCACCTCACCCCAAAAAATGACCTACAATCATGCTATTTCACTTTTATTTTTATTGTTGTTCACTACTCAGGCTAGAGAGTTATTGAACTTTTGGTGCCTAAATTCGTCTGTGTAATCGTAAATTTGGTTTGCCTGTAAGTCACATGGAAAAGTATATTCCAGCTGTTAATACTAGCAATAATAATTATAATAATATAATGGCTGGTAGTTCGTATCCAAGGATGCCTGTCTACTTGGGCGACTAGCCAATCCCTATTATCGAAACGTCTACTCAGGTACAATTATATTGGTTCAACACTCACAGAGCACTCGTGTGGTTTATATTGTAACCATGCTAAGCGAACCTTAGTAATAGTTTCGGGGAGAGAGCGCATTAACTGGCGTGATCAACAGTCTGAACAAGGCCAGCACAGCTGTCGATAGTTGTACTAATACTATTAGAACTACTCTGATTTTTTCCGAATCCTTATTTTTCAATAAACAGTTCCGCTGTGTGGTCTTTTCGTCTTTCATTTTCCATTTTCCTTTCTTCAACCAACTTCTTCATTTGTTTTGCGATAGGCTAAGTCAGGATTCCAACAAAAGCAGAAACCGTCCTTGAAAAAAAAATTGGTCTGCTCCCCAACACACCACTTTCAACTTCAGGAATATTCCGTAATGCAAAAGATATGTTTGGTTGGGACATTTTTCAATTCAGTATTGGAAGTTAGATAGATGGTTTTATTCAGCTGCTAATACACTTAGGGTGAGGTCTTTTTGTTTCACGTTGGTTTATTTTAATTTTACTTTATTTAAGTAGTTTGTGGCCGTCTAGGGTTAAAGCGCTTAAAAAAGGTGAGTCAACACTTTGGAACTGGGAGAGTCTTGGAAGAAAAATAAAGAGAATTCCATCTCTTGTCTATCTCAGTTTGTATCTCTACATATCTTTCTCCCTCAGTCTGTCCGTATCTACGTAAATATGTCGGTCGATCTATCTCAGTCTGTTCTTATCTTTTTTTTTTATTATCTATGCATCTATTTCAATTTGTTCATATCTATCTAAAGATAATTCCAGAATCATTTTTCTTTCTTTCTTTCTTTCTTTCTTTCTTTCTTTTTTTCAGACGAGCTCATACACGCGGCCATAAAATATTACCTTATTATTTTCCTAGTTTAGTTACAGAAATATACAAACACATATACGCACAATTTTACATTTTTCTATACTTTGTAAACACATAATAATCAGCAGCTATATCGTTCGTTCTATCTTACATTTCCTCTTTCTCTCTCTTCTCTCTTTGTAGGAAAACTGTGGACAAAGACTTAATGTATATTCTCCAACAAATTGAAAAGTTTCTTTTCTTATTGTCTCTCTTTCTTGATGCCTTTCTATGCATCTGCGTGTGCATGTGTATGCGTGTAAGTGTAAACATTAAAAAAAATCTTTTCATTTTGATATTAATTTTAATGAGCAACATAATTACAATTTTATTCTAATATTTTCTGTCACTTTTTTGGAAACTTCATGATTCCATGGCTCCTTTTTTATTTAAATGTCTAAATAAACAACTGCTCCCAGTGCATTTTGATGTCTGCCAGTGCCTTGATCATTATTTTTTTCTTTAAAAGAATTCTATAAAGACCGGTATAAATGATAATCAGAAAATGCACTATATGCAGAATACAAAAATGAAGAAAAACAGTGATTATTGCCAACGATTATGTCCTTTCTCTCGAATAATTGCAGACGAGTTTTGTCTATTGCTACTTTCAGTTGGTCTAAATAGGAGCATTACTTGCCCAAATCAATTGTTTCGTCTTCCGAAATGAACTTAGGGACACCTATTCCATTCCAGGATATATACCTTTGAATGAAGGTTTGTATTTGATAACGTTTGTTGTGATTCATTTCGCTTGTCCTAAGATATTTGGAGTTCTAAGGTCTACCACTAATCCATTTTTCATCTCCCCCTCACAATATATTTTAAAAAGAAGGCACTTTTATTGTGTTTGGTGAACCACACACAAAAATACTGCTCATTAGATTATATTCGCTTACTTATGGTGGAACTTGTGGCGTAGCGATTATTGGTAGAGGAAATGGAGTCGGTGAACGAGTTCAAATTCCATCTACAGTAGATTTGATTTTGGTGTGCAGGAGCTGATCCCCACTTTAAAATAATCAGAGTAGCCTGAAGTCATCTGCATTAGATTGTCATATCATCCTCAATCAATACTCACAAGTGATAAGGAATAAGTAACAGTATGGAAACCTCATATCAAACTAACTTACCAAACTGATGCAAATGACTTTAAAGTTTTTATTAGGATATTTTGAATATATTGGCCAACCACCGCCATCATAAAACATTGATCATTGTCAAGTAATGTTTCCTTTTGACCCTATTACTCTTAACCGGCCGCGAAGCACTATTCTGTGAGAAATCTCGAGTACAAAACTTTACATTCTGCTTTTGATGTATTAAGTCATTCACATTTTTTTTTATAACGTGCTTAAATACCTCTTTTGTGCAAGACCTATTTTTATCTTTCATGAAATAAAAAAAAGTACGATATACCGAAAATATTTCACCAGTATTAGAAGGAATAAACAAAAATAAGTCAATTTTGATATATTTTTAAATACATTTTATGCACGTTAGAAAATTAATTCCCACAATTTAATTGCTGAATCTTACACCCATGAGAATAATTGGCAGAGTGACTGGGTTTTTATACATAATATTTTCTCACACATAATTCTTTTTATTTCATGTAGTGGCCAACTGTATTTTAATGCTTGTTATTTTGAGAGCTTCGATTAAAAGTTTAAAAGTTTAATTTTATCAATGGGGAAAATTTAGTAAGATTCCTTAATTATGATTTTGTTTACATCAAAAAGGTGATAAATTCTTAGTTTAATAATAAAAGGGCGAGAGGGGAACTAGCAAATATATTTGTCATATATTTCGAGTATGAATACAATATAGATTAGCAATATGTCTTTATTTGTTTGTTATTCTTTTTGGTTATTGATAAATATACAGAGTATTGTTTTATATTATTCCGATGAGAAGTCGAAGTCACTAGAGTAGATTTTGATCTTTTGTCATTGCGACTGAAAGTGTGCGCTTGCCTTAACCTATTATAGGTAACAACATTCATTCGGTATACGTAAGGTTTAAAATGAATTTTAAAAAATGAAAAAGCTTTTTTGAAGGTTTCATTTTAGATTTAATTGAAAGCTAAAGGATTTAACATGTACTATTTCCAGTAAACAAAATCCACTGTGGTGTATTTCAAATAGGAATTATATTGATCGTAATTGATTTTTTTTTCATTAAAATCAATCAAAACGACCATTTTTGCCACATTTGTAAACAAAAGTTAATTCTCGGTTTTAAAAATTTTGCAAAAGTAATATATATACACAAATATATATAGCAATTTTCCAAGTGTAGCTTAGATGTGGTACAAGGCCGAATGTAGGGGGCGCCCAGTGAGGATCGAACTCACTACTCAGTCGTAATTGTTCTAGCGAGACAAGCTTGCTAACCATTACACCGCCTCGGAGTGCCCAACGCATTATTTGAGAAAAGTGTGTGTTCATTTTTAATATGTCAACATATTCAAAATGAAAGCAGACTTCCTGGACATACTTCGCAGTTTTAATATTTTACGAAGATTATTCTCTAAAATACTACCCATACGCGTGTATAAGTCAAACTTTGATTTGAAAGCAATGCATTTGCCACATGTATCAGTTATATCAGTTTTTCCTATAATCCAACAATAAATTACGCTAACAAAACAAAATATTTTATGCTATGTAAAATGCTTATAATGTAATTCGCTAAAAACTCTTGTAACGTAAAGACAAACGGCTGGTCAGATTTGTAGCTTCGAACATGAAAACGAATTGCTTGCTAATTTATTATTACCGTTTACGCATTCTTCATTGGAATGTAGACTTAGAAAATATTCTAATTATTTAGAATAGGATATTAGTTTAACATTTCTAACAAGTGAATATATTTGCGTGTACAATATTAACTTTTTACCAATGTACTACAATAATTCCGGATTTTGACCTGTAAATATTTTTCTTAATAATTCGAATTATGCACGCGTATACCGAGTTTCCAAGCGTAGCTCAGATGTGGCATAAGGCCGAAAGCAGTGAGGATCGAAATCACTACTCAATCGTAATTGTTCTAGCGAGACAAGCTTGCTAACCGTTACACCACCCCGACGTGCTCTAACGCGTATAACATTTATATGGTCTACTAAACCAGAGGTCGGCAACCTATGGCACGCGTGCCAAACGTGGCACGCCAAGCAATTTTTCAATGGCACGCAGTCATAAATGACATCACGAATTCCGAACCAATAACTACTACAACGCAAAGAAGATATTTAGCTGTTTCAATTTTAATATATACTAAAGTATATATACCATATATTACCGTATATATATCGATTTTATCAAATTACTTACAAAATATCAGTCTTTTTAATGGTAAAAATATTTTTTCTTAAAATTTTCTCTTTTGCCCATAAAGTTTTATCCTTTTTAGTTAATACTTTTTGATATAATTAAAAAGACGATTTTCGTATTTATTTATGGAATTTATTGTAACGGTGCAGCTAAATTTATTTTAAAAATATACTAGAACAAAATGGACCTTTAATTTTTTGCATCGTAAGCGAGAATATACCACTGTACTGCTAGAAAATTGTAAGGTCGTCTTACACCAATCTTCAAATTAGAACGGTCTTGTCTGACTTGAACATCATTATTCGAAATAACTGGGTTTTACTCAGGTTCAAACACTGATTACAAGCGCCAGTGGTAAACAGGAAACTATCAGATACAAAGCAGACCCTTTAATATAGATCGATCGATTTTAGTTATGATTTTGGTGTCAGTAGATAAAGGATAACCAAAAATCAGATTCCCGTTTAACCGGAAACGTTAATTTAAATATAAGATTTCAGTTACATCTTCTACAAGGTCAAAACTTAACCAGATTGTCTTTTAGTGATCTTAATCTAAAGTGCGGAAGAGGGGAAATGAAAAACTTTAAAAATTCTCAAGTGCTAAACTGCATTTTTATGTACATGACCTTTTACATAGGAAGCTCTCTCGATCAATCAATCTCCCACTCTCACACGTACATGCTTAGGCGTTTTATTTCATACGGAGCGCGACAAACATGTACACATCCATCCAGTCAGAGCAGGCCATCATTCAGTGAGTGCGAAGCCCTTAACTGCTTTGCTGCTTTACTGCAGCCCGTCTGGTCCCTTACTCATTATGCTCCCGCCATTCTCTTCTACTGTTTCTATTTTCATTTATGTTCTCTTTTTACTCAAAAGAAAAGTCCACCATTTTTCCTGAGGATCCCCCCACCCCCCTCCCTCTCTTTCTCACACACACACACACTCTCTCTCTCTTTCTCTCTCTCTTTCTCTTGTTTATTTCATTTTTTAAAACTTTGTCACACTTTTCCTTCACTTCGGTCCCGTTTTAATATATTTTATTTTTTAACGCTCTTCATTTAAATTATTTTTCTTATGCGTTTTACTTCTGCTATTTTATTGTTTATCTCTATATATTTCTATAGATGTAGATTTTTATTCGTGTTTCCACTTTTTCGTGTTTATTTTTATTCATTTTATCTTTTCTTTTTTTTTTTTTTTTTTTTTTTTGAAAATTGTTTTATCTTTTTTTTATTTTTTTCCGGTTTTCTATGGTTTGTATTTTCCATGAAATTTATTTTCTCCTTTTCTATTTAAATGTTGTTCCTATTTTCCTTTTTAATTATTTTTTTGTTTGCTTTCTACTTGCTTTACATTGTCTTCTTCATCCTCCGATCTTTACTCACTACCTTTCTAATTTGGTGGTTTTGACTATTATCTCCTTGGCGTAATGGTTAACGCACTGAAAAAGTAATAATCGTGAGTTCATTCTCGTTGGAGTTTTCAAACATTTAATTGCTTTCTTCGAAATTTGACACGAGATAAGCTGTTTCCTTTGCCATCCTCCTCCTCCTATTTAAGTTGATGTCTTCTTCGCTCTACTGAGCGTCGGCGGAGTCTTCTTCCCCCTCCTCTTCTTCTTCTTCTTCTTCTTCTTCTTCTTCTTCTTCTTCTTCTCATATCGCTCATTCTTCTATAAAATGTTAAATATTAGGAATGATTCACGCACACAAAACACGCACATATACACGTATAGATGCATACAGATGCGCCAAAGGGAATGCATATGGAAATATAATAACACACTGGCAAGCATGAATAAAGATACACGATCACACACGGGCACAATTACGCATTTGTACTCACGCTGTAACAGATATACACCAACATACACCGAGACTCAAAAGAAAAAAAATACACGCGCATACACAATCATAAGGACACAATCATACAAACACGCATACGCGTACTTACTCATGCAGACATACATTATTACGTACATACACACGCCCCACCCCACACACATAAGAATATATTCTCTTGTTTTTCTGCTTTTCTTCTGCTTCATTTTCTATTACCTTATCGTTTTGTTTTCTTTCCTTCTTCCTGTGTACATTTTCTTCATCTTTTTTATTTTACATCTACTCACTTTTTTGCATCTCTCTTTATTCACAAGATCCAAAGATCATTCCTTTTTTTTTATTCAACTTCGGCTCTTCTCTTCCCGACCGCTAAGCACTCCTTTTATATCACTTTCTCCAATGAACATGAACTCAGGAATACCTATAAGTTCTTCTTCTTCTTCTTCTTCTTCTTCTTCTTCTTCTTCTTCTTCTTCTTCTTCTTCTTCTTCTTCTTCTTCTTCTTCTTCTTCTTCTTCTCATCCTCCTACTCCTCCACTTCTACTCTTCTTCCTTCTCCTCCTCCTCCACCTTCTTCTTCTTCTTCTTCTTCTTCTTCTTCTTCTTCTTCTTCTTCTTCTTCTTCTCATAATAGTAATAATAATAACCGCAGTTCTTTTACTGATGCACAAGCAATGGATTGAATTTAGAAAAAAAAGCGAATAAAAATAAAATAAAATTTTAGAAGCGTCAATCCAAAGTTAGTAATATCTACGATGTTTTTTTTTTTTCTCCATACAATGTCCAAACAAATTTTCATAACATACAGAAACTTTACTCCGTAACTATTTATGGAAAAAGCGATAACAACTTTTTTCTATTGAAAGGAGTATGCAGATATTTACTAAAATTTTCTTAGTCTGGTACAAGGGCATAACAATAGGGCATCCAGTGAAAAATAAAACTCACTATATAATTGTTAGTCTTCGAGTTAATAATTTCTGTTTCGGAGGTATCCGAAAAAGTAATATATACGTTTGAAACCACTTTAAGACTAAAATTCATTTCTGAAGTCAAAAGTTCTCAATGAGAAAAAAAACTTGACAGTTTAAAACGTTATAGCAATAGCTAAACTGAGTATTTACTAAACTTAGATGAATATAGTATAAATACTGAATAAAGTTAGATTATTTGATAGGAATATTGTATTGTGATAATTTTCTAAGTATTGTAAATCTTAAAATTAACAATCACATTCCATTTTTCACCTAAACTCCAACACCAATAGCTGGCTCCAATAGGATTTTAACAACTATTTCAACCACGAAGCAAGCTTCATCTTCGTTATATTTCCAAGCCGTTAAAACTATGTTTTATAAGGGCAGTTTCAAGACGACTGTATATCACAATTTTTTACATGCACAGTTCCAGCTTTTCCATGATCGGTTTCCTATTTATAATATTGGACACAAAGGGATATACGGATACTTGTTTATTTATTATTTATTTTCGAAAAAAATATGTTTTAAATGCATTAGTTTCGATATAAACACTCCAGTCATTAATCCAAAAGTTTTTTAACGCTGAAAGTAATGAAGAAAACAAGAGAGTGCTTTTTAGCTACGAGTTCAAAAAAGTCCGATTAATGTAGCAACTATCTCTTCTGTCTTTGTAAATACGATAAATATTGCAACTATCTATTCTATACTTTTCTATCTATTCTGTTTTTGTTTGTTTTTTCATAATTATTTAGTGTTAGTATTACTGTAGTATTAATTATAGCATTCATTATCATTCTTTTTCCTGATACTTATTTTGATATTTTAAGTCGTCATTTGGCTAACTTTTGAACACTGGAATCCAAAACTCGTTGGACAGAGTAAATTTTATGAAAAGAAAGTTAAGGTCTCAAAAGCAATGTACCCTATATATCATCGGTTTCATTTAGATTAGTTAGGGTACAGTAACGAGGATCACGTTTTTTGAGTTTTTCAAAATTGAGGTACATATCTCAATCTTCATTTTAAAATAGCCTATTTATGAAATTGTTGCTGACTACAAAACGGTGTTTTACAATAATGGTCTTAGATTAATTTTCTTCAACTTATCGTAATAAGACAGCCCTCTGGTTTAGGACCTCAAAACACCATTTTACCTACTTAAAGAAACTCGCTTTTGTCACAGCATCAGCAAAATAAATGATGATTATTTCAAACTCATCAAAGGACAGTTCCTTTGTTATTATGATTGAGAACATTACTCTGGGTTATAGTCCTCATGCTAATACATATATTTTGTAGATGATAACCTAATAACTTGTATAGTTTTCAAATTTTTGTCTCTGACATCATCTGATTCACAATAGAATGTAGACAAGCTGGAACATTGATCACTGTTTCAAATAATCTTTTTCTTTTTAATAGGAGAGTGTAGTGAAACTCACCAAATTGGTACCTGAAAGGAATCTTGATACCCTTTGGTTTTCAATTTTCTTTTCATTAAATTCATTCATGTATATTTAATGATATATTTACTGGCGTAAGATTGCATACATGCAAAGTGATCAATCAAAAATTACTTAAAATCGATTATATTTTTCTCTCTGGAAATATACTGCTGACCCAAAATTTTATGAACAACGATAGATATAAACAATGCTAACTTCAAGAACATCCTTCTGCTGTATTGAATGCCACGGTTATGGGCAAGAAGAAAAGTTTGAGTGAGTTTAATAAATATTACATTTGTATGATCAGAAACTAGAGTATTTTCAAAACATTGTTACTTTTGGCAGCGCTCTCCTCGTTGAGGCACGGCGGAGTAATGGATAGCGGCTCGGACTGAGGAATTGAAGAGCCGAGTTCTTATTCCAGTCGAATCAATTACATTCACTTACGTGCTAATACCCTTGGGAAATGTATGATTCCTCTTCTCCTCCCCACTGCTATGGCTAAATAGCAGGACATCCCGGGTTCTATAGCCTTGGATGGCAACTGGTCTACCGCAGAAAGAAATGTCGACATGCTGCGGGGAAAAAAATCTGCCTCGTCAGTTATGTATCGAAAGATACATGATCGCCTACGCATGGCACATAACTGATTGACTGTTACTTTTGGAGATCTCACGTTCACTTGTGAAAGTAGCTTGGTTCTAAGAGAGAAAAAAATTACCAAATGCATGGTTGCCAAGACTTGTGAGACAATTACGAACCAAAAGAAGCTACTGTGTTACAAATTGCAAACTGCTTAATGAAGACGAAGAAAGGAGTATGTCACATTACACTGTACATATATCCTTGCTGAGTATTGGAGTTGCGTAACAACAAACACTTAAAATACTAATTTCCATAATCGAAAACCATTTCAGTTTTCATTGAAACGGACCCAGTCTCAATAAAAGAAAGTTACTTTGTCTGATGAGTTTGGTTTTCCCTTGAAAGTGGACTACATCCACGTCGTTATTCTTGCGAGAATATAGCATCCTATCATGTACACGAAGTTTCATAGACTCTATACATATATATATTTACTAAGATTAGAGTAATCTACAATCTCTAAATCGAGCTTTACAAGGCAAGCCTACTAACTAGCGAACTATTGCAGGCAGCTTACATTGGAGTAATGGATATATTTTTCCATGGTTTTAATTTTGTATGTATGTGAATTTGAGTGCTTCCATGTATATAAAATGTATTCCTCTCAACGGTTCTGGATGTAATTTTATGCACCAGTGATTGGCAGAAAGTTCTTCTTTTCATTTGATTACAAATATTTCTGTATTTCAAGGATGCCTATTGCTAAGTAAATTTATAAATAGCTGTATGTATGTGAATATGAAAATAGACAAATTTTTATTTATGTATATCATTGTATTTATATGCTAAACTTATGACGTGTTTATGGTTCAGTGTGTACATTCTTATTAGACAGTGTATGTTGGTAAACATTTACATGTATATGTAGGTGGAAATACCATATGTGTTAATTCACCCGCCAAGTCACGTTTTTCGCTTCGTATTACGCACTGCAATGAATCAGATGCTTCTAAAGCCGCTTGTAGGTTGCCGAACGAGTCTTCGGCACGTTTCTCAGCCTCTTCGTCTGCATTCTATCACTATTTTTAGAGTACACTCATCTGTTCGAGCATCATCAAAATTGCGGTTCATTCAGTAATTTATATAAAACTAAAGCAGTTCCTCAGTTGACCCTCATAAAGACACCCACGTACACACGTTTCTTCGTGTATATATATATATATATATATATAGAGAGAGAGAGAGAGAGAGAGAGAGAGATAGATAGATAGATAGATAGATAGATAGATAGATAGATAGATAGATAGATATATGAAATGCTACGAAATTGGAAACAAATTATACTGTTAAGAAAAACAAAAGTATTTATAAGAAATTAATAAGATATTTTAAATATGTACATATTTTCAACTTAAAAAGAACAGAAAGATGCTAGTTAATGAAAATTCCTTCAACCACAATGGCGGTTCTGATGCGGCCTCGGAAACTACTTCGTGCTTGGGTCCGCTGGATCTCATTCATGTTCATCACGTCACCGATAGTAGCTTTATACGAATCTTTGGTATTATGGAGCTGCTGGTTGCTCTCACACGCTCTACGAGAGCTAGATGGGTGTTTGACTCGCAACTTAACGATGCAAAGTTTCAATCCAGAACACACCAAAACAAAAACTAATGTCAAGTTGCAGTCACTTTATATTAACAATGAGAAATGGACACTAACTTTTGCAATGATCTGATATATATGTATATATATATATATATATATATATATATATATATATATATATATATATGAAAGGGTGCTGACAAGTTCTCGTGCCGACAAAGTAGGACTTCTCCCTCAAATCTCTTTTTTTTTTTTTTTTTGGCTGGGGTGCAGATTTTGGGAAGTTGATAAAGAGGTGAACATCGTACGTAAACATGTCTTGAGATAACAAAAGTTTTGTAAGTACTTAGGTAAACACGTAGCGTTATACTGAGAAAGTTTATATTTCATACAAATATCTATTTTTCAATATAATCTCCATGCTGGTCAATGTAATTAATTGGTGAATATTAATCACATTGATTTAACATTAAAAACTCAAATGAAAAGTCTGCTGATAACTACATATGTGTCAACAGGCTTATTGATCCACTGATCTAATTACCTTTTCATGCAAAAAGTATTAACATTCATTTAGAATACAACAAGAAATAGTCGTGTTATTAATTTTCTTGGGACCATGAACCTTAACTATTTAACGTGATATGTTAGTCACTATGAGTCGTGCAAGAACACTGTGAATACGAATTACTAAATTATAATCACACTTCTCTCTTTTCAATGTATATATGCTTATACAATGTTGGGTTTTCTTTAGGGAGCTGAAGGATTCTTGAAAATTGTTTTTTCTTTTCTTTTTTACTTAATATCAATTGAATTTGTGAATTGGCAACTCAACATTGTGCAATCAAAAGGGGCAGAGAAAGTCGATTACTCCACAAGAAAATTATTTATTGAACATTCTCAATTTTAGCATCAGTTTACATACATCACTATCAGTGTCTTGCAAAATTTATGTACGAATCATTAAACTGTTTTGGGTACTTAAACCAGAAAATATTAAACCTAGCAGATATTTTTTTTCAAATTGAAGACAAGATAGCAGCTGATTTCCATAGTCCATTGATAGTGAATACGATCCTTATTGGGTACCCCATTATTGTGCTTGTGTGCAAGATGTAGTTGAGCTTATTAAATATCTACGCATACTTTTATAGAATTGTGTTTATTCTGGCTACATCTTGAATTCAAGTGCACAAACGTGTATAAATTTTAGTTTCAAAGTGATTCCGATTCACTTTATTCTCCATCTTCCTCTTCTATCTTTTTTGTTTTCTTCATATTCACACCTATCCGATCGCACTTGCAACTTAATATATAAATAGATGCACAGTTCTTTACATATCGAATAACAGATACGTTTCGCTTCATATAAAATTAATCGGAAAGATCGGACACACGGACACAGTTGCTATATCCTAAATATAAACATCCAGTATATTACATGTTGATTTCTAACTAATCTGTGGAAGATTGTACTATTCATATCTTGAAAACTTCATAGTATTTGTTCTATAGGTTTTGACGTTATAGCACGTTAGTATTAAATATTCTTGGGATGATATGAAGTGTTAATCCTTGCTAAGACAATATTTTGTGACCGGTTCATTTTCAGTATATTTGAACCATCGTAATTATTGATAATTTTAAATGTGTCATAAAACTCACTACATCCAGTAACTCATTTATGGATATTTTCATCCGCTGTTTGATGAAGATACTAATATAAAGAATCGAAATTATTATTATACTCTTTGTTCAGAAATGTGAATTTTAATTTCAGTGAAGTATTCAAAGTGCATCGATCTCTGTAACATCATAATTGAATTATTAGTGGCTGCATTTTCTTGTGTATCTCTTTTTAGTTTGTTCTTGCTTAATATCTATTTGATGTCGTCTTTTGGTCTATTCTCTGCGACAATGATGGTTCGGCAGTGGCATTTCGTGCATGTTACAGATAATTTACCCACTTCTCTCAGGGCTATATGACACTTTCATGTCATATAACGTTGTTGGGAGGAGACTGTGCGTGTATTACCTGAATTAGACTTCAGAACACCATGATCACAGTTTCTATCTAATGGTGAAGATGTCGAAGCAGCAATGAATATGCTCACTTCTATGTATTGTTCATATTGTGCCCACTTATATGCAACAATAAAATTTCGTTTTCACATGACGATGGCACGAAAAAAATTTAAATATCGGATATATATTTGTTGAAGATGTTGAAATGTTGAAATGTTGTAAATTGTACTGATGAGACAATTTTCTTAATATTTGTCAAGCTCAGGTATCGGCAAACCTTTTTGAGCAGTTGATCTCATGATGTATCATAACAGGGCAGGTCGCACTGCTAAAAAGTTTCAAAATCATTTTTAGTAATAGGTACCTCAGCTATTTTCACTACAGAAGACCATATGCGTAACCATACACCTTAGAAATAGGGGAAAGTTGATTTTTTCCTTGGAGAAAAGAATTTTCTATAATTAAAAAATTGAAATCTTGGTATATTACCACTGATGATAGTGTCATTAACACGTGTCGATGCGTGTGATTTATTTATTTGAAAATAAAAATGTGTAATTCTTCAATGAAAAATTATTATGAATGTTTCCTGTTTCAAAAGCAAAAGATATTAACACGTATAAACTTCCATAGTGAAAATTGCCAATGATTTCAAATGATGGAAATATTACTTTCACCGAAAGTTTACAAAATTCAAGAAACATTGTACTTAATCATTGTTTAAGTATGTGTTTATGTATGATATAGTTTCCGTGGACAATTGAGAACGAAACAAAAAAATAAGAAACGTTATATCCCTCATGAAATTAAGTGTGCCATTCAGAAATACCAAACTGGCTGCAGTTTGCCTATGACTGCTCTAGCGTATAGATGTTAAAAGATGTAATGTAATAATTGTTGTTTGCATGAATTTCAAAAGGCTTTGATATGCTATTTGTTTTTCACATGTATCTCTCTGCAATGAAATCTTAGGCGTGATCGAGTGGTATTCAATGTTCTTAAGGAACAAAGCTATTCACAACAGTACGAACAATCTAAATAATGTAAATAATAACAATACCTCATCTCAGAAATATAGACAGACAATCACGTGCCATTGAGTTAAGTAGTCACTTGCATTTCAGATTGTCAGTGCTTTCAAGGGATTGAAAATTGCTACATTCTAGAAAAGGGGATTTGCTTTACATTGTCCTCGCTTCGTTGGTCTTTTTTGTATTTAGTATGACAGTCACATCACGAGTCAGTTATAATTGTAGAGAGTGGTGAACGCATTTTCCCCACCTATCTTTTATCATTTAACCGCCGTTGGGTGAGACCATTCTCTGGTGAGTATAATATGCTTCAGATGGATCCTAACTCGAATATTAGAAAGACAAAAAAAAAGAGCATTATTCATTTTTGGGCATAGAAGTAATAAATATTTTTCACTGACTTCGCATACCACCTCGCACACAAACTTTGCGTGCATCTCTAACACTCAGGAGATTGCCACATATGGTAGCCAAAGCATCAATTCCTACAAAGTAATAAATAATCAACATGGAAGAATATTCTGAAATATTTTGAGCGTTCGCTCTTCAGGATATTTCTTAGGTAAAAATGGATGTGATGATTGAATTTGAAACCGATCAGACGAAAAGTAATAGAGAGATAATGAATACACATAACCACTATAACCGAATTATAATAAGATAACGATACTAACACAAGGTTTTAACAAGAAAATGGATTTTTCGAACGAATTTGGATTAAATAACACGTAAAATAAATTCGTGAATAATAATTGTCTTTGCAAAGAATCTTCTACATTTTGACAATGGAATGTGCTATAAATATGCATATTGATATCGTTAGTTGTGTTGTATCAACATGTGGAATGACTAAATCAATATCTTTCAAAAAAAATATGGTTGAAAGTTATATTTTTTTTCTTTCATAGTATAGTTATAGAACTTGTATATTGTTTAAAATTAATTTTAGAACTACTTTTATGAAATATTTTAACATCATAAGTAGCTTAGTCAATATATAGTGTGAAGAAAAAAATAACTTTAATCATTGACCAAAAAAAAATCAAAGGAAAATAGTGTATATCCCTGACGCCCGCGAATCGTTTATAATTTTTTTTTTTTTTTTACAATAGTCTTAGGCATCTATCTTTATCGAAGTAAAAGTGGAGCATCTGTCCAGATAAAACTAGTTAAATCGCGCCTTGGATAAAATAACTGAATGTCATAAAATTGTGATTTAGCATTTGCATGAAAGCAACATTTCTAAATGTATTTTCTGTGAAGTTTCAAATATATTTCCTTGTTAAAATAATCATCAGCTTAACGTATACCTGTGATTTGAAGTTATCTTAACAAACGGAACTTTAAACATATTAGACGATAGCAACTAAAATTCTATGGCAGTGTTTCTCAACCTTTTTTTTTAACTTCAGGGCGCACATGTAAAATAACTAAAACTCTTGGGAGCACTTTAAAATTCAATAAGGAAAAAAAAGTCATGAATATGGAAAATAGGAAAATAATAAAGAAACCTCCTGAAATAACGGTTTATTTCTAGATTATATATAAAAGCAGTGCATTTACATTTTTTTAATTACTTCACACCAAGCAAGGCGATAATGCCAGTAAGACGGAAGTAAAAGAGAAAGAGAAAACTTTAGAAGGTACCGAGAGTAAAAATAAGAGTGGGAGTAAAAAGAGAAAGAGAACACTTTAGAAGATAACGAGACTAAGAATAAGAGTGGGAGTAAAAGAGAAAGAGAAAACTTTAGAAGATACCAGAAACCCAATCCTAAAGTAGAAACAAGAGATAAACTTCTAATTCTGTTTAAAAGACTGAGGAGGATTGTGAATCGGACAGGAAGTGAACCAATATTCTCCTACTGAGAAAAAAAATAAAACAAATAAATAGTAAATCAAATTTCACTGTTTAGGTGGAGACGTTAGAAATGCAGAGTTGAAGTAGTCTTTAGAATGAACCAGAAACCCAAACCTAAACATGAAACAATGTATAAACTTCTACTCCTGTTCGAAAGACCGGGGAGGAGTGTAAACTTGACAAAAGGATTTATGAAGAATCTGATATTGTTTTTTTTTATTTTATTTTTTCTATAGGCCAGTAGTGACTGATTTAAATCCTTTGAGGAATGCAAAAGGGAAAGGATTATCCACTCCTTCTTAAAATTTACAGATTTTAGCATCCTGTTTAAAATATCAAATGACAAAGACTTGACTTAGACATGGAAGCCATGTCCTTGGAGTCTCTAGATTTTTAAAAATAATGTTTTTTTTTTTTGTTTTTTTTTTTGTTTTTTAATATAAAAATAATGAATAAATTACACTTCTGTTAACTTGGGACGCACGTGGCTACATTTCAGGATGCATTATTGCACTCGGGTGCAACGGCTGAGAAATATTGCTCGAGAGAAGCAAAATACGCGAGCCACAAACTATGTCGTTTTCACTATTTATTAATATTGAAATGAAGATTTATTTTAATTCTATTTTTTTTTTTCACTTAATTTTCTTCATTTTTCCCCCTTACAACTTTTCTTTCTTAATTTTCTTTAATTATCTGTCAATTAAGTTAATTTAAATTTTTTCGTCACTTTTTTCCCTTCTTATTTTGACTATTTCTTTTTCTTCTCACTCTTTACTCTTATTTTTTCATCTTAATTTATACTTTCGTACTTTGTCTTTTGGGGCTCTCTTTCTTCTTACCTTCTTCATTCCTGCTTGTTTTCCTTCTCTTTTGCTTAAATTTTTCTTTCATTGTACATAAATAAATTTGTCACTTCCTTTTCTTCCGCATACCCATTTTATTTATTTTTCACACTCCAAACCAACACCACAAAACAATCCAATCTACTCCCTCCCATTCTTAGCTTTCAATCAATAGAGTTCATTCGCATTTACTCAAAATGATCCACCTTTGAGAGACCTTGATACTTCCGTCAGGTTGTACAGCGACCTAGCCCTACTCCGCCTACATGCACTTGTTTTTAGAGATATTTTTCAAGAAACAATCAATGACTTTTTTCACAATAGATCGTCTGTTTCTCTTCTTTTTTTTATTTAGTTGTTTTTGGTATTCTTTTGCCAACAGCATCTTACACACCTATGTTGCAATTTGCTCTCTCTACCGCAACTCGTTACTTTATTTCACTCCTAAACTCTCACTCTCTCACCCACACACACAGACATGCTATAACTATGTCCACCAGCTGTCAAACATACATATATAAATGTAAACGGAGCATATAGACATAGGAAAAATTCATTTGTATGCCTAAATATATATACAGGTTCAGACCAGTAGTTAAATCTAGATCGGGAGAGTGTAGGTGTTTCATTGGAAAAGTTATGTTGTTGAAACTCGATATGATAAAAGTAAAAATGCTAGTTTCAAAGATGGGGAAAATGTAATTTTCACTTTGGATAACATAAAATTTATATATGCACAAAATCACGTAAATATTTCAGATTAAAACATGTTTATAATATGTAGATTGTGAGCAATGTCTCGCTATATTCACCCAGTAATATAGTAATTAATAGTAAGTGAACTTTCTGCCTCGAGTATTCTTAATTGTTGCGAGTTTTGTACTGCTCAAATTTTGTATTGCTTTAATTTCAATGTTTATGCAAAAATCACTGTTTTAAACTTGCAATAGTTGTAAATAGTTAGGTATATTTCAGATTTTTTAAGATACATGTATCAAGAAAGAAAAAAAAACAATTTTGTATCAAAGAGGAAATAATTTTGAGATGATTGAATAAACATCATAAAACTGGTTTCTAATTTTTTTCACCAGTTACCATCTGGAACACTAGCCACATCTAAGCTATGATCACTACTCAGTGGAGTTCTTTTTTATTTTATAATCTATTTTTTTTATTTTACTATATACCTTCTATTTCGGTTTTATGCATTAGGGAAGCTTTCCGCATAATTTTGTGAGAAAAGAAAACAAGCTAACATTTGGAACTGTGGTCATTTGTGAACCATGATGAATAGCCCATTTATGGCGAGCAGCAGAACATATTATTTGAGGAAATATAGACATGTTGATCTTAAACGAATGAGTGAAAAACAAAATAAGTTGAATGCGTATGATAGAGAAGACAAAGGTCCTCAAAAGACTAAATACGAAGAATTTTCAAAAGTTTAAAGTATTCTTAGAATATTGGTTTTAGGTTTCATTTATGAATATTTATTGGGTATATCGAAAAATTATTTATTTCCTCCAGAAAATGGTAATGTTTTAAAATTTTTATGTTCAAGCATAGTTTACTTGAGCATCAACGCATAAATGGCCATATTAAAATATAAGGAAATACAATCTTCTAATTTCTATGATGTCTTGTCGATCTTGGAATGCCATTATAAGCCAGCATAAGCTCTTCTTATGAAAGCGGTTATGTTATAAAAGCTACTTTCATGAAGACGTGTATTTACACTGTTTCAAATACAATAGTTTAGTTTTCTTAAAGATCACAAACTTAAATGAAAAGCCCAGAATTCGTAAATTATATTGAATAAATTCAATTACCCATGGGATTTGAATCGCAAAGATATAGTTTAAAATCGGTAGGTTTCATGTTAAGTATATGGATGAACTGTTTGTAGTACATTGCCTTTCTTCGTTTCATATATTATCTATGGTCATACTGTGCTTACAGTCTGTCTCTTGGAGTATGCACCATTTCCTGAATTTTCTATACGTAATTTAAAATGGTAGGAGCACCATTTATTTTTTTTATTTTTTTATTATGCTGCTGAATCTGCCAAAAGTCGATTCCAATTGAATTTTGAAGTATTTCAACAAAAAATATTGTTTTAAATCCCGGATGGTAAGGTAATGATTAACTAACTATAGTTACAGTCTATAAATTTGATTCTCACTGAGGGTCACACAACTGTGACATTATAGCAAAATAAGGTAAACTTAATATGTGAGTACATGTATATGTTTTAGCCTCGGTGTATGTTTGTTTATGTGGCTACATTAGAATTAATCGACAAATATTCTCTTTCTTGATCAAACACGCACTCGCACATCATGATCGTGAATCATACTGATGATGTTTTTCAGTTTGTCCTTCATTCCGTTCATTCCTCACTGAGAGTTTTCAGTGTTATTACTCTGAAAATATTCCTATGAATGGAAATATACAGACGCTCCGAATTATGTTCGCCTATTTTGTCATACTTTTAATGATTCGGAAAGAAAAAGTAAACCCTGTAAAAATTTGAAGTTGTATTAGCACTCCAAAATCACTACATTTATCCTTGACGCGCACATACATAGACATACACGAAGACACACACACACATGCATGTTCGTACAAGAACGTACACACACACAATGCACGTACGCAGACGAGAGTTTTCTGGAAAGTTCTCGACCCTACTAAAAAGTTATCCCAATGTTTGATATTTGACCTGATTTCGGGAAGTGAGTCGAACCGTGAACATTTCAGAATTCTTCATATATATATATGTGTGTGTGCGCGCGCGTGTGTGTGCGTGCGTATGCAATTGTAGAACGCGTGCGTAGTTAGAGAAGCGCATCTTAACGCTGATAGAGCATCGAACTAGGGTGACTTGTACGACTGGCGCGCGATTTGTCCTTGATTGATATGATGAACGAGTAGCAAATGTGTCATCTAGTTTTCTTGTTATCTGCACACAATACCACCGCCAGCTTAAAGATTGTAAACATACAATTAGAGAGTTTTGACAAAAAAGAATTAGGCAGATGGAGGGGACGTTGAATGAAATTAGAACGATTTAACGGTAAGTGACTAATAAATGGTGCGGCAGGCAGAGTGATTGGATGCAAAAAAAAAAAAGGAAGATTGTGGAAATGAATGTGTGGAATGAATCTAGGAAATAAAGAGGAGAAAGATTTGAAGATAGAGAATGCAAAAAAGAATATAAGAAGGAAGGAGAACAAATATGTGAATGAATGAAGTAAAAATGAAGGATAAAGAAACGTGTGAAGAAAGAAAAAGAGAAGAGAAAGGCAAAAGTAAGAAAAAGTAGGAAATAGTAGGAAAATATTGTAGAAAAAAATGTCGAAATTGAAAATAAAATAAATAGATAAACAGAGTAAAAAATAAATAGAAAATTGTATTGTTGAGAGAAAAAAGAATGAAAGCGATTATTTTTCAAATTGATTTTATTTATCGGAAAAAGATGAGAGAATTCTTCAACAATAAGAAGAAATGTATTAGTTAAATACTGTCACAGAGAATGCAACAAAATCCTCTATTCTTTTCTGAAAGAAACAAAATATAGCGCAAATAAAATTTAAAAAAAGTATCTGCGCAAAAAGTAAAAGAAACAAAAATAAAAATATCAATAAAAAGACAAAAAAGTTCTGCTGAACCTTGAACGCGTTTAAAAGTCGATTCGCCGAAACAGGGAAAATAACAGTAGCAGCAGCCTTCGACGCAGGAATTGCCTGTGCAAGTCATTTCTCTCCTCTTACGTCTTCAGCATTACATTGCACTAAATTACTAAAACTGACTGCCACACAAGCTTTTATAGTAGCACAAGTAAGAGTAATCAAGGTTGTAACAGTTATTGTAATAGTTGCAGTTAGTGCAGTAGTAATATTCATCGTACTTGATTCAAAATAGCATAGGGCTATCACATACTTTTCAAGTAAGGTATTGAACAAAAAAGGGAAGAATTATATTTTAGGCGTATTTATTTATCCTCTTAACAGAAAATTCGGCGTTACAGCTTCAAAATTTGAATAAACTTTTGTCTTCATAAGAGACGTTCTGTCTTTTAAGTTTGGCCGTTTTCACAACAAAAAATTATTAATAGTCTTCGATGGATTTTGCAACCATTAGCATTTACGATAAAAGGCAACAAAGTTTGTGAGGTTAGCAAGTTTTTTGTTATATTCACCTGAAAGAGAAAGAAAATGTCGTTTCTACGCTACAACAAAAATTCTGTTTATTTTTCTGACGAAGAGCATTGTTCAGGAATTATTTTGTGTAAATGCACTTTAAACTAAAACCACTATACTTATGAATCTATAGACGAGTTTTCGTAACAGAATAAAATAGAAAGCAAAACAGATATAGGGTAATAAAAAAAATTCTTGCAGTATTTTGCCATCCGTAATATTTAGACATAAAAGTAATTATTGTTTTAAAAATTATAACATGATTGTTGTATTTCAACTCATAATTATATCAGATTTTAGAAGTATTTAAATGACAATATTCATTGGGGGATAAAATCTTTTGAGTTGTAACAGTTTCTTAAAAGGAACTAGGAATTTAATCTGGATACTAACGCTAAGCATGGTAATTATGATATTGTAATCACGATGAACCAAAATAATTTGACAGTTACTCCTATTTTTTGATTTAGATGTTACAAGTAGAGGACAAATAGGGTCTTGAGTATAATTCTTTGTTAATATTAAAAATAAGCAAAACACAACATGCAAATTTACAAATATATCCATCAAACAAAATTTCAAGACTTTCTAGAGATAACTCTGAAAAAGATGTTTATATCCAGCCTTAGTTGCAGATAACTTAACATTTCTGAGAATGATGTAAGTAAGCATTGCAATGTTATCGAAATTACCAACGGTTTATAATTGTTAATCGAATATTGATTATCTAGACCTATCTAATTTCAGAGATTTATCTTTATTTCTCACTCTTTCATTCTCGCTCCATGTGCTTGTATGCGTGTTTGCGTGTTCACATATAATTTTATGTATGTATTAATCTAAATTAACACATGTGTACATGCAAGTATGCATACATATAAGTAGTTTTATTTTATCCTTGCATTGTAAATGTCAGTTGATTTTATTTTTGCTGCAATAAATGTTGCTTTTGGAAGGCAGCCTGAAGCGTGGATGTCTTGCTTAAAGTGTCGGTGTCCTTTCGCATTTTCACTAATAGCAATTACAACATAACTATATCACTTTATGGTTGAGCATTTTAAAGTGCATATCCAGTGCAAATGCATCAAGTCAAGTCATGCTGAATGTTCATTCAATTTATGGTTTCAAAAAATGCCAATGGTTAACTGGTATTTATTGTAGACATCTATCATCTGCAAATAGATATCTTTAATCAATTTGATAATCAGCATCAATGAAAAGGTCAAAAAGGAATTACTTATTTTTCTTGTTTCTTTTTTTATTCTATTAAACTAAATTTTGCTTGATATATTAAACCTTTAAAATCCAAAGACGACTTCATTGAGATCAATTTTGTCTGGAGTTAGATCTTAATTATTTTGACGTCATTTTCACGTTTCGGGTACTTGTATAGACTACTAAAACGTCAGTACATACATTCATACATACACAGATAATGGTCTAATGATTGTTTAAGGCGTGAATCTGCTATTGTGTGTGTGTGTGTGTGTGTGTGTGCGAATAAAAATAAATTCCGCTGGATTTCTAATAATTTCTAAGTATAAGGAAATTAATACCAGTTTTATGAATGTCTGTCCTATCTTGAGATACAAAGTCGTAGACAGCAGACATTAACCTAGGAACTGATTTTGAGCAAAGATTAACTATAATGAAAAATTACAGAAAAGGGAAATTGAACTAAGAATCAAGAAAATAAGATCCGAAACACGAAATATGAACGTGTCATCCCTATGATTGGCGGATGACCGTATTGATTTGGATGCCACATAAAATAAGTAAGCATTTAATAAGAACAGAATTAAACAAATATGATGTAAAGTTTGGTTTAATTAAGTTTGAAAGAATAATGAGAACAAGAGTTAATCTTATTTAAACCCGAAACATATTTTGGAGTGTAAGAATTTTTTTGCGAGTGAAAATTGCATTGATAATCTTTGGAGAATGATAATGATTTTTTCCCAAAGAAGTCCTAATATTTAACCCATAACTAGGGGTAAAGTCAAACCTTTCTCAAATATATTTGCGAGTAAGTGAATGTAACGAACCCGACAAGAATCCTAAATTAGTTCTTCGATTTTTCATTCCGAGCTTATTTCTATTACACCATCCTCACATTCATCATTATAGCATAAATGATTGATATAATCATTGGATAACTTGAAACTATCCTGAAGTTTTTGGAAAGAGATTATAACAGATGTCTAGTTAAGAATTGAGCCAATTCTTACCACAGCAAATTTGAAGTCGTTAAGAACATTGGAATCAGGGGTAAAAAATTTCAAACATTTTAATCAGAGGTACAAATTTGTTATTTGATCCCTAATAATGTCAAATAAATTCTTTTAAATGCCGATATAATGATAATAATACAGGTAGAAGTGTGTCTCTGTGTGTGAATGCGTGCAGTTTGGTTTTAAATACCTGATGGGATAGCAACATTAGATCAAGAGAGAAGTAAAAAAAACAAAAGAAAAATCTAGGACTTCCCTCGACAAACAAAACTGTCACACAGTTACGATCACTCTCATGAATAGTAAGAAAAACTAACAAAAACAGATAATAAACACTGAAAATGGCCGAGAAAAGTATCAAAGTAGATTATTTAGTCCTTTGGTGTCATTCAACAAGCCTGTGAAGAGTGATCTTACTGATAATGCTATTGATCACGATTAACAACAATAACATATAGACAAATAATTCCGCCTCAAACAGGGACTGGTTTGAAGATAAATAATAGAACATCTATCTTGGAGTAAGTATGCAGACTCCAGGTAAAATTGGAAAAATCTGAGAAAATACATCGGTACAAAACCTATAATCGAGTGTAATGAGATTAAAGTAACGATTATGCTCATCATTTTTAGAGCATTCAAAAACACTTCTAAAAAAGAGTGGAGCAATTAGATATCTTAAGACGGTGCAAACCGCTGTACTATTGAGGTGTGGGGGATACAAATGACAGTGCCAGAAATATAGAGTACTTTTCTGTAACTTCGTCCCAAAGTATAAGCAACAGTGATAATTGGAGGAAAGATAAACCAAGAAAAATAGACTGAAAACATGGTAAAATACCAGGTTTGTGAACAGGAACTGAAAAGATAGTATAATATTAAAGTTAAGGTCGTCCCCATAATATCATTCTTGGAACCGAACAAAAAAACAATTAGACGAACTAGGTATTCAAAAAAGAGTTGAGACTCTTCACATTATAGCATCGTTGGGTTCTAGAGATGTGAGAACATTTGTTTTCACTTAATTCTCAAGAGTTAACCACCGGAAATCTGATATAAATATGCAAATAAAAACAAACAAAAAAAAAACGTAATTTCAATCATAATAAACTAGAAAAATCTTCAAACAATAAAATGAATAAACAAATACTATGATAATAAATCTCATATTTATATTAACTTTTTTTTTTTTTTTTTTTTGCCCACAAGAAGGATTACAATCTTGTAAACTACAGAAAGAAGTGAAGATTGTCATGAGGATGAAAATTTGAAAAATAGTAACTTCTCATGGTATGAAGATATGTCGGCGTCCAAGCTCAACTTGTCCTTACCTACGCTGGAAATTAAGCCAATATTTTTTATACCAAAATATTTGCTTAATTCAAAGAACAGCTTATCTAACTGAGCATCGCCCATCGTTTCCTAAAATATTCGAAATATAAGCTCAAGCAAATATCAAAGTATTTTGTTAGAAGCATCGAAAGAAATGAAAGAACTGGTCCCCATTGATTCATTTCGATTATTCATTTCATACGAAAGAGAGATGCCGGTTTTGATGGTCAGTTTTGTATTTGTGTAATATGTATACTTTTACAATTAGTTACCGGAGTAGCTGTATACGCATTGAGTGTTCAGTATTTTTTCCGCACAAGAATGCTATTCATTGCTGATTAATCATGAAGAATTTTATGGGTACACGAATGGTATGATGCAGTAATGAATTGGGTGGGAACATTTACAGAAAGCTCATATAGTAGTTCGTGTGATAGAGCCTGAACCAAACATTTTCACAGTAACATTGTTAGCTGAATAACTAATATTTCCGTGTTGCGTAATATTATTTTAAAGGTAAAACTGTACGAGATCTAGTAACATTAGCAGCGAGATTCAGCACTGTTATTGCCACAAACAAAACAAAAAACTGTTATTTCCAATGATAGCACTTCTGCTATTAATGGTTCTGATAACACTTATTACTAATACTATCACTACTAATACTTTACTATTATAATTTTGTAATTACGTCTACTTCTGCTGCATACTCCAGTAATTAGGGAAACTGCTGCTACCGTCGTCCTTAGAGTTAGGGTTTGGTTTGTGTTCTCTCTATTTGTCTCTTCACACTTTTGCTTTTAACATTTTGAATTTTTCTTTCTTTCTTTCTTTCTTTCTTTCTTTCTTTCTTTTCTCGTCTGTCTCCATTAATAATTGTCTTGCCTTTCTTGCTGCCATTTCTCTTCTTCCTTCTCTCTTTCTCCGTTTTTATTTAGTTTTTTCTATTTTTGTTTCGTGTGGTGAGATGTTCGCACACACATACACACACACACATATTCAGAGATATATAAATTCACACAAAAATAAACAAGTTACCAAAATCATTGCTATACTGTAAATACTTAATAGTTTATCCGAAACACAAGCACTTCATATACAAACGGATGTCTAATTTTACTGAAGTATATAAATCTAAATGTCAATACATCTTATTTTATACTTTTTCTTTCATCCACCCACACATAAAAATGAACACAGATTGGCAAAAGCAAAAAACGTCAAGAATGTATGATGAATGGTTGTCATTGTCGCACTTAACTAGTGCACAAGTTTATAAAAATAACCTACATCTTAAGACTTTAACTCATGAACACATATATTCCAATATTACAAACAACTGGGTTATCACACTTTTTATTTTTATATCACATAAATAAGGACTTCGATCGTTCTGATTACCCCAAAGACGTGTATTTTCGTTAGATTCGATTGAATGCAAGTAAATCGCAGTTTTTCATACTGTCACTCACCCAGACATATATGATTACAACTATACCTATACATATGCTTATTAATTATTAATTTTGTCATACACCTTTGTCTATACATACTTAAAATTGCTTACCCTAAAACTAAGTAGTCTCTTCTGAGCCAGTATACAGATTCACCCATAAAGTATAAATGGCAAAAGTTCATTCTCTTTTCGGCGCCAACTTGCTCAAATTTTCCAACGTTTAGAAAACAAAGGATTGAATGTGTTTTATATTTTTGGTGACACCTCATCTAACTTTCTTTATAAATGGTACACTTAGGTGTTTGCCCCATACTCACACAAATACCATATTTGCTGATGATTTTTTAAGAACGTTGTACAAGACCGTACGTTTTCTTGATGTATTCATATGCATGTACTTTCCCTTGTAGGAAATTAATATTTTAAAGAAATAATTTATCCACTTATATATCGTACTTTTTCGTTCCCCGATCATTTTCCATCACTGTTACTGTAGGAATATCAATTACCAATTTTTTTTTTTTTTTTTAGATATATAACTATTTAAGTGTCATTTACAAATTTGGCACTTACAGTACAGCGAAATAGTGGTGTATTACTTGGAACAAAAACTCAAATATACAACTATTGTATGCAAATTTAGATAAGATAATGCATTTATTCACAGCATTGAAAATATTTACACTGAACATTTTTTTAAATTCTAAATATACGTGCATTCATCTCTTTTTATGTAAACTGGCGTCATCAATATATTCTATATTACTAAATAGGAAGGCAAAAATAGAAGTTCAGAAATATAAAAAGACAATTACGGACTTATTATTAGTAATGATACGACGAGGCACGTGGATATACATGTACAGGAACTCATAAAAATATAGCTTAATGAGACCTGTTTGGTTGACGGGACAGTAGAGGATTTTCAACCTGCATCAGTGTCTGGTGTTCGAAGATACATAAAGGTTAATTTTCAGCACGGATAGGCACCTTCATAATCTTCCTGTTTCTCAGTTTTCATCATTTGACTTTCTATTGGTCTAAGTTAAGTTTTGTTATTATCTATATAGATAAGCCATAACAATCAGAAAATGACTTATAAGCTATTGCTGATGAGTTCCATCCGAAGTGTACTTCTCGAATTCTGACTTATAGGCTGAGCTTTGGAAATACATACACAACATTCCCGCGCATTCAAGCAAGCGTACACACATACATACATATGTATGCGCGTACAGTTACATATATATGTGTGCGTGCTAATGCACACACATACATATATATATATAGGCATACACACATATGT
>OZ010573.1:138009450-138111950 GCA_963932145.1 Acanthosepion lycidas | reverse complement strand
TGTGCCGCTTATAGAGATGGTGCTATAGCTGGGAGTATTATTCAATTTGTTCGCTATGTTCAGAAGTGGTTATTTTGTTCTGGTAGACCAATAACATTTCGGCAAGTTTGCAGTCGTTGATGATGTCCAAATCGAAAATATGAGCGCTGTAAGGCATTTGAAAAGACAACGCTGATATGATTCACGGAAAATGTATTCGAGAAAATTAAATGGCGATGTGCATCTGAAGCAGATGATGATGTTTTTCTGTTAAGATTGGAAGTGCATTATATATTACGAATTCATTCCAAAAAATCAGAAGTTGAATTCAGACGAGTACTGTTTCCAATCAAATTAATACAACCATCAATGAAAAGCTTCCTGAATTGGACGTTGTAATTTTTCAGAACAACGTTAGACCTCACAGGATAAATTCGTACAGCTTCACTAGGTTGTTATACTATACCCGTTGTATTCACCTAAACTTGCACCTTCAGATTACCCCTTATTTTGATTCCTACTGAATTCTCTTAAGGAAAACTTCCGTTTACTGGAAGTATCTAAAAAAAAAACTTAGAAAAGTTCATCACCCAGAAAGAAGCCACATTCTGAGAAGACGGAATTTTAAATGCATCAAAGACGGAGAAAAGTAGTGAAAAATGCAACATATGTTATCTATGTACATATATCTAAATATTGACGTTGAAATTCTCTTAAATAACAGTTAAGAACTTTTGTTCCGACCAATAGTTCATTTCCTGTAAATATCTGTAATAGGCTTATCTATCTATCTATCTATCTATCTATCTATCTATCTATCTATCTATTATACATACATACATACATACATACATACATGCAAACATACATTCATACATACATACATACATACATACATACATTATGGTTCGAAAATCATTTCTGCTGTTACGAGACTTAAGTCCAATTCTAATATGTTCAATTATGAATTTTGCTTCCTGAAAATTATGAACAATGGTAAAGGTCGCGAAGAGCCTAGGAAAGAAACTGGATATAACAGAAATTTTGCGAAGCACCCAGGCGACATCGTTATTAAAACAGCTACAATACTGAAATATTCCCAGAGTATTGGGAAGAATTGTTATCATTTCATCACTAGAATAAGCCACCAGATACTACTGTTATGAACTCTCAATGAATAAATAATAATTATAATGAAAATTCAAATGTAGATACCGCACAATATTTTGTTATCTGACAAAGAAATAGATCATTGACTTTTTTTAAAAAGTCCAATTCAGTCGTTATAAAGCAGATTACAATAGTGTTATATTTGCTACTTCATTTTGCGAATGCCTTCTGGTAATTCATCTGCTATCAACCAAAAATAACATTTCTTAACTTTGGTTTACAATCTTAATCTCAAATCCTCTTGATGTTGACATTCTGTAGCTTTTCCTTTTGATGCCAATATCAACAGACTCACTGTTCGATGACAACTGATCAGTTCAGTCAGCGTTTAAAATTGTGCCCTTATCAATTTTATTATAACAAAACGCACGTTCATTACAATGTAAATTACATCATAGCAATTTGAATCTATTATCTTTTATTTTATTATTTTTTACCCACCGCAGTCGTTCACATTTTAGAACAGGTGACATTTTAAGGCGCGTTGATTTATTCATCCATATTCCACGTGCGCGGACATATGCAAGCATACATGTGGGCGCATTTTTTCCATGCATGTGTAAACTGTTAAAATGTTCGTCGTATTATTTCTTTAGTTCCTTTTGAGAAAACTTTAACGAAAGCAACTTACTGGAAGGATGATAAACGATCCATTAATAAATTATAAACCACTGATTCATATATATATATATATATATATATATATATATATATATATGTCACAAGCATGAGCATACTTTCACAAAGAGATATATGCATATTTTAGTATATATGCAAATTATTGCTGTTTCTGTGCCACGTTTGACTATATTTTGTTATATTATGCATATATGATCCAAGGTAGCATTAATTCCTCAAGGCATTCGATGTAGACCTACGTACTGAGTCTGAGGCCCTCACCCACAAATTCTGGGGTTCTTTTTTTATCAGAACGGTAAGAGTGAGTTTTCCGGGCTGCCGTGCATTCGGAATCACCATTAGAGACAACCAACTCTTTATGAATCCTCTGCACTGTCTTCAGATTCACACTCAAACACTCCGAAATATTTGTATTGGAGATTCTGGTGTGAATGCCAAGCAGTACAGCACGCCGTTTCCTAATTACTGGCTGAGTCTGTTGCGTCATGGCGCTCTTTTTCTCAAAAAAGTTGTCCAACTGATTCTACCGTACTGTGCAGTCGACAAAATCAAAAGCAAACAACGCGCACGCACGGATTTAAATAAATAAAATCGTGAAAATATGCCCAACGCATCCTCTCCCTCTCTCCCTATATATATATATATATATATATATATATATATATATATATACTGCAATAATAATGTCATTTAAATTACTATAAAACTTACAAATTTACTATGAAATAAGTATTAAAATGTCTTCCTCTCTATATATTTGGATCAATATATACGTATACCAGTATATCTCTCTATCTCTATTGTACAGTACGATTGTTTTCTCTAATACACTCATGTAAACTTATACATAAGCTCTCTTACAGTCTCATGTACGTGTTCACACGCGTGACTACTGTTGGTCAAATTTAAATAGACAAACAGTTATTTACATATCTGAAAAATTAGCTTTTAAAAATGAATTCCTTCAGACATATTTACTCAAATTTTTATACATGGTCAGAAACAGTATTAAGTGAAATAGGTATATGTTAAACAAAGTGCCCACATATTCATATGTAGATTACGCACTTGTCAAAAGAGTGGTGATTTGCAAACCAATCAGCGAATTTATTTTTAGCGTTGTGAATCCGATCTTCACTCGATATACATTTCTGAAAACATGGAAGCGTTTTAAACACTGTGTACCGAAAATGCCCTCTCCACAAATTACGAATGGCCTGTTGTCATGTCTTAAAACATGGAAGATTTATTTTTATTAGACTACATGCATGCCTTAAGAAATTGGCGGTATACAAACTATGTTTTTTTAAGTGGAATTTACCCCAAGTAAGGCAGTAAAGCCAATAAAACACAAGGAATTACTGGGCGTAAAGAAATAGAACAGTAATCAAGAAGACTGTAGATAACGATTGACATTGCATTTATATTTTTGAAAATTAATATTGGCCAGGAAGCATGAAGTCGGGAGTGAGTTCCACAAGTAAGAAATGCGAGAAAAGTAATTTTTAATATAAAATTTACGGTTACATTTAGCAAATTCAACTGTAAGTTGATGAGATCTCGCCGCCAGTCTAGTATTGTGCTTAAATTTATAGAGTCTAGGTACCATAGCGAAAAGCCCATCCTAAAAATTACCATGAAAGTATTTATAGAAAAGGCAACTATACGGCGGTGAGAAAGTGACTGAAGCCGAGACGCCAGATCAGGACCAATAATATTGCTTATCCTTCTCTGAATTTTATAAAGAATCTTTAAATAAATAGCAGGAGCAGCGGACCATATGTGGCAGCAATATTCGAAGCATAGGCGAATGCTAAACTTATAGATATATAAGATAGGTTCTGGAGATAAAAATTGTCTAACACGACGCAGTGAACCAACATTCTTAGCAGCTGACCTAGCAATGGATTCAATGTAATCTTTCTACATCATGTCAGCCGAAAACGTTAACCCAAGAAGGCGCAACGTATCACTTTCCTGGGGTTAGCATCAGAAAGGGTTCTCTCAGATGATTAATAGAGAAAATTTTTAGAGGAGTTAAAATTAACAAGCCATTCTTTGTTCCAGTTAACAGCAGACTAGGTTGTTTTTGAGATCAGCCGCAAATTTGACCTTATCGAACTGATCAAACTTAGTATCGATACAGGAATAAATGGTAGTGTCATCAGTATAGATCCCAAATTGAGAGCTGATGTCACCAGAAAGGTCATTAATGAAAATTAGAAACAAAGTGGGATAAAGGCTATAACCTTGGGGGCACCTGCATTCGTACAGTAGGATCTAGAAAAGTAGCCGTTCATGATAATCTCCATTTCACAATTTGATGAGAACGACTGAATCAGTTCACAAATTTGTTCGGAGATACCATAACTTTTCAACTTGTGAAGAAGACCGGTATGCCAAACCATGTCGAACGCTTTCGAAATCTCCAAAGCAACAATCCAAACTTCACCATTCTTATCTAAAGCTTTACTTGAGTTTTCTATCTGAAATAACTTGTTGAAATGTCCGGAAAATATATTATTTCTGACATTGAAACAAGTTGTTTGAATTAATTACAAATGCGCTTTTTCACATGCAAAGGAAGATATATTATTGAACGTTTCGCATACGCATGTGTAGTACGTTTTAATAACGAGAAAAATGTCGAAATAAAGATATTCATACGCTCATATTTAGAATCGTGAAAAGTATTTATGAAATTCAAAGGTGTGTATATATAAATACTACCATATACACGCAGAATAATGATTGACAATAATTCTTCCTTATATTATTAACTACATACTCGTTATTAGAAACACCGATAAAATGATCACTAAGAGAAACATAAATTTATAGAATACATTGGCGGCCACAGAAATGTTTTGTGTTTATATTCTCATCTACGTTTGGCCTAAGTAAATATTTACTACGTCAAACACATGCCAATACACCTGAGCACGAACAGAGTAGCATACCGGTGTTTCAGTTTGTGTAAAATTATATGTACGAGTAAGTGCTGACAAGTTCTCAGCCTGATCAAGAAGTGATTCCAACAAATTCTGTTTGGTCATTTGGTCAGTTTTTAGGAAATGAGTCTGATCAAAAACTTTTAAGCACTCACTCGTACATTGAAGATATCCCACCCACAACATATGCGGTTTACAACGAACAAATATAGATTCACGTTACCATCTACGCTGCCAGGTAAAAGGTTGCTCACATCCCTTAGAGCTTTATGCATGACGAAGAAATTGGGGAGATTCAAAAATCATTACAGTCATAATCAATAAGGCTTGACCAATAATAACTTTGTCTCTTCTATTCCAGACTCTGACACACTGAGATCTATCTTTCTCTTTCTCTTCATTGGTCTCACCTACCCACCAATGTAACTTGAAGAGTTTCCTTGAAGAAATGTAATATTATTTTCTAGCATTCAGCCAAAAGCAAGCAAGGTAGATTTTGTACCAGGCAAATTTTATAATTCGAAGTTTTACTACTCAGAGAACGATCATTGACAGGAATTTAAAAGCCAAGTTAGTATTCCTTATCCTTAAACAATAATATATACAAAGTATCTTCGAAAATGAACCAGGCATTTAATATTAACAAAAAATAGCCTATTACAAGCATATGCGCCTTAGTTCTCTTAAAAGAAATCCAACTTTGACCTCATACCCAATTCCAGCATTCTTCCCACTTTTCAAAATAATCTGTAAAGTTTACTTTCAGGGTCGTTATTAACTACCAGAACTCATTCATTTTAAACTTGTCCACTTTCTGAAATCTCTTTTTCGACGGTGACTAAGAAAAACCTAAAATCACAGAGAGTCAAAAATAAACAAACCATCAAGAATGCGTTGTCATGATATTCAAAATGGGTGGATACGTTCCAGACAGTCCGTGAAAGGCATTATCAAGCGTAGATTCTTTTAATTGCACACCGCAAGCATTCAAAATTTTCGAGTGTTCTGCTTATTGTAGGATTTCTACAATTCGGATAACACTGAAAGAATTTTCGAGCAATTTTGAAAAGTCAGCACCAAGCTTTTATATTTGCTACGATGAATTCGAATAATTTTTGTGGACAAACTTCCTATTTTCAAGCAAAACTTAATGCATATTTGTTGTAAATACAACAGACACCCTATGTACAAGCTCACTTTATGCTCACTGACGAATTCCTAAGGAGAGTATGAATTCATGCAGCCATGAAAAAGATTCTCGATGAATTTAAATTAGCTCGATGGTTTATAAAAATATATCATATAAAAATTCCTTTTTAAATGAAGATCAAATCCATAAAAACAGAATATATAATGAAAAAACAGATATTTTGGTGAGATCAAAAGTATCTATCGTTTATTTTCATTTTTAAAAAAATATGAATTTTAACTGTTTCTAGTGTATATACTAAAAAAGAGAGTATTGGGAATGTGTGTGTGTATATATATAAATATATATATATATATATATATATATATATATATATATACGTATGTGTGCGTGTATATATATGTATGTACATATGCATACATATTCATATATATATACATATACATATATCTATATATGTATGTATATATATATATATATATATATACACTCTATCTGTCTCTTCATTTCTCTCTAGTTATCATTAAATCTTAAAAATGTTGAAATGATGCAAAATGTTACCAGTCATATGCATATATATATATGCATATATGTTTGTTAACATTTTGCATAATTTCATATATATATATATATATATATATATATATATATATATATATATATATATACGTGTGTGTGTATGTGTGTGTGAGTTAACATTTAGCATAATTTCATCCTTTTTTTAATTTTTACTGATAATTAAACTATTTAGAATAAATTATAAAAATGATAAAACTGGAAAATGCTAATTTGTTTCATTATTTTTATACAGTTAGTAATTACGACATTTTATGTTGATCACCTTATCAACCGATGTTCGATTTGTCATTAACTATTAACTTTTCAAACTTTTTTTTTATTACCGCTTTCTTGAATTTTTATGTGATGCACTTTATTTTTATAATGAGTAAGAACTTTTCTTCTCATGATTTAAACACTGCAATTCAAAGCATCCAATTGATTGTTTTTGTTTCCTTTTATTTATCGGTTATTTGAAATGTTTCAATATCTGCTAATAAAAAGGAAATCGATAAAATGAAAACGAGTCTAAATACAACAAAACAAAAATTGAATTCAATCAAAATTTTTTTGTAAGAATCTATCATTATATAAATGTATCTAATCTGTTCCTTTATTTGTATAACTTGAGATATAAACTAGTTTAAGATTTTATAAATAACCCAGGTTGCTCATGAAACCAACTACGTTTTGTAGTTTTAGTTTTTTACACTCTGGTCAGTAGCAGGGTTTCCGACCAAGTAAAAGGTACCATTTCTAATTTTGGAAAATGGAATCAAAACAGATTCCATACCATCTTGTGACACATAGGCTACATTCAGTAAACACACACGCACACACACACACTATATATATATATATATATATATATATATATATATATATATATATATATATATATATATAATTTTTACTGGATTGAATTGATAAATGAAAAGACACATTCCAACTTTGGCAAATCTTACAAACAGAAATGTTCTCATTTATGAAATTAAATCCCATTTTTAGAAAAATAAATAAAAATGTTATGAAACATTTTCATTACTAATAAAAATAATCCAAAATCGGACTCTTGATTTGAATAAGTGGTATTTACAATCATCGGAGAATTAAACTGAACCGAATGTACACAGAACGTCTATATGCCACTTCTCTTCAGGACATAGACTATTATTGTTTTACAAAATTTTCTATCATTGTGACACTTGGTTTTTAGCCTTTACTAAAACTCCCGTCTCCTGTTCTGCCATCCATTCACTGAAGTTCTTCAAGTTCACTGCCTTCTCCTGTCTCTCTTGTCATCAATATGCCCTGTGAGAGTTAGGTTTTCGAAGCCTTCCTACCTCATTAAACAAATTTCAGTTGTCTCTCCGTGATTCGAAGTATAAGTGTTCATTTTGTTGCCAGTTTCTTTAAGACTTCCATGAAACTCTCAATATCCTTTTATAGAACAACTTTACTTTGGCCTCCAGTTTTCTCGTGATTTGTGGAGAGATTGTCCAGCATCCACTGCCATGCAAAAAGGATGGATATCAAATAGCAATCCAACCCTTCTTTATTTCTTACAATTTTGTTTCAGTTTCTCAGCATTTTGCTTAGCTTTTAGAAGGCATCTTTTGCTAGTTCACTGATTGTTCGGATCTTTGCATCACATTTTCCACCAGCTGTTAAAACACTTCCCAGATATTTAAATTTCTGTACTTGATTGAGGTTGACATCTCTAATTAGTAACTCACGTCTTGGCCTTTTCTCTTGCTGATGATCATACTTACTGTATTCTTGCATTTGATGGTTAGTCCTTTATTCTCGCTTTCTTTTACTACCCTGTCTAGGAGATCTCACAGTTTTCTTTTCTTCTCAGCCATCAGTAGAGTGTCATCAGCGTATTTTGATATTGTTAAGATTACGCCCATCATAAATTCTAGTAGAGTCACCAATTCCCTTGGGATAGCCTATCTTTAGCGGTTGAATAAATATGGGAAGAAGACACATCCTTGTCTCACGCCCACTTCCTATGATTTTATAACTACTCAATTCATTCTTTCTTCGTATGCAGGCAGTTTGCTCCCAGTATTAGTTCTGGATTATTCTTACATTTTTTCGAAATAGATCTAGCTTCCCTTGCAGTTTAAATAGATCCTTTCGCCGTGCCTTGTCAAAAGCTTTTGCGTAATTAAAAAAAACAAAACAACAAAAAAACAAAAAAAATACATAAATGGACGTCCTTCTGCATTTGTATTGATTTCTCTGATCATGAATATAGCTTTTTCCCGATCTCATTTAAAACCCGTACTATTTTTGTCCTCTTTCCGGTCTAATACTGCTTCGCGCTGTATACACCAGGATTCGCATAATTAATTTGGTTATGTGACTCATTAACCGGATTGTGCGATGGAGCTCGCATTCAATTGTACCTGGTGTCTTAGGTAATGTTACCAAGATAGATTTACTGAGATCTTCTAGTTTGTTGCCACTGTTGTATATTCCGTTTATTACTACTGTAATCTTGTCAGTGTCGAAATAATCTAAGGCTGGGAGCATTTCTGTTACAAGCCAATCTGCTTTGTTCTCTTCATCATATCAGCTTCTGTTATCACTTCAGATATTAATATTTCTCGGCCTTCCGTATTTTCAAACATTGAAAGTTTCTCTCTCACATTGTAAAAACGTTATCTGGCGTATTCGCTGCATTTTGGGCGTATTTTTCAGTCACTTTAATATCAAAGAAGGATCGCAGATAACTTTTTTCTCACTGATCATACTGAACAAATTATCAGCCATATGATTCATCATATAACTGGTACTCATTATAAGACTGGTAATTGGTACGTTCGTAGTTTGCAATCATCGGAGAGGTAAAACGGAAAAAAGTAAAACAAAAAAGACTAAGCATTCAAATAAACCTCCACCTGATACTTCATATAGCCAGTTGTTACACTCTTGGTTTGCAAACATTTAAGATCTAAAAGGGGAACAAATGACCGCAGAACATATAACTTATTTACATGCACTTCATTTATAATCCTCGGATATGCAAAAACTACTAAGTAAACACAAAATATGCGAGGTGTCTAAATGTTATCTAACTTTCTATATAATTAAATGGTAAGTTATTCGTTTGCAATCATCGCAGAGATAGAACGAACTGAATAAATGCTTCAGAGACGACACATTCAAATAATCCGCTATCTGACTCATTATATAACCAGTTGTTACTCAGTTGATTTACAGTCATAGAAATGGTAAAGGTGACCGAATGAGCACTGAACATCCAAAGACACTCAAATAATCTGCTATCTAACTTTTCATATTTTTTTTAATCATTTCACACCCAAGCAAGACGGGAATTCCACTAGTACACAGGGGCTATAGAGAGTGAAAATGAGAGAATAAGATTGAATACAGAGAGGATTGAGGAAAGGATAAAAGATGAACGGGCTTCAAAATGATAGAAGATGGCGACAGACGTTGAATTTTAAATTTTTGAAGATTGTAGTTGTCAGGGAACCAAGTAAACAGAAGGGAGTTCCACAGGCGGGAAGTGCGAGAATAGAAACTGTTGGAGTAGAAGTGGTGGTTACATTTAACTATTTCAACTGCAAAAGGGTGGGACCTAGATGCCAATCTAGTAGCACATTTAAATTCATGCAGTCGAGGCACCAGAGAAGAAAGCTCTTCACAGCAATTGCCGTGAAAATATTTGTAGAAAAAACATAGAAGCTACGCCGCGTTGATGAGAAATTGACTGAAGTCAAGATGCCAAGTCAGGATCTAGTACATTGCAGCTCCTTCTTTGGATCTTGTCATTAACCCCGAGATGAATAGCAGTAGCACCAGAGCAGATGTGGTAGCAATATTCAATGAACGGACAAATGGTAAATTTGTAAATTGCAAGATGTACTCTGACGAGAATAGTTTTATGGAAACTTTCCTTGCAGTAGATGCAGCTATTGATTCGATGGTGTCGTTCCACCACAAGTTAGTTGAAAATGTGAGGCCAAGAAAGTGTAGTGTGTGACTCTCCAGGAGTCTAGCATCAGCCATGGTGATGGCAGGCAAGAAAGTTTCTCTATGGTTTTTAAATGAGAGCAGTTTGTTTTGGAGGCATTAAAATTTATAAGGCATTTCCTACCCCAACTAACCACAGATTAGAGGTCCTTTTCAAGAGCAGCAGCTAGGTTTACTTCATCAACTTTGACAGATTTGTTATTTAGACAGTCGTAAATGGTAGTGTCTTCTGCATAATTGCATACTTGTGACCTGATAACATCAAGAAGATCATCGATGAAAATCAGAAATAACGTATGACCCAAGGTAGAGCCTTGGGGAACACCTGCGTTCGTGTGAAACGATCTGGAAGCGATCCCGTTCAAAACGACCATTATATTGCGATTTGATAGGAACGGTTGGATTAAAACAAACAATCATCCTGTAATACCGGACCCCTGGCGCTTACGTAGGAGACCAGCAGCGTGCCAAATCCTGTTAAATACCTTCGAGATATATAGAGCAACAGTAACTAATTGTTATGCTCTTTGTTTACGATTATCAGAAAAGTAAAACAAACTAAAGTTATCTAATAATCCGTCATCTTACTTGGTACACTCTTGGTTTGCCATGAAAAGCCAAACGAATCAGATGTGCGTTGAACAAAGAAGACATTTAAATAATCAGAGTTGGTATTCTCTTGGTTTACAAATATCGGAGAGATAAAACAAACCAAATGAGCCATGAATTATACGAAGTATTGTAAAAACAAACAAACAAAAACAACAACCAAATCAGTACTGGAAAGACTTGACGTTCAAGCAATCCATCATATGACAGATAAGTAATTGGCTCGCTCTTGGTTTACATTCATCGGAGAGGTAAAACGTATTAAATTAGTACTGAATAGACGAGATATTAAAATAATGTCAAATTCTGAACATTTTGGCCATTTTCTGTTTGCTCAGTTACAAAAGAACTTTTTAGATATTTCTTGAGTATTTACAGATTCAGTTTAAATTTCTGAAATGAGGACTAACAATTTTTATTTATTTATATATTATTCTGATAAAATTAACTAAGATTAAGATTGTAATATATAATTCAATAACTATTTTTGAATTTTCAGTCGGTCATAGTAGTACCTTTCTATTCTAGAATGATAAAACCCATCGGTTAAGATGCTTTATTGTTGCTTATAACTGGCTAAGATTACAGAATATCTGACCTAAAATTTATCTTCTAACCGCTATTCATAGCATAATGTCTACACTTGGGGGCAGATATTTTAAGATGTGTATAAAAATTAATAAAATGTATTAAAAATAAAATGATGGTAAGAAATTATGCTTATGTTAAGAAGATTAACTATTTTTCATTTCACTATTTTATTAATCGATGACAGATTAAACATTTGTGAACTGGGCAAGGTGGTGATATGGGGCTTAGCGTTATTCGCGGTTTCCTCGTTACACACTAATATTCGTTAAGGAATTGTACACTAAAATTAAATCGTTCATCTTGGGGTCTCAGATAAATTACTTATTTAGATGGGTTCTGGAAATTCTGTTTAGAGATAATGATTGATTTACGGTTAATGTTAGTTTTATTTATTTATTCATTTATGCATTGGTAATCTGATATATAGAATACTTATATAACGTGGTTCATATATATGAGTGTGTGGTGGAGTCCTCATGAGTAGATAACTAGGAAAAGAAGACAATTCTAGATAATTAAATCGAGCAACACGTGTTTTAGCCATCTGAATCTATCTATCTATCTATCTATCTATCTATGTGTGTTTGTATCGTCGGGCGGACCTGACTTTTCTCTCGTTGGAAGTATTATAACCTCTTCCCTTTATATATATATATATATATATATATATATATATATATATATATATATATATATATATATATATTTGTGTGTGTATGTGTAGAGGGGTGATATGGATGTATAATGTACAAATGACCAAACATCGGATCCTTTTTGAAGGGAAACATACTTAGGTGTAGGTGTATGTGTGTATACATATATATATATATATATATATATATATATATATATATATATGTATATATATATATATATATATAAATATATATATATATATATATATATGTGTGTGTGTGTGTGTGTGTGCGCGCGCGCGCGCGCGTGTGTGTGTATATAATTTATATATAAATTATGATAATTTCATGTCCGAGAGAAATACTTACTTGACTAAATAATCGATATATGTTTTTCTTTAATAGTGTGAGTTTTAATGATTACTTATTAATTCCTTCGTTAACTTTGACTTCATATAAACCCAGCCTTTCACATTGTTTGTTAGCTGGGTGTAGAACTTTTGCTTCTCTTATTATCAATCGTTGTCTATTAAATCTCTTTTTTACATTCCTCTCAAAATCCCAGTAAAAAAAAAACAAAATATTGGCTTTAAACACCTAGTAATGTTTCTATTTTTTTTTAAATCACCGCATTTTCTTTTTTTACTTGCGATAGTTATCAATATATTTAATTTGGATTGTACACCGTGAAGTATTAATAAAGTGCATGTTTGTGCAAACTTAAGAATGTGGATATAGCGGGGAGCGTGCATATAAGAGTTTATGGATGCTGATTAGCATTTGTCTGTGTCGATTCATAGCCTTCAAATATTGCCAAAACGTGGTTATTCTTCGTGTTTTACATTCACTAAAAGGATTTCTAGATATTCAAATTTTAATGTTCGTCAGAAACAAGAAATCTATTCGAATTACGAAAATGTCCGATAATAGCCAATTCACCCCGTGAATTGTCAAAATGTGAAGGTTTCCTTCGCGTTATTCATAACAATAATTCTTTTTTTTTTCTTTTTCAGATATACGAATAAACTGTAACAAGAAAAGACAGGTAATTATTTGAATCTTACGCCTGAACCACGCAATCGTCATAAGTACATTGTTAATTGTGCTTTTGCCATCAACTAAGCTTACACACAACATATCCGATTATATCGAATAAAACGCGCAACTATATTCATGAATATGGAAAAAGCAACATAAACTACGTTAGGCATTATTATTCAGTTTTTGAAGTATATTTCGATATTGTTTCAGTCCTAGTAAACACAATTCTTTTTTTTTTCTAATCAAGATAATATATCTGAAGAATTGAACAAACAGACTTCTATATTGAATTTAAAACATCAATTAATTGATCTTCTTTGAAAGCTGTTTTAACCTGAACAAAAATATAAAAAAAATATTATAAAATATATTATTCTTCTAATAACAGACCGGTACGATCTTAATTGACAACTATTGTAAAAGTGAAACAGATCGAATGAGCGGAATACGACATTAGTTCAAGATTCTTTCCAATAAAATGTTATAATTTTTAAGATTTTTGGGGTTTAACCTGATAGAATTGCCAGCGCATTGACTTACAGTATTTTAGTTCCCCTAACTATTCTCAAAGTATATTTAACTTCACTAGATTTTGTTTGTACTCGCGATATTTACCTATCATCATTTTACGACGAGACAAAGGTTGATTCTTACAATATAAAACTGTTCAAGAGTATAATAAGATATTGTTCTTTCTGTAAATATAAGTTTTTGATCAATTTGATTATTGATATGATTAAACAGACAAAATTCGAATTAACTGAAACAAATAGTAATCAAATTAAGGCAAATATTTACCATCACCTTCAGCTTCAAATTTCTATTGACTATTCTATTTAATAATGAATAATTTTATATTTTCCCCCCGTTCTCCTCGCATATGCAGGCGACGGGGTTTGAAATAAGTTTCACATTCTGCTCGAAATCCTTTTACCTATATTTGTTAAAATTCATTTCTCTGATTACTTGGAACAAACTCACGCCCAACTGATTAGTCATCAGTTGGTTCTAACTTAGTTTTGGTCAGTTGGGTAGCATTTTCCGAACTTGGTTAGGTCATATCCGGAGATTATTTCCAACTGTTCCGCAAGCTGAGTGCCTTAGCGTACAATAACAGCCAACTAGTCTGGGGCTTGATGCGAGTTTCTGCTTCCATGCTCTAGATTCGCCATATAGTCATTGATCATGAGCGGTGTTTGAGTTGATACATGATCTACAATCGTTATTGTGTTCGAGCAATATTCGAGGTATAAACTAGGCATCTTTTACTCCAAGGCCTATTTTGCCCTTTACATTAAATAGGTAAACTAGTTAATAAAAATCAGTTGTAGGAAGCGATCCTAATATGGGAACACTTTAAGAACGATGAAAAGATCTCCTTGGCTAGTCAGAGAGTACTATAAAAATAATTCATAAAGCACACCCTCATATATATGTACGTATGTATATGTATGTATTTAAACAGTATGAAATAATAAAATAATAAAATATATTTTGCGGGTGTATGCTGTATGTTGATCATGTGTTTAGGTCAGAAAACACGTGTCTCCTGGTATATTTATCGCATAACAAAAATGGCGGACTCAGAATGTGAGTTCGGGTAATAAACTGAGGGTAACGACAAACCTTTAAAGAGAAACAAACGGTAATGTATGTATTAACAAAACAAAGGTATACATAGACAATTTGAGATTGTTGGGTGCGACAAAACAATGAACATGAATGAAGAAAACATTTAAACTGGTGAATTGAGTCCTAAAGAATATAATAAATGAAAATGAAGTGAAAGGTGCTGGCGTGTGCAAGTGTTAGCGCGTACGTGTGTGCGTTTGTGTGTGTGTGTGTGCCTGTACGTACCCAGGTGTGGGCCGCATTTCTCCATTTTTTTTACTACATTTTACTGTCCCTGGGTGAAATAGGATAAAGAAGAATGTCACTGCATATTTATAGTTTAAGAGAGCGTCCCTAGCGAGTTTTTTTTTTAATGAAAATACGTTGGATAACTCCACATATATTATTTTAATCAAAAGCAAAAACTCCACACTACAGTGTATAAATTAGTACTGCTAATTCGACAAATATTAAAAACTATAAACTGAATATGCATGTGTGAGTACGTTCTCGCGTATAGAAAATAAAATTAATGCGTTTTTTTAATCAGCGAACCGAATTCAGTTCCAGGTAAAGTTGCTTATGGTCTTTTGAAAAGGAAAGGATTCCCCTCTCTAAACTCATCCAAATACTTCAAATAAGCTTATTAAATTATCTTATATATTTCAAGAATAACATTAGTAATATCTGAATCTTTGAAAGCTACAACAGACGAAAAATAAAAATAAAAAAGATTTATACAAAGACAACACAGAAAAAACTCGAGTTTTTGCCTTAAATTCTCCCATGCGTCATAAGACTCTTCTTGGAACAAAGCTTAGGGAGTCGTGAAGCTTTGCTTTTTGCAAAAGATATTAGTGTGAAGTGATCACAAGCAGCCTCACTCGAAATTGAACTCGGTTCGTTAATTAGATTGTTCATGCTAATAGCTGTTATATATATATATATATATATATATATATATATATATATATATATATATATATATATATATATATATATATATATATATATATATATATATATATATACAAACAATATAGATTGCTGATATCAGAAGATATTTAATAACTAGTCATAGAATGCGATCGGTTATTTGTTGGTACACAAATATACCTCACTCTCTTATACATATATATATATATATATATAAATATATATATATATATATATATATATATATATATGTGTGTGTGTGCATGTATATATGTATGTATAAAGAATCGCGCGTACAAAAAGATATAATCGATACAAAAATATATAATATTATTTACGATAGCATGGATACTCAGTGAATAATGGAGTTAAGAAATATACATCTGGACTTAGCATTGCCCTTGAAAGCATTTTAATCAGAAATAATAAGCAAGATATTAATCATAACAGGTTCCTAAGAAAAAGCTGCATTTCTTTTTTCTGTGTCATATCTTTATAACATTTCTTGTCTTGTGTAGATTTCCTATATATATAACTACTGGATTCGAAGCAAATCGTCTGCTGGTAAACTCAATACTTCATGTCTAGAAACAAATAAAAATATGAAATTGATAACTTAACATGTTAGATACACTGAAATGAAGGCTACACATTCTGATGTTCATTTTCTTGGCTTAGGGAGCAAAATTACTATGAAATGATATTGTATTTTGAGCCATCATCTTTGAACAACTGTTAAAATAATTTGTTATTTTTTAAATACATTATTCAAATAAAATAATAAGCCACCAATCAGCTATATATTTGTAAAATCCCTAATCCGAAGATGATTCGGACAACTAAAATTATATTTCAAAAAATTATTTGTCAAGGCAGAAGCGAACGAAGATCGTTTAAAACAAAAGTACAAAATTGAGTAATTCTTATAGTCTTTATAAATTATGGGTAAAATAAAAGGGTAGACTGGGCTCTTTAACCTCAGTTGTCGACGTCTGAAAGAATACTTCTGAATTAAAATCCATGAAGAAGGCGACAAGAAACCGTCTTACTACATTTCTAAAGGTGATGGAAATTCACAATTTACAGATATTAAAGAACAAAAATAACGTGGAGAGTCAAGATATCTACTTTTATAAGGGACATGGTTAAGAAATATTACGTATATATATTTAAATAACAAAAATTGTCAAAATGGTTATTCTGATCAAGACAGAAAAAGCAAGGAAGGAATAATATTTCTTCGGCTATAATAAAAAAACAAAAAACAAAAAAAAAAAACCTTATGATCGCATGTTTGCAAAATGCAATGTCCACTACAAATAAATATATTCTCTTCTACATTATACTACACAGAATTAACCTTCGGGCTGACTCGGATTTGATTATAAATTGAAGCCTTAACGGAAGGAGGCACACACACACACACACACACACACACACACACACACTCATACTTATATTGACTGAGTAAAACCCAATGATGTTGCTTGTTCATTTATTCGTATATTTGGTTGCAAACATATATGTTCATCAATAGAAATTAAATGATATAATTCAGTTATTTGTATATATTTACATATGAGATAATAGTTCGAAGAAGTTTGTATTAAACTCAGTTGACACAATACAGTGTAATTCTGAATCCCAGGCATTATCTATCTGAAACCTAGGCATTATCTATTCTATCTATCTATCTATCTCTCTCTCTCTCTCTCTCTATATATATATATATATATATATATATATATATATATATATATATATATATATATATATATATAGTATGTATGTATGTATGTATGTATACACACAGGGGGATTACTCCCTATTTTATGTATAGTGGACTCTCTCGGCTAACTATGATTTTTACAAGTCGGGAGAGTCCATCATACATAAAATAGGGAGTTACTTCTCAATCAGGTTGATCGATATATATATATATATATATATATATATATATATATATGTGTGTGTGTGTGTGTGTCTACCTATCTCGGTTTTTTCGTATCTGTGTTCGTATCTCTATTTCGAAATGTTTTGTTCGTTTCTCTCTCTCGCTCTCTCTCACATATATATGTGTGTGTGTGTCTGTGTGTGTATACCTGTCGCTCTTTATGCTCTTGAAACAGATTTGTAGATGGAATAGTAAATTATTTTACGGCACCTTTAGACAATGTTCATGTTTCGTCCGAAGTCCAGACGTCTCGAAGAAGATGGGTCATTCCTAATTGAGGATTTTGTGTCTGCAAGGTTATTAAACTCGAATTTAGTATACATTTAAATCTTTGTTATAAGTATTTTCTGGTGACTCAAGCATATATATAAATGCATGTGTGTATATATACATTCATATATGTGTTTGTGTGTGTGTGTGTGTGTTTAGACCATATCAAGCAAGTTCATATTTGCACACACCTCATAATCTTGTTTGTAATGCGTTCGTCCCGCATCCCCCACACTCTGTGCTCATATTTGTGTGTGTACTCTTATGTAAGAAGAGAAGAGAGAAAAGTACATAAATGTTGTCTCTCTGACATTTTTTTAACAACTCTTATGTAATTCTGAAAACATAATAATTTTGGCTTTTTGTTTATTAATAAAATATTGGATGTACTTCGGCCTTATATTTCTTTTACTTACAGAAACGAATAAATAGATAAAACTTGTACCAGGGGAGAAACACTTGTAACATTGAATTCATAGCAATCGAATAGTCTGTCATGCATGTTCATAAGTACATTATTGTGCGTACGAGGATTTAAGTTCTGCATCTAGTTGTACATACAACTTAATAAGTCCATGCACACACACACACACGCGCGCACACACACACATGTACACACACACACACATATATATATATATATGTATGTATATATATATATATATCTGTCGGGCAACACATTGTTCCAAACAATTTCTTGCGTAGTGTGTTCTGTACTAATTTGGCAGTCATGTATCATGCCCCATGCCATACATAAACACAACAATTATGTGTGTATTTATGGGCTTTGAAATTAGCATGTCTTTTTTGAGCGAGAGAGAGAGAGAGAAGAGAGAATGGGGGAAAGAGAAAATTGATTAAAATTAAAATTGAACAAATCGGTTTATATCGAAATTTAAACAAATCATTCACTCATACTTACACACCCGTGTATATATATATATATATATATATATATATATATATATATATATATATATATATATATATATATATATATATATATATATACGCACACCCACACACGCGCATGCGCACATTCAAGCGTTCTAACTGACGTTTAAAGAGGGTTCGTGTGGAAACTCATTTGAAAAAATTACCTCCGTTTTGTATGAAGAACATGAATAGAACTATGTCAAGACTAATAAATTTTTTTTTAGAATAAGCTATTGCCCCCCTCCCATCGCTCCAGATACATTCATTAACGTGTAAAATCCATGATCCAACTATAAATGGGATAATTGTTTCGTATTTATTTAGGGCACGGTTTTTGCTTATCAAGAACCTTAATCGTGTATATGCTAGTGCTTTATCATTATTATTATTATTATTATTATTATTATTATTTTATTTACCTATTCACTGTTAATTAACAGCAATAACTCGTGGCTTACACTGAAGCATAAGTGAGAGCGTGCCCACTCAAGAGTCCAATACTCTTCTCAGTGTTCTACCAGTTTTAAAAAATGCCGCCATCCAACACTTCCCTTTATTTTCAATTCCTTCAATTTGTCCTATGAGCTTAAGAAAAAAAAAAACAAAAAAAAAAAAAAAACTGTCACAACTGTCTTCTTCATGTTCCACAACGTCCTTGGTATGATTTATATTATTATTATTATTATTATTATTATTATTATTATTATTATTAATATTAAAATTTCAAGGAAAAGAAAGAGTCGTGTGGTAACAGGAGTGAATATGACGTTATATCTGGCATTTATTATTAATATTATTATTAATTTCTTCCAATTGCATATTCAACCAAGTGTCTGATTGTTGTCACCGGGTATCGAGCGACAGCAAGTCTTCTCGACTCGCCGTCACCTACCTCAGCATTCTCACTGATTACAACATAGCTGTAGTCTGCACACAACGGTCTTAAATCCTTCCCCGAATTTATAATCCCTCTAGTTTATTGTTATTAATTTATTTTCTTTATTTCATCCACCTCTATCTTATTATTTATGAGAAGAAAAGATTGATACTATTTTAACCATCACTTCTACCACGACAACTACAACATTATTATTATTATTACTATTTCTACTACTACTACGGCTAGTAGTAGTAGTAGTAGTAGTAGTAAAAGATGTAGAAATAATAATAATGTTATTATTATTACTACTACTGCTATTTGCAGTAGTAGTAGCAGGAGAATTAGTAGTTTATTATTACTTATTTCGAGTTAATATTAATAATTTCTTATTGTATTTGTTCCACTTTTTCTGGTTTATAAAACACATTTTATCGAAACAAATACATACATAAAATGAAAAAATCCAAATATTGCATACTGCTCTACATTTAGAATAATACGCACCAAAGTCTCGAGTTATACAACAAATATATGAAAAATGTTATGAATTAGTAATAATGCAAAAACTAAAAACCAACCTATTCCCTCACTTGCATGCGTTTTCATCCGGCAAATTTGCTTCGTTGTTTTCTTTTTCTGCTCCTGACCTAGGAATTCTTCCCAACTTAACGATTCCCCAAGGTAATGGCTAAGAAAAAGATGAAGTGAGGATTTTGGTGATCACAAATACTTCAGGCCCAGAGGCGAAGATCATAACATTTTTTAAATAAATTCATGTCTCCATTCTAAAGCACTTTTACAAATCTGCGAGACTATTGAGAAAAACTCCGATTCTGCACATTTATTTTCGAATTTGGGTTTTGCATTATTACTAAGAAAACGTATCTCCGCTCACACAGACAATATGAGCATATACACGCACATTCCCTTGTGTATACGGAATATTGTGGCTCATATGTCACTCGCACAGTATCCGCGTACATTGACCTATTCGCTGTCAATGTAAAGCAGGTGCATAATAAATTCAATTCATTTTTAAAAATAAGGGACTATGTATGTATGTATGTATCTATCCATCTATCTATCTATCTATCTATCTATCTATCTATCTATCTATCTATCTATCGCAAAGACTAGTAGGCCCAATGTGTTTGGGCAAGTGAATAGTAAGTAGCAGTAGCAGTATTTATGTAGTAATAGTAATGGTAAAATAGTAGTGGCAAGAGTGAAGGCAAGTCTGATATGAATGAGTTGTGAAGTAGGCTTGTCCTATTATGCGTTCGTACCGACTACCAACAAGCCCCCGCCTCTGCGGTTAAAGCCAAAATACAGCGCTTTTTTACTGAAACGAAACGTGTTTCAAGATTTCTTTTGAATCTTTGGTTTTCACGTTTTCACAAACCGGGAAAATAATAAAATCAATTCATGATTGTTTTCAGTGAATTTTTAGCTGCAGGTTTTTTTTCGTATTAACATAAATTAAGTTTAAGTTATTATTTTTCCGTTTTATGTGATAACTCAATTATTTTATTTTATTTATTTTATTTTTTTTTTTTGTTTAAGGATAAAGATATGCTTAGAAATTGTTAACCTACTTTACATGAGTCTTAGAACAAAAATAAACCGATTGCAATTCTAATTCGTAGTTTCTATCATTTGAATTTCTAATTTTCATATCGTCGTTGTTATTGTTGATATTTTGATATCATACTGCTGCTACTACTACAAGTCATGAAGATATTCACTTAAAATGTTTACTGTTTTATTTAAACTACAGCAATTATGTGTTTAGGAAATTTTTATTTTTCCTTTTAAGGTAGCATGTTTGACTGGTAAATAAACTTGTAAATATTTACTGTATTTGGTGTATTTACAACTCAGTTACTCTGGCAGAAGGCTATGCGTGAGAATCGCCCAACGGGGATTAAACTCATTGTCAGATATTTCAATAATTATTCTTATATTCATAGAGCAATCATTGAGGGGAAAAAAGTCTACTGGTAGTGTTATGTTTGAGTACTTTAACTATCGTTGCACATGTGTTTATGAACTTTTTTAACTTATTAAAGCATTCGGCTTTTAAAGCCTTTAAGTGACATCATGTAAAACACTTCTCTATTTAATTCTAGATGTTGTGTGTTTGTGCGTATGTGTCCAAGCTTCATAAGAGCTTCACAATCTATTGATTCTTGGCTTGATAATTGTTAAAGCGTCCGATAAAAATACAAAAACAAAAACAAAAAACTTAAACTTTTGGATAGTTTTTTCATATAGGAACAACTGACCTACGCTCGCTAGCAAGGTAACTAGAACGGTTACATTTCTGCTAATTCTTTGTCTGTGGTGTTTAGTTTAATCAAGATAGATAGATAGATAGATAGATAGATATACTTTAGTCTAGCACATCATGGAATGGAGTTAAATAGGTGTAGAAGTTTTTTTTTTTTTAATTATTTTACTGGAACTTGAAGACTATCATCGCTTGGACACAAAATTACCCCAGCAAACAAGAGGGTTTACAATACATATATATGCTTTTTTGCATCTATGATACCGCCCAACAAAATCTGAGATGAACTCGTGTAAATTATTTGAGCTTCCACTCGAGTTAATATTCTTTCACAAAAATTCTGAAACATTTAATGTGAAAGAATTGGTTTTTGAAAAACCTTTTGAATTCCTCTCATTTCTTTTATTAACATCATAAAACCAATTTTTCTTTATTTTGATTTTTTTGGTTTTGTTTTTAATTTGATTATTACATATTAAATGTAAAAAAATATTTTTAAATATAAATATTTTAATGTGGGAAAAATATTGACCATTTCCTAGAATATTAATGTTTGCTGACTCTGAACAAATTCCAGTAGTTGCATCTTTATCTAATTTTTCATTCGTTTCTTGATCGGACGATTTTCAACAATAAAAATGCCACTTTTTTTGTTTTATTTGTTAAATTGAATAATTTTTGTCAGTTTTGGGATGATGGAGCTTCTTTGCTTCTATTTATCGTTTTTGTTGTTTACAAGTAATTTCGATAATCTCCCTCTCGTCTTAGTGTAAAAAGATTATTTATGCGAATAACAAACTTTGAGACATTTTAAAATGTTATTTTGCTTGAAAAAAATGAGAGTTGATGGTTTATTTATTTAATAATTTAAACAGATTTAACTTTTTAAAAATTACTGAACGAGCAGATTTTTCTTTTCTTTGTTAATTCTTTTTCTCTTAGTATTCCTTTTATCTTAATTTCATTTTAATATGTTTTAATAGCCAACAAGTTTTTCAATTTCGTTAATTTACGCATACACATATATACTAGCACTTAACACTTACTTTTCGTAAGATAATATGCAAGCATAGGTAGAATATGCAGCTGATTTGTGGCGTAAAATAAGCCGGTACCTTTAACGTATGATATTGTTTTAAAACATATACGTGAGAGAGGAGAGAGTGGGGAAAAAATCAGTATCTACGTGCGCGTCCTTGTGTGTGTCTGTGTGTGCGTGTGTGCGCGCGCATGGTTGCTCACGCGCATTTGTGTGATTGTGTATTAGTATTTGTGTTTGCGCGTTCGTTCGTAAATCAGTAAGGATAAATTTGGGTATATATGCATTACTGTATATATGCTTAAGTATAGTATATCATATCTGTAGAGACACACCTATGCATATATAATATAATACACTTGAAACTCATATACCTTCCTTTGTGCATTTTACTTTACATGTCTGAATTGGAGCGCATGTATATAATATATATATATATATATATATATATATATATATATATATATATATATATATATATATATATATATGTGTGTGTGTGTGTGTGTGTGTGTGTGTATTATTTATGTCCAAGTACATATGCATCTTTAAAAATAGAAATACACATTCACTTACATAAAGGCCTAAATTTATTCAGCTTCTATCGAAAACGGAAAATTTGATACGTATAATGAATATGTGTGCGTGAATTTAAAAAAGTTTTGTTTAAGTAAAGAGATTATTACATTAGCCTAACGTATGTAATAAGGTTCATAATATATTGTCAGTAGATCTTTTTTCATTTAATTCCCTAAAATTTAAGTCTCAACTGCAAGTTTTTATTGCATTTCGTTTCGCTAGTTTCGCGTCCTTGCGACGTGTTTTTAAAACAACCAAACTCTGAGGAGGTGGAGACTGCACTGAAGCGCCGGAGGTTGTCTGAGTTATGGCCACGTCTCTAGTATTGCCGCCATAACATTCAGGGCAGCGTACATGGATAAAGAGGGGCTGGCTGCTGAATTCCTTCTAAACTGGGGTTGGCTGTTGGCCTGGATCATGAAATTTGGAAATACAACTACCACTACCACCATCACTCATAATAGTAATGATAATATTAATAAATTATTATTATTATTATTATTATTATTATTATTATTATTATTATTATTATTATTTGTAGTTAGTAAATTTGCCAATAATGGTAGTAACAACAATCATACCGATAATAACGAGGGTGACGATGATGGTGATAGAGGGATCTCTCCCTTTCTTTCTCTGTCTTTTATAACCGCGTCACTGCAATATACTAAGCCAGAAATTAGTAAACGATGTTTCTAGCGCTATTTTTCCCTGTGCTTCTCGAGAATTCTTTCTTTCTTTCTGTCTGCTTATTTACTTACTTATTTCTTGCTTATGGATGTGTATGAAGGTGTTGTAGTTACGAATAAGAGGATGACCATTATCTTAATTATAATCATAGGAAATAAGCGTCTTCGTTATTGTTTAAGAGGAAAAATAAATACGAAACAAAAATAATATTACATTAAGAAATGCAAATAATAATAATAATAATAATAATAATAACAACAACAGCAACAGACTGGTCCTAGGCAGAGAACGAAAAAGAATGTAAAATATCAATATATAACAATCAATAGTGGTGCACTTGGAAATGTCCCATCGAAGGATTGTACATCTCGAGGAAGTATCGACCCCCCCCCCCAGATCACAAAAAACTAAAATCAGCTAGAATATTGATGACACTTGCTGTTACAGGATTTTCAGTAAATACTACTAATTATTACTGATAAATAAACTCTGAATACAAATAATAATGTGTCATGGGGAGTTCTTAACAACGTCTTCGTAATTATATATATTGTATATGTTTAACTCTATCTAGTTTGTCTATTATAATACTTGCTTTTATTAGGTACTGTACTCTAATATTGTAAAAAATTATCGTTCCCAATGTTTACCTTTTCTTCAATTCTGTCATTTACCTTTGGCAAAGATTTATCCAAATGATTAGTGATTTAAAAAAAAGTACCATCTATATTTATTTCATGTTATTGTATGCAGGTTTTAGCCATTTGCACGAGCCTGAATTGAAACTGCTCTGTCAGTGCCTCCGAGCAATCACTAAACTTGAATATGTGTATGAGTTCTGTTTTTCTTTCTCTTTTGATAGATTTTTTGCCAATTTAATGAAGTTATAATATGTCACAAGAAAGGAGAAATGGTATAGAAAAATAGAATTAATGTGTGGTTTATAAAAGAAGAGTGATTGATAGACTAATTATCAGTGTAAAAGAGTTGAATTTATTTACTTTTATTGTGACACAAAATTAATAGAAAACATCAATAGCGACAAGAGTAGCAGAAATTTTGACAATTTTTATCAGAATAATTTATTTAAAAATATATATTCCTCGTTTTTAAACGTTCGTTAAAATAAACGTTTAACTTTGAAAGAAAGTAAAATATCCTTAAATATGCTTGAAAAATTTAGTCACTACTAGTTCTACTACAAATGTTAGAAATCTTAATGTCATTATACAGAATGAGGGTAATGAATTCGCTATTGCGGTAGAGCAGAGAGTAAATTTGAATGGAAATGAAAAGATAAGTATCTCGTACTTGCCAAAGAGCTGAGGAAGTGCTTTGGAACATGAAGATGACAGTCGTGCCAGTCACAAACTGGAGCCTGGAAACATTAGCTAAGAATCCAGAAAAAAGTAGAGAATTATTGAAGTTTAAGGAAAATAATAGTGTTACTGAAAATAGAATATTTAGAGAAATGCTATAATATTTAATAGACTTTCTGTCACTTATTCTCTACTGATATAATCACTCAGTAAATAAATATTGATGATAATGATGATGACAATAATAGCAACGATAGTAATAACAATAAATGAGCGCCTTTCGATTAACAAACTAGTCATACTGACCATGATTTCTGTAATAAGTTTAATCTTTAATAAATGTTTCATGCACTTATAACTTTTTGTCAGATAACGTTAAACTTGTCCCGGTGTCACGTTTTCTATATGCAGTTAATCTAGTATCATAGATAATAGCCGCACTTGAACGAATGATCCATCAACATTGGCCGTCTACACTTGTGCCGAACAATAAACTTCTTGTTATTCGCTACAATAAAATAAATAAAAGCAAAATTAATAAGGACTGTAAAAACAAAAATTATTGAGACAAATAATAAAACAAATAGCTATAACGACGATGATCAAGACTTGTTGATTTGAATACCATGAAGACACGACAGACATCGCAGATAATAATAATAATAATAATAATAATAATAGTAATAATAATAATAATGCAAAAGTAACATTCAAGAAAGGTAGAATTACAGAAACACCCTCAATAGATTTAGATTTTGTCACAAAGATTAGGGAATTGGAGCATGAAGAAGCTTATAAGTACCTAGGAATTAGCGAAGGAGATGGCATACAACACCCCCAAATGAAAGAAAAAATAAGAAAAGAGTACTACAGGCGTGTACGTCTGATACTAAATACTGAACTAAACTCAAAAAATAGAATATCAGCTATAAACACATTGGCTGTCCCAGTGGTGCATTACAGCTTTAATGTCCTTAACTGAACCATAGCTGAAATTAAGCGAATGGACGCCAAAACGAGAAAGCTTCTCACTTGCTATCGCATGCATCATCCCAAAGCTGATGTTGATCGTCTGTATGTGCCCAGATCCGAAGGAGGCAGAGGATTAGCTCAACTAGAACTGTCCTACAAAACTACAACAATTGGCCTCCAAAGATACTTGGAAACTACAGAAGACTGGATGATGGTATGCGTCAAGGAACATGAAAGTAGTAAGCGTCTTTACTCCGTAATGAAAGAAGTCAACAAATTCAAACTGGAGCTTCAAATGGGCGTAGAGATGCAACTACAGCACAATACACCGGCTGAAACTGCAAAATACTTGAAAAAGACAGCAAAGACGAATGCAACCGACCAGATACAGAAGCGATGGCAAGATAAACCGCTTCATGGCCAATACTCTTTCCGTATCAAACAAGCTGATGTAGACAAAACCCGTACCCATCAGTGGCTACGCAGTGCAGGGTTGAAAGCGGAAACTGAAGGTTTTATCTTTGCTGCGCAGGACCAATGCTTGCTAACTAGGAATTATCAAGCACATATACTAAAATATTGTGTCAGCCCAAAATGCAGATTCTGTGATAAATATCCAGAAACGATTGATAATCTTGTATCAGGTTGCACGATGTTGGCACCCACTGAATATAAAACCCGACATGACAGAGTGGGCCAATATCTGCACTGGAAAATCTGCAACTTCTACGGGAAGGAAACTGAAAGAAACTGGTACCAACACCACCCAGACCCGGTTACGGAGATAGGACCTGTTACAATTCTATGGGACTACACAATTCACACTGACAGAACAATCAAGGCCAACCGCCCAGATATTGTTATTAAAGACCACAAAAACGGTGCCTCCTTATTGATATGGCAGTTCCTGCTGACTGCAATGTATCTTTGAAGATATTCAAAAAGCTGTCAAAATACAAGGACCTTGAAATAGAGGTCTCGAAAATGTGGCATATGGGAACATCAACAATCCCTGTTGTAGTTGGAGCCCTATGACTGGTTGGAAAAGATTGCAGTAGACTAATTGCAGGGATTCCTGGAAGCCCATGCCTCAGGGAGATACAAAAAATTGTTCTGACAAGTACAGCCCACACTTTACGAAGGGCTCTATCTATGTAATTTTTTTTTTTTTGTCAGTGAAAAGTGTCATGATGCCATTTCTAACCTTAGGTCCCTGGGTGGGACCCGGAAAGAAATGTGTAAACGCCAGAAAGCAAAGAAAATAAAAATAATAATAATAATAATAATAATAATAATAATAATAATAATAATAAAAACCATATAAAAATTATCAAAGTGTATTTATTTGGAAATATCCTATTCCATTTTTAGAGAGAATAGAGGTAAATCAACTTAAACTTATGAGGGAGTACTTCCCTTAGTCGTTGTTATCATCTATACAAATAAAATATTTATCTGCATTAAGACAGTTAGTTCCCGAGCAAAATGAACCGTTTAATTAATCAGTTCCTTTACTCCTAAGTTTGTTAGATTGCAGTCTTATTTGTTCAAGACTTTCAAGTGAAAACTTTAGGTACCTTTGTCTATTAAGTAATCGTCTGGCTTCAACTTAGTATTGAAATAGGCTTTGTTATCGCTCTCTTTCTCATTCTGTTACTAATCTTTCTTCCAAGATTAAACATAAATTTTATAACATGAAAAGATATTGAACAAAAAGTGATTTATATAATACCAGGTGTAATCAATGAATCATAGATCCCATTGGGCGTTTAAAAAATATAAACGGAACGGATTAATTAAACGGTTCATTGGCTTCTATTTTAGCTGTAAATTATTTATCTCCATTTTATGGAATCTCAATACATTGTCTCAAGACATTTGTTTCATTGCATCTCACTATTAAAACTTTCTAACAAGAGTTTTTGCCAGCAGGGGTACAATAATAATAATAATAATAATAATAATAATAATAATAATAATAATAATAAATGATAATTATTTGCCAAAACTGTAAATAATCTAGAAAGTAAAGTAAGTCAGTCACTATATCACCATAGAATTTGGAATTTGGCTTAGGCAAATATGCTAAAGTAACTTTAAAAGGAGGTAAATTGATGCAGCAATAAGATTTGTTAATGAAATCGCAATTCATAAACTGAAACAGAAAGAATTATAAATATATATTTTGAAATCAATGGAAGACAAGAGATCCAACATGTAACAATGAAAAGAAGAAAAAAAATGAGCAAACCGTGTTCAACGATAGGCAAAACTACGCTAATTGTACAAGAATAGCTTTGAAGCTATTAACACCCTAGCAATTACATCTTCTTCTATATTCTTTTCATGTGATGAACTCTAATTTTGATGGGCTTTAAAGAATCTACAAACTATACTATCCCAAAGTTAATGCAGATTGTTCGCATTTACATATAGCCGCTGGCGGTAGAAGATTGATCCAACTAAAACACACGACAACCGTGGGGTTAGGAAGATATTTAAAACCAATAAATGAATCAATATAAATACTTGTTTGCCAATATTAATCAACAAAAAGTTATATTTTAGGATTAAAGAGAGTTGAAAATTCAAATGATAAAATGCAACTAAACGATCCAAATGAAATAGAAGATAAAAAAAAAGCAAACATAAAGCAAAAATTAAACGCCAGCCAAACCTGAAAATCAAGTGGCAAGAAATCGTTTACATGTTCAGTACACTTTGCAGGTAAAGATGTCGATATCTACAAAAACCTGACCAATCAGTGCTCGCAGTATAGTGAGTTGATCTTATTGTAAGGAACTGAGTAGATACAAAATTTGTTTTCTGTACACACAACTATTATAATATATATATATATATATATATATATATATATATATATATATATATATATATATATATATATATATATATATATATAAAATCACATCATACTTAACTTGTCCCTAGCACTAACTGAATTTATAATCAGCACGACAGAGGAAAATAAATGATTGATTGCATTATAAACTTTCCGATACAGAAAAATGATATGAACCAAAACTACTATCAGTTCAAGATAGTGATGACGCTACTGCTCAGGATTATATATGAAAAGGTCTGAAAATAATGGTAATGGATTTATCACATTTCCTTATGAGGAAATATTCAACATTCATTTGTAACGATGTGCTGTTGAGTTAATTTCCCTTGTTAAACGCATGCGCAACTCCGGCCAAATCGCCCCGTCAACGCTTTCCACGCCCACGCCGTGTTGAAGGATCCGCGGAAAGTAAGGTTGACAAAGTGATTTTGATCGAAACTGAGTCTGTTAGTTCCAGTGCAGTCCGCCATGTGTATTTGAGATATTTCACATAATGAATTAGATTGTGCTTGTTAACAAGTGTAAACAGGGTTTACTGCAATATAACTAAAAATCATAGGTACAACAAAACAGAAAAATATACGCCGAACTGGAATTGAGCGATTCAGAGGATGAGATTGACAGGTGATTGCAGTTATTTAGCCTAAATCGGGCAAGTGCAACGGGGCCAGATTCAAGGGAGCCTCTTCAGGGAAGAATGGTTTCAGGATTAACTTATTTTGGTTGATATCCACCATCTCTCCCATGTTTCTTAGCGGTGGCTGGTGGTTGCATCCGCTCTTACAGAAGTTTCCTTCTCATCCCGGTATCGATTTTATGTTTGGAGGAGCCTTATTCAGGTTTCTTTGATTGATTAATAGAAAAACATTAGGTAACCACTGACAAATAAAAATACTGTCTTATGAATTGTTAATTTAATAATTAAATATCGGCAGTGATAGAACCATTACTGGTAATCTTTAAATTAAACCTTCTTTTTGGCTGCACTCATGATCCTCAAAAAGTCCCTTCTACCGATTTGTTTTGAAAACATCTTGCTGAATTTTGAGCCATAATAACTTCTAGTAGCACCTGTCAGCTGAAGTGCTTTCCAACCTCCCTGGACTTTCAGTTGCTAATTCGCCTTAGGTTTTTAATCGGTAACTATTCTACCTTAAATTCACCAATTAATTTTTTACACTACACTAAAACATAATTTCTCAAAACTCATTATAATCCTTTTTTAAACATAGAAAGATATATTTCCACCTTAAAATAAATTTTAGATCGCCAGTTAACCTTCGATACTTCTTCTCTAGCCATACTGCCATACATTGACTGAGTAGCCAGTGTTACACTCGGTTTAGATTTTTTAAAAAAATCTTTTTATTAAAACAAATTTTCAAGAAAATAGTTTTCTCAAATCCAGCATTGATGGCGGCAACCTACCAAATCTTTTGTTTGAAAAAGCGTGGAAAGTCAATCAACATCACTAAAAATAACATTTAGAGTAATAAGAGCTTTTATATATATATATATATATATATATATATATATATATATATATATATATATATATATATATAAAACATATTTCGATTCGCATTTAATCTTTCGTCTCTAATGCTACTTGGATTTACTAAAAACAAAATAATTTCCATGTCTGAGGATGACTGTATGTACAGTTGAAAGTACTAGCAGATTTAAAAAAAATCTTATACAGCTTGTAGTTATTAAAAACAAGGATCATAACATTCATCGACTGCTTTGTAGGTTAATGCAATTTTAAAATTTTGGTTTGCGAAGAGATTTCGCCATTTTATATCATTAACTTTACTAATGTACTTTTTGTATGAATGATTCATTGTAATACATACATACATACATACATACATATATATATATATATATATATATATATATATATATATATATATGAAACGCCCACGACTGGTCAGATTATAATTTGCATGACATGCATGAAAAGAACTACAAACACAGCTCATTTTATTTTTCTTTCTGCAATTCTTTGTGGCAGAGGACACATGCGACCCGTGGGCGTTTCATTCGACAAGGTAAGTTAATCTTTTCATTAATTTTCTTCTTTTATGTACCGTGTCCCTTCAGGACGTAGGCGATCATGACTCTCCACTTCCCTCTATTCCTTCTAGTTCTCAATATGTTTTGTCCTTTTGCTAATTCTCCTAGACCCTGTTCTGTCATCCACTTGCTTAAGCCAGCTAGGTATGTTACCCGTTGCTTTCCCTTGTCTCTCTTTCCCTATATTCGACCTGTGAGTATCAGATTTTCCAAACCCTCGTTTCTCATTGCGTGTCCCAGAAATTTTAGCTGCCTCTTTCTAATGTTAAGTATAAACTTCCCCCTTGTTTGCATTCTTTCCAAAACCTCATCATTGCTCACATGTTCGGTCCATCGTATCCTTAGCATCCTTCTGTAGAACCGCACCTCCGTTGCCACGTGTCACTATTTATTTAATTACTAATGTGATTAATTATTGCGTGTGTGCAGGCATTGTCTAGCTTATTGTCCACTTTTCTATAATTAGTAATTTAGAACTGAAAGATTTTTATTACAGCTTCGTCCAAACGTCCACGTTATATATTGATGTTACCATTTTATTCATTTATTTATTTTTTTTAAATAATGTTTTTAAATCTCACTTATTCTTTTTTCGGAGACTTTATACAATTGGCACCGTAACTAGAATTATTTTCAAGTTTCTTTTTATATTATTCTAGATTAAGCTCTCCAGATCACCAATATCAAAGGGGAAATGTTTTATAAGATTTTGTATAAGTTAATAGTCGGGTTCAGTTATTCATGTCAATTCATTGTAAATTGATCTCTCAACAGAAGCAAAAACCGATTCTTTCTTTTTATATGCAATGTCCATTCGGGACGTAGGCGATCATGGCTCTCCACTTCCTCCTATCCCTTGTAGCTCTCAATAAGTTTTGTCCCTTTGCTATTTCCTCCAGGCCATGTTCTGTCATCCACTTGCTTAAGCCCGCTAGGTATGTCATGCATTCCTTTCCATTTTCTTTCTTTCACTCTATACGCTCTGTGAGTATCAGATTTTCCAAACCCTCGTTTATCATTACGTGTCCCAGATATTTCAGCTGCCTCTTCCTGAAGACTATCCTCAGGTATAAGCTTCCTCCTTGTTTGCATTCTCTCCGAAACCTCATCGTTGCTCACATGTTCGATTCATCATACCCTTAGCATCCTTCTGTAGAACGATACCTTTGTTGCCAAGATTCTGTTAATACCTTTATCCAAAAACAGATGATCTCAGTAATATAGTATTGAATGGAAAAGTGGAAATATTTTGTGTAGCACGTTTCGTCCTCTAGAAGGTCTTCATCAGACTAAAGTAAATTTCATCATTTCCCTTCGGTACATAATTATAATTGATGCTCGCGTTTTTACATCTTCCTCCTACTACACATATATAATTCCACCAATAAAAGCATCAATTTAGTTCAATGAAATCTTTCTAGAGGACGAAACGCTCTACACATATTTTTTTTCATTTTGTCATTGTCTGATATATAGAAATGTATATATCATATTCTCCCATATATAGCGACATGAATAATAGATTACATGGGAATGTTAATATTAGATGTTTCCTTATCAGGAAACATTCTACATTCATTGACAGAGCAGCTTAAACTATTGTCAGTTGAAATTTATAAAATCTTTCTTTTAAAATAAATTTTTCAGGAAAATAGGTTTCTCAAGTCCAGTAGCAGTTATCGTTCTTTCTAGTATTGATGGTGGTTTCTTCCTAACCTTTTATTTGAAATAATGTGGAGTGTCATCATCTTGGTTATATCATTATTTTCTCCCCGAGTTACACAAGCTATCCATTTTAGTTGTTGCTGCTATTGAAAGTCCTCATGGGTTTCTATGGGCTTTCTATATTTGGTAGAGTTTTTAATTCTGAAGAGCTAGTCCACAAGGTTCGAAGAAGGACAGTCCTCGCTAAGTGCTAAAATCGGAATTCACCATTTTTAACCATTGATCTGAGAAACATGTATGTAACTGACAGTTTAGATATTTCTGAATGAATTTGGCGCCATTTATAGCATCCATATGAAAGTCTGTCCTGACGAGACTAAATAGGATTAACCTAAAAGCATGACTCTAGTTTTTACGTTAATCTTTTCATTTTGAATCCATTTGCAGTGTGGACCAAAACTACTAATAGTGCTGCCTATATTATTTTCAATTTCCTTACCTCTTATACTAAATTTACTTGAAGTATTTAGTATTTACTAATTCCGCATCCTAAATTTTATGATGGATTCAGGGCATGCGCCATCACTACTTTCATACTCATTCCAGATCCTAGTTTCTGTACTGGAACGATTTATCTTAAGTTTTATTTCTTTGACCAATTGGTAGAGAATGTTTTCTTTTTGTTCAAGATTTTTATGTCAACTATAAATATCTATATCATCGATTTATCTCCCAACTCATCTTCAGTGCATTGACCTCATGAGGGAAAGAAAATGCGGTTTTCTGTTAGCAGCTGCGTTTGGAATGTGGTATGAAAACGATTAAATGATTAGTGGCCAATTTCTTCATATCTGTGCTTGTATATGCACAGATTAAAATGATTGGTGTTCTCATTTCCTCCTTGTCGTACTCCTGATGAAGTTTGAAATGTTTCAGCATTGGGGTTTTTGCCAGACATGAACGATGTTGTTGACCGATATAATTCCTCCATCAGATAGAGACTGAATAACCAACGAATAACCATCAATAATAATAAATGTCATGTTTATTTGGGAATAGGTTATTGAAATAGGACCGAAAGCCAGATGTTCTTAGCCACGTACACAATAATTGTAAAATCCATTTGCGCATAGGAATCTTAAGGAACCAAATACAAATTGAACAAATAAAATGCACAGACTTGATATTATTTCCTGATATATTAGCAGCAACTAAAGAATAGACGAGAAATACAATGTTGTCTTTCCAACACTATCTCTATTTTAGCCTACAATCATCGAAGGTGCTGCAGAGATACAAGCGAGTGAAAACTGTAAAAATGCAAGTCAAGAACACGTTATCTTAACTTTTTGCTCAAGTTCAGAAAGATGGCATTATTCGTTGATGCAAAAGTTTCAGCACATAAAAAAAAAACAACTGTAATGTAATAAAAGCAATAAGTAACAAAGTTATTAATATTGTTATTCTGAATTCGATGTTGAAATATTGTCATCATTGCTCGAAATATTTGAACTCGTACCTTCGGTTCCTCTGTCTTTTTTTTATTTTATTTCTGTGCTCTGGCGATGATCTCGGTGTATGCCTCTTTAGTTGGAATAGTGGCGAAAATACAATCTACTTACTTTTACCATTTGAGCGGGTCATGTTAAGATTAGTAAGTATATGCAGAAATAGAAAAATATAAATATCCAGAGATGAACCTATTAACGCATACAAAAATACCAGTGAACACGCAAAGATGTATAGTGATTTTCCAAGCGTAGCTTAGATGTGGCACAAGGCCGAAAGTATGGGGCATACATTGAGGATCGAACTCACTACTTAGTCGTAAGTGTTCTAGCGAGACAATCCCGCTAACCACTACACCGCCTCGAGGTGCCCAGGGTTGTACATGTATATAGTGATTTTCTAAGCGTAGATTAGACATGACACAAGGCTGAAAGAATGGGCCATCTAGTAAGTATCGAAATCACTACATAATTGTTTTAGCGAAACAAGTTCGTTAACCATTACACAACTTCGAGTTGTCCAGGTGATTTTGTAAGCGTAGCTCAGATATGGCACAAGGTTAAAAGTATGGTGCACCCAGTGATGATCGAATACACTACTCAGTGGTAATTAATCATACAAGGCAAGCTTGCTAGGCATTACACCACGCCGAAGTGTCCTAGATATACATGTATATGCATTCAAATAAATACAATTTATTGAAAGTGTGTACTCTCACAACCGCACGCAAACGTTCCTGTCTCGTAGTTTTGATAAATGCGTATTTCCCAATTATACCAATAGTTATCGTCAGAATCAAGATAACAGTCGGAATTTCGAATACTTCTGTTCAAGGCAGTAAGACACATTCTTATATGTGGCGTATCTTTTCAGGACATCAGTGATCATGGCTCTCCTCAGCTAATTATTCTTTGTATCTTTAAGCTATGTTTGTCTTTTTACTATCCCTCCTACTCCCAGATCTGTCATCCTTTTACACGAGCTCGTTAGGTAGGCTTCTCGCTGCTTCCCTCTTGCAATCAACGTCCCGTGAGTGTCATGTTTCCAATCCTTCTTTCCTCGTTATGTGTCCTAGAAATTTCAACTGTCTTTCTGATTCAAAATATGTGTCCTTTTTACTTTCTATTTTCCATAAAGCTTCTTTACCCATGGTATTCTCAGCATTCTTCTCAAGTCTGCTCTTCTTCTCTAAGGAAATTGTCCAGCATTCAAGTCATATAGAAGGAATGATATTACATAGTAGATGAACACTTGTTTATTTGCTTCTAATAAAATTATTCTGTTTCTTAAAACTTTGTTTAATGTTTCGAAGGCACTTTATACTTCTTCACTGCGTTTTAGGATTTCGTTCTCACGTTTTCTGGCATCTGTTAAAACGATCTAAAGATATTTAAACTGATGTACTTTCTTGATTTTGATATCTCCAGTTCGTAGTTCACATTTTGGACTGTTTCTCTTGCTGACAATCATATATTCTTGATCTTACAATTGACGGTTAATCTCTTTTTCTCACTTACCTTTAATATCTTCTTCAAGATTACTACAGTTTTCTTTCTTGTGTCATTTGCATATCTTATGTTGTTAAGATTGTGCACCACGATAATAAATCCTAGTAGTACTTTTAGTTCTCTTTGTATTGCATGGCTGTAACGGTTGAATAAACCGTGTGTGAAGACACAGGTCCTTTCTATTTTGGCGTAATTAATTCATTTTCTATCCGTATGCAGGCAGTTAGCTCCCAGTTTTGGATTATTCTAATAACTTTCCCAAATATGTCAGTTTAAATAGGTCGATATATCGTAACTTATAAAATGCTTTTGCATAGTCTTCGAAATATTGTTCTCTCTGATATCTTTCAGATCATAAATATGGTATTGTTTTTTCTTTACAGAAACCACACATTTCTTGTCTTATTTCTGATTTAATTCTGCTACGCGCTCGATTCATCAGAATTCAGATGATAAGCTTGATTATGCAGCTTATTAAGTTGATTGTTCAATGGAACTCGCATTCATTCGCACCTGACATTTTGGACAGTGCTATGAAGATGGGCATACTAAAGACTTCCGGTTTGTTGCCACTAGCGTATTGATTATTTTCATTATCTTTTTGATAATGATGCAATACAATTTTCATGTAACCATTTGTTCTTATTTGGCCTTGTGCCCTACTTAGCTCACTAAATGAACATATAAATATTTACTAGGCTTGGTTCAACTCTACATACACAAGAATACTGATACTTTTCAAATTGGAGGCTACCCGACTCCCACATCGAAATAAAAAAGCACTAAATAACGTGCAAAAACATAAAAAAATAGACTGCTTCATCGATATGCAAGTAGCCATAAACATTTATTAGGTTGGTGCAAAAATAATGACGTAATAATATCGTTTTTTGACATTAAAAAATACGTCAAAAAAGACATTATTACGTCATTATTTTTGCACCAACCTAATACATTCATGCGCTTACATTTGAAGGAGTGTTCTCCATTAAAATCAACCTACAAAATATCTAACATGTACATTACATTAAAGTATAATGAGGTTTATGGTTAATGTATACGCACATATACACACACATATGCACAAACATATTCACATGAATGCGCGTAATGAAAATTGCTCATCCATCTACACAACTAAAATAATAAAAATAAAACAAAACTCTGTAACGTTTTTTAACGAAACAAGATATTTCCGACAGTATTTCCTTATTTAAATAGTAAATACTCCCAATGGTTTTGAGGTATTGTATTTTAGCTGAGATCTATAAAAAAGAAAAAAAAGAAAAGGTATTTTTCTACCTAAAATAATTTACATTTACATTAATTATAAATAATTTAGAAAAATTTTAATGAGTTGCATTAATGGCCAATTTAATTCTTGTAAAATAAACAATAGTTAAATTAAATTGCTATTTCAACTAAGATCGGCCATCAACAGCTTCCGACGCTATCGGGTGAGGAAACCAATACATTGTTTCACAAGGAATAACTAAAGTGATTAAAATTATAAAAAAAAAAAAGTAAAAATGGTTGAAATATTCTTTCAGTTGTCTAGTTGTGAAAACCAAAAAGTCAATATTTAAAGATATTCATTTATTATTAGCAATTACTATTGTATTATCCTTAGGTCAGGGATATCGAAAAGAAATGATTTAAGATACTATTTTAAAATGTTTACTTATATTACTGGAGGGCTATGACATTTCTGTGAGTATTGATTAGCCAAGCAGGCTATTCCTATAGAAAAATAAGTTAGATCTTCACCGACTGCCCTATATTTATGCCAGAAAAAGCTTGAATTTCATTTTGATACTTCTCGAAAGGAAGCATATAATGGTAAAGGATCTTTCCCACAGACCAAGAAAGATTAATTTACCATAAGTTTGCCAAACTAACTAGTACAGATACTCTTTTAAAAAGATTGGAATATTTTTTTTTGTTTTGACGGAACATTGTTTGATAACTAGTGAAAAATGCAATATACCGGGGCAGGAAAACGTTTCAGAATTCTGAATGCACGATATTGCATGAATATATGTTAAACTTTACAAAAAGAAAAATGAACAGCAGTTTACAAATTAGGCTGTGGAAGGCTTGAGTCTAGTTAATTTGATTAAGATCAGATGTCAACGAAACTCAAAATTAATACTTTAACCAAACAGAGTACAAACGGGAATAAATAATTTTTACATGTGTTTTTAAAAGTAAAACATTTAATCAACAAATTGATCAATCTTTAATGTGGAAATGTTGAAAGGATATGCGAAAAATAGATCATTATTTTCTAAAAATATCAATTTGAAAATCATTCCTGGTGATTATAGAAAAATATACATTTCACCAAAATATATTTATATTTGAGAGTTTATATTTTAACATCAAAATATATTTAATGAAATTATCCGGTAGAATTTACTAGATTGTGAGGTAAACCGTTCTTCCAATGATGCGAAAAATATGTTTCGAAAAGATTCAGATTTTATTCTTCTTCATCCGAATTAAAAATATTTTACTCACTACACTGGTATGTATATTCATTATATAATATGATTTATCTATACCTTATATTACACGTACAAGAAGTCCGCAGACAGACACGGAGTTACTAGCAGAATTTTAATCTGAGGATGTTTCTGTATAATCTTCGTTCGATGTGATTAATATTCGCCAATAAATAATATTTTGTAATTATTGTTATGTTGAAAAATAAAAATTTCTTTTCTAATGCTCTTTTCATCATTAGGCTGCAGACATAATGATACAATTATGTATTTACTCAAAAACACCGATTTTTATAGGGATACACTCCGATATATATATATGTGTGTGTGTGTGTGTGTGTATTCGTGTATTCGTGACCTAGATACATAGTTATAAATTATTGACAATTGTAAAAAAACGTCCATTAAAGATTGATGTTTCGAAAACACATCCGACTCTGCATTTCGCCAATTAGGCTTCATCAAATCTAAGGCAAAAAAAAGAGTTGCGTATGTATATATTTGTGCATGCTTAAACTAACGAAATCTTAGTATTTTTTCAAAAGCTGGCGTTGCTCGTGACTATATATATATATATATATATATATATATATAACCGCTACTCGGATTGTTGTGTCAAAGATCCCTTCTTTCTTTATCCATGCGTCTTCATTGTGGAATAGTAGTGATTTACGGGAGTGTTTAATGATTTCGATTTTCTTTGTGTTTATTTTGATTTGTTCCTGGGCTAGTGTGATGAACTTATCTAGCATGGATTCTGTTATGGATGAGTAAAAGTCATAAAAGAATTTTGCCCATCCATAACAGAAGTTACACAAAAATGGGAAGTTTTGACAGTGCAGAAACCTGCGAAATCATAGGTATATATTTACTACACGAACTAAGCAAAATAATAGATAAAAATGACACAGGACTCTACAGGGACGAAGGTCTCATAATCTTAAGAAACTAAAACACACAAAACTAGAAAAGCAATAATAAAGTTTTTAAAAAATAACGGATTTGACGGATATAAAAACTAAACTAAACGAAGTAGACTTTCTAGATGTTACCTTCAGACTAAGAAAAAGCACACATAAACCATACAGAAAACCCATTGATACACCAATGTACATAGACACATCTTCCAATTACCCAAACAGATACCAAAATAGATTAACCGCAGGCTTTCCGACAATTTTTCCAATGAAACCTTATTTAACGAAACTAAGAAAGACTACGAAACAGCCCTAAAATTTAGTGGATTCCCGGCAACATACTCACCACTGAGTACAAAAAAGGCAAACAGGAAGAGAAACATCATATGTTTCAGCCCACCGTACAACAAAAACGTAAAAACAAACGTAGGTAAAATATTCTTCAAACTCTTAAACAACCACTTCCCGGAATCAAGCACTCTAAAATAAATATTCAATAAAAACACTGTAAAAATTAGCGACAGTTGCATCGAGAACATGACACAAATAACAAAAAAAAGCACAACAGGAAAACTATCAACAAACCACCCGAACAAATTAAACCCACGTATAACTAGAATAAAGAATGAATGTCTCTTAAACGGTAATTGCTTACAAAATAACGTAATATACCAAGCCACGATAAAATCACCAGGTAATGAAGAAAAAAGTATACATAGGAGTAACTGAAGGACCCTGGAAACAAAGAAACTATGCACACAGAACATCTTTCACAAATAATAAATACGCGAACAGCACAATGCTTTCTAAGTATACCTGGGAAATTAAAAACAAAACGGACATCACACCAAAACTATCATGGAAAATAAGGAAAAGATCATCAGCCTACAACGACCAATCCAAAGCCTGCAAAGTTTGCTTGGAGGAAAAACTGCTATTATTACCTTCCCAGGCCAAAATAAATTACTAAATAAGCAATTTGAGATCATCTCAAAATGCAGACAAAAAATTTTTTTTACTATGTTACTTAAAAATCGAAAACTGAAAAGAATAAAACAAAAAAAAATAAAATAATATAAAAAAAAACAAGTAAAATAAATTAACCTAAGTAAATAAACAAATTAACAAGGAACTCCCGTTAGAATATACGAAATAGAACAAATAAAAATAGAAAATAAATACATAAAATACATGTAAAAATAATCCATCCGAATAAATAAAGTAAACAATAAACAAAACAACAAACAAATCCCGCCAAAATAACCGTTAGAATAGACTTCAACAATCAAATCAAAAATTGGACGAGAAAATAGCTATAACTGCTATTTAACGTTAAAAAATTATTACGCTACTCAAAAATCGAAAATCGAATAGGTATATAAAAATATACACAATAAAAATAAATAAAAGAATAAGCAAATGAATAAGAAAAAAATTAATCGAAAATAAATAAGTAAATGGACAAATTACAAATCGTTCTCGCTAAAATAAACGTTAGAACTAATAAAAATAAACATAAATAAGCTAAAACAAGTAAAATAAGCGACCTAAGCAAATCCCCCTAAATTTTTTACCACGTTAATAAAACATAGAAAACTGAAAAGAATAAATAAATATATAAAATAAAAAATAACTAAAATAAATTAACACAAATGAATATATAAACAAGCCACTTGCGCCAAAATAACCGTGAGAATGGATTGGCCACAATGCACCACTGACCCATATACGTAAAGAGTCGAGGAAAAATCCAACACTCGCGGCCTAACGATTTCTTCTAGCATGAAACAGTCTGTCGCCTCTGAGTGTTCACTTTTATATATATATATATATATATATATATATATATATATATATATATATATATATATATAAATTGTACTGAAAACTACAGGAGATTTTTTACGTAAAACAAATGTCCTCAGCCGCCTGTATATAACCGAATTTTTAGTGCGTCTTCATGTCGGCTAAGTTGTCTCATACCTCTGTTTGAAGATTGTCTACAACTATTATATATTTGCAATTATGAATGCTTTCAGTTACCTAACAAAATGAATAATGTGAAAAATGTTTAAACATGACTCTCTGGCAGAATTTATCAACAGTAAATGACCATGGAAAAATTCTTGTCGTGGACGATATTATCACTCTTTTTTTCTTCTCCTTTCCCAATAAATATGAATAAATACAAAGAGGGGAAAATGCTAGTACGTATAAGCAAAGATTAACTAAAAAATAATGCCATTTCATAAAGTGGGCAACACTGCACCACCTTGCTAGTAAGGAATAGGTTCTCCTGTTTATACATTTTGTCTATAAATGTCCGTATCTGTGGTATTTAGTTGTCTTTCTTGTTTCGAACCTTTTTAGTTTACGCAAGCAGCTGCTAATGTGTGTTTATGGAAATAGGTCTCCTTTCCGCCCATAATTACAAGGTGGACCTTATTTAATTACGTCTCTTCAAATATTAATCTGTAATTGATCCATGTTCGTATCTATGTTGAATGAATCGAATGGTAAGTAGGAAAAAAAAAAGAAAGAAAGGGAGAATAACAAAGCTGAGGATTAGTATAAATAAGCCAAGGAAAATGCTGAGTAAAGGTGAAATTTTTATTTCGATCAACATCCGTGCGTATACATCATTAATTAGGCAAACACTTGGATGAAGGTACGAATACCTTTCTTTACCTATACTGACCATCGATTGTTTTTAAGTACGTATCTAGGTACCCAGGTACATACACTAACGGAAACTGAAACACCCGGAAAATGTGTTTAAATTTACTCATGATTAAAAGTAACTCAAATATAGCTTGATTACAGCAAATGATAACTGAAACAGATCAATACGTTCGCATGTGCCAAAATAAGGTGCGTATCATCAGTAATCAGAACGTTATATATTCTGCTTGACCATGGACATAGAGCTGTACTCTCGAATCCATGTGAACCGACAAGTGGCGAATATCACTCAGCGATACAATATTCCACCCTTATTGCAGCTGTTTACGCAATACAACAAAAATTGCTAACTGTACGAGTCAATTATTGCCCCATCAAATATCATATATTTTTGAAGATTTGACTATCTAGTTAAAGAGTTCACTGTTGCATTGGCCTCGAAATTTCACTCATCATAGTATCACTGAATTCTTTTGGGACGTTTTGGTCTAAAATGTTTGCTCTGCAGTTTCCACCTCGTAATTTGTAGAAGTTAGAATATCCACTGTTAAAATTCTGAGATAGCCATTCACTTGCATGGTATCATGTGATGCACATTTTAGCTTTCTCTATCTTCCGAAAAACTAATTAAAATTTCACTCATATCTATTTTACTACATTTACTGGGTGCACCATGTAACTGAGAACAAGTTAAGAAAGATATTCCGTAAAAGAATTATCAGGATATAAAAATACACATATTCAACTTAGAAAAATGGAAAAAAAAATTTTAATGAAAAAGTCACCAGACTGAAATACGGCCTCAATGCGTACTTGGAAATGACTGAATACGCAAGTAGAGTTGCATTGGACCACGATGGCGACATGGTTCTGACAATTCTCTTTCACCTCCTCCTGGGTCACTTGGAACATGTGGGCGAAAAAAAAAAAAAAAAGATTCTGAAATACATTCTGTAACACTTTTCGTCTAGGGTATGATCGCTTTATCTAGCCTCTCGATGTGGCATTGATCCTAGGATCTATGGGAATAAGCAAAAGGCTTTCATTACTCATGACTTTGTACTCTCACAGACAACGTGAACTTGATTAGCATTATTCTAGGTACCTCTATGAGGTGCGCGCAGAGTCACTTTTCGGTCATATTATGCAAGAAAACATTTTTAGAAATACGGCTATAACCGAGTTGTTACGATTGGCAGCAAATATAACGACCACAGCCTTCCTTCTCATTTTTTGTGCAGGATTGAAAACTGTTATGTTGATACTCATGACATATCTGAAAGAGAAAGATTTGTGGATCTTGATGAATGCCGAGCTACATTACGCTAGATTCTTTCATTTATGACACTGCTCTCAAATACCTGGCGCTAAATGTATGCCGTAATTCTTCAGCTTATCCTGACATATGGGTGTTCTTCAACATGTCCGAAGCATAATGAAGAAAAAAGCTCATATTTTTCGCAACAAATATTTACATTTTCATACAATTCACCAAATAACTATTTATTGCCATCCTCTCGTAGACCTCTTTCCATCTGTCTATCTATCTGTTTGAGTGTCTATATCATTAATTGTAATTCACACACACACACACACTCTCTCACACATTATATATATATATATATAAAGTAAACACTGACGTCACCACTAAGCTTCAACACAATCATCAGGCCATATATATATATATATATATATATATATATATATATATATATATATATATATAGTGACATCGATAATTCTGTATAATAATTATAAATAAAGTATTTATTTTGGACAAAAAAATATTGATTTTTAACAATCTCCTTTCTTGTCAACGTATTTCCTAGAATAATGAATATTAATCACAAATATAGAACATCTTTCAGTAAAAAAAAGAAAAAAAAAAGAGAGATGTGTGCGTGTGGGTGCTTTATTACATGGTTAACTTGTATGTTTTTCTACATCATTAACTTAATGAACATAAGTTCATTTATGTTTGTATCAACAATTAGAATGTAAACATGCGGGGGTTTGCACTTACGTGTGTTGTTTGTAGATGTGTTATTTGCTTTGAAAATTAGCAGTTGAAAATTAGGCTTTCATTGTTTATAGTATCGAATCTTTACAAAGACTATATCTCTTGCCAATATGCAAACTCTCTCTCTCTCATATATATATATATATATATATATCTTAGTTATGTCGGATTGAATATAATACAAAATTATATGTTGTTGTCATTAATGTAAGTATTTATACAAAGCTGTACATTGCTATCCATTACCGTAATTTTTTCATTATGCTTTTTCATCTAGAGAGAAAAAAATTCCATAATGGATAATTTTTTTCACGTTCTAATGACCGCTCACCACATCGTCAACCATTTTGTATTTCAAAACATAAAGAAAAATTGCGTTAATGGATGTGTTGAGATGTTGAGTGTTTCCGCGTGCGTGTATTGAAATAAGAACAAACACATACGTAAGGAAAAATACTGGTATATTCGAAGAGGTATTTACAACAGAGAGATTAGTAGTCAAACGAACGCAGGTTAGTCAGTAACAATCAGAAAGAGTATAAAGTCCAACAGTATCTTCTGGTAGAGAGACGGAAGTGTGATGGTCACCTGATCCTCTCCCAGAACTCTATAGAAGTGTCCTATTAGTAGTAGAGAGATCAGTCCATTCTGATGAGAAGGTGGGTGCGCCACCTACCCCCTAAAATTGTTTTTTTCCATTGTGAAGAAAGAAAAAAATTTTTTTTCAATATTTTTTCCTTTTCGGGTCCATCATAAATTGTTGCGTCGCTTTTCGCTTTCTACCAGATCTGAGCTGTTTTTGCTCTGTCTGTGGTACTTGTAAATCAAAAGTATCATATAATTCGTCTTCTACTTGTGGAGTTTCTTCCGATTCTTCAGTGCTCCTTTTCTTTAGCTGGTTGATGTGCCTTTTATGGGTGAATTTTTTTCCCTTTTACAATGTACACCATATTCCCAATCCGCTTTTGTATGACTCCTGATTCCCACGATGTCGTATTATTTTTATAAATTCTTGAAAAAAAACTTTCATTTGTGTGGAATTTTCACTTAGGAACCATTGCGACTGGTGTGTGTATCTTATTTTTAGGTATCAATTTATCAAATGCAGATTTGATCTTCCTTGCAAACATTAGCTCCGCAGGTGATAGGCTTGATGGGGCAGCTTTATTCGGAGTAATGCGGTATACTTGCGGGAATAGCTGCAACGCCTTTCTAGTCGGGGTACCCGTTGCTTTTCTAAGAGCCCTTTTTAGCGTATCGACAAACCGTTCGGCTAGTCCGTTGCTGCGTGGGTGATACGGAGGAATCCTCACGTGATCCACTTGAAAATTCTTGGCTCGTGAATTGAGTACCGTTGTCACTAACCACAGTATCTACCACTCCAAACCTTGCAAATAATTCATGCAATTTATTTATCGTATTTTGTGATGTTGGCCTCTTCATTTGGAAAACTTCGGGCCATTTACTATAACTGTCAACTACGACCAAATAATGCCACCCGTCAATTGGACCCGCGAAATCAATATGAATCCTTGACCATGGCCTGTCGGTTATTACCATGGCTTCTGTAGAATTTGTGGTGATTTTGATGCCAAAATGCAGCCTTTACATCTGCCGACCATAGACGCGATGTCGTTGTCCATACCTGGCCAGTAGACGTATGCTCTCATGAGGCTCTTCATTCTATTTATGCCCTGGTGACCAGCATGAGAATCTTTCAATATTCTTTTTTGGAGTGTACTAGGGATTACTAGCCTTTCACTATATATTAGCACATTATCACACAAAGCGAATGTCTCTTGAATTTTTTCGTCTTTTTTAGCTAGCTTTTCTTTTATTTACATAATATATTTGTCCTTTTCTGCCTCTTTTTTGATGTCCTTAAGCGATACTGGTAATTCTCGAATTGCGTTCGCCAAATTTTCTTCAACCTCGTCCTCTGCTCTGAGAGATGCGATTACCGTATCCTCTAATGGTTCTGTCGCTTTCGGAATGAGTCTTGATAGACCGTCTGCGTGACCAATTTTGTGGGTGGACAAATATTGTATTTTAAAGTGAAAGTTTAGAAAAATTGTTCCCCACCTAAGCAATCTCTTTGCGGTGTATGTTGGCAGACCCTTCTTCGAACCGAATATCGTCACCAGAGGCTTGTGGTCTGTCTGCAGCGTAAAATACCTTCCATGTATGTATCTATGGAACTTTGTTACAGCGAAGATAATCGCCAATGCCTCTTTTTCGATTTGTGAGTAGTTTCGCTCAGCAGGTAGTAACGATCTGCTTGCATGAGCGATCAGTCGAACTTTACCATCCTTCCACTTGTGCAATATGCACGCACCTACGCCGTGTGTACTGGCATCGCTCGCCACGATGATATCTACTTTTGGATCAAAATGTACCAGAAATAAATCTGATGTCAACTTTTCTTTTATATCCTTAAATGCTTGCTCGCATTCTTTTGTCCATATCCAAGGTTTTTCTTTTTTTTAGTAGATCGTTAAGGGGAGCTCGTAGAATGTGTAGGTCTGGGATAAAATCCTGGTAACATGACACCAAGCCTAAAAAACTTTGTAGGGATTTAATATCCTTTGGCTCAGGCATATCTTTTATTGCTGATGCTCGATTTTTATCTGGCTTTTTCCCTTCTTTATTTACTATATGTCCCAGATACTTGATCTCCAGGAGAAAATCGCATGTTTTCTTTCACTCTAAACCCATAGCTTCTTAACCTTTCGAAAACCTTGCGTAAATGGTGTTTGTGTTCATCCACCGATTCACTTTTCACGAGTATATCGTCGAGATATGCTATCGTGTAGTCTAAATCGGATAACATAGTATCCATGATTTGCTGGAATATTGCGGGTGTTGTCTTCACCCCGAACGGTAAACGTTCGTATCTGAAAAACCCTTTATGCATGTTAATGCATAACAACTTTGCGCTTTCGTTATCCATGGGTACTTGCAAGTATGCCTCGCTAAGGTATATTTTCGAAAAGATTTTTCCACCATTTAACTTTGCGAACACTTCTTCGGGACTTGGTAGTGGATAGTGATACTCTTCTATTGCGTCGTTTAACCCGGTTGAAAAATCGGCGCAGACGCGAATTTCGCCAGACTTCTTTACGTAGACAGCCAGAGCTGCCCAGTCACTGTATTCCGTTTTCGAGATCACACCAATTCTCGTTAGTCTTTTTTCTAATGCGGCAAAAGGGATGCTACGCTTTTTTTAAAAAATTGGTTAAATATTTTTTTCAGCTGTATTTTTGCTGATGCTTTCGTGCAACGTCCAAGTCCTTCAGCGAAAACTTCAGGGAATGCTGTTTTCAATTCTGTTTGTAAGTTTATGTTATCTTTGCTTTCACTAATGTTGTTACAAAAAGAACTAATGGGCACATCCCATAGATTGAACTTAGTGATTGCGTCAGTCCCAAACAGGTTGTTCGTGTTTTTCATTACAAAAATTTTCATTTTTATAGTCTTGTTGTTTGAGGTTATATTCACCCATATTTCACCTTCAAATTTGATCTTTTTTCCAGTTACCGTCCTGGCTATTTTGTTGGAATTCAGCAGAGTTGGCTTTCCTAGATTTTTCCATGTTTGTGTGTTAATAATCGAAATGTCAGATCCTGAATCCAGTTGCATTTTAACCTTCTTGTACATTTTTACATGCAAGTATTTTCGAATATTCAGGTCTTGATCTTCATCTGACTTAGTAACTTTTACTCGACTTCTGCTTAATTTTCTACACTTGGACATCTTATGTCCTACTTTCCTGCAATTTATGCAAGCTTTGTTTTTATATGGACAGTCATTGTACCAGTGCCACTGGCCGCATCCATAACATGCACTCGGGAGTTTTTTTTTGTTTGTTTTTTTTTATAGTCTGTTCATTCTTGTAGTAGGATACCATTTCCGTTCAGGCGATGGAGAACGGAAACGAGTCTTCCTATTTACTTTCTTCCCATTTGCTATAGCAGTTTCTTCTATTTTCTCTGAATCTTGCTTAATGCTTACGCATTGCTGACAGTACTCGGCTAGCATTTGTAGTGTCGTGTTTTGCTCATTTTCTAGCTTTGCTAAAATGCGTCTTCGCATTTCGCTATTTTTTTTAGACACTCAGCCTAGCACGAATATTAGACACTTGAAGTTTTCCGCCAATAATTCGGACAAGCGAAAATAGTCACGCGACTTATTTACGACTGACGCAAAAGTCGTGTAGTCTTCCTGCTCGCTTTTTTTGAATATTAAGACATTTCCACCTTTTGTGAAATAATGATAATCTGGGGTTGAAAAGCTCTTTTAGTAATTCAATCGCTTCGTCGAATTTTAAGTCTATTGTCTTTTTGGGTAATATAAAGTCCGTAAATTTATTATGTTCTGCCGTTCCCAGTTTCCGTAGTAACAATCTTATCTTTTTCTCATCTGGCCATGTTTGGCAATCGACTTCATAAAAGTCCTGATATTTATGATAATATCTTTCGAAAGTCTTTTCTTCTGGGTTATAGGTAAAACTTTCGATCGTCGACCATATTGTGTCTTGAGAAAAAGTACTTTCATCCGAGTCTTTCTGCTTAGAAAGACTAGCTTTATGTATAAGTTCAGTCATTGCTAACTGTTTTTCCTTTTCTTCTGTTTTTCGTGTAGTTCCAGTAATCGTTTTGCATTTTCTCCCTTTTGTTCTTTCTGAAATTTAAGTTCTTTCTGAAAACGTTCTTCACTCTCTTGTCTTTGCATCTGATACTTCATGAGTTCCAGCATAGATGATTGAAATTGCTCCATGATTATGTATGTGTAGAGAAAAAAGAAAGCGAAATTATGTGTATGTTTTTTTCTCTGAGGGGGGCCAAAAAATAAATTAATCAAATTCTCTGGCACAACAATTTTTTTTTTTTTTAACACAAAAAATTGGTTATTATAGATTCCAATGGAATAAATAAGTTAATGTCTAACTTAGTTTTTTTTTTCTTTTGTCGATAAACTTTTCAATCCTTTGCTGTGAAAAAATGCTTGAACTCTTTAAATTTTCCCGTGTTGAACTCGTTTCTTTTGCTGTTGCGATATTTATTTTTCAACGCAAGTACTTTTTATCCGTTCGAATCCTCGTCGCCACTGTTGAGATTTTGAGTGTTTCCGCGTGCGTGTATTGAAATAAGGACAAACACATACGTAGGGAAAATACTGGTATATTCGAAGAGGTATTTACAACAGAGAGATTAGTAGTCAAACGAACGCAGGTTAGTCAGTAACATTCAGAAAGAGTATAAAGTCCAACAGTATCTTCCGGTAGAGAGACGGAAGTGTGATGGTCACCTGATCTAATATTTATTTGCACAAATGTACAAAATGTGGCACGAGGCCTAAAAGGGGGTTGGGGAAGGACGGTCTTCTTCTGTCTTAATTCTAAACTTAGCTGGTCACAGACACGGACCCAAACATTCCAACAATAATCCTATCACCAAAGCAACACTTTCACTGCTACCTTTCTTACTGCGTCCACCACAATACCTCAAATTCTCTATGAAATCCTAACTAGTCCCCATATGTACAATTCAAAGTCTGTGGGGGGAGGGGAAAACAACAATTTAAAAAAACCCTAATGTTTATTTACAATATGATATAACATTATTTACATAAAACAAAACAAAATAGGGTTAGTAATAAAAAAAAAACACAATCCCTTAATGTGGCAGAAACATCAGTTAACTGGACGAAACCAATGCGGGACTATGAAAAATAAGAAAAAACATTAATTCCTCCAAAGCATTCACACAGGCACACACACATTCATACACAACAACAAATACGAAAAATCACACACACGAAACGAAAGGCGCCCCGCATCCACCAGAGAACTGACATCACTGACCACCTAACGAGGGAGGGGATGGGGAATTAAACAAAAGAAAAATTAGGGACAGAAATAAAAGGGACCAATGAGCATGCATACCCTAGCTAAGTTAACCAGAAAACGGGAAACTAAAGATTCAAAATCAAAAACCTAAACTAACCTAATATCGGGGTGGGTTGCCTCTGTTCAACCCTGATAGGACAAAATCCTGAGCCTAACCGATATCCAAATGCCACTCTAAGTCAGCCCCTTTCACTCTACACATTCGCGCAAGATTTACCCACCTTTTGCCAAATTCTGATGAGGGGGCACGCCGCCTTTCCGTCCTAATCTTGACTTTAAGCTGATGCTTAAAGTACAAGATCAGTTGGGAACAGGAGAACTCCTCGCAATCATAGAATTCTTTCTGGCGCGTCTTCCAAATCACGACTCTCATAAGCCCTAGTAAGCAACAGAACACATAGTGCTCACCCTTCGTCAATTGCGGCACCACATTGCTACAAACAGAACTGGTTTCAAGGACAAAAATCTTTCCCTGCAGCATGCGAACCATGCGGCCTTCAACAAACCCGCACAACTGCACTACTGTCTTGCACTGAAAAAAGGCGTGACCAATGGTCTCGACTTCCCCAGTACAGCGACGACAGTTTGGATATTTCTCCAAGCCTGCTGAACAAAGTCTCTTGCCGACCCAGAGGGCCCCACGAATCATCAGCCAGGTGAGTGATGCCTCATCATTAGTGAGACATTTCAACCCAGGCGCCCAAGGCCATATCGAGCAAGCCTCCTGCTTCGTAAGACCGAGCTCGCCAATCAGATCATCTTGAACGGCCCCCCTAACTAACAGTCGATACAATGCCTTACGAGACAACGCCTGGACGTCGGAGAGGCCATCCGTAAGAGGAATTTCAGAGCACGACGACATTCGCGGCTCGGGGTATACGGCCGGCCTCCTCCTCGCACGAGTGCACACTTCTCAGGGATGGGAAATGTTTTCGGACGTCTTCTTTCAAGAAGGTGCCCACCTCATCCAATCCGCGACACATTCGGTCTAGAAAGGTAATGCGAAGCATATGTTGACGAATATCAATGCTAGGCATACCCAGACCTCCCTCAGAGGGATGAAGGCAACAGATCTCGCGAGATATCATAGGGGCCTTGTCTCTCCACAAGAAAGAGAACAAGGTCCGTACTAATAAAATTAGTCTGGCATACGGGAGTGGAAGTGCAGAGAGTCGGTACAGGAGAATCGGATAGATGTGTGAAACACATACCTCCGCCCTTCCCTTCAGGGAATGTCTCCTCCGGGACCACAGATTAACATCGATCTCGGCCTTTCCTTGTACCTCCGACCAGTTCATTTCCAACTGGAGATCAGGACTGAACCAGACGCCGAGTATCTTGATCGGCCCATCCGTCCAGAGGAAAGGTCCGGGAAGAGAAACACCCTTCTACGCACCCAACCGCAAGCCCACAGACTTATCGCGGTTGATCTTGGCCCCTGTCACCATCTCATACCCACTGATCTCTTTGCTGACTTCGTCAATCTCGGCTCTGCTCGACACAAGAACCGAAACGTCGTCAGCATAGGCAGAATATCTGGCTGAGGTGGAAGCCCCAGGCAGGGAAATTCCGCGCAGGACCGGATTCGCCTTTAACTTGCGAAGGAAAGGTTCCAACGCAAGAACGTAAAGTAAAGGCGAGAGCGAACAACCTTGACGAATGGAGCGAGACAATACGAAAGGCTTCGATCTTACCCCATTCGCTTCCACCAGCACACCGGGGGTCGCATACAAAAGCCGGATCCAGGAGCGAAAGTCGGCTCTGAAACCGGCCGCCGAAAGGACAGCCTCCAGAAAGCGATGGTCAACCCTATCGAAGGCATTGGACTGATCTAAATTAATCAGCGCGGCTTCACTGTCGACTTGTTCTAAGATCAAGCGTACCATATGAAGGTTATCCTGAGTAGTCCTGCCCTTCACAGCACAAGTCTGTTCAGGGCCAATCAGACTAGACAGGACAAGCTGCAAACGGTTGGCTAAGATCTTCGCCAAAATCTTTAACTCAGTGTTTAACATGGTTAAAGGGCGAAAGTTCCCTAACCCATCCCCACCGTTCTTGTCCTTACGCAGCAACTTGATCACACCCCTGGTGAAGCGTTGAGGTATGGACCCATGCTTCATCCAGTGGTTGAAAATCAGTTCCAGCAAAGGAACAAAAACGGGCGACAACCTCAAGTACACTTCGTAGAGAAGACCATCTAATCCCGGAGACTTATCCAGGCCAACCTGCTTCAGCGCTTCCCAGATTTCCGACTCTGTAATGGGACCCTCGCACCTAGCCGCTTCAGCTGCCTCGAGGCAGGGAAAGTCAGCTAAATAGGCGTCGAACTGAGCAGAGCTCAGACCGGGCTCCCTGGTGAAAAGATCCTGAAAGTAATCCCGAAAGACCTCACATATGCCCTCGTTTGTAGTCACGGTTCGCTTATCCGGCAATGTGACGCACGCTATATGTCGCCTAGACGCGTTCCGATTTTCCTCTGCACGCAGTTCAGCGGCCATATTCGTTGCCTCAGAAGACATTCTTTTTAACCTAGCCCTAACTACCAGAGCTTGATCCTTCTTGGTAAGCAAGGAGGACAACTCTGCCTTAGCTAAGGCTATTTCCCCACTACCACGGGTTTTCACAGCCTGATCAACTTTATTTTCTAAAGCCATTTGCGCCGCTAATCTATCTAGATTGAGTCGACGACTAAAATCGGCAGCAAACGTTCTAATTTTAGATTTTAAATTGTCCCACCAGGCGTTTCCCACAACCGCCCCCGTCAATTCCCTTTGTATCATTAGTATCATCAGCTGGTCCCGGAAACCCTGCTCACTAAATAGTGAACAGTTAAATTTCCAGTAGCCAGCCAATCTAACCTTAGACTTATCTAAGTTTACACGGACCCGGACTAGCCTATGATCCGTATAAACTATGTAATGGAAGCTTGGACACCCTAAGAGACCTACATCGACTCTCCTAACTAAGACTCGGTCGAGGTAGCTCGCACGCGTCCCAGGAGCCGAGCTGCCACTAGTTGTCCAAGTCCATGCTACCTCCGGAGGGTGTTCATTCCGGTACTTATCGACGAGATCAAACTCATTGATAAAGTCCCGAAATGGTTTCACGTCCGGGTTGTTAGTACCTGTTTTTACCCTATACAATCTATATCGGGGTCAAGGACGGCATTCTAATCCCCTGCTAAAACTACCCGACGAGATGTCGTCAAGAACGGCGCGATCTGCCGAAACAAAGCAGACCGCTCGGCATGGCTATTGGGCGCATAAACCCCAATGAGAGGTAGAACCTTATCCTTTATGGTAACATCCAGCACGCAAAGTCTGCCCGCCGGATCCGCGAAGACAAGGGTACATGCAGCCATCAAAGACCTGCTCACTAGCCAAGAGACACCCCTCGAACGACCATCAAAACATGCTGAATACGAAGAAAACCCTTTCTGCCTGTTCCCGGGATACGTGGCAGACGTCTTCCCCTGGATAAGGTGGCTTGATTTTCTTTTTTTTTCTTGTCAGTAGCTGTTTGTGAATCTGGACTTCTAAATCTTTTCTTTTGAGGAGAATGACAGAGTGTAGAAATAGGTGTGACTTTGGGTGTTGTGGAGGGCGTCCTCACCGGAGAAGGTTTAGTTGAATGAAATGATTTAGCCGGAGAGTTTGACAAACATTTTGGCGGTGGTGGTTTGGAGAATGTCTTTTTAGATGATGAAGGGGAAGACGGGGCAGAGGATAGGGGGCCCGGTGCCCCCAGCGATTTTTAGCCCGCTTGGTCTCCAGTTTCTCTTTCAATCTTTTAAAGATTTTTTGCCAGCTTGGTTCGTTTAATTTTTGGGTTTCTGTAGCGTTTTTTTCATAAGACAGAGGGAATGGGGCTGTAGGTGTTTTTATCCCTGGGGTCATGATGGGACAGAGGCCCCGCTGTTTGAATCTTCCCTTTGCTCCTAACTACGAGGCGCCATCCCCCCTCATCCTTCTCCACACTTGTGGGAGGCGTCGGTTTAGTGGGTAATGTGGGTAAGGACCCAACCGAGGGATTTTCCCCACCGGTCCGCTTCGTAGTTAGGCGCAGTACAGGCTCCGCCGATTTGACATTCTCGGCCAAAGGGCGATTTTGGTCGCCTGCGACCGGAACTCCAGGGGCCTTCTTCCCTGGGCAGGAGGAGGAAAGGTGACCAGTCTCTCCACACCTCCAGCAAGTAGGGTTCCTACCGGTCACAATGACCGGCATTTTCCGGTCGCCTAAATCCAAACAGTTGGGGATGGACTTGAAGGCCGTCTGATCTAATCGAAAGTCCATCCCCCGTTCAAATTATCGGAGAGATCCCCTAAAATATGGCTGAACTGCATAAAAAATGCAGCCAGGTGCTCTCCCGTAATTTGAGGAGGGACCTCAAAAACGGCCACCCTGGTCCTTCGCCGACCCTCATATTCCGTCCTTAGAATCAGGTCTTTGGTTATTAATTCTTTTTTTGCCATTGCTAGGCAATCTTCTGGCGTGGGTAGCAGAATGTCCCACATGAAGAACCCAGCACCTTTAATGACTCTTTGAGGTTTTATCCCCAGGGACAAAAGTGATTTAATCACTATGTCTTTCGTGGAGCGACAAATTTTGCGAGTTCGCTTGTCCACCACGAAAACCGACACCATTCTCTTTGAGAACACATTGAGCTCTTGGACGTCTTCAAGGAGCCCATCTTTATTTACAAGATGAGCATAACCCTTCACCTTTTCCAAGAAATCCGCCATGTTCACTATGCAACTTGGGGGGAACTTCCAACAAGAGGGCAATTCCTCGGCTGTCTTAGCTTGTGCCTCCTTCGGCACCTCGTCATTTTGACCTGCCTGGTCTCTCCCTTTTTTGTCCTACTAGCATCCTTCGCACGGTCTTCTAAATTTGGGGCAGCATTTGCCCGTTTCTTTGCGGATTTAGTTTTATCCAGCGGGTCTGCCTTAGCAGCCGCCCCAAAAAGGTCCTTTTTAACAGTTGACCGACTGGCTTCGTCGGCCATATTGAAAGAGCGTAAAGACTACCACCTGCGGGTCTCTTTAAATTTTGTCCAACAATGGGGAAAGGAGTTGGGAGAAGGCAACACAAAAAAAATAAAACAAATAAAGGAAAGCCTGGATACACCAGGAAATTAAAATTACAAAAGGAAAAACAATAAACTTTAAAAATAAATAAACTGGGAAAACTAAAAGTAAACCCAATAAATAAAATAAAAGACAAACTACAATCTAGATCAACTGAAAAGAAAGAATATAAAATAAATAGACAGGTAAGACTTTTTTGAAAAATAAATATGGCGCCCAAAGGCTGCCGAAAATAAAAGAAAAAACAATAACAGAAACTCCTCTCTTTTTTGGTCAAAAATTCAATTAAAATGTACAGAAAAGAAAAAGAAAAGAAATAAAAAGTCTGGTTTGCAACTACTCAAACCAAATTAAAAATAAATGTTTGCGGCCGAAGTCGCTAAAGAAAATAAATTCAAAGCAAAAGAAATACAAACTAGTCAAACCAAAGATTGCGACCGAAGTCGCTAATTAAATAAAAAACGGAGGAAGGAAATAAAACCAAAGCTTTCTTTTTTTTTTTTTCTTAAATGGTACTACATTTTTAAATCCAAACTAAAAAGAAATAAACAGAAATAAAAAAGCAGTCGTCCGATAACACTTTGTCAAACCGGACTAAAATAAAAATAAAAAATGTGGGCCGAAGCCCAGAAAAAAAAAATATCAAACAAAAGAAAAGAAAAAATAAAACTTATGCAATAACTTAACTTAAACAGAAAAAACTTGGTGGGTCGAAGAAAATTGGTCAATTAAGCAGAAAACAGTTCGTCACGTATTAACAAAATCCTCGCGCGCCAAAGAAGGCTCGTCGCACAAGTTCGTCAGTCTGCAAAACAAAGCACACGATTACAAAACTTCAAAATCAGAAGAGAGTCAGAACCACGTCCTAAAATGGTCACCTGATCCTCTCCCAGAACTCTATAGAACTGTCCTATTAGTAGTAGAGAGATCAGTCCATTCTGATGAGAAGGTGGGTGCGCCCCAACAATAAGAATGCACAGCTTTGTATAAATACTTATATTAATGAATAACATATTCGTGAGTATGAACGGATTTTGTCAAAAATTAGTAGACATAATGTCTGTAATTTATTCAGGCATGCCTAAAAGAAAATGTTCTGCCTAAATACACAAATATATATATGTGTGTTATTGTATCGTTGTGTGTGTGTGTACGCGCGTATAATTGTAAATATATTGTATATCTCTCTATCTCTCTATATATAATTGACCGAAATCGTCTGAAGATACCGAAAGGTTGAAATCAAGCTAGCGGAATCGACTGTTTTCCTAATTTTCTGTACTTAAAAACTCTACATGCTAAATGTTTATCTTTTTATATGTGTGTTCAGCACTTTTTAATTCTACTGTTTCCTGGTTTAATTCAACTCTGATCATTAGCATCTTTATCATATATATATATATATATATATATATATATATATATATATATATATATATATATTGTGTGTATTTAGGCAGCATCTTTTCATTCATACACGTTTCATTAAATAATATAGACAAGTGTTGTCTATTTATTTTATGTAAATTTTTTTCGTAACTTCTGATAAGTTTAATAAGATTATCGTTGAAAGAAGAAATAAATTCACAGTAGTGATCCATATTTTTTTAATACAATCTAAGCTTTCGGCTTACATAAGCCATTATCAAAGATGTCAATTACAACATATTAAACAATATATATATATATATATATATATATATATATATATATAATTTTGCATGTTGATAGATACTCAAAACCTTACCTGATATTATCGCCAAGTACACACCCAATGATACTGCCGTAAAGCGAAAGCTGTCCCCTAATCTTGTAGGTTATTACTATTTAGTTTGTTGCTCACTGAACGCACTAAAATTGTAGTCTTGTACCTGACTTGACTTCGTGCGGTAAATATCAACGCACATATATATGTATTTAAACATCATTGTATACAGCTAATGTTATCATTCGTGTGCGCCTGTAAGCTCTCTATTATTGATATTCAAGTGCTTTATCATTTTTAACTCATTTCTAATAGAAGCTTCCCAACAGGTGGGGAGTTTGGACCATCATGATCTGATATCGATAGAAGAACAACTTTAGCACCATTACCAATCAAAGATCAATATGTGTTATCTTTTTTTCTTTAAAGGCTATCGACCTTAACCCGCCTATTCACTTGCGACGCCGCTATCAGCATGACTATAAAAACCGTTTTTAAAAGCCAAATCATTATCTATATACTCTGACATTCTTTGGAGTTGTTAATATTGTTACGATATAGTGGCAGGATGATAAAAAGTGATGATCGCTGAGGGGCGAAAAATTGATCGGTTCCATGAAGTCGTAAAGGGAGTGAAGAAAACGCTGTTACGAATGAGAACGAACTATTCATGTTACTTCGCAAATAATAACAGCTATCTCCATTCTGTCTGGCTCCCAAACTGCATACTTATTCACCCATCATTCTCTATTTTCATTCCTCTCCATATGGTCCTATGTGTCATGATTGACTATAGATATAACAGCTACTGCTTTTGCCATGTGATACTCAAAGAACTAGAAAAGATAAGATGACTGACAAAGGGCCAAATACAGCCAATACTTGCTTATTCTTTCAGCCACTTTCACAGTTTTTCTCCTTTAGTGATTGTGCAAGGTACATGTAAGTAAATGTATTGGTAAAATATATTAAGATACATGAATTCTTGATATTGAAAATTATAGTGGTTGATGGTCAAACACATCTATATTCTTTAAATTTCATATTCTCTGGTAATTCGACTTTTTTCCTTGTCATTGTTTTTTATTAAAATTCTATCCTTTCACTTCTATCCAAGTAAATTTTCAACTCTATCCAAGTAAATTTTCAATTTGTTAGTAGTCTTCATGAGACATTTAATTCAAGCGGGTTTAATTACATTATACCAGTTGACACCCTAATCTTATGTCAGTTGAGATTAAAAAAACCTTGTGAACGTGAGAACCATTGTTGAAACAAACCATCTCAAGTGTTTATTATATAAACTGCAAGTCAACCATATGGCACCAAATTACGCTACATTGTATAAAGAGCAGTCTGTAATTTCTAATCTTAACAAATAAATTCATAAAATATATTTTATAGACTAAAACAAAAATCATCAGCTTATATATATCTTCGCTCCCACCCTGACGGTAAACAGTGGAACGATCGAAACTATTAAGATTCCCACTTTTTGACCAACTCAACTATACCCGGTTCATTCATGGATTTCTATATAATGCAAAATGGTATCCACAAATGTTGACTGGAAAACATAAAAAAATACTTTGTTAAAGTTAACAATACCTACATAATGGAAAAATTGATGCAAAAGTCTACGCTAATCAAATGGCTGTACTGTTGCCCTGTGAAAAATATATTTTATTTTTTTTTGTATTAGCCCTTGATGTCAGGGGTGGATGTTGCTGATATAACAGTAGAATGTGAAATGACTTGCCAATAGCCACTATTTTTTTTAATTTTGCGCATCTGATATGAAAATGCAGACGAAGTAGCGGTGTCTCATTTAATTCCACTATCCGTAAAAATCGAAATTCATCTAACCTTGCTTCACACACACACATACACACACACACACATATATATAAGGTCATCCCATAAGTTCTGTCCAAATTTTGAATAAAGAAAACAAGTGACCAAATGTTACATTTAATTACAGATTCGATCAACAATGCATTTTCCCTGATTATCTATGACTTCCTTCCATCTATTAACAAGCTTACTAATTCCATTGCTGTAAAATTCATTTGGCTTTGATTCGAAGAACTCACAAATGTCAGTTTTAACCTCTTCCTGTGTTACAAAAGCTGTTTCTTCCAAATGATTCTGTAAGCTATGAAACAAATGGTGGTCTGAAGGAGCAAGATCGGGAGAATAAGGTGGATGAGGAATTTTCTCCCAACCAAGTCCTTCGATCTTTTGTGACGTGATTCTTGCTGTGTGGGGTCGTGCATTGTTCTGATGAAACATCACCTCTTTTCGATTCACTAGAGCAGGTCTTTTTTTCCTCAAAGCTTGTTTCAAGCGCTCTAATTACTGACAGTATATTTGAGCGTTAATTGTTGCATTAGGTGGTAAAAATTCAAAGTGGATTATTCCTTGGCGATTCCACCAGATTGAAAGAAGAAGCTTTTGCCCATGAAGTTCCCTTCTCGGCTGTGTCTGGGGTCCTTCTCCTTTACCAAAGCACTGTCTACGACGCTTAACATTTCGATAAAACATCCAGTTTTCGTAGCCAATCACAAGTCTATCCAAAAAAAGGTGAAACAAGTTGGCGAGAATGGAGAGAAGAGCAGATGTCAACTCGGGATTTGAGGTGGTTTTCAGACAATTCATGAGGCACCCATTTTCCAAGTTTAAGAACTTTTCCAAGTTGTTGAAGATGACGATGAACTGCTGTACGGTTTGAACTGAGAACCACTGCCAATTCCTTAACTGATAAAGCAGGATTTTCATCAAGGGCTGCTTCAAGAAGCATTAAACTCAACTGGACGTCCGGTTCGATCTTCATCTTCAAGGGTGAAATCTCCACCTCTGAATTTTGCAAACCATCTTCTGCAAGTTCTTTCATTCACACATTCCTCTCCATAAACTGAGTGAATGTTTCTAGCCGCTTCGGCTGCTGAGTTTCCTTTCTTGAACTCATAAAGCAATATGTGCCTCAAATGGTTCTTGGGTACTTCCATGTTAGCAGGGTTTTAATCAAACAAAATTTAATTTTATTGTTCTCTGAAATAAAATTTGATCAGTTTAAATGAATCTAAACATAAGAATAATGTTCAGCTCCATTAGACATTATAAAATACTCTTAAAATTTCATTCATTTAAAAAAAAGGTAAAATTCCGACTGAATTTATGGGATGACCTGTTATGTACATAGAGGGAGTATCAAAATACATTTACAAACATTGGAGGCGGGTTCCTCACACCAATGTTGTCATATAGATTGGGGTACATTTATCATTCGTGTACATTTGTGTCTAGTCGGTCTTTAACGTTTAATGCGTGTATTAATGAGTTAAATGAGAAGAGTTCCGTTTAACAATGACAGGATATGCATATCGTGAACAGGTATATATATCATTGTATATACTACAACGCGAATGGTAATGGCTGCAAGGCTGCACGGCTATATCAGATTGCGTTTCCAGACCAAAGGCATTCGAGCCATCCAACCTTTGTTGCTGTTTATCGTGACGTTCCTGAGACAGGATCCGTGGCACAACGAACTCTGGATAAAGGAAGTCCGAGATCCGCTCGTACGCCTAACCACAAATAACATATTTTACAGGCTGTCAGAGACAATCCAGGTACCAGCACATGCCAAGTGGCGCTAGCATGTCATACATCTCATATTACCACATGGAGGGTACTTCAAGAGTTGCTCCTGTGTCCGTATCATTTGCAACGTGTGCAGGGTCTTTTGCCCTCTGATCACTCGCCATGGGAAAACATTTGTCGATGAATTATTGAACAATCTGTCAATCTGTTTAGTCTTTTTAACGGATGAGACAACATTTGGGAGAGATGGAATAAATTTACACGATCAATATTTATGGGGGCATCGGAATCACCATGGTAAAATACAGGCGAGACACTATCATCAGTTTACAATTAATGTGTGGGTTGGAATTATATGTGACTGTTTGGTAGGTTCATATGTTCTCCCAGCACGTTTTTACAGGAGCTATCTACAAGTAATTTATTTCGAACCCACTTCCATACCTGCTAGAGGATGTACCCCTGTTCATACGTAGACGCATGTGGTTCATGCATGATGGGGCACCAGCGCATTTTAGTCACACCCGTTCCACCGACAACAATTCTTTGGAATTTTATCGGTGAGAACAATTGAAACAATTGGTTTCTGTAGCAGACATTAATAATGCAGAGATGCTTCATCAACGCGTCCTGGGGACCTGCGAAATTATTCGACATCGTGAGGGAGTATGTGAAAAGGTCCGCCGGTCAATGATGGGAACATGCGTAGGTAGAAGCAAACTATTCTGAACATTTGCTGAGTTTCTGTGTTGAGTTACAGCGATGGCCTTTTGGTCTTATGTCTATATATTTTACCTTGTTTTGTTGTAAGAAACCCGCCCCCAAAGTTTGTAAAAGTATTTTATAATATATATATATATATATATATATATATATATATATATATATATATATATATATATAATGTTATGAGTCTTTCGTTTCCCATTGAATATGAAATAGTTAGGGTATTGTAGTGGCTTGTAAGTATTTTCAATGTATTTTTCCTCTACAGTATTTCCATGAAGAGCAGAAATACATTGAAAATACATTAAAGCTACTCCGTACCCTATTTCATATTAATTGGAAACAAAAGTCTGTTTATATATATATATATATATATATATATATATATATATATATATATATATATATATATATATATATATATATATATATTTATGCAATTTTATATATATATATTACTTAGCTGATATATATGCGCGGTACCTATTGGGAAGCGCTCAATATAAGTGATAGAGCTAACATATTTAGTTGGGTTGATGTGAGTTTGTGACCCTGGGTTTCACGCTATTTGCGATCGTCAGGACGTCAAACTCACATCAATCCATATATATATATATATATATATATATATATATATATATATATATATATATATGCTCTAATTAATTCTGACATTGAGCATTTTCGCCCCTAAATGTAGCAGTATTTTATTTCGTCTGCTTCTAGATAACGTTTACAAAAAAAGAAATGACAGATTATTAAATTATTATATATTATATATATATATAAATATATATATATATATGTGTGTGTATATATATATATATATATATATATATATATATATATGTATTTATATATATATATATATGTATTTATATATATATATATATATGTATGTATTTATATATATATATATATATATATATATATATATATATATATTCTCAACAGTAAAAGCAAAAAAGAATCTGAGTTCAATAATTTTCATCATCGGCTAGAAGCTGTGATTATGTCAATTTCGGTAATTAACTAAGGTAACATTCTACACATTTCCCCACCGACTGTGTAACGTTGCATAAGTGTGTAGGATTGTTCAAAGAGGGAGGAAGAAATGAAATTCCATTCACCAACTATCATTGTATCACAGAATATGCTGAAAAATAACTCTCAGAAAAATAATATGAAACGATAAAAAACCAAGACACGTAAGTACATACTATTATACAATTCGTAATAAATCGATATAGCTCTACGCTACACGGTGATTTAAAAGTTTTTGTGTTTTTGTTAGACTGAAAAATAGTTCTTATACAATAGCAGCTCGTATGCTAGTTTATGAGTGTCTTGACAAATCAAATAATGACGTTTATTTCAGGTGATGCGGATGGACCTCAACCCTACCATACTCTGTTTCTAAAATATTTCCCAACACGGGATGTTCTCTACGGATTGTCGCCAAATAATAATGCATACGTACTAAACATATAATAAATATAAATTAGATGCTTTATTATATGTTTAGTTTTTTACGTTAAGTGATTAAATGACGAACTCGTCAGTATGTAGCTATAATTCTTAATTGGTTTTCATTAGCTTCAACCAAAATATAAAAAGGGTCATTGAAGATTGATGTAGTACAAGGCTAAAATAACGCGTTCATTGAAATTCCAAGTTTAAAGCTTGACCTTAAACTCGAAGACCGACTAGTGGTGGATTGCATACACAAACTTATCACGGATGATTCCATTAAGGAATAGCGAATGAACGATAGTATGAGTATGTTGATTATATTCAAAGACCTGATTTATAAAATGACAGAAATACCAATTTTTTATGAACTAAAAAATTGGTCAGATTGGTTGAGTGAAAATTCACTAGATTTCGCCTCAGGTGACTGATTTTCTAAGTGATTGGTTCTAAAAATTATTCTTTGAAATATTATGTGATGGATCACTTATCGATTAGCAGAACTAGTCTGGAAAGCAACTAAAAACAGTATGACGGGCGAATATACAACTGTGTTAATATTTGGCCAACTGTCATTGTAGTTACAAAACATTGACTCCTCGACTGATAGAAGTCAGTGGTTTACTTGCAAAAAAAAAGAAAAAAAAAGCCCGGACAGAGTTGTTTTTATAATAATTGACCAAAATCTACAAATAAAAAATTGAATGGTTGCTTGATTGACTGATTCTACGAGTGATGCAGTGACCTATTACGGCACTATTAACCTACTGACTGAGAGATAACTTGAGCCAATGACTTACTCGACAAAAAATAAGTGTTTATTTTTTAATAATATCGATTGACTAATCACGAGTCGTGATTCCCACAGTTATTGAATTCCTGACGCTCTGTAATCGTACACTTGTGAAGTGATCTGTGAACATGAAAAATCGAATCTTTATGAATAAACTGATCAGTTATTAAATGATAAGTTTATCTTGAAGATTGTCCTTTCAGTTTGTTGTAACTTGACTGGTAATTCCCGAAAAATCAATTCAATCATTGAATAATTTTCAAAACAGCAGATTTAACTTGATGAAATATACCACTGTACAAATAAACGAATTTCTCAGTGATTTCTTTCAAGAGTAACATCATTTAGTGACCCTTTAACTATTTATTTTATGTAATTAATGTTTCATTGAGCAATTCACCAAAAATTATCGGCACCGTGACTGAATAACTTGCTAAACAACGGATGAATAAATGAATTACAAACTGACATTCAAAATAAATATTTAATTGGCTAACCAATCGCTGCAGGAATTAAGAAAAGTAGATATATTAGTAGGAATTATTGGTGCTCTTTTTGTAATTTAGTCATACAAGAGAATTCATATAAGTCGTCTATCTATTGACAAAAATAACAACACCTATCTTCATGGTTATTCTGAAAAATTATCTCATCTGCCTGATGTTTGATATTCTTTTCTTTTTTATTTTCTTTTCTTTTCATTCATTATCCATTATCCACAAAAAAGGCAAAAACACTAAATAAGCAAGTTAAATAATAGTTGTGTTGAGCATATTGGTATTTTATCAAAAGTTTAATATTCATTTATTGTCGATGAAATGTATATATTTTTTTAAATTGTACACAATTTTATTTCATTCAGTACAGAAAGAATTTAGGATTATATACGAAAAACTATGTCAACATCTAATACAAAGCTCGGCATCGGCCGTGGTAAGTACCTTTTTCATCGAAATTACCCCAAGCAAGGAAGTAAAGGCACTAAGTCATAAGGTGTTACTGGGTGTGAAAGAATTAGAAAACGGAAACATTACTAAAGAGCGAGGACAACAGAAGAATAATCAGGAAGACGGTCGATAACGATTGACATTAAATGTTTGATGATCAAAGTTGGCTGGAAAGCATGGAGCCAGAAGAGAGTTCGAGAAAGCTAACTGTTAGCATAGAACTTACATCTGGCCAATTTAACTGTAAACTGATGAGACCTTGTTGCCAATCTAGTACTTCACTTAAATCTATATAAACTAGGTACTACAATGAAGACCTCATCCGAACAATTACCCTGAAAGTCTTTATAGTAAAAGTACAGGGAAGCAACTTTACATCAGTGGGAAAGTGACTGAAGACAAGAAACTAGGTCAAGACCAATAACATTGGTGATTCTTTGGATTTTATCATGAATTTCTAAATATATAGCAAGAGCACTGGATTATATGCTGTAGCAATATTCTAAGCATGGACGAATTGTAAACTTATAATTATGTAAGACAGATTCGGGAGAGAAAATTGTCTTGCACGATACAGCAAACCAATTTTCCTAGAAGTTCCCCTAGCAATGGATTCAATATAGTCTTTCCACTTCATATCAGCCGAGAATGTAACCCGAAAAGATTCAACGAGTCACTTATCATCAGCTATGTTGATGGAAGGCAGAAAGGGTTCTCCCAGAATCTTAGAGAGCAGTTTCATTTTGGTGTCGTTAAAATTAACAAGTCATTCTTTGCCTGAGTTGATAATGGACTGTGTCGTTTTTGAGATCAACCGCCAATTTGACCTTATCGAACTGATCATACTATCGAAACAGGAGTAAATGGTTATGTCACTAGCATAAGTACAAAGTTGAGAGCTGATGTCATCAGGAATGTTGTTAATGAAAATTAAAAACAAAGTAGGATCAAGTATATATCCCTGGGGGAAAACCGTATTAGTACAAAAGGTTCTAGAAGTGTGGCCGTTCAGGACAAATTTCATTTCAAGATTTAATAAAAAAGATTGAATCAGTTCAGAAATTCTTCAGGAGACACCATAACTTTTCAAGCAGACTGGTATTGCCAAACCCCGTCGAACGCTTTTGAGATATTCAAAGCAACAACCCGAGTTTCACCGTTCTTATCTAAGGCTTGATAGACTCTTTCCGCAATAATCTGGTAAGTTTCAGCTATTCCCAAACTAAAGTAGAGCAGTCACTTCAGATAGTTATTGTCAATAACTTGAGCGAGGGTAGAGAAAAATACTGTACCAGAAATATCGAGCTTAGTTCTACTGAATGTACCATTAAATTCAGATTGACAATATAAGTCTATTTTCAGTAGCTATAAGAAATCAAATTGTTGGGATATTGTACCGAAGCCTCCGGACTCCTCCGGCTTAGCTATTTAACATTTCCATTAAATACCATGGTCAGAACATCTGAGTTGTCACCTTTAAAAGTAGGAAAGAGAATACCTTAGTAATTCTTTTCCCCCAGAACACTATTTTCATGACAACAAATGTTCGTGTTATTTCAATTTATTTTTATCACGTCCCTCAAAATGAGATATTATTTTTTTGAACTTAATGCACAATAAAAATGCACAAATTCATCCGCTAATGTATAATCGAAAGAAGTTGAAATGTCAGGAAATAAACTTGATCTATACGCAAAAGATATACGAATCAAGTACAATCTGTATCGAAAACAAACGGCTTGTATGCGAATCGAGGACGAATTTACACACGTGCAAGAATAAGTTTTTGTCACTGGATTTTTTTAAATTGCATAGACAGATGAGAATTACTGGGTCTACCATAACTTATTATAGACAGATCTAACATTTTCTGTATACATTACGCAGATAACAGTGTTAATATCAGATTTAGAAAGAAAACTGAAACAAGTATTAGACGAGGTAAATAAATAAAGCCAGAAGAAAGGATTATCTATAAATTGTAAGAAACAGAATGCATGATGACGAATAAAATAGACAGCTCAGTATATGACATCGGAGTTGTCAAAATAAAAAAGATGCTTCATCTACATCAGTAGTTCAGAAGTAGGAGAGTAGGTTACATAAATTCCAAGGTACGCAGGAATAGCAAAAGACACTTTTCAGAAAGAGTTTAAGATATTATGTGACCGGAAAATAAAATTAGAAACTAAGAAAAGATTATTCGACTATTACTTATTGTCAACCCTTCTGCATAACAGTGAAAACCTGGTAGTATTGTTACAAATTAGGAAAAGAAGTAATAGCGATGTCGCTCGAACGACGAATTTTGCAAATATCATCGTCAAGTCATGTGCTGAACATGGAAATATTTGATAGGATTCATTAAGAGCTAAATTGAATTATCGGGAGTGATAACGAAAAATACGTCGTGGAGAATGTAACACTTTATGTAACACAGGAAGTATCAAAATCAAGAAAAGCAGAGGAAAGTATCAAGTAACATTCTTGGCGAGTTTGAGCAAATAGATTGAAGAAGATCTCCTACAAAGACAAACCCGGATCGTAATGCAGAAAGTTCTGGTGAGAGCAACAGAATTTAGAAGGTTGTATGAAACTATGATCACCAAAGTCTTGAAGGGACATGGTACAAGAGGGGAAAGGGTGAATGGGAAGCGGAGAGGGGGTGGATATGCTTATTAATATATTTTGTGGAGACAACGTTTCGCACACCATATGTAAGCAGCAAATACACATTGTTCTGTAGTAAAAATATGAATTAGTAAGTAGTTTCAATGTTGGAGGCCAAACATTTAATATAAGAATGAATGGTTATTTGGACACGCAAAAATTACTTTTCGGTCGCCATTTATTTGGTCTGTTCTCTCTGATGGATACTGACTGAAGCTGAAGAATTTATTAAGTATTTATTATTTCATTATAATTGACATTAGGCTCTTGTGAAATAGTCTCAAACTGATATTGCTTAAATTTAGTAAATAATTGAGTTGGGAAATATATGATGGAATAGAATTCAGAACTGTGTGTGGAAATAACCTTTCGATATATATTGAGTCATAATAAATAGCAAATGTATAATTTGTCGGATATTGATGTAATTATTTTAATTAATTTCTTAAAGTAGAAAAGAATCCGGTTTACTTGCTCGGGCTTTATGTTTGGCAGACCAAATCAGTTAGAGAAACAGACCCCCCCCCCAAAAAAAAAAACAATAAATGACATGAAAACAAATTGTGAAATAAATTATTTTCATTAATTACCTAAACTACTGTTTCGAGAATACTACATTCGCAGTTACAAAATTGAAATATTCATTTGTGGATTAACTTGTAAAGAATGAAAGATATATTTAAGAATGAACCCGACAGTCTGCTGTAGTGCTTACTACTACTATTACTACTACTTCTAATAATAATGCCACCACCAACTACAACAACAACAGTACCATCTACATTAAACACAAAATATACAAGTCTCAGAAAACATAGCAACTACTATCTTATCTTTGTGAATAAATATCCCTGACTGCAAATTATTTTAAGATTGGCTCCAAAAGTATATAAAACAGATCCAATAGTGTAGTCAAAGTGAAATACAGGAAACTGTATAAAATCTTTCGGCTAGGCAATCTAAAAAGAGTAGCAAGTAAAAGCGGTCTTAAAATAATAAAAAGTTTAAGATACTTTCAGATCCAGACCGAACACTACCCAAACGAGAACATTAGAAGATCTGATTGTCTGAAATAATGAAAAAAGGTACTTAACTGTTTGTGAACATAATTGTGCTAGATGAAGATGAAATAAATAGACTGGAAAAATACTATAACTTTGCCAGAAAATTGAGAAAATGAAAAGTCAAATTAATATGGTAATAAATTACTGAACTTACATAAACGATATTGATCATATGAAAAACAATGATAGTTATATTAACAGGCATATGGATACTGAGTGCGATGGTAGAATTGTCGCCATTTTATATTTTTAATTTCGCGCATGGGCGTTGTTTTTGATTTTGTTGACTGTAGAGTATAGTAGGGTCAGTTGGGCACCGTCTGTGAGAAAAAGAGCGCAATGACGCAATTCACTCCGTCAGAAATTTGGAAGCTACATGCTGTACTGTACTGCTTTGAATTCGCATCGGACGAACATTTTAAAGTGTTTAGGTGTTAATCTGAGACAGTGAAGAGGATTCGGAAATAGTATGATGAGTCTAATAGCGATTACGAAGGTTTTTGGATTGATCACTAGTGATGGCGACATTATGCCTCCATTCATCTTCCCACAGGATATCAGACTCAACACGGAGCCCTACATCAAGTGCTTTGAGGAGATATGTCTACTCTGGGTGAAGAGCGTGGCAGCTGAAATACCCCATAGCGGGCAACAGGACTCTGCACCATGGCACACAATAAGAAGAACATATTCATATCTGTCAGATAATATCTTCGACCACATCACCCATTACGTCTGGCTACCTAACTCTTCAGACTGCCCTCCTTGATTAATTATGTGTAGGGCATAGTTGAGCGAAAGACAAACAAAACTTCTTGATGAACCGCAGTCAAGGATTGACGGTTTTCATTTTTGTGCAGTTTAGACGGCACTATATCCATCTCAGAACTGAACATACTAATATTAATTTATGAAATATGTTTTTGAATAATTATAGTATGATTATCAATAAGGTAAACAAAATAAGACATTGATAATACTATAAATGATAAAACGATCTGGAATTTGAAATGCTTTTAGAAGTCTATGACAATAGGAGGTATTATCGATGAAGGATGAGTGAACATGTAATTCAATAACAACAACAACAACAACAATAATAATAATAATAATGACTACGAACGCTGGTTGTTAAAGTAAACGAACGTGTTTTTATCTCTTCGGGAAAACGATGAAATTTACATAAAATAAGGAAAACGATTATTATTATTTATTATATTATTGTCTTTTATTATGTTATTTATTATTGATTTATTTTTACTATATTTTGATCATATTAGTGTTTTATTTATCTAGTTTGTTCAGTTATATGTTTTATATTGAGTTATATATTTAATTTATTGATTATGCTTATTAATTGTTTATTTATATTCATTGGCCTTAATTGCATATATTTAATGTACATTAAATATTTTATGAAATTTAAATACCTTACGTTTGCTAAGTTGTTTATATTTCTTACAAATGAACGATCCTTATTTATTTATAATTAAATAATGTTAAAACATTATTTTATATATGATAAGGAAATGAAAGACGTAATTTTCCTAATTTTCGTAATTATAACATATATTTTCTAACGTCTACTTTTAATGTTTACTATAAGCAATTAGTTTTTTCGAATTTATATACCACTGATCAGTAAAACTGTTAGAATAACAACAACAACAACAACAACAACAACAATAATAATAATAATAATAATAATAATAATAATAATAATGATAATAATAATAATAATCTCTCCGTAGTCCAGAAGTTAACGTCCTTGTTTCATGGGCAGGAGGGGCTGTTTAGCTTTTGCCTGCGACGCTTCTACAGATGGAATTTTTATAAAAGCAGTGGTGTTAGTGCAACCTTAAATTCACTAACCTTCATATTATGAAAGATCTAATCAAAATAACGATATAAATAATACTAGAACCAAAGCAAATGCATAATGCACAGCAAGATTGGCTCGGTCGTCATCCTAGTACTGCTACAGGGAGGAGGAGAAGTGATAGAATGTTATTATAAAAATGAACCAAGAGGATATAAAGGGAAGGCATATGATCTTGAAAGAGAAAGGCATATTGAATGTAAATGAACGAAGGTTTTTAGATCAGAAGTGGCATATTGTTTAAAAAAAAAAAAGAAAGTGGAATTTGAAGGAATCAAGAGAATTGTTGAAATGGAGAAAGAGAAACCCCGTGAACAGAATGATTTTGTCTCATCTGAAGAGGAATGGTTTCTTGGCATTTATGAAGAATGAGTGTGTGTTTGTTGGGTTTTTAGTATGGGTTGACAGTGTCGATAAAGTGAAACAATGCAACCGTACCACAGAAATTCTTTCAGCTGATGAATGTGAAAATGGTTTGAGGTTGAAGGAAGGCAAAGTCCTTGAAGATGATGTGAGAGTAAGAGGGAAATTTAAACAGTTGAAATATATTTTCATTTGTGGTAATATATAACGGCTACCGGTATTGCAATAAGGTCAAAATATAGACTGCAGATTACAACAAATTGTGTTGATAAAATCTTGGACAACGTATAGGTATCTAATATCTCACAGATTAATGATTTAATCTATGCTTCTGCAGCATTAGTCACTGGGCTCATCGGAATGAAGAAGTCATCTGAGAAGCTGAATGATCCATCCTAGAAAAGGCGTTTGAACGGACAGGTTAAAATGTCAAGATCTTGTTATAAAAGAAGGCTGTTAAAAAGAAGTATAGAGATGCACGAGAAACATGATACAAACTCTACAGAAAGCGACAAACAGTTGTGAGAGAAGAAATACAAAAAAAAAACAACATTAAAGTATATATTGGCAAGGTAAAGCTATAGTAGAATAGGATATTTTTCAACAATCAAGCAAGTTTTTCAGAGGCTTGAACAATGGTAAAACTACTGTGGAGTGTGAGACACCCGATCCAAATGAAGCACTGAACATAGTATGGACACAAATTGTTTACAAATAGCAATGTATAGCTTGCAACTAGAGCGGAAGCAGAAAAGAATTTTTATCATAAATGAAAAAATGGAACTCGTACATACGATCCATCACTAAAGATGCTGGAAAAATGCTTGGATCCCTGTACCACCCAAGTATGAATCTGACTTCTCGTGCTATCCCCTACGTTTACAGGAACCAGATCAGGCCAAAAATGGAGTACTGCAACCATATTTGGACCGAAGCTACCCACTCTTCACTTTCCTCAAAGGGTTCTTAAGAGTGCCAAATTATTTTCCGCCCTACATTCCCTCTCCCAGAGACGAAAAATCGTAAGTCTCTTACTGTTCTATCGCTATTTCCATGGAGTGTTCTCAAACGATCTACATTTTTTAGTTCCACCAGTTATAACCTTCACGACTAAGATCCGCCATACTACGCACATTGTAGCGAACTACACTCATTCCTTCCATATTCATTTGGTGAGAAGCAGCTTCTTCCCGAGAATTAAAACTCTTTGGAACCGAAACCCAAGAGGATGTTTTCCCGATCACTACAATCTTAACATGTTCAAGTCTCGTGTTAAGCATTATCTTTCCCATATATTCACCTCTTACTTTGCAACTCTTTACCTCGAGTTGCTTCTGGCCTTGTACAGGGTGAAACTCATTTTAAAAATGTTGGAATTTTGAGGAAACTTGCTGAGAAATTGAGAAGAGAAACAAAAGAAATTGAAAACGAAGTGACCTAAACATGATTGTACAAAGGGCCTTTGAAAATTAGATAAAAATGGAAACAACATATTTTAAAACAGTAATACTCCTAGTGTAAATATGCAAACTAATTATTAATGAAAATTCTATCACTATCATTTTTATTTTGCTGTCATAAAGAGCCAAGTATTTTCTCAGAATGAAGGCATGAATGGAACCACCAGTCATATAAAGGAATTCAGTAAAGTGAAGTCAGAAATATAAAAGTAAACATGACTCGGCAGGAATGGTAATTTACTCGCTTGGATATGACCATAAGTGCCAATGGTATATGCACAAAAAATGCTTTTGTAGAGCATAAAAACAGTAAAATTCCACGAAAATTTTAAAATGAAAAAAAAAAAAATAACAATCTAAGCCAGGATACTGGATTTACTCATATTAAAGAAGAATCTAGTAGATACTAAATACCGCTTTTCTGGGAGATCAGAGAAAGAAATTGGAATATAAGTGATAACTGGGCCAATCATTATTGATGCATTTCAAACAGACCCAAAGAATTTTACAAAAATATATTTTTTAAACACGCAGAAAGATAATTGGAACCATAGAGGTTAAAATCTTAAATATATTACTGTGTTGGGTTACTGTGAGGCTTGCTGTCACTTGGTTTACAGTAAAATCCATCAGAAACTATTGGCTTGAAATAAATACGTCATCATTATTATTGCCAGCTATATAAAATTAATGAACAGAACACAGAAAAATGGTATGAATATAGGTTAAACATGGTAACGGAATGCGAAAAGTCGAAGAGATCTGAGACATGAAGATGCAATCAAAATAATAATAATGATAATGGAATATCCCAAACCAGGCATTTTAGTTATTGAGGTGAGTAAACCTTTTAAGATCATAAATGTGGTGTGACCTTTCGATAATCGAGTTGTTTAAAAGTAGAAGTGGGCATTATCAATATATTAAATAGAAATTGAAGAGGATCTGAAATTATATTGAGTTGACTCTGATCCTCAGAGTTTAGGTACTGTCTCTACAAAGTTCCATAAGTAGTTTCATAAAATCAGCCCAAACTTTTATTCCATAACTCTAGAAAAGCCTGTTTTCTCGAAAAGACGTGGAACCTGACGAATACGGTGAAGATCTGAAGTTGCCGATAGCAACTTAATGTTCAGGTGAACATCTTTGAAACTCATATCAAAAAGACTATAAATACCACTACCACTACTTCTACTACTAATAAAATATCTGGTATAGTAATATTTTAAATGATTAGAATATTAATGAACAGTCGTCACGCATCTACTTCTTCTTCTTAATAATAATAATAATAATAATAATAAAACCACCAACATCAAAAATAACGACTGCAAAGAAATTAAGCGTCTCAATTTAGGTATTGGATTTTAGAAAGTTTTGCTAAGGCCGGTAATCGAAAAAAGTAAAGGGTGCGGAAATGATTTCCTCCAGACGTGAGAACATTCCGCTTGGCAACCACTACCCTCGACCTTTCGCGTTGCGCGAACAAGTAAAATACCTGTTCTTTACGTGAAGGCTTCTTACTCCCCACAACGTCTGGACAGAACAAAAACTCTATTTTTCAATATATTTTTGTCAGAAAGTAGGAGGTGTCGATTTTAGGCTCGCTAGAATTTTGAAAGAGAGAAACGCCGGCCGGACGTGTAACTTAGGCGCTATTTTCTTTTTCGTTTCTGTTTTTTACAACTTTTACTATTATTAAAGCCACGTGCGTGCTAACTCGATAACGTAATAATGGGTTGGCATGATAAGTTAACACGACTACCGCGAGGGCACACTTGGTGTAAAACCCGGGTTAGTTTCCAGACCACAACCCCCACCGCCAAAGCCGCCGACACGGCGTAAACGAATACATATCCACTTATATTAGTAAGAACGTATTAACACCGGCACCATGACCTCAGACGATGGAACTACATATACACAGACATGCACGCACATACACGCACACACACATATATAAAACACATGGTTTTGCATCTTCCTATGTGAATATATTATATTGAGTGTGTGACACAGTTTTATATGCATGTGTTTATGTGTAAGCATTCACAATCTTATACACAAATTGTCTACATATATATATCGGACAGACTCTATTCACACATTACTCCCAATGTGTTTGAACAAATATCCCAAAATATTTATTTAGAAATGATGTACGTGCGCACACTCATATATTTATCCATACAGTTATATATATGTTTATGACGTGAGCATATATATATATATATATATATATATATATATATACACACACACACACACACACACATATATATATATATATATATATATATATATATATATATATATATATATAATTCCATGATACATGTGAAGAATATGACACATATGTACACACACATATGTATGTATGCTTAAACTTTTCTTTAGACTTCGAAGAAACATTGCCGGAGAACATGAAAAGAACTTAATAGTTAGTTTAACGTCGGCTAGATCTCTATCTACCACTACCTCCTCCTTTGTTTTTTTCACCCCTCTTTTCTTTTTTTCTTTCATCTACATGTGCAGCCTCCACATTCGTCAACAATGTTTAAGTGTTCTCTTACTCATTCATGCAGATTAAAATGAATGCTTTCACCGGTATATATGAAAAATCACGCAGTTTCAAATCAGGATAGTACGGATATACTTGATCTTGTTCAGCTAGAACTTCGATCGGCTCACAGTGTTTTCCTTGGCCTTGTCGAATATGCACTACTTTCTCATAGGATTTGTTTCTTATCTTAGGTAGCCATATGACTGACAATGAGACTCCACCAACTTAAGAAAGTTGGCAATAGCTCTTATTGACTTATTAGTGTCCTGAACGTTTAGAATGTTTCGGTTCCTTAACTACTGGCACTTTCTTGTTAGAGGCTTCAAGCTAGTTCTTCAACTGGAAGACAAATGACAAGCCACTTTCAAGAAGCTGGTTATCTGCAAGTCGCTGTAATTAGTAGTTAGGGACACGGACAGAGTATGACTCTTCACTTCCCATCTCAGATTACATATTAAAGCTCTCGATATTAAGAATGTTAAAATTTGACGCATGCTGCTGACATTACATTAGATCGTCTTTTATTTATTAAAAAGTATCTTCTAAGAATACTCCGACACACACACACGACTATAGGAGATATTGTACGATGCAAGAGTCTATATTCTTGTTTTCAGTTACAATTCGCACAGGCAATAAGAATGAATCAACTTCGTTTACTTTTTACTGAACGCTTCATTATTGCAAATTTCCACCAGATTATAATATATTAATTAAAATTCAACTACAATGAAATTAATAACATTTTATGTACCTATGTATCTATGTATCTTATGAATTATCTGTCAACAACAACTTTCTGGTAAGAGGTTAGCTAAATAGCTTAGATAGATACACACGCGCGAACATATACGCATCGCTTTGGAATAGACTGATGCTCTCGAGTAAAATCATTTTTTAAATGATAATTTTTTTTTTATGAGGAAAACAATGTACTTCCAGCTGTGTGAACAGGGAAAGATGGAGCTCTTACGCTCACAAAATACAGTCGAATTTCACATTTGTTTGGAATTCTGTATCGACTAGTGTTTTGAGAGGAAAACTCATCAGTAATCTATCTAGGGAGAAGCACCGTTCTGATAGATATATGTACTAAAAACGTAAATTGATATGTCTGGAAAAATACAGAAATATATCCAAATGGTAGGGTTGCAATGTGCCTAATTTTATTGACAATGAAATATGTTGATTAGGAATAATTATTATTGTATGATAATGTGACAGAAACATTGATCCTGTTTATTTTTAATGGTGAAAGCCAAACATCGGAATCGCCTATGTTGACTGAATAAACAATTACAAAGAGTAATTGTATTATTATTTTTCTTTTTAGGAGAAATATGTGTTAACTTTAAATAAACGTGGATATATTTTATAACTTCAAATTTTACAAAACATAGAAATCTAGAAGTTTTTCTTGTTAGTTGCCGTCAAAAACACCTTTGATATTTAATGCTCCCCAACCATCGCTACTCAATTTAAATTTCAATAATAATAATAATAATAATAATAATAATAATAACTTTATATTAGTTTTTAGTAATTCTAGGATGTAATTATTGATTACACCTGAATTCTTTGTATCAACACTCAAATCTGGTGAAGATGAATTTGTTAAATATATTATAGTCGTCCACGTTTGTATGACTAATGTGCTTGTTTCTGTTGCTTGAGATTAATAAGAAAAGTGTAAATGGCAGTAGCAGATTTTATCAATTAATCCATTCTATGTTCGTATTTTTATGAAAAAAAAAACATTGCGTTTGTCATCTTGAAGCGATGGCATTAATGATGTACCCTGTAATATTAATCAAATATATAAACGCCAATATGCAAAATTGAATCTATAGGGAAGCATTTTATCGATTATCACACTGAGGTTTTGTCTTTTGAATTACCTATTAAAAAAAAAAATAAACTGACTTAAAAGACTAATCTTTTTATTCACCTGCTTCCTACAGGCGTTTAAAATTTCAAGTAATTCTAAATGGTCGCCTATTTTATTTTTTGGAATGGTGGGGAGGGGAGGAAACACCGTATTGCTTAACTGCAGAAACCGGATGGCAACGATTCATCACTAAGCGTTTTAAGCAACTGGCCACACAAAAGATTATCTTCCTACCTGAAAAAAAAAGGTTCAGCTTCCTTTTTAGAGCTTAGAAAGTACATTATCATCAGCCTGTCCATCTGAGGCTAATACGAAAACAAATACTCAGCATAATGTTATACATGACATCATCAAACAGAAATCCTGTGTTTGAGAAAAAACTTCTGATCCGTTATAATGGATCCAGGAGACAGCAAAAAGAAGTCAACGCCTTTAAGTTCGCAAAGTCGCATCATCTGAACTTAAAAAAAAAATAATACAAACACGCATTGAAACAATTCATCAAAACAACCTTTGATTCTAGCAGCTATGACGTACTCCCAAGAAATTCAAATATTTGGGTGGGAATTCTCTACTCATACAGCTTTTGCTCTAACGCGTCGCAACAGCTTTTTTTTGTACGCTCCTGTCACTGAGACAGGGAAAGAACAATAACAACAACGATAACAAATAAAAAGAAAAGAAATATAAGTAACAAGTCTGCACGATTCTTTTTTGCCTAATAATATTAAATGCGTCATCATCACCATAAAGAAAGCGAGCAACGTTAATAACAACAACAACCTCCCTTGTAATCATCATAAAACTAAAACCAATAAAACAAAGAAAATAGTTGTCATGGCTCATATAATAATAATAATAATAATGATAATAATAATAATAATAATAATAAACCAGCAAACAAACGAGATAAATAATAAAAGACTTAAAAAGATATCTACTATGTCATAGGCATGGTCATCCCGTTTGATTAAAATATGAGGTCCTGAAAATAGAAATTGCAAGAATGTAGCATTTAAACAAAAACACAATTCCAGTAATTATAAGAGCACCAGGAAGCCCATCGCTATCTCAGATATAAAACATTGTGGACGTGAGAATCACTCACATACTCAGAAAAAAAATCTCAATGAAATCTACTCAATAATATTTTAAGAAAACCCTTCCTTTACCTGACGCCTCAGGTAAACAAAGAAAACTTGTTAAAGTAAATCAAAAGAAGTAAAAGTAACAACAACAACAATAAATTGGCGCTTGAAATTTAAAGAGGACTTACCTATTTTAAGAACCACTGAATTGTTCAATTTTATTTTATTCTTACGTATAAAAAATCCAGCTAGGTTTAGCGATTTGTTTGTTAAGAAGTACGTCCACATATCATGGTAATCTGTTAGTATAACTAACGAGATTGTATCCAACACTGGCTTGATGGTTCTGTCACGAATCTCACAACACTTGATATTCCACAGCGGTCATTTATCTATTTACTGACTTGGCCCAGCGTTGCAGAAATTCGATAATCAGACGAAAACAAGTGTTTCAACATGAAATACTTTGCTTGTGTAACTGTTAAATATTATACATGTAAATTTAATATTTATGAATGCAATATACAGTTAAAAATAACTGATATATATTAGCGTGTCGAGCTATTTTATTATATTTTATTGTTTAAAATAGAAATGCTGAATTGAATATGTCGAGAAAAATTGATGATACGTACAAAACTGCTGTTAGCACAAAAGATAAATGGAGACGTTTATATAAATGGAATTCAGGAAAACGGCATCGTCCGTCGTCTGGTTTGTCAATGGTCAGCCTATTAGTACTGTTCGTCCAAATAATGAGAAGAATAACCATCGTCGATGGATGATTCCAGATGATGGTCCACTTAAATCAACATCTATTAATAAGAAAATGAAAGAAAATTGATTTTAGAGGATTATACGGAAGTAACGCGAACTTATTACTGTGATGTAAACAAACAAAGTTATTTTGTTATTAATAAAAAAGAGAATATGAAGAAGAAAAGTTCGGAATATCAGAAAAAATATAGATGCTAATAAAATGACAAAAGGAAGATTAAACAAACACGGTTGACTGAAACAGAGGTCAATTGAATAATGAAGTAGAAGCATTGAATTTGAATTGTAAATGCAAAAGATGAAATAATACAAGTTGATATGGTGAATAACAATTAAAATGAATGCCTAATAAAAATAAAAAGTTAAAGTAGACAAGGAATTACTGAGAAAGACTAAAATAAGTTAAGAAATGAGAAAAACTGCGCATAAGAAAAAAATGAAGAGAATGAAAATTATCACGGTTAGGCAACGAGCAATGTAACAATAAAAGATGGAATAAAGAGAAAAACTGAACACAATTACATGATAGAAAACAAGGAAAATATCAGAATAGCAGATAAAGCAATTAAAGAAATTGAAATAATATTAACTTGAATTTAAACACTAGTGAAGTAATACACATAAAAATATCAATCCACACATCTCGTAAAACAAAAGCTTACTGTAGAAATAATCATTATGGAAAGTAGAGTTAGAAGAGATTGACGTTCTACAGGAAGAATTATCAATATTAGATGAAGGTATGAAAAAGAGTAAAAGTAGAAAGTGAAAGAGTGAAATATCATAACAATTGTAAAAGCAGTTCGCCAAATAAAAGGAAAGAGAAAAGAAGTACCATCAAATGGAAATTTATAAAGCGGAATAGAAAAACAAAGACGATAGAGAGAAAAAACGTGAGAAGATTCTCAAATGAGATATGCGGGAGTTAAAAGAATTATTATTATTATTATTATTATTATTAATATTATGAAGATTGGATTAAGAACACCGAACTGTAATATATAGAAATGTAGATGAACAGAAATAAAAGAATACAAACTCTGAAAATGTAAAAATGGAAATACCTAGGAATAGGTAAGTTGCTTAACTTTTGCTTAAATGCTTTGCTACCTGTACATAATCTATGAACAGATACGCTTTCTAACGCTACCAAAAAAACAAAACCTAGAATATCTGACCTAAGATATTACTTATTTAATCACGCAAAAATTTCCAACGCAAAAATTTCCGAGAATTCACATTTAACTATATAATACAAAAACATTCATGTCAATTTTAGAAGAAAAAATAAGAAAACTTACATCAATTGCTTGATAATAATAATATCTCAAAAGTGCAAGAAAAATGCCAAAAGATTCTTACGGCTGAAAATAAAAATTTAAGTGGTGCATGTATTGATTTTCATTTATTCACAAGTTATGATTATCGTATATTTAATAAACTTATTAATCACTTATTCTACATGAATATTTTCAAATTATTTTCTAAAAAGGAGAATAAGTTTTGTGAGGAGCAATAAAGAAATTTATTGATGATATCGCCGCAGAATTTGGCCTAGACAAATATGCTATAGTCATCTTTAAAAAAAAGGGAAATTGGTGCAGACATCTATAAAACCGCAGTTCTTAAATGAAACAGAAAGAATTATACATATATATTTTGAAATCAATGAAAGACAAAAGATCCAACATGTAACAATGAAAAGAAAAAAAAAAACTTCAGCAAGCAGTGTTTTAGCCGAGTTTCAACGATAGGCAAAACTACGCCAATTGTACAAGAATAGCTTTGAAGCTATTAACACCCTAACAATTACATCTTTTTCTATATTCTTTTCATGTGATGAATTTGAGTTTTGAAGGGCTTTAAATAATCTACAAACTATATTATCCCAAAGTAGATGCAGATTGTTCGCATTTACAAATGGCAGCTTGCAGTAGATTGATCTAATTAAAACTCGTGGATAAGACGACAGCTGTAAAACAAGGAAGATATGTAAAACCAATAAATGGATATAAATACTTTTTTACCAATATTAATCAATGAAAAGCTACTTTTAATGATTAAAGGAAGCCGAAAATTCAAGCAATAAATGAAACTAAGCAATCAAGATGAAATAAAAAGTGAATCCTCTGCTAAATAAAAGCAAATATGATGAAACAAAATGCAAAATTTAAAAGTCTAAGAAGCCTGAAAACCAAGTGGGTAGGAAGAAACACTCTTACAAGTCAAATGCATATTGCGAACACAAAACCCTGATATCGACAAAAATCTCTCCCATCAGAAAAAAGAAAGTTCAAATTCTGATGACACGATCTTACCAGGCACATATTTTAAAGAATAGTATAGATCAAAAGTTTATTTTTGTATACATGACAAGGAAGCTATTTTATCTGGCTACTCTATTGTAACACCAAATATATTTAAATTCGGCATGATACAAGAGGGCAATACTTTAATTGGAAGATATGCCTGCATTATAACTTACTCTATAACAGAAAATTGGTACGATCACAAACCACCATCAGTTTTAAAAAGTTATGGTCTTACTTTGCTCTGGGACTTCACCATTATTCAAGATATTCAGATCAGATATGGTCAAAAATACGTAAAAGAATATAAATGCTACATTATAAACATGATCATACCATCTGATAAAAAAAAATTGCAAAAGAATTTGACAAACCCTCCAATAATGTTATAGATGCGCTAGGAATGAGTAAAATTAATATTAATGCACACCAAAATTCAGTTTTGATGTGATATGTAATAGATGATGTTAATGAGTACTGCTCGTATACTTAAGAATATTCTTTCAATCGAATATGCTTAACAACTTTTTAAAAACGTTCATTTAATTCAGGTAAAAATACAGAAAATCACAAAAATAAATAACAACAAAAACAACAACAATAATAATTATTATTATGACGATAATTATGAGAACAATAATGACAGCAATATGAAGTGAGTAATTTAATATCACCCACTACCGCCACTACCACCTTAATAATAATTATTATTTTACTATTATTATTATTATCATTATCATTATTATTATTATTATTAAAGAAAAGACCAGCATTTCTAATTGGTGCACAATGTTTTTCGCCATTTTCTTTGAAGTCGAGGATCTGGATCCGCTTAGAAAAAAAAATAAAAATAAAAAGGATAGTTGCTGAGTGTGGTTAATGGCGAATGAAAGTCTTCAAAGCGTTATGGTATTTCCGAAAATCTGATCCGATAAACGCAGTGGTAAAGCAGAAATACAAGTATTATAGTGTCGCGACCTAAAATAAATGGAACGGGCGCCAACCACCCTTGCTTGCTTATTTCCTTCTTTAAATTCCTGCCTGCTCAACTACCTCCGTTCGACCAGCAGTAGCGAAGGCCGTCATGTTCTTGATGCCGACATTTCTTCTACATGACCGATTTTTGCTTCGAAAAATTAGATTTCCTTCCATTTCTTACCAACTTCATAAGCATCATTGTCACTATTGTTTTTTTTTATTGCTACTGCAAGACAGACTTCGAACTTATAATAAATTTGCTCGCTTTCTTTTTCTTACTTTCTTCGTTACTTGTGACAAATTTGATTAAATTTTTTCTTCACATTAACCCTTCTTTTTGCAATATTTTAATTTCTTGTGTATTTAGTCACATTAAATTTTCTGATCTTATTTTTTGCTTTGTTTTCTTTACTAAAAACAACCTAAATATGTGCAATGCATGGCGTTAAATAACAAGTACTAATTTGTATCCTAGAATAAGAAACTTTATAAAATTTTACTTTACTTGGTAATTATTGTTACTAAGAAAACTGACTGTTACTACAATAAAAATAACATTTACGGAATTTTGGATATAATTTGAAACACCAAAATATAGAAATCCAATTAGCCGTACATTGAAATCAAGTTTTTCTTTAGCTATTAATTAAATAGTAACCGTTCTTTGCATCAAAGAATCCATTATGGAATCTTGGAACCTATACGAAGTTCTAAATTTGAGGGATACAAAGAATGCTATAAAACCCATAGAATTCATGATACAAATAAGCAAACCTGAAACATCACATTTTCAGGTTTATTTCATTGCACTGAAGCGAAGCAAAATTATATCAATTTAATTGAATTAATTTAATTGAACTACTTGAAGACAATGGGAGTACTTTGATAAACAATTCAGTCGCAACTTTATCTCTAGCATTAGCGATCAATTTTCGCTTATTAAATTGATTGTTGTACTCTTCAAATACGGACAAAATGGATTTTTAATAAAATATCAAACCATATTTAATCGTAAGATATATTTTTTAAATTAGATTTGAATCTTAACTCAATAAAAATGGATTTTTAATACTTAATGTTGATTAAGATATTATTAAACTTCTGAATGACAAGTGTGGATTTAAAGTATTTGGATAATCATAACAGAAATTCACAAAACAAGTGGAATTATTGGAGTCAGAATGTTCTAATTGAGAAAAGAATTGCACTTATTTAACTTAGATTGCTAGTGAATTTGATGTTAATTGGATCGTTCAAATATATGGCCTGTGCTACAGTGAGCTAAGATTAATGTCACTGCATTGAGAAAGGTCTGATTTTTCAACATTGTTCTTATTAATTGAGAAAAGTATTGCGCATTTTCAAATTGATATTGCTAGTGAAATTTATATTAAAATGATCATTCGCATATATGGCCTTGTGCTTAACTGAGCCCAGAATAATGTATCTGCATTGAGAAAGGTCTGGTTTTCAACATTGTTCTCATTAATTGAGAAAAGTATTGCAATTTTTGGCTAGTGAATTTGATGTTACCTAGATCGTTCAAATATATGGCCTTGTGCTACACAGAGCTAAGGCTAATGTGTCTGCATTGAGAAAGGTCTGATATCTCAACATGTTTCTTATTAATTGAGGAAAATAACGCGCATATTTAGCTCAGATTGTTAGTGATTATTTTGTTAAATGGATCGTTCAAATATATGCTTATTTGATATTGTGCTACATTGAGCTAAGATTAATGTAGCTGCATTGAAAAATATCTAATTGATCAACATTGCTCATGTTAATTGAGTATTTTTAGCTTAGATTGCATTTTTAGCTTAGATTGCTAGTGAATTTGATAACTGGATCGTTCAAATATATGGCCTTGTGCTACACTGAGCTCAGATTAATGTGGCTGCATTGAAAACGGTCTAATTTCTCAAAATTGCTCTTATTAACTTAGAACAGTATTGCGCTTTCTTCTTAGCTTAGATTTCTATTGAATCTGATTTTAACTGGATCGTTCAAATATATGGCCTTGTGCTACACTGATTATTATGTCTGTATGGAGAAAGGTTTGATTGCTTAACATTGTTCAAATGTATGGCCTGGTGCTAAACTGTGCTTTGATTAATGTGGCTTAACTTAGAACAGTATTACGCTTTTTTGGCTTAGATTGCTAGTGAATTTGACGTGAATTAGATCGTTCAAATAGGTCCCTGTGCTACACTGAGCTAAGATTAATGTGGCTTCCTTGAGAAAGGTCTTATTTCTTAACATTTTTCTTATTAATTGAGAACATTATTGCGTTTTTTAAACTTACATTGCTATTGAATTTGATGTTAACTGGATCTTTCAAATATATGCTCATTTCATATATATTGTGCTACACTGAGCTAATATTAATGTGGCAGCATTCAGAAAGTTCTGATTTCTGAACATCTTATTAATTGAAAACAGATTTGCGCTTTTTAAGCTTAGAATGCTAGTGAATTTGATGTTAATTGAATCGTTCAAATATATGGCCTTGCGCTACACTCAGAATAATGTGTCAGCATTGTGAAATTTTTGATTTCTCAAAATTTTTCTTATTAATTGAGAACAGTATTGCGCTTCATTTTTTTTTTTTTTAGCTTAGATTGCTATTGAATTTGGTGTTAGCTGAATCGTTCAAATATTTGTGCTACACTGAACTCATATTAATCTGTCTGTATTGAGAAAAGTCTGATTTCTCAACATCGTTCTCATTAATTGAGAACTGTTTCGCTTCTTTTTTTTTCTTAGATTGCTAGTGAATTTGATGTTAAGTGGATCGTTGAAATATATGTCCTTGTGCTACTCATAATGTGGATGCATTTAAAAAAGTCTGATTTCTTAACAATCTTCATATAAATTGAGAACAGTATTGCGCTTTTTTAAGCTTAGATTACATGTGAATTTGATGTTAACTGGATCTTTCAAATATGATTATTTCATATTTGTGCTACACTGAGCTTAGTTTAATATATCTTGAACATTGAGAACGAACAGATTTACTTAACGAAAAAGCATTATCAAAAACAAATATAGGAAATAACAAACGTCCAAACAAGTTAAATGATTTAATAGATTAGTTCAAAATACCAAGTCTTTGAAAACATGCAAAAATAAGAATCTTGAAAACCTCGGAAAGCTTAAGAAATTAAGATGTAGAAAGTACCTTCGTATTTTTCCATAGATATTTTTGAAATTGAAATTGATTCTAGTACATACGGGTGATACCTTATATGTATGTATAGATGATTGCAGCCGTAGGGTTTTATATGTTTTTTCTTTACTTAAATATGTATTATCGTCTAGTTTTGCTCGAGAAATAACTACGCCTTTATGAGTACATACTATTTTACTGAATATACGACACTGCAGAAATAATATTCTTCCTTTCAATATCCACTTTACGCAAAATTTCACCTAGTCATTTTTTCTTCTCTTTGCTTTACTGTTTTTTGTTTTACATTTTAACAAGCTAAGGTTGGTATATTTTCCATTTATTTGAGAGTTATTTACTTTGTCTTTTTTCCATCAGCCATATTTCTCTTTTTACGTTCTTGTCTTTTCTTAATTTCTCTTTTCATTGAACGTTTCTTTTCTTTCTGAAAGGTTTTGTTGTTTAAAATCATGAACTTTTGTATTACACTTAGTTTTTTGGGATTTTTTTTGGTTTTTTTTTGGTTTTTTTTTTTGGTTTTTTTTCATCAATCTGCTCTTCTGCTTTCTCTGACGTTACTCTCATTCAGTTTTCATACTGTCCATCACATTCTTCGTCTCTTCTTCTCTACTTTTCTTTATTTATTTATTCGTTATATTCCCAATCTTTTCTCATTAATCAATTTGCTTTTTATCCATTTTATTCTTTCTCCCCTCCAGCTCGTCCTCCTCTTCTTTTTTCGCCTATTGCCTGGTAGTTCTGGCCATGAACTTGCTTAAAACTCAATTGATCCGACGTAAGTCTAATGTTGTCACCCATTTTCAATACTAAGCATGTTTTGACTATTTTTTATTGCGCCAAAGGGTTATCATAAGAACAAATATATCAACTGTTTCGACAAATTTTGGATAATGATAATGGTGGGAGGTTTTTTTGCAGACTGCATGAAATTAAATACCAGTTACTGCCACTATCTACATTTAACCAGAATAGAAGCAGCAGACTGGTAGCTGAAAAATCTCTTTCTCATAATTTATAGATACAGAAACATAATTTTATTCTAAATATTATGTCATAAACTCTTTGAGAAAATAAGTTTTATTACCAAGGAGAATAAGAATCGTTTTAATAGTCGGTCTAGTCTGGTCGTAATGTCCAATTGTTGAAGGATATAACCAGTTACTTAAATGGATATAACTTATATGGTATAAGTTTTCCACAATAAGTTCTAGTTCTCTCCAATTTACTACCACGCTCGACAAGAGTATAATGATATGAATCACTTCATTTCTACCATAGAACTTTCTTTTTCCAGACGTTTTGTAAGAGTATATGGGAATTTTCTCAGGGTTTCAATAATTATCTTCATATTTGGTACTAGCACTATTTTTCGAAAACTTTTAACTGCATAGTTGAAAAGCTGTTTTACGCTGGAAATGATATGATTAGTATTGATTGAGTTCAAAAGTGGGAAATATATTATTCAGTGCTATTCTGTTTCGCTCAATACCAACAAGAAACATCTTAGTTTTAATCTCGCCTTGGAATTTCAATTTTGTACCTGAAGGGAAGCATCTTACTTTCCAATCGGTTTTATAAATTGGTTTGGCTGATCCATTTGATTCTTAGTCCCAGATTATTTTGTGTATCGCTTACTTTAGAATATATATTCTGGTTTGTACGTATAGCATTGGTTTGTATGATCGAATCACTGGTATTTGTACAGTTCCCAGTGAATTGTCATTCCATTCTTGTCATGACTGTTTTTGTGCGTTTTCCGAACTGACTATCTGCATTCGCTTATATTGTTGACAGCCTTCTCACTATATTAGCAAAGTCTACATTTGTGTCTTCTCATATATAATTGGTTCTTTGGGCGTTGTTCTAGGTCGGCATTAACAGTTATTTGTTTTCTATTATTATATTTCCTTTTTCAACACACATTTCATCTGCATTTTTTCACTATGCCTTCTGAAATATCTGTAGAATTGTTTTAAATATATATTGGCTATTGTAATTCGTTTATTGTTGTTGTTGTTGTTGTTGTTATTATTTTCTCATTGAGTGTTCCGGTTCGGAGTATATGGTGTCTTACAATGCAGAGTAATGAACAGCAAGTTCCATCAAATCCCCAAAACCTCTTAGTAAACGTGGTGTGTTTCATTCTCAAGAACACATTTTGCTCTGTTTATATATATATATATATATATATATATATATCTTCCTATTATTATTGTTATTATTATTAGATGAGAGAGCTGTACGCCCCAAAAGTCACAGTGGCGTAAGTTTATACCAAACTCATCCTGGCACCAAGTCTGATAAAGGGATACGAAGTAAATGTATCGCAGTCAAAAATGCGTCTTATGATGACCGGTTTTGATAAAAGCGTCGCATAACCTTTTGTATGTACAGTGCAGTTAGAAATAGCTTCAGATCGGATAACCTAGAGACCACTCGGTTTCCAATTGAGTGTATTCCCTAGTATCTAGATGCTGCACCTAAATTGCCTTGTCTGCCTCATCAAAAAAAACAAAAAAAAAAACAACTTATGACACCCGACTATAATGCTCCCTTACTACTCCCACACATACCTAACTGGTTATGGTCAGGCAACTGATGAGCAAATTGCCCACTTTAATTCACAAAGTTAAAATATGTCCATGTTCAAACTTTCAATCAATTAAGATCAGAAGTCATGAGAACCATGATTTGTGTAACATTAGGGCATTTATTATTATTATTATTATTATTATTATTATTATTATTATTTCCTTTACGTTGTCCGTATTATTTATTTATATAATTAATGGTTGTAATTAGGGATCAAGTGACAGTAAACTTCAACAATCTTCGTAGCATGCCTGTCGCTACAGGTTGGATGGATTGTTTCATGACAGTGCAGTGTGCAAATATTTATCGCACAACTTTAACACTCTTTCAAAAGATTTGGAACAACTGCATATGATTATTGTGCTTGATTAACACTTAGGCAATTGCTTTAACTTCTATTAACAAAGTGGGTATAAATTTTTGGGACACACACATATATGATATATCTTTTTTTCCAATTTGTCATATTACTTTTCTGAATATATCTATCTGACAAAGTTCCTGAAGAAGAGATGCCAAGTCAGGACCAATTACGTTGCAGATCCTTCTTTGAATTTTGTCAAGAACCTCGACATGAATAGTGGGAGCAGCAGACCAGACATGGCAATAGTATCCAATGCACAGACGAATGATAGATTTTTAAATGTGCAAGATGCTCTCTGACGAGAAAAACCTTCTAGCATGAAACAGTGACACAACTTTCCTTGCAGTAGATGCAACAACTGTTTCGATAGTGGTGGTATGTGTAGCAACAGGACTCTGGTCCCTCCTACATGGACCAAGATTTATTGGCTGAGAAATTTTCGATTATGTCTTTGTAAACAATTAGCCTTCTCCTATGTCTAAGATCTTGTCCAGAGGAAGAAATACTGGCGATCCAAGAGATCTTTGAAGGCCGCCATCGTGGACATCATGACTAATATGAAAGAGAACCAAACCATCCGGGCAAGCAATCATTTCCGAGGCTGCATCGACGGCGACGAGGATGACAACCAATTTATTGAAAAACTGTATTCTGTTTTGTTTTTTTTTAAAATGAAAAAAAAATGCCACCCTTATTTGTGTGCAGTGCTTTCTATACTCAAATCTGTCGATGGTGAATAGGTATTAGTGTAAGTTACTTAGTTTCATAGTCAAATTCTCCCAGGTTTTATGTAGCATCATAGACGCATGCGCGCGCGCACGCACACACACACACATTTGTGTGTATGTAGTTTATTGAATGCTGGTAATACTTCGGGACTTCTGCTGTCTTCATCAGCCAAAGATTTACGTTTAATTCATTTTTAAGTTCAAATTCCACATCAGAATACAGATTTTTTACGGACAATAACTCAACATTAGAAAGAGAAGATAAATCAGTAATTTAATTTATTATAGAGAGAAGAAAAGAACAAGAAAAAAGGAGGAGAGGCTTAGCACAACATAGGCTTTTATTTTCACAAAATTATTTTTACATCCTAAAAACTGTCATATATTTGTATAGTAGATAGAAAATATGATAGAAAAACTGTCTATGACAGAAAAACAATAAAACTACATTTATTCACACAAATGCTTATTTGAGAAATGTTAGAAAAATGAGGACATTTTATCCCCAATCAGAGGTTCCATGGGGCATTCATGGAAATGACATGACATCACACCAATATAACTAAATTTACAGTTAATGCTTTCAAACTTATTTGTTTTGATCAATGTTATCATTCGATAATTTTGTTTTTATTTTATTTCTATTTATTTTATTTATCGCTTATCTTGGATAAACGCTAATGAATAAAAGGTATTTTTGTAATATGCGTTTTACATAATTTAAATCATTATTTATCCGGTGTCCAGTGTTGTTAATTTTCAATGGACAATATGTGAGAGATTTAAAGTCAAATTTTATAAATTTAAGGAATGAAACTTGTTACATTTGTAAACAGATCGCTATTGGTTATTTTCTAAAAATCACTAATTGTCATTGCTAATGGTTAAGGTGCTTAAGAATGTTAAAGAATTATGTTTTTCATACTCAACTGTGAATATTCTGATGTTGAAAATTTAAATAATTTAGAAAAGGCAGAACATATTGAAATTATGTAATTAGTTTACCATCGTAAAATAGCCTAATGCACTATGCTTAATAGTAATATCGACACATATATATATATATGTGTGTGTGTGCGTGACTTTATTATTATTTCTAATTATCTACACTTGCTAAAAAATTCCAGTTGGACGGATTTGGAGTCTATTTTCTATTCAGTCAGTTATGCGCCATGCGTGATACACGCTTAGGCGATATATCTTATCTTATTTTGTCTCGTCAGTCATGTATCGAAAGATACATGACTGACGAGGCAGATTATTTCCCGCAGTATGTTGCCATTTCTTTATGCGGTAGACCAGTTGCCATCTAAGTCTATAGAACCCGCTCTATTTATCCTTAGCTCATGGAGAGAAGACGACGATTCCTACCTTTCCCAAGGGTATTAATAAATATGACGGATTGGATTGGAATTCGAACTCGGCTCTCTGATTCCTCTATCTGTGCCGCTATCCATTACTCCACCGTGCCTCCTTTATTGCTTCTATTACAATTACATAATAAAAATGTTATAATTTTAAAATGCACTCAGGTTGCCACAGTAATTGACAGTAATTTTTTTATCATTTATATTTTAGTCTCTTTGTACACGCTTTTAGACGATTGTTAAAGCCAAAAGTTTTGTATTAATATAGACAGATTTGTTGATAGAGGTCGATATAGAAATAGATATGATTTAATCACTTGCAACCAAACTTTATATAGGACAATTTACATTTCAGCCAGCAGATATTGCTCGAACATATGGAGACATGATATAACAATACAAACACAAGGATATATATGAACGTAAATATGTATGCATGTATGTATGCATGTATGTGTTTCCATACGCTTAATATCTATCTGTCTGTCTATCTATCTATCTATCTATCTATCTATCTATCTATCTATCTATCTATTATTTTGTACGTACCTATACAAAAATATGCGTGTACAAGGAATACTGAAAATTTTCGACCGGATCAACTTCCTGAAATCTTACTCGCATACACACAAACATATGCATACTCTGTTCAAGGCCGGCAGTATTTCCTCATATATATATATAGATATATTATGTATTTTATACCTAATATGCAAATTTCCTTGATTGTTGCTGATTTTATACAACAAAACTAATCTATGAGGCACAAAACTCATATGTTTTACTTATAACTATTATAATTTATAACTATTATTTTGCAATAAAATATTGTTATAACGTGTCTTATTTTTATGGGTTAAAGTGCTCAATATCAAGGACAGAGCGTATATAAATATAAATGTGGACACTGAAGTCGACAACCAGAGGCGACAGAATGTTCCATGCTTAAATGCGCAAACCACATGTCCTGACGACTCCGTTTTTAAGCATGAAAAAGTTTGTCGCCTCTGGTTGTCGACTTCAATGTCCAATTCTATATTTACTATATACATATATGAATTGGAATCAAATACAGATCAAATATGAATCGAATCTGTCATAATGATAGGATAACGAACAAATAGTAAACGTTTATTAATCTAGCATATTTCAATTTATTAAAGCTTCATCAGAGAATCTCTGTTGTAGTTTTAATAAAAGTGATACATATTAGCTTGATAAATATTTCCTATGTGTTCAATATCGTAATGTATATATATATATATATATATATATATATATATATATATATATATATATATATAGATAGATAGATAGATAGATAGATAGATAGATAGATAATATACACACAAACATATATATGTACTTTCAAGAATCAATCTATGCACACATTTACATACACAAAATTTATAAGTTTTAAAAAATTGCAAAGGTCCTTGATTCCCTACACGTATCTACTTAGTAATGATTTATATTAATGCATATCTGTTGATCAATATATTTGTTTTCTGGTCTGAATCTCAGGCTACTTCTCTCTCTCTCTCTCTCTCTCTCTCTATCTATCTATCTATCTATATATATATATATATATATATATATATGTGTGTGTGTGTATATATATACTTCTTTTTTAATCTCTTTCTTTGCACACACAGATATATATATATATATATGTGTGTGTGTGTGTGTGTCTTTGTGTGTTTATATGCCTACATAAATCAACGTTAATTTCTAAAAATAAATTAATCGATGGAAAATATTTTTTAGAATGCATGTCATTTTCTTGCAAGTCGACACACTCCTATTTTTGTAATGATTACTTAAATATATTAAAAAAAATGTCTGAAATATTTTCCCCAGGCATAAAAATAAAAACAAATCTATCCTCATGCGAAAACATTTTTGACTCTGCATGGAGTAATACATTGACTTGAGAAAACAGACGTCGCAAAATCGCCAGGAGTTTTGCTTTTCCTGACACAGTAAAGTGGTCGAATTCAGTTTAAGATGAATGTAAAAGTTTATCACTCGAAATATTACACTTGTACCTCTTGACATTGAAAGGTTCACAGATAATTATATTCTCACCGATTAGTACGTTAATCTCAGGAATTGTATAACGGGATATGAGTAAGTTTTATAAAAGTATGTATTCATTCAATTTGAAAGAACTTATGAACAAAGATAAATTAATAGCAGGCACTTAATTCAAGAAAGCATTTGTTCATAAAGAACGAATTCACATAATAATAATAATAATAATAATAATAATAATAATAATAATCACATATGCAGTGACTACACAGTCACAATACCATCAGACTGGGTTCGAATCTGTCGCAATTTATTGCTGTCGAGTCAAAATATTTGTAATGACTTACCAGTATATTTTTGAGGTTTTGGAACTAAACTTGTGATTTTAGTATGGAAAAAAATATATTAAACCGCTAAACAAATATAAAACAATTAGAAGATTATTTGATTAGAACAGAAAAAGAAATTAGAAAGAACAAAAAATCTTTGTGTGCTGAATAGTATGAAGAAGATCTGAAAAGAAATATACAAGGAAGAGCTAAAACGTTCATTGCCTTATTAAAAAGAAAAGAAATACAAAAATATTCTTCCCAAATAAATTCTGATATTTAGTTTTTTGGTCAGATTTTGGGAAGTATATACTCTATACAATAAATATTGATTTACATGTCGACATTTAAATTTGGGGATATCATTGTATCATTAATTTCTGACTACCATTTTCTCTGACTTTCAATAAACACCACACAAATTGTATACAGAAACTTATTCAAACAAAATTTAGAGTTTATCGTCAGTTTTTTCTACTAACATCAGAAATATTTAATTTATTGGTACAGAAAATATCTCAAGGCAAATAGAATCGTGATGCTTTGGTAAAGTCAGTCAGCTGACAAGAAAAGTTGAAACCTTGGGTTCCAATACAGGCGCCGATAGAAGCCAAATTTTATTAAGGTTTCATTATTTCTACTGTCATCATTTTTCATGTCACTTCATATTTAATCATATGGAGTGAATGGAAATTTTAACATAGAATTTTAAAATTTAACGAGCGTAATATCACTGGTCAAATAGAAAGTTAGTAATATATATTTTATATATTTTTCTTACATGGTCTTACTTTCTTTGTTTCTGTATTTCAGATACATAGGCGTACAAACCATAGTAAACATACACACACACACACAAGCACACGCACACGTATACATGCAACACTTTAGTCACAAATACACGCATATGTATACAGAAATCTTGAACTTATGCATGCATAAATGTATATACATACGAATGGGTTTTTCTTAATGAGAAAATTAAATATTCGGCGATTTTCTTAAATTTGGACTTTTGGTTTGTCAATATTCAAAATGATCACTTCATTTGAATGCACTCAGGTATGCTCGCACACACAGAAGGAAAAACATGCAAATTAGGTAATATATATATATATATATATATATATATATATATATATATATATATATATTCAGATATAGTCATGAAATCTTTTTAATTTTTTGAAAAATTAGGTCATACATATCTCTATACAAATGTGTGTGAATTTTTCACGTACACATGTACATTTGCACACGCACATATATGCATATTCATATAAATGTATATTTATATATACGTCCTTACCTACATCTTTCGCGTAGCTTTATATATAGGGATATGTTTAATGGTTAATATAGTTACGCAATGGATTCTGAATAAAACCTTGAAACTGAATGCTAATATTCGTAGTTAAGCAGGGCCTTCTGACTTGACAGAATGTTACAACTCGGATTTCCTTAATGCCGTTCATATCTACTGAACAATATGAAATATCTACAATGATGAGTGGGTGCTTTAAAAATCGCTGTCAATATTTTTATGATTCAAAAATTCGATTTTAAATTGAAAAGATCGGCGAAAAAACATTATATTTGCTTAAATAATTATTAAGTTGAATTCTTCTGAAGAAACCGGTTTGTGACAATAGAGTACGTCACTAAATACATGTCTCTGCTATATTCTGGCGAGCTGTGTGTGTGGAAGGTATTTTCTTCTATGAAAAGTCGGGGGTTCCATACAAGCAGATTTTGCTGCATATTTTCTTTTAATTTTTATTATGGGTTTAATAATTAAGAATCTATAGACTGCATTTAAAATTTATGCATATTTACATATTTTTATATAATGTGTTTTCCACACACACATACATAAAAATAAACACATAGGAATATATATAGTGTGCACATATTTATATATCTAGCTATATGTATAGCTTATATATCAAAATATTTTTAAAAAAACATGATTATTGAAAACTTTGGAAAGTATGTTTGCAGTTAATAAATATTTGCGAACAATGACTGTTTGATTTTGTAAATATTTCTATGTCTGTTAAAATCAATTTGATAATATCTTGTTCTAATGACATCTGTTATGTATGTATTTGCCGTAATGATTGAAATTGATGTAAATAAGAATCAAAATATTTAAAAAAAAACAAAAAACAGCATAAAGTAAAAATTCATTAGATTTCTAATGTATAGTCAAATATTGATTTCTTAAAGCATGCTTTTTGTGGTTACGTTAATAATTTCGATAAGTATATATTTATTTATATAAGTTTTTTTTTCTTTTATTGTAAAGTCCACTCAGTACAAAGGTCGAGAGCTATTCAATGTCGAGAGTTACTATTAAAATGTTTATAATGGAGTATGCGATATTAGTAAAAGAGGAGCTGGTAGAAGGTTATGATTATTAGAATAAGGAGGATAAATAACGATTGATTCTCGACTTGAAAATATTGATATTGTTTTATTCAGGGAAGTATTCACGCAGGAGCCTGTTTCACATAATTAAAGTTCTTGGGGAAAAAGCTGTTTGAGTGAAACTTTTACATTTGAAAAGTGCATAGATATTTAATAAACCTTGCTTGATGGGTCAAAAGTTTACAATAATGGAATACCTTATGAGTGAATGTATATGAACGTCTATCGATACATATTTGGCCAATGATTTCCTTCAGTTTAATAAGTAAGAATAAAAATAAAACAGTTTATACATTACTAAACATATTTACCGTTTTGTTTCATTATCTTCTGCCATTTTCCAAGCAACTTCAATTTTCCATCATAATTTTTCTATTTCTCAGCAGATTTCTAAGGACCTTTTGCAGTTTCTTTGTTTTTTTGTTTTTTTTTTTTGTTTTTGTTTTTTTTAGTTTTTTATCAGATAAATCTCTACAGACTAGAATAAATTGTAACCTGAAAGTGAATACATTCCATCCACACTATAACAATTTTCACCCGCCCATCAAAGAATCATACAGCTTAGCAATAGTCTAATGTGTTATTGTGCATTGTCCGTTTTCTAATCCCTGACGATATTCATAACGTACTGCACTGGTGCAGTACTTGTTCGAATCATTCGTTTAGTTTTTCGGCAGAAGCTCATAATAGAGGACTCCCTACTAATTCTACCATATACACAGCGTATTAACTATGAATGAAGATCGGAGCTTGGTACTTTGGATGGAACACATTTTGTTTGCTTGACAATCTCTTGCGATCCATGTTATTAAATATCAACTTTTCATCCATCGTCACAATTTCATTAAAAAATTAAATGCTTCCATTTCTTTAAAGTACCGAACACACACAGAAATACAGCCCAGTAGTTTTTAATCTTTTTTGTTTGTTTAACTTATGTGGAAGCTATACATCAAATCAATTAGCATAATAAAACGCATATTACATTTACTAAAACGAAAAAATATGCCCCATATTCCCCACAGCTTCAATGTTAAAATCAATAGTTAAAAATAAGTCATTTTGACAATAAAAAATACACACTGATGTGACAGCTGTCATAATAGAATTAAAAGTCATCTTTTGGAATTAATTGAAAAGTCAAATCTGCTGATGCCATCTAATGAAGAACAAAACAGAACGATCATTTTGCCCACCCAATATGCGTGTATATGCGCGCTCATGCCCACGCGGGTGCTTCTTAGAGTTGTAAATTAATAGACCATATTTATAGAATACATTGCGTTAGAAAATCTACACTTACGGGTCTTTTGTGCTTTGGTATACATCTGATGTATGTTCGACAAATGTGTAAATATCCACTAAATATAGATATATAGATTAGAGAAAAGAATATTGTTATGCTAACTGGCTACTTTATGGCTAATTAAAAAATTTTATGAGTATATTTAAACGAATCTGTATTTTTAATATATATATATATATATATATATATATATATATATATATATATATATATATAACATCAACCTATATATTTATTTAATAGTTGTCTATATATTTTTGACAAGATACATACACATATACGTCTACAGGTGTCTGATTAGCTTGTCCCTTAAGACAGACGATGAGAACTAGAATAGTTAAGAGTACAGAATCGACTGCCCTAACATATTTGAGGAAAAAACTTAAACTTTTATAGTTCCTGTTATTTTTACTAGAAATATGTGTCCCTCTTTTTTGCGTATGCGTCTGTGTCGGGAGAGGAGAATCAGACACATACCGAGTCACCTGTCTTCAGAGATCCTAAGAACAAGTTTTAACAAATGCAAACTAAGCAAAAGCTTGCGCTGGTATAATTACATATATGTGTGCCCGTGTGCACTAACTAAATGTGTGCTTTTCTTTCATCGCGTACGTATATGTGTAAGAGGAATTTTACGTGGATATATCGGTTTTATATTGTACTCTACGGTAGAGCAATGGATGGCGGCTCGGATTGAGGAATCGGAGACCAGAGTTCGAATTCAAGTCGAATCCATTACATTCATTTACTACCTTTGGGAAAGGTACGAATCCTATTCTTCTTCCCCAGCTAAGCGGTAAATAGCAGGAGATTTCGGATGCCAACTGGTTTACAGCAGAAAGAAATGGCAACCTACTGCGGGAAAATACCAGGCATGGCACATAACTGACTGATTATACCCATACACACGCACGTTCCCCGACAGATAGATAGATAGATAGATGTGACAAGCTTATCTTACGTTAGTGTGTTAAATGTGTTGATGTACATATGTGTACGTACGCACAGACTATATATATATATATATATATATATATATTGGAAGATAAACAACCACAACAGAAAGAGACAGTGAAAAATAAACGAAGCCACATAAAAACGGAAAAGCAAAAAAGAAATCGAATTAATAATTTCCCGCTCTGTCTTAATCTGATTCTGCTGCGTCCACGTGAAATGGACACGAATGACCCTTGCCATTCTGTTGTTATAATGATGTCTCCCATGTACAACAAAGTTCTGTATATTATTAATTTTCCAATCATGCCAATTTCTTAAAACTCCAAACTTGAAAGCGACTAGCACAAGCCAAACTCAGTCCAAAAAAAATAGCCAACCGGTCTCAAAATCCACGACTGCTGTTATAACAATTCCAACAACAAATTACAACTACAATATTCCAAGAGCAATAACCACGACTATTACTTCTACCACCACTGCCATCAGTGATCCTGTTTTGTTAAGCAGTCTTTAACTGGGATTCAATTTTAGTATAAATATTACTACTATCATGGCTGTCACCGTAGCTTTAACAACACCCACAATATAAACATTATTATCTTATTATAGTAGATAATCTGACCGATTTCTGTTTGAAAAAATACTTTGCTAATAGAATTCAGGATGGATGTTTTCCTCATTCTATTACTAATACTGTCATTCCTTTTACTGGACCGAAACTTTACTGGCATTCCTAAAAGTACCTTTTTTCTAAGACGTAGTTGCATTTGTGGCTACTGCTATTTTTATTTTGTTTTTCTTTGGAAAACAGCAAATGATACTACGACTACGCATTACTGACTCCAGATTACTGGCTACAGTTTCATGCAACTCATCTACTGAGTATATTATATAATTTTTAATTGTAAAAAAAAAAAAAATATATATAACAAGCAGCCGGTGTCAAACCTCGTGTGGTTGTTTTCATTTACAGCGGAGACGAAGAGTCCGTCTTCAAGTAACAAAACAAATGACATTAAAGTTTGATTCATGAAATAATAATGTAAACGCAGAACTATTTTGAGAACATGGTCGACCTTATAAAATTCATCTTATTTATTTTCTATATTGACGGATGTTTTGTAACGCGTCATTAAAACTATCACCGCTACTTATTTTTTTTTCTCTCTCTCTCTCCCACTCTGACTTTGTCTCTGTCTATCTGTTTGTCTCTTGACTCTGTCTATATCTCTATTTATTTATCTATCTTGGTCTCCTCCTACCGGCTAATACGCTTTTCACTTCCACTTTAGTCCATTTGATATTCTCTTCATTCTAATTGCCATTTTAAAATATATTGAAAAGAAAAATCACGAAAATTCGTTTCTATTCCGTTTTCTTTCTTTCTCCACTTAGCCACATTCACTTCATCGGATGCAATATACGCCCCCGCACTTTTCTTGCAAGCAAATAAAAAGGGAGGGAGAGGAGAGCAAACATTAAGATAAGGAAGAAACTGAAGAAAAACTATTTGTTTGAATGACCGACTATCGAAGAATATCACATTAAATAATAATTTCGAGACAAATTTGAAAAGCTGTTCTTCTTGATTTCTATACCTTTATTTCACTTCTAATAATTGCATTTACTTTTATCTAGCTCATAGCCCACTTACCAGCTAATTTTCTCGTCGACCGTCTCTCCTTCTTACCTACTCTATCGTTTGCCTGTTTAGACATGTACTCTAGGTAAGTATTCGTCTCAATGTCTCGATTAAAATCTTTTAATATTTATCTCCCACTCTCTCTCTCTATTTCTATGTATATGCCTCTCTTTAATCATTTCCACCTATCAAGCTGTTCATTTGTTCCTGTATGTCTTAGATAATATATATGTATTCGTTTCCGTCTCCTATGCTCTTTTCTCAGCTTCTAAGATGAAGTATTTCTATTATTTCATTTATCTTTTCAGACATCTGTCTTAATTTTTATTTCTAATACGACATTTCTCTCGATGTATTATTCGGCCTTTCTCAAGAGTCTGTTGCATCTTTGAAAGTTTCAAAGTTTTTTTACTGTCTTGTTTTCTTCATGCTCTTCCCCATCACTCTCTGCCTTACCATAACCATCTCAATGCATTTATATCTCACTCTGTTTAACTGACACTCCCTCCTGCTCACATATCTATCTATCTATCTATCTATCTATCTATCTATCTATCTATGCTTTTATTTTTAGACATCACACCTCTTTGCTAGCTTTCACGCATAACCGTACACACCCACGATGCTAAATGTATATTCATTGTCTACCAACCACTTATATACATACATTTTGCTCCCGCCCACTGCTCTCCACCCACCGTCGTTGAGCTGTGGCAAAAGGCCGAGTTCCTGATTGATTTGCACGGATCATAACTGACGTGTTATGTCTACCTCTGAGCAGATCGAACCTGCTATGATAGACACACCTACCGCTTCTCCTCCTCCAGCCCGCCTGCATTCGCTGTTCTTTCTGCTTTTCATTTCATCCAATTCCATTTTCTTTTTTCCCTCTTTTTATCATATTTCTTGAAACATATCTCTTTCTACCTCGGTCTTCAAATTATTAGCTACTTTGTCTTATATATTTTTCAGTCTCTTCTTCTCCTCCTCCCCATCGCTTTCTCTCTCTCACTATTTCTGTCCATCTCTCTCTCTCTCTCTCTCTCTATCTATCTATCTATCTATCTATTACAATGAAATTTGCTCGCAGCTAAGATGTTAACGAGATTTCCTGTAGTACCATTTGTTGTCCAAGTCAAATTCAGTGTCAACATTTCGATTATTGATTTTAAAAGTAAGCATGCATTACTAACTTAGAAAACTGACGCTATGTAATCTTCTTGAAATGAAGCAGTGAGTATAATAATTGCTTATTTGTAAAACCTTTGATATCTATGCTCGATAAATATCAATTTAACAATATATAACTACTTACCCATTTGTTTGAATACTTATTTATACTATATATATATATATATATATATATATATATATATATATATATATATATATATATATATATATAAAAGTGAACATTGAATTCAACAGGGTGTTTCATGCTGGACGCAATCGGCGGCCTGACGATTGCGTCCAGCATGAAACAGCCTGTCGCCTCTGAGTGTTGACTTCAATGTTCACTTTTATATATATATTTACTTACGCTCTATCTCTGATATTGAGTACTTTATCCCATAAATATAGCACACCTTAAAACTATATTTCTTCATATATATATATATATATATATATATATATATATATATATATATATATATATATATATGTTAAAACTGGCTCACGAAAAGGTATCTTAATTCCACTTGTAATATATATATATATATATATATATATATATATATATATATATAGAGAGAGAGAGAGAGAGAGAGAGAGAGATAGATAGATAGATAGATAGATAGATAGATAGATAGATAGGTATCCTGCTCTCGTCTAATTATCTGACCTATTTGAAGGTTTAAATTGTTATGTGTTTAACTCAAGTGTAAATGGACGATGACTGAAATCTAATGAAAGTCTGCATTTTGAATACTGTATTTTGAGAGGATATTTCTCCAAATTAACTAGATTGACGCTATCCTATATATTCAATATTATTAATATGTACTCCTGTGGAATGTGATATACAGAAGTCATACATAGTGAAATCTCTACTGAAATCGCTAATTAGTTGACTTCATGTACTACCTGCTGGTGTCCAAATCAACATAAATATTTCACTTTGAATTGTGATTTTCAGTGGAAGTTAACACGCTTGAACTTTATTTGTGTGTGCCTATATGCCTGTTTATATGAGTGCGTGTGTGTTTATATATATATATGTGTGTGTGTGAGTGAGTGTGTGTGTGTGAGTGAGTGTTTGTGTGTAAGAGAGCGACCATATCTGGGTGGGTATGCATGTATCTAAAAAGTGTGATTGCTCTGTTCAAATGTAAAACTTCCATTTATATGTGTTTGCTCATACAGTTTTATATATCAGTTAATACTTTTTTTCTTATATACATAAAACACACATTTACTGACGCACATACCCAGACATATATGTGCACGTATGATTACATATATATATATATATATATGTTTAAGCAAAAATTCGCACACGCACCCACACATGCATGCGCAAACGAAATCTTAGTCGTACAGACAGACACATGCCTTTTTTTAGAACCGATTAGTAATTAGTAAAAGGTAAATATAGTAGAGAAAGGTAAATCGATTGGTGAGTTCGTTTCCCTGCTGGCAACAGAAACTAACCAAGAAACTTTTAGGAAAGAATAAACATTTCGATTAGGTGTTATCGATAATCCAATGAAACTCACGAATGTATTAAAAACTAAAATTCATAAACAGTGTCCTAACAGTGTCTTTTCCCTTGTAACTTACAACGTCTGTCAGTAAGAAAAATGAACTTTCATCTGTCTTCATTAAAGCTTTATCCAGTTGTAATAAGTTTGAATAAATCTACAGTTTTTAGATTTTTATTCTATACTCAAAATTTGTTTGCCATTTGCTGCAGATTTTGACATTATAACTACGCATATTGCAATAGACTCCATGATTAATTGTATTCTTTTTGGGGAATTTTTACTTAATCTATTTCTGATTATCTTGGGATTATTCTTTTTTTTTTACGAATTACATAAACTTTCTTTTAACGATACTTTCTGAATAGGAAACATAAGGAATTAAATAGGTATAAAGTACATTCATATGTACCATGAAAAATAAAACGTGTACAAAGTATATTTTATGTGTGTATGTGTGTGTGTGTAAAGAATTTTATGTGAATGCGGGTTTGGAACAATTATGTATATATAGTAAACTGAGATATAGATAGATATTGGTTGAATTTTGATCTGATATTTTTTCTGTGTAATGTTCAATCGATGTAATTTACACATGTAATCACACATATATATGTAGGTATATATGTGCGTGTGTATATGCGTACATATATATATGTATATATGTGTGTGTGTGTGTGTGTGTTTATTTATGTACATACACAATCTCATGCAGGCACCATATGTACCTAAAATAGGAAACAAGTGGAAAGTAGACAGGTGGGTAGATAGGGCTGCTATAAAAGATTTATTGATAATTACAGTTTTTATCTATCTATCTATCTATCTATCTATCTATCTATGTTAAAATCTATATACTATGTATCAGCGTTTACCTTTTCTTGCACACATACTAAGAATTTATGAATGTCCTTGCGCGGGCGCATATATATTTTTGTGTACGTGTGAAAGGTACGCCTATCACTGCCGTTTTAAACATGAGCAAACGTGGTAACGGAATGGTTTCTTGTGTTCGTGTGTTCGC
>OZ010573.1:137771950-137999450 GCA_963932145.1 Acanthosepion lycidas | reverse complement strand
TCATCAATCGGATAAAATGCAGACGATCAACAATTCCACAAGTTGACACGATTGAAGGCTTTTTATATTGCATATTTACAGCTGCATAAAACCGACACTTTTCATCCAATGTCTACTCACTGGACTTTACTTTTACAGGAAGAAGGACTTCATGGCGGATGAAGTTCAACACTTGAAAACTATGCGATTCTCGTTTACATGGTTCTGTCAACGAAGTGAGACAAAATTTTAAGTGCGCGTCTATTGTAATACTTTTAGCAAATCTGTAGACGAACTTAATATTTTGCATCGAAATACGTATTACTAATAATATTTTTGTTTATACGAGCTAGTTTAGTGAGTTCAATCCAGACTGAATCCTGATTTGTGGCCTTGTACAGGATTAACCTCAGTTGAATAAACAAGGCATGAATCAATACAGATACGTTCAATCACGGGACCCATTTCCGGCTTTCGAAATGATTTCATGTCGAGCAGGCACTTTTCTCTTGAAAGACTGATACAATACAGGCCTAGTATTTTCTATTTAGAATCATCAGTTTTTCAGATTAAACTGAACTTCTTAATATTGTTTGTAAATTAGTCAGTCTTTTATGTACAAGTTTTTTGATGTGGCTGCTGAAGTTGATGTGGCACGGACAACGTTTGAATTCCCGTTGAGGTTACATGCTTTCATTTTTAATAACATTGAGAAAGATATGACTTCATTTTTCCATGTTCATTTGTTGATCTATAAATATCTTGACAAATGTTTTGATATTGGTATGTCACCATGTTGGATAGAGAATAGATCTCGAATTCTCCCTGTTGTCGTTAACCACGTACAAATCTTATGCTATTTTGAGATGGAACCTACCAAGTAACTTCCATTCGCCTGAAGATATCATAAATAACTCGCACCTCAACGATCTTCTAGAATCTCGATACTAGGATCAAGCAACATAATTTCTGCATAAATGTTGCTTTTCTTTCTAGAAAAAACAAAAAACAAAAGAAAACAAATAAAAACGTATCTTACAAAACATTTAGGAGAAAGTATGAATTGAAGTTTGCTTCATTTGGTTCATATTAATACGATTATTAATATGATATTTATTTATTTTTCATAATTTATGCTATTATCATGGTTTCTTACAATTTTGGAATTTGGTTTTAGATTTTGTTTGTAGACCTTTTCTATCACTCTGTGAGGTAGGCACAAAGTCACTATTGTTCACGTTGCTACTTTCAAGTTGATAGCGATCTCATAGTTCTTCTTGGTGAGACAGCTATGAGCCCAGCTTTTCATCGACTGTAAGATCAGATGCTGAGATGAAAGTCTGAATATGTTTGAAATGAAAGAGGATAATAACTACAACGCCTTTTCCACACACGAAACGTCGCGAACCTCTTGCAATTCTCTTGCTATTAGGTTGGTGCAAAAATAATGACGTAATAATGTCGTTTTTTGACGTATTTTTCAACGTCAAAAAACGGCATTATTACGTCATTATTTTTGCACCAACCTTATACTTCCATGTCATGTGCTCCGACGAATTACATTCATTGGTTCCTGATGTATGCAGCTGGGACCCGCCATACCACGTGCGCAAGGATGAATTCTCTTCGTATTCCATTAGTAAGAAGTTTTATTTGGACAGATTATTTACAAGAACTGCTGCTTTGTGGAACAGACTCCCCGCAGGATGTTTTTTCAATTAATACAATTTTGACTTCTTTCATATCTCGGGTTAAACGTTATTTTTTAAGCTACCACATTGAACTTTATTTCTTGACTTTTATTACGCTTATAAAACACGACACAGTGCCACTCTACATTGAGTGACTTTCTGACCTTGTATTGGGAGAACGTTAGTATTAAAAAAAAAACACGTGTCAATTAACCAAGGTAGAACTAAGGTTAAATGATAGGAAACGTCAAGATTAATTTGGAATTAGGGAATTTGGGTTCCTCATGAACAGATCACAACCTTCTACAATATACAGAATTATTTCATTTATCAGAAATGCTAAAGTTTCATTTTCGTATCGCATGATTTTAGGTAATAAAAATGATTTTTGAGTATCAACAGAAAATAAATAAGACAGTGTTTATCATTAAATAAGAAACCAATTCCAATAACAAAAGCAGGACTCCATCTACAGAAGTACTTTGTGTTTGGAATATGAAAGGTGTAATCTATTACGATCTACTGGAAGATAGAAGGATTATCACTTTAAATGCTTATTGCCAGCAATTTGATTGGTGTTATGCTGTTATTCTCCAACATGACAATGTGAGAGTACATTCTACGAAAGAAGCCAAGGAAAAAATAAAATCGCTAGAGTGAAAAGTTCTTCTACATCCTACACACTCACTAGATTTATCACCTACGGATTTTCATTTGCTTCATCCATGAGAACGTTTCATAAATATTCAGGAACAAAGAAGTGGAAAACGGGCTTTTTTGCCAAAAAATAAGTTTCTTTAAATACAGAATTGAAAAAAATCCTCGTAAAGCTTCAGTCGTTGAATGCACAGACACACACACAGACACACACACACACACATATATATATATATATATATATAACATTTAGGAAACAGCCCATATTTTTATATATAATGCTCAATATTAAAAGTATTAAAATTATATAATTATAAAAAATTATAAAATTATATAATTATAAAAATAGAGCATTCAGTTAATAAAAATGCGACTGAGACTGGACAATCAACGAGTATGTATATGTATTACTTAACTTTAAATATCAATTTTTGTTGAACAAAAACAACAAAAAACTGATGTTTAAAGTTAAGTAATTTACACACACACATACACATACACACACACACACACACACATATATATATATATATATATATATATATATATATATATATATATTTAAGAATATTCGGAGCGTTTTACAAGAGTTGCCGTTTGAATACGTGATTTTGTTTCACACGTGACATGATATGTCATATATACATATTCTGAAATTGTCTTTCTGTACGATTCGTGTGTGTATTGTAAATTTAAAATGTTTTTATGTCAAAAATAGTGGAAATCAAACATGTTCTTCGGAGTTACTTTTGATTTGTATATAATTTAACATACCTATTTCTGTGACAGATTGCGTGGTAGAGAAAGGGAGCGAGACAGACAGAGAGTGATGGATAGATAGATAGAGAGAGAGAGAGAAAGAGAGAGAGTGTGTGTGTTTGTGTAATTAAACATTTTCAGATGCATGCACATACGTAGTGGAAGTATAAATTATTTAAATATGTCCACACACAGACACGCACACACGCATATATATATATGTGTGTGTGTGTTTATGTAATATGTATGTACGTATTAATTTAGCTTCCATCTGTGTGTATGTAGATACCTACACCTCAATATATGTATGTTTGTTTCAAATAAAGTTGTAGTTCTGGTAAATAAATAGATATTTCACTTTGAATTCTCTGGCATCTATAAGTGAACTCCAGACACCTAGACCGTTTAAAAGGCCAGTTTTAATGGTTAATAATCTGAACATTAGCATAAATAAATAGATGATAATTTGCATGAGGCGCACTCTTTGGTTTAGGGCCAGCCGTTTCGAAAAGCAAGGTTCAAACTACTGAATAATTCCGATTTCTTAATTTCGAGTAATATTCAAATAAATACATTTCCCCTTACTACACATTTCGCTGGCCTTCTTCCCAGCAGCCCTATATTATATTGAATATTTAGGTTGTGTCGATAAAAAAATTAGCAAGTTTTGAAACGCTTCCTATAATGGTTGTAATTATTAGTGTGGTCGATTTTACAAGTAAATGTTTATCATTGTTCGGGTTATTGGACTAGTATTCACATTATCTCTCTCTCTATCTCTCTCCTCCCCCCATATATATATATATATATATATATATATATATATATATATATATATAGATAGATAGATAGATAGATAGATAGATAGATAGATAGATAGATAGATAGATAGATGTTTCATGAATTTATTTCAAATATAAGAACACTTTCAGACAATTCATGTTCAGACAAAATTTAAATGTTTGATAGTTAAATAGATCTACGATCTGAAACAATTTCTTCTCAGAGACAAGTTTAAAAAAAATATCGTGTTTAATAATTTAACACTTGACAGTATTGTTATTAAGTATTTAAGTGATAACAGATGTAGAAATGGTAAAAAAAAAACAACCAGAACAGGGCACACCAAGAGTTTTCTCCAGTCATGATGACAGCAAACTTTGAGAATGATGCTCTGGCTAGATTTCAGAAAATTATAATGGATAATGCTAACTGCGGACCACCTGACAGTCATCATAATTTTCTACAATTTAGGTTTTGTAAAGTGTTTGTGTCCTTCGTCATGATCAATCCAGTGAGACGATCATTTACGATTGTCCTAAAAGATGCCTTACTCATCACAAGACAATATTTGATCATGACAATAGATCATTCGACTTTTGCAGATGCAGCATCAAACACATTTCAAAACATCGGGATCTTTAACTTTCATTAAATTCACCTGGAACATATTGATCGAGTTAATTACCTTGCCAGTTTCAGAATTGTACGATATTGTTGGAATAATTACACCCATTATCTGAGATATTTATTTGACACTTTGATGTAGATTTTGTTCGACTACTGTTTTCAGATGTTGATTGTCAATTACTGATGGGCGCCGTCTATGGCCTTGCTCTTCAAGTTTCGGATCTTCACTGTGGAATATCAGAAAACAATTAAAATGTTTATTCTAAAATCGGATATTATTTGCAAACATCCTTTATATCTATTTAATTAGATATGTATATCTATACCGACGTGGTACCTACGTAAATAATTTCTTACAGCAAAATATAGATACATGAAACAGTGAATCAAAACATTCTTTACCTCTCACTGTCCTTTTCCATGTGTCCGTCTCTTTATATGCTCGGGAAACAAATATTCGTACACATATAAATTTTTAAATTATTATATTTCCAACTAATGAATAAACATAGTTTTCATATAATTAACTGTACACAGATACATAATAACTAAATATGCATTGGAAGAAAAGTGCGTAGAGAAAACTTTTTGAAACAGTTGACGAATCGTAGGTTTATAGCAATGACACTGAAAACAAGGCTTAGTTTTCTTAATTGAAACCCCTAACCTCTCCGAAACCGAAGAAAGCACGAATGAGTCGAAGCAATGTGAAGACAATGTTGACAGTTGTCTTCGACTACAAGGGCGTTGTTCATCATTAATATACTCCACCTGGTCAGACTGTAAACAAGATGTACTACCCTGAAGTGTTGCGGCGTTTGTGGGATGCTGTTTGACAGAAAGTACTGAACTGCAGGCGTCTGGTGGGTAGCAACTCCACAATGGCAACGCACTTGCACAATCAGTACAGCTTGTGTAGCAGTTTTTGACCAAGTAAAAATTTTCCGTATCAGACAACCAACATATTCTCCAGATCTCGGCCCTTGAGATTTTTTTCACCTCTTTCTAAAATTCAAATCCCACTTGAAATGAACTAGATTTCAAGACGCCAAGGAAATATAAGCGAATACGATGAGGCAGATGCTCGTTATCCTCAAAAAGATATTTCGGGAATGCTTCCATCAATGGAAACGATTCGGGATAAAGTGTATGGTTTCAAAAGGGGATTACTTCGAAAGAGTTAAATACCGAATTGATATGTGTTGTAGTTTTCTTTTTATAGCACCAGTCCCAATACTTTTTTATAAGAGCTCCTCTCTCTTTCTCTCTCTCTCTCTCCCTATATATATATATATATATATATATATATATATATATATATATATATGTATATATATATATATATATATATATACATACATATATATATATATATATATATACATATATATATATATATGTATATATATATATATATATATGTATATATATATAAATATGTATATATATATATATATATGTATATATATATATATATATATATATATATATAGAGAGAGAGAGAGAGAGAGAGAGAAAGAGAGATAATGCATCTTTCTGTCTGATATATGAAAATTATTTATACTAATTGTATGCATGCACTTACATAGTCACAAGACATAAATTACTGACTGGTATCCGTATTAAATCATTGCTCGTACTTAATTTTGGCCTTGTTTACATAAATCATCAATGCATTATTTACTCTTTGATTGAAAAAGAACTGTAATTATTAGGCTGGTGCAAAAATAATGACGTAATAATGAATATAATTGACGTACTTTTTAACGTCAAAAAACGACATTATTACGTCAATATTTTTGCTAAATTGCTAAACTGGTCCAAAATTATTTAAATCAGAGCAAATAAATAAACAAGATAGTAAAATCAATTTTATCGAATTGATATAATACACTTAACTGAATCTATAACATCAGTAGAAATACTTCCATATGCTGTTTACAAAACCATCACTCATGAATATTGACTGTTGAAAAGGGAAAATATTATTGTTTGCGACAAATGAAAAGGGAAAACATTATTGTTTGCGACATATTGTAGATCATTACATTTTTGCTATTAACAGGAATTTGTAGCTGATAACTAGTGTCTATTTTAAAGACACTAAACGAATATATATATATATATATATATATATATATATATATATATATATATATATATATATATATATATATATATATATATTGTGTGTATGTTTGTGTGTGCGTATGTCTGTGCATGAATGTGTTTATATTTTATGTAAGAATTCCGTTTACTTGAACAACCAATTTAATATGGGGGTTAATTTTGCTTTAGTACAAATATCTACAAGAGGAGGGTCGGTGGAGTAATGGATAACGGCTCGGATTGAGATATCGGAGAGCCGAGTCCGAATTCCCATCGAATCCATTACATTCACTTACGTGCTAATATCCATGGGAAAGGTTATGAATCCTCTTCTTCTCCCCCCAGCTATGGGTAAATAGCAGGACAGGTGGCAACTGGTCTACCGCAGAAAGAAATGGCAAAAAATCTGCCTTGTCAGTCATGTATCGAAAGATACATGATCACCTAAGCCTGTATTATGCATGGCACATAACTGACTGATTTATCTGCATATAATAGAGAATGTCATCGGGCTAACAGTTTTTAATTTTCCCAGTCGTAACTTTAATAGTTAAAATCGATTTCAAATATTTTATACTGAATATTCATTGGGAACAACCTTATCTCTGTGTGTGAAATGATCATCAATAAATTAAAGAGTGTTACCAACCCAGAATCCAATACGTTATCTGGTCTTTGTGATCTAGTTGCCTCGTTTTTAAAAAGAGACAACCAGATGACAGGGATTTTTACCCTGTTAATGCAACACTGAGTTGTGTTAAGATGAGATTTTGTAACATAAATAATGCACAATAATAACTTATCTTGAAGTAAAACAATAGTTCACATTTTCATCCCCCCTATTCTCTATTTAGTGAGCCATATCTACAAAACCCCAGTGATACATGGGTCATGAAGTGACAGGAATATTGAGTCGAAGATGACACTAACCAACGAAAAATTATACATCAACTAAAGATATCTTCACATCGTTAGCCAATTAAGCTAATTTGCAAAATCGTTGCAAGTGGAAAAATACGTGATTTACTTTTTTACCTTTAAAACTGTCAGTTATTTTTTTCTGATTTTGTTTGTTTCAGTTTTTGTATCTTCTTTCGCATTTTCTAAATCCTTTCTCTCCTTGCCATCTTCGCTTCTTTTTTTTTTTTTTTTTTTTTTTTTTATCACGCCTATAGTTTAATTAATCTTCTTTTATGTGAAAATTATTCCCCGTCGGTCGATAATAACGTAATTATTAGTAACTGCATCACAGCATTGAATTTACACTTCAATATTTACTCTTGATTGGCGTCAGATGCGCATAGTTTACTCCTTTATTATTATTATTATTATTATTATTGTTATTATCATTATTATTATTATTATTATTATTATTATTCATCGAATAAAAGTCGAAAAAAATTAAGTGGAGGCGAGTAACGAAAAATGGTAGGAAAGCCAATCTATAATCATCGATAATGATAGAACGTTTACGAAAGTAAAGCCAATAAGTGAAAGATAAACACACTAACTTTTGACACCATTTAACTAGGGAAATCGCTGATGAATAGCGACTGCTGCCTCCGTACCTATTACTATGATTAAACTATTTGCTAGAACTAACATAACCATTTTAATTGCTAATACACCTCCTCGGATTAGTAATAGTTGTAGTAGTTTTTTTCCTCCTTCCTAGTTGTAGACCTTAATATAGAATAGCAATAAAAGAGGTTCAATTCCGAAATTTCCTAGAGGAGAGAACGGGGATGGTTGGAATGTGGGGCATGTTGAACCAGTTCTTCCACCACTTAATGGCGCTACTGTTTCATCAAAAATGCATCTGACATTTTTCATCTAAGTTACATGTACAATGAGCCTGAAAAGTTACGAATGCAAAATGTTTCCCAGTACCTGTTACGTGTTTTTTCACTTTGAGATAGACATGTGCAAAGGTCATGTTGTAATGTGATGTTGATGAATGTGTAGTTTATGTTTGAATAAGGAAGTAATAAACAGTATGTATAATGCATTTCAGTCAACTTCTCTCATAAGTTTTTTTCTTGAAATGCAATGTAAACAAATCTGTTTGGGAATGGCTGGTTGGTACGCTGTATTAACAATACTTCCACCAACTTAGCCAATTTGAAATATAAAAGGTATAGTATAGAAACATTTATGCATTACTTAATGCATTACTTAAAATCTAATGAGAATAAGGATCAGAGGATTTTATGTTGATATCATTTTGTGTTTATAATGATTTTGATTTGGAAAAGCGGTGACTTGATCTTCTCATTGATGTAGACGTCACATATATTTATTGATTTGATTAATGTTATTGCATTGTTTATAATAATCCAAATTTGGTAATTTAGACTAAATGTTGCTAGCATAATTTTTACGGTTTCAAATAATCATAGGTTTAATATTATTTTGTTATTTGATGCACATACTCCATCAAGCGATAGAAAACCGCTTCTCATTCAGAGTAGTTGCATTTACAGTGAAAAAATAACTTCCCAGATCAAAATATTACCGTTGAAATGCAGTTGGTATCTAGTGACCCATGTACAATTTTTTTTTATGAACTTGAAGAACTATTTTAAAACTATTATACAAGTAATTTGTACCCACAGTAAGCATAAAAAGGCTGCTCATATCTGGCATATATATTTTCTGTCATTCCAAACAAAAAAATATAAAATTTATATATATAAATATTTCATCAATATATATATATATATATATTTTCATTCAACAGGTATATATATTCACTAGTGTGAAGTACGGTAAAGTATCACAGTTGTAAGACATTACGTGAAGATTGAACTCGCATCACTCTATAGCAGGCACATGAGATACAATTCTAGTGCATTCAGTGAAAATATAGCTACATGACCATTGATCTCTAAGCTATTAGGTTGGTGCAAAAATAATATCGTTTTTCTTTTGAAGTTGAACGTCAAAAAACGACATTATTCTTGCACCAACCTAATAGTTAACAATAACTGTGTGGTTGGTGTCATTATGTCTGCATCAATTTATGCATGAATCAGTGTGTTATAACACTTTATTCAATATGTATCAAAACAAAGGTTAACCATTAAACTAATAAACTAATAAAGTTTATGCAAAATCCTGTAGAACAAAGTAAATCTTCACTGCTTACTGTTATGACAAATTTAAACAATAATGTAACAATTTCAGCTATAAAATATTTTATAGTAAAGAATTGCCAGTTTTCACCAAAGATAGAAGATATTTAATATTAAGAGATAATAATAAATAATTTATTTATTTTTAGTTTGCCAACTGTTTATCATTTACACACATCTGTAGCAACAATATTTGATTTTTCGATATCATTGTTTTTTAATCTGTTACTTTACATACGTATTTGCAGCAGATACCCACTCTCCGTCAAAAATTCTGGTAAAAACATAAATTTAACCTTCTCTATCTGAAACATTACTGAGACAACCATGATCAAACCTGGTCATCTCTCCCATAACACACACACACATACGCACACACACACGCACACACACACATACACACACACACACATATATATATATATATATATATGTGTGTGTTTGTGTGTGTAACTGTTTAGAAAATTTGACTTCGTCCATTTTATATCTGGAATATAAATACACATATAATTCACTTAGGAATATGCAGTTATAATCGTTTCTCTCGCCTCTAACCCCATCTCTCTCTCTCTCTCTCTCTCTCTATCTATCTATCTATATATATATATATATATATATATGTGTGTGTGTGTGTGTGTTTGTGTGTAGAGAGAGGATTTTATACCTCCGTATGTTATTTTCGATGAGAGAAAGAGAGAAAAGACAATAAAGATGCTTTTCTTTGATACGTCAGCTTAAAAATGGATTATTACCTATCCATATCTCTAGATCTTTACTTTTGGAATGAATGTTTACATCAGCGATCCTAGCATTCATACGCGCCTGTTTTATTCACTTATCGCACTAATACTAACAAATATCATATATGAATATGTATCTGTATATGTGTGCACATATGCATGTGCGCTTGTTCTAGTATCCGTTCTACTTTGAAGTTACTGTTTGAACTGAAGAACAGTTTTGTATTGAGATGAGACAAGAATCTTAATCAGCAAAATTGGAGATAAGCGCGAAAATATGCAGAGCGTCTTTGATCGATCGAAGAATGTATAAACAGTGAAACGTGGACTCACAAAAATGGCGTCCGATTAGGTCTTGTTTTTCTTTCTTCTTTGACGCTAACGCGACTGATATACATGTCATTATGTAATAATATCGCAAGCCTTAACTCTCTCTCCTCGCGTAAATTCTTATTTCTATACATTTTCACGCACTCCCATACATTAGCATATTCTCTACTTATCTGCCTCTTCACCCATGGCTTAAATAGTAATAGTCCTGCTTCCAGCAATGCTTTTGCCAGATAAGGACTTTGGAGTCAAGCTGAAATATCAGTCACATTCATCGAGGCCACAATATTTCGTAATATCACCAGAGGTGGCATCTGCTTACTCTAAATCATCTGTCAATCTATCTATTTACATTTGTATTTGTCTTTACTACTTTTTAAGAGTCTTTCCAATGATTTGATATGGGAAATATTTTTATTATATTAAATGTTTCCAGCTTGTAACTTTTTATTTATTATACTTATATAGGTTCGCACAGACAGGTGTTTTACTGTGATTAATAAGGATAGTTATAAAATAGGCAAAAATTTCGCGTTTTAAGGTTGTTTAAGGACTCATCTACAAAAGCAGCAGAGATAATAATGTAAATATAAGATGAAGTGTGATGTAGAATCATATTTAAAAAAAGCTAGTTTGTAGAGACCTTTCCAAATATAGTAATCCTGTGCTTAATACAATATATTCAGCTCTGTCATCTTGATTCTGTTGTTACACTGTACAAATGTAAGCCGCTCTTAGTAAATATTTTTAAACTAAAAAAATATTGCTACCTGTATTATGTTGACAAATATGTTCATTCGGTCTCTGTCATTAAATAGTATTAGAAGCGTTCAGATTTAATCGTCCATTAAAAAACACAATTGATTCTGTTGTACTGTATTTTGTTGTGACAGTTGTAAAAACGTCGATTAAAGAATATTGAAATTATAGCAACTTCTTGATTGAAAAATAAAAAAATGGAAAAAACTGTTCCTCATATAATGCATTTGTATTCATAAAAAAGTAAAAATAAAATACAGATGTCAACAATAAAGATTTATTTTGTTTGTTTTGGTTGTTTTGATTTGAGAAAGTGCCAGATATAGTAGGCGTACTCCATTCTTGGTTTAATCTGACTCGTGTAAAGATAGAGCATGCCAGTTGGCGTTAGGTACTTTCTGGGACGATACGATAAAGCAACTATTCTTCCATTATCTTTAGCAATGAGACAAATATACGTGTTCCACGAGGTCTGGAATGAGCTTCCGCCCCAATAGGTAAGAATATAACTGATCATCAGGATTTCAGCAAATATTTGACTGGTGGTGATAAAACGTTACTGAATTTATTTGGGAGGCATTGAATGATACCAGTTAGTTTTTCCCCTTTTTTTTCTGTGAGAACAAGGTCAGCGTATAGATCAACTGTTTTGCTTTTGTCATTCAGTTTCTTGAAGGTGCACCCATACAGCGTGGTATCATCTGAATATATTTTAACTAAAGATATGAGAATCTTAGACAGATCGCTAATATAAAAGAGAAAGTGGGTAAGACCAAAGAGAGAACCTTTGTCGAAGCCAGCATTAATCATATGTACTTCAAAAGACTGGACATTAACAACGACCTACCTGATTGGAAATACTTGATAACCGAGAAGACTCTTGACGAGAGTTTGTGTAGCAACTCCTAGTGTTACCCATTGTCAACGTCCTTCGAGATATTGAAGGCTGTCGCTCACGAGATGTTTGATATCCAGCCTTTACACTTCAGTAGCGTAAAAGACATCGACAGTGGACATAGAGAATCGAAAACCATAATGTTCGTCGATCACGAAGTTTGTTCTGTTGAGGTAATCAAAAACTATTTTGCTGATGATAGCTTCATAAAGTTTGCTGATGAAAAGAAAAATGACGTGGAGATACTGTATCAGTGAAGAGCACTCACCCCTATTCGTGTAAACAGGGCATAAAGTTGACAAAATCCATGGACATAGGAAAGATTTCTCCCTCAGACAGCGTTAATATGGGTTTACTAAGATTGAGGAGAGCTCTAGGCTAAAGTTCTTAAAATCAACCACGGCGATTTTATCAGGTCCTGGAGTTTTCGTAGAGTCAACGATTTTGATAATTCTGATGAAAATTTGAAATAAAACTACCCGAGCTGAGATAATGCTATCACGAAGCTTGTTGGGGAAATTCAGGTAAGTACTGACCCCTGTCGTCTAATATGAAAGCGTAGTTCATTGCTGAGCCTTATTTGATGATGATGAGATATTCTCAGAACCATTTCAAACTGATGGTTTGCCTCTACTGAGAATTGCGGGATGGCTTGCCTCTATTGGGATTTGCAGGATCCAAGCGTTTTGTTAGCAAATTTGACTTGGACTGCTTGCGCATGTATGCTCTTTGCATTTTCCAGGAATCTCTTGGAGTGGTTACGGGCAGCTCTGAATGAGGCAAATGTTCTGCTACACCTCCCGACCACTGATGGAGATGGTAGTAGTAGTTACAGTCTGTTTTAGCCGCAGCATATTCAGGCGGCAAGTAGTGTGGAAAGTAAACATGTTGATTTTGTCATTATTTCCTATTCCAGTGAAATATGCTATCCATTTTAGTTGTTGCTGTTGTTGAAAGTTCTCAACTGACGGCGTTTCTGTTATTTGATTAAGTTCTTTGTGGTTTTATAGCGCCAGTCTACGAAATTCGAAGATGGAATAGTCCTCTCTAAGATTTACAGAGTTCATTCACTCTAAGTCATTTTTAATCATTGATCTGAGGAAGCAGTTGTATACAACTGACAGTTTAAACATTTCTGAACGTTTTGGGTGCCATGAGGAGGCAATTTAAGAACCTGAATTAAGTTCTCAGTTTTTGGTTTTGTATCATCTTGCGGCGTTGGACAAAACAGTACCTAACACAGCCTAATCTATGTTCAATTTTTCTATCTCCAAATACCAGTTTTTGTAACTGATCCGAACATCGAGGTATTTGAAGTATTTAGCATTTATTAATTGTATATTCTGAATTATTATCATAGATTCTGGACACGTGCCCTCAGTCCAATTCCAGATCATAATTTTTAGTCCCACTTTTTCAGATCCTACGGTTAGTTCAGCATTTTTTTTATCCCCAAATAGTTTCAGGTTATTATTGTTACAGGTAAGCAGATAATTCTTGCTGAGACAGAAGCAGGAAAACATTAACAGAAAGGAAATGTTTTAATGTTATTTATATTTATTTATCTTAGAAATTAATATATATATATATATATATATATATATATATATATATATATATATATATATATATATATATATATATATTAATGTCTTGTCATTTTAAGGCGAATGCAATCAGATTTCTTTATGACCAGTGAACTGCCATAACATCTTGGGAAAGATAGTAAAGTAAGTTCTCGTTGCCTTCTTTACGCTTAGACTAGTCGCTACCCAAGGTTAGACAGTTCAATTCACCAGGCTATTTAATTCGTAGCTGGAGGTGAAAAGATATGGATTCAAGCTTTACTTAGGCCATTTGTGCGAAAGTGACCTCAACTCACTAATACGAAATGTGAACTCGGCTCGCTGATTCCATTTTCAGCGCCTCCATGTTTAACACTATCCGCGCATCCAGGTATATTTTAATCTTACTATAATATGTTCTTGTATACAAGTTATATCCAATAACTTCTATGCATGAAAATATTTTCTCCACATTGGAAAACGAAAACGAAAACAATACCATCGGATTAAACTTTTCTGATTTTGACATAGTAGATGCAATACATAATGCATGAATAAGCATCTGAAAATTTGATAAAACTTTGATCATGCTTTCCTGCGAAAATCTCTCACATATTAACCACCTGTAAATACCCTTCCTGCCTACCATTAGAGAGTGAATCGTTGCTCCTTGTCGAGCTGACATAAAATTATATATTGAATCAATTGCTAGGTCTACTGCTAAGGAAGTTGGTTCAATTTTTCTCCCTTGAATCCATCTTTCATATTTATAAGTCTACCATTCGTTCATTTTTTTAATATTGCTGCCACATATGGTTCGGTGCTCCTGTTCTATATTTAAAAATCCTTGATAAAATCCAAAGAAGAATCTGCAATATTAATAGCCCTGACCTGTCGTTTCGGCCCCAATCATTTACCCATTGCAATAATAGAACCTCCTTGTGCTTTTTCTATAAATACTTTCATGGTAACTGTTCAGGTAAACTCTTTGTTATGGTACCTAGAGATTATGAATTCAAACGTAATACTAGATTGGCGGCAAGGTTCCATCAGTTCACAATTGAATTGATTAGATGTAACCGTAAGTTCTAGTCTAACTGTTTTTTTCTCGGACTTCTCGCTTGTGAAACTCTCTTGCAGCTCCATGCATTCCAACGTCTTTAACCTTCAAAAATTGAAATGCAGTGTCAAATGTTATCTATTGTCTTCTTTAATGCTCTTCTATTGTTTTCGCTCTTTAATAATATTTCTTTTTCACACTCAGTAACTCCTTGTGTCTTAGTGGCTTCACTGCCTTTCATGGGGTGATATGATTAAAAAATGCAAACGCTTTCTCTGTTGTTCTTTTTCATTTCGTTGCTCCATTACGCAGTTTTTTCAACTATTCAAATTATTTATGGCTGTTAGACAACTTTTTTTTTTCATTAGCACATTTGTCAAAATGATGTCTTTCTGATTCTTGGCTGCAGACATATCAGGATGTGTGTCTACCTATACCATTCCGAGTACTATGATTAGGTACTCTCATACTTTCAGGTTTGTTCTTGGAATTTTTTCTTGCTTGAAAACAGGTATCTACTTGTTGCACCCACTTTTAATCAAATGAGTTCGCTTTTCTTAAAATCTCAAGAGTGCAAGGAAATATTTTTCTAAAATCTTGATTGTTGTTCTCTGCACTATCACGAATTCTTAATCTCACAGATATATCTCCCTCATTCATGCCTATAAAAACTTTTTCCCGAACTATAGTAAATATTCTTACCCACTTACTATTATTATGTATCCTCGTTATCTTTCTCATTCTCTCTCTCTTTCTCTCTATTCATCTCTCTCTCGCACACACCGCACACTCAGATATAGGCATCTGCATATATTAGCAAACATGTATAGTTATTAGTTGAAAAAAGAACATTTTTGAAGATTATTCACACTCATTCAACTCTCTGGCAATAGTTTGCAAGACTACATTGGATCTCGGTCGGCAATACACACATGCACACATAGATACCTGCGTATATTGACTCGTTTTTGTGCATGCGTAAATATGGAGTATATTCATTCAAACACACACACGCACCCCCACACAAACACACACACATTAATTTAAACGTTATTTTTAGTGAATACCCATATTTTAGTAGACGTTCCCTTTATTTTAAACAGTATTTTATTTCGTCTATTTTATTTCGGCCTGAACATTCGAGAAATTTTATTAAAGAAAATTGAGTTCTCTGCAGGATTTGAACAAAAGCTCTTCTCTGCAGGAAAAAAAAATTGTTTAATCTGACGTGCCTTTGACCACTCGGTTACGAAGAACTTCATAATCAAGTACGGTTCTCTCTCTCTTTTTGGAACTTTTCTGTTTACCTTGACATGTTTCCTCGATGAAGAATGGATTTTTTTCGCAATAACATGAAATAACTTGAAATATTTAGTAACTTTTCAAGAATTCGTGAAACTTTTAAAATGTTCTAGAAAATTCTCGTTAAACAACTTGGCACTGAATCTGCCTGGAAAGTAATGGAAATAGGTTAGTTTCAAAACATCGATGTCACAAAAGCAACGTTGGAAGGCAATAATAGTCGTTTCCTTTGATTTTTAGTCAGAAGAAATGAAGAAATAACACTTACTGACCAAATACAAAAAAGTCTAACTTTTGTTACACAGTGTAATCAACCCACACTACTTAGAAGACAATAGTAGTGAGATGAATGAACTTTTTGAGATAGTATTGTGGATGGTAAATTATTATGAGTTCATTCAAAGTTGATGATGGTATCCAGAGAAAATCAGAGAATTATTTTAGTAGAGAAGATATTCGAATGCTACAGGATATAAGCAAGATGTATTAAGCTTGAATATATTCCTACAAGAAAAATCATTTACATTCAGTTAAGCAGATTATTGGCCACCTTTGCAAAAAAAAAAAAAAAAAAATTCATAGACACCAAATTAACTTAATAGCCCTCAGCCTATCCAATCTTGGGTCTATCATTAAGAGACTTATATGAGAATATAAAACAATATTCAAGAAAAGAATATCGATAGAATAAGCAATAAATACTGCTGTAAAGATTGTTAAAACCGAAAGAATAAAGAAATAACAAATGATTGAAAGACTAATGGTGGTTATAATATGTGAAGGAGTCTGATAATAGAAACATAATTTATTATCAATATTTTAAAAAAAGAATATCATAACCTGAAACTCACCCACGGTGTTTGCTCATATCAGTTGATTAACCCCAGTTTTTTTTTGTTTTTTTTTTTGTGAAAGCTTGACTTGAAAAACAAAACAAGACAGTGTTTTTGTCTCTCATACCTATAACTCTTTAAAGCACTAGTATTTTCTCAGCCAAGGCGGTGCTAATTCAAGGGATATATTCCTATGGCGGGGTGGTCCAAGACATTTCCGAACCCGAAACAAACTTCTTGAAGGAGCAAAATATTATAATAATAATTGGAAAAACATAATCATCATTTATCAACGGATTCTATATATATATATATATATATATATATATATATATATATATATGCGCACGAGAGAGGGGTGCTGTGAATTTTATTTTTTTATTTTTCATTTAGAGTCTTATTTTTTCTTTCCATCATTTTTGTAAGTAGGTATCCCACACGGATATTAGAAGAGGTGCCAGGAATGGTGAAATGTTGTGAGAGCCAGTCTGCAAATTTACTGTAGATGACCTTGTGATTAAGGCACTCTCTAGACATTTACGTCCTAGTGAATTATTTTCTCCTTTGATCCGAGTAGCATATTTTATGTCAAAATTGTGGTCAGTTTCGTTACGGTGAGAAACTAAAGCATTTGACGTATTACTTTGTAAAATGTCACTTTTGTGTTCATATAATTTTTATTTACATTTCTTGGGGTTTCACTTATGTATGTTTGTGACAATTATTACAGACGGTGGACGGAACGTCTCATTCCACTTCATACAATTTCCCCAATACTGTTCTTGATATATAAAAATATATACCTCTCATATTATCTCGTTATCTCATATATATATATATATATATATATATATATATATATATATATATATATATATATATATATATATATATATATATCGCGTGCGTAGGTATTACTAGCAGATATTTATTTTGACTATAACATTAGGGGATTTATTATTATTATTATTATTATTATTATTATTATTATTATTATTATTATTATTACACCCTTGCATCACATTAGTTTCCTTTTTCTTAACCTGCGGTCTTATCTTCCCCATCCATCAGCTCGTGCCCGGGACACGTACTCTGCAACAGCGACAGCCACGTTCTTGAATCCCATTCCCCAACCTAACTCGCATAATTTCATCAACCTTTATTCTTTTACCGAATGTCAGCCAACGCCTCGTCTACCTGTCGTTTTATTTCTCTAGGGAACACATCTCTTTCTAATTGTTTTGGATCCCTTCCGACTTTCACGTTCAGCATAGGCTTGAAAACTGTTTTTAGTTACCTTGTTCTGATTATCTACCTTCTTCCACGAAATCGTTTGTGACTACTTTCTCCTTTCTCATACGCAACTGCCATATTTCTCTAAATTATTTTTCTCCAAGGAAAATTTATAATCTTCTTTTCTCAAGTTCCTCCAATTTTTATCATGATTATTCTCATTCATATTACAATAAGTTATTTACATTCTCCCGATTTGTTTTCTTTTTTTAATATATATGAATCACTTGATAGTTATTTTGGTAATCTACACACTTTCAGATAGTTCTGTAATTAATAAATAAATCTATCTCGCTCATAGTTTATTTTTCTTGGATCTTTTCATTCTTAATGCTGTCTGAAGTCCCTCGATTAAGTATTTTTATTATCTTAGCAATTCTTTGGGACTGTTTCTATGTCAGGGTTGTTTTGATCACTATATTTTGAAAAAGGGAAAGAACCCTGTTCACTATATAGAAGGAGAAATCCAGAAGATGGAGGTCACATCTGCAAAATCATTTTGATCAAAAGGGTCCTGATGATTTTTGTTCCCCATTGAATTAAATTAAATTTAAATTTGAACAAGTGAATTACTCTTATGGTACTTGGATAAGTATATTTAACAAATGACCAAATACTAGAATTTATTTTGAAATCAATTTTTAGTTCAGCCCAGGACATAGTATATATAGCTTAGAAAGATAGAAAGGATAAATATTTTTCAAGTTATCGGCGAGCGTGCTTAGATTTAGCAAATCACTGTTAGAATGTTAAGTGTTAACTGTAGGCAGTCAGTCTGTCTGCAGAAAGGAGGACAATTTTATGTTCCTCTGAGTTTTTCCAGTTCAGTATTTCCTTACCAAGTCTTGAAACTTCATATCTAGTCTCCAGCCCCAAAAGTAAAGGAAATGTAAATATGCACACTATACAATTTTTTACTGTTTTCATGGAAGCAATAAAGAAACACACTGCGATTTGATTTTCGCCTGTCGGTGCAGTTAACCCTCTTTCACTTCCTAAAAATCTTGTTTATTCTGAAGATATTTGCGACAACAGATTTGAAAACCTGCTTTCTGAAGCATGGTTATAACATGCATAAAATGTAGAAGGACTTCGGAAACCTTCAGGAATTTTCAGCTTCAGGCTTCGATTTTTCTAACATTCTCTGGATCTCTTAGCTTCTAAGATTCTTCCGTGAATAAAGGAAACAGTTAGGAAGGTGGAAAGCTACATTTTTATCTTCGTTTTTCACTAGATGACCAACCTCACCATTGACGGAAAAATACTTCATGGTTAAGTTTGAAGGAATTGTCCAGTCATGCATACTTCTTCACCGAATTCTTCTTTCATTCATGTCATAGCGTTCGGCATTTTGAGCCTTACTTTTCAGCTTACAACCCTTCTCTATACACCTCTTTCTGTTTGTCTTACTTGCATTTGGCATATTTGCATTTAGCTTTTACTCGACCAGCTCCCATAGATCTCTCTAATGTTCATCCTGCGAACAAGATATTTACTTCGTTAAAATAATTTTAAAAAAATCCTCACTATCTTTTCTATTATATTATTCTCTACATATTAGTTTATGTCTTTCTCACTTTTTTTAAAAATTTAAATCCCCTTTTATATCTTGATGCTATATACACACATATATATTATGTGTGTGCGTAGATATTATTTACATAAAAGGTATTTTTTCTATATTTATCAACTCAAGTATTTTTAAAATGGCCTGTTTAGCTTCATACTATTACAAAACTGTACAGTGCCGTAGAAAATGTCATCAATTAAGTTTAATTTTAACTTTTAATATATATACAATTTATATAAAAAAAACAACTTTTCATTTAAGATCGATTTGTATCCAGCTGAAATCTCTAACAGTGGGACAAACATTGTTAATCCACAGATTCTGCTTATTTAATGTGAAAAAGTCATAGTTATTTCGGTCTTTAATAAAATCATCCTTAAGATATTCTATATGGAATATTCACTGCCTGTAAACGTAATATTGAGAAATAAATGTGTCGGACGAATCAAAGTAGCACAGAGAATTTGTAGTTAAAATTACAATGTATAAACAAAAAATTATGAAATGAATTGTTAATAATAACGACTGAAAGGAATCAATTTGAACAAACAGCTCGTGTCCATATTCAGGTAATTAGAATGGAGTTGACATATTCGAAAACTTACGAAGTACCTTTGTAGAATATCCTTCTTTATTCTTGCAGGAATTTCAGAGAGAAAATATGCCTTCTAAGGACTGTTGCATTGGCTCTTACACATTATTCTACAGTGCATTAGTTGCTTAGAATACACTTTATATAACAAAAAATATATTAGATTTTTGCCTGCGTATGTTTGTTTCTATCTATCATCTCTAAACTGGATCCACCACACAGGACCCTGCAAAGTCCTTAAGAAATGTACTCATAAACTGGCTCGTGTTCTCCCTAAAATGTATAATAAATGCCTGTCTGTTTCCTGCTTGCCTGTTTGTTGAAAATCATATTCTGTAGTTCCAGTCTTTAAGAACTGCAGCGTTCCGTCTGATCAGTCTGACAGTGGACCTATTAGCATTCTTAACTTTTTTTGAGATCCAAATCAACTCTGAACTGGTTAATCACCTCACATCGCAGGGTTTTCGCTGAGATACACGATATGGCATTCGCTTCTTTAAGTCAACTGCTGATATATTAACGTTTATTGCTGAAAGTGTCTATCAAGCTTTAAATACGAATGGTGAAGCTTGGGCTGTTGCTTTGGATATCTTAAGCAGGGTCTTACATAATGGTCCTCTTCGCAAGTTAAAAGGTTATGGTATTTCTGGACGTATTTTTTTTTTTTTTAACTTAGTCAACCTTTTTTATCAAATCACTAAATGAAAGTTGTCTTGAATGGACATTCTGCTAGATTTTTTCCCCAGGGTTCGGTACTTGGAACTACACTGTTCCTAAACTTTTTATCTATGCTCATGTCTCAAGTATTTACTCCAGTTTTAATACTAAGTCTGATCGTTTCGATATGGTCAAATTGGCAGCTGATCCCCCCCCAAAAAATAACCTACAAGGATGCTTACAATACCATGGACTGAACATGTGTGCAATGATGAAGTTTTTGAGAAGATGGAAACGAATAGGAGACTTATACTTAAGAACAGAAAGAGACAGCTGAAATTTCTAGGGCACATAATGAGGACTGATGGAAGGCAAGATACTTAAAGGAAAACAATGCATCATATACCTAGCGAGCTTGTGTAAATGAATTGTGAATTTTTTAGGAGAGATAATAAAAAAACAGGAAATTATGGAGAGGCATGATCGCCAACATCCACAAGCGACAGGCCTCATGGTAAAAGATAGCCATATTCTATCTATTATTTGTTGAGTAGAACCCCCCCCCCAAAAAAAAAAAACACGCATATTCTTTAATACCAAATACAAGTTCCGGGGTGATTACATCCTTTCATTACATCATTGCATCAATTAAATCATTTCATTACTCACCCTGAACGATGGTTATTTGGTATGTAACGCTTATTATTTTTTCAAATAATTTTTTGCATACTATGAATATTTTGTTTCACTTTTATTAATATTGTATAAAGATTCCCGACGGAATGTTTATTTGAATCGTTACCCTCATTTATAAGTTGAAAATGATAATAGTCACTCACGCCGGCATGACTTCCGGACGGCACTTGTATTTGTATACAAAATACTACACAAAGGCAGATAAACACACATGTGCATGTGCTTGCGGACGTACGCACACAAAACCATGCAAGTATACACAACGCACACAGAGAAAAAATATTCTATCACAAGCGCATATCTGTAAATGCCAAATATTTACACCTGTGCATAGAGAACCTTGTCTAACACGCACACTTACTATCTTCTATCAAATACTTTTTGAACTACCGCAATTTCTTTTTTTTTCTTCAAATACTCATCTTTTTATTTTTTCTATTCCTCATCTTTTTATTTTTTCTATTCCTTGTACTTCCTCTCCTATCTTTTTATCTTTAGTTCTATACTTGACCGCAAAATTCAACTTACAATGCCTTTTTCACGGATTATTATAAAGGTTTTTATTCCATGGAAGCTCACTGTTTTTCGCTTGATACGCACCTACTGGATTCTTTTTTTATTTTTTTATTGAATCAAAAGTAATGACGTTGATGAGCACTTTATATAAAATCTTTTCAGCTAGAATTAAGATAACATCTTTAATGGTTACTAGAAGTATCTTCCCTGAACCCACCGGCAGCTGTTACCACTATTCTCACCGTGACCCAATTCTCAACCAGATCTCGACATATAATAAATCTCCTTTTACATACTCTGTCTCTGTCTCTGTCTCTGTCTCTCTCTCTCTCTCTCTCTCTCTCTCTCTCTCTCTCTATCTATCTATCTATCTATCTCTGTAAAAAAAAAATAAAATTGAATTTCTATCCACCATATTCATGGAAAAAGCATCTAGCTTTTGCATTCATTTTTTATTATCTGTACTTGTCTTTTAAAATCTATCTATCTATCTATCTATCTATCTATCTATCTATCTATGTTTATATATCTTACTCATTTTAGTCTGAGATAGATGTATCTTCAAAGCTACCTTAGCTGTAGAGATAATTGGGTATTTATCGTCCGAGCTCAAATAACAACCTAGATTTTGAATCTTCATTCATAAGACGAGTAAGACATTTCCAATTGGGAGATTGAACAACATTTTTCCTATTATTCATAGATGTACATTCATGTACTAGTAAAATTTACAGTACCTTCATATTCTATCTATCTATCTATCTATCTATCTATCTATCTATCTATCTAAGTCATATATGTTGTGGTGCTACTTGGTGGTGGTGTCAAATAAATGAGTGAATTTATTTTTACGCTAACTTTATAAAGACAAATTTCAGGAAGTTTCCATACCATATGAATTAGCAATTCATATTAGAATGAAAAAACCAAAAATCCAGCAAAAAACACAACTACCTCAGCTACGATGCAAATTGATAAGCTGATATGGTTGCAACAAGATTTACAAATCAAGGTCACTCACACTGTTAAAGTCGACTGTATTGATATTTCCGTGGAACTGTCACTGATGCGGATAGGATGTAAATTAAACACAATTATATGCAATATCACTCGTTCTACTTCGTGCGTGTGTGTGTGTGTACAGATTAGGGATACACGTCAAGTGGCTTAAGCAATCTAATTTTATTGATGTTGCCGGTATTCCGACTTTCAGTTTTTCCGTTACTCAGTCTATTGGATTTCCCTACTTGTTTCCCTAGTAAATCTGATCAACATTCTTCTTTACTTAACATGTTCCTTATCTGCTTTCCTAGCTCTTGACGAGCATCACAACTCTGTCCTCTTGACAGTTCGGATCACGCTGTAGTACTTGTTGATATTTCTTTTGAGGCGTCTATTAAAAAGAAACCTCCAAACCACAAAACCTAATTCTCTTACCAGCGTATGGATTGGGATCCATTTCTTGACTTTATTCGAGACGCCGTTGGAATGATATTCTAAAACTTCCAAATGAGAATTGTGCTGCAGAAGTTCCTTTTTGGGTTAAAGTCGGCATTAATGCTTTTGTACCTTCTCATAAAAACCAGGTAAAACCACAATCTTCTCTTTAACACCGACCTGTTCAGCTACTATAGCCCACATGAATCACTTTTTTTCCGGTTGTATCTGCGTAATAGTTCCAATTACAACAAACGCCTATTTTTGCCTGCTAGTAGTAATGTAAAAGTGTCCCTAAAGAAGCTAAGTATTTGTTTCTTGATAGAATGATGCTCCCTATGGCCTCTAACACGTTTGTTTCTCGTGACTACCGGCGGCTCTGTAATAGTGTGTTAAATAAGAGTAAGTCTTCTATCCCTCCTCTCTTCACTCAATTTGAGGAGTTAACATCTGCTGATGAAGCAGAATGTTTTGCTTGTAAATTCACTTCAAATTCTACTCTTGACTCATCTTGAGTTTTTTGCCTAACTTTACTTAGAACTGAGTCTCTAGTGTGTGCTATGCATATAACTCGATGTTTTCTGCTATCATCTCTAAACTGGATTCTCACAAAGCATGTGAACTTGATGGTATCCCCTCAATAGTCCTTAAGAAATGTACTCCTGAACTGACTTTTTCTCCCTATAAACTCGACAATAAATGCCTTCCTGCTTCTTGCTTTCTGGCCTGCTGGAGATCATCTTTTGTGAATCCAATCTTTAAGAACGCAGGCAAACAATTTTATTCTTTTAACTATCAGCGTATTAGTCTTCTGCCTGTTTTTAGCAAAGTACTAGAGATCTAATTAACTCTGAATTAGATAACAGTCTCATCTCGCAAGGCCTTCTTTTAGATAAGCAATGCGACTTTTGCTTCTCTATGTCAACTGCTGTTTTAATTTTTATTATTGCTGAAAGAATCTATCAAGCTTCAGATAAAAATGGCGAATCTCGAGCTCTTGCGTGGGACATCTCGAAGGAATTTGACTGTTTGGCATACTTGTCTACTTCAAAGTTAAAAGGTTATGGTATTTCTGGATGAATTTTTTGAACTGATCAAGTCTTTTTTATTACGTCGCAAAATAAAAAGTTGTCTGGATAGACACTTTTCTGTATCCTTTTATATTAATTCATTTATTCTTGAACCTATTTAATTCCTAATTTTCATCAGAGACGTTCCTGATGCCAGCTGTACTCAATTCGGTATCTATGCTGGTGACACAATTATTTACTCCTGTCTTAATAGTAAATCTGATCTGCTCGATAAACTCTTATTCGCAGCCGATCTTAAAAAAGACCTACAATCTGTTGGTAACCGGGCTTGTAAATTTAAAAACCTTCAAAGCAAAACATCTCTCTTTTAATTTTCTGAGATAACCATTTTTGCCTTGCAACCACGCGGGTGATGGTAATCTCCAGGAGAGTGACTCATTGTACCTCGCCGGAGTAAGATTTTCCGCTGACAAGAAGTGGAAAGATTACATCGAATCAATTCTGGATCTGCTACTAGAAAAGTTGGTTCAGTGTGTCGTCTCCGACAATTTTTTTCGCCGGAATCTTATATATATATATATATATATATATATATATATATATATATATATATATATATATATATATATATATATATATTGTCCTTTCTCAGAATATTGATGACACATCTACTCTGGTTCTTCTGCTATATATTTATAGACTCTAAAATAATCCAAACAAGTTATTTTTCCTGACCTGGCATCTCGGCTTCAGTAACTTTTTCACTGCCGACACCTAGCTTCCCTTAGCCTTTTCTATATTTTTTTTTTTTGATAATTGTTCCTTTGAAATTTCGTTTATGGTACCTAGACTTTAGGAACTGAAGCGTAGTACTTGATTGGCGGCAATGTCTCATATAATGTCAATCGCTATCTTTTATCTTTTTAATTCCTGTTTTTATTGCTTTCTCTCGTTAATAGCATTTTTCATCATATTTTATAACAGTCAGTAGCCCCTTGTGTCTTAATGGATTTATTGCTTAGCTTCGGGTGAAATGATTAATATATATATATATATATATATATATATATATATATATATATGTATGTGTGTGTGTGTGTGTGTGTGTGTGTGTGTGTGAACACCTCCGTTTGCTCATGCTCTTAATAAGTTTCCATAATGATAAAGATATACAAGATATGTAAATATCCATGGAATAATGCATACAAAATATAAAGAGATTAATTAAAGATAATTTGAATAAACACTTTAAAGTGTCGTTCTTATACGTATGTATTCGAGACACAACTTCCTTTATGCAGTTAGATTAAAAGAGTAATTTTTTCACATATACAGTATATCCCCCTATGTTCTGAAACTGAAATTTGCGTTTGTGTATCTTTATATTAGTGTATATAGCTTCTGTGATTTTTAATGATGCGTAAGAGGCTGCGATCCCACCACAAATCTCATCATCTCTTTACGCACCATTGTCAACTTCCCTTTTAAATGGTCATTCCCAGAATTCCACTTTCGTATCCGCTTGAGCTATTTCCTTATTTCCAGTTTTTTTCGTTCCTCATTTATTTTTTCAAAGAAGTTTACAATTTATTCTTTATTTATCTACTTTTTATTCATTCTTTTCTGATTTTCCTTTCCATTTTCCGTAAGGAACAGATTTCCCACGATTCTTCGATGCTTTCAGATCTACCTGACGCACCTCTTATCACATCCGTCATTCATTCTTCTCATTCTCATGAAACCTCTCTTAAAGTTCCAGCTTCAGCCCCGTGATTACTTGCTGACCTCTTCGTTATCGTCAACAAAGAATATTATTATTGTTATTATTATTATTATTACTACTACTACTACTACTACTACTACTACTACTACTACTACTACAGTTAACAGAAGACCGCGATTTAAGCAAAGACAAAGAAAAGTAAAAACACTGTGTTTGACAATATTAAACAATATTTCAGTAGAATATGTCTTCTTCAAGTTATGTGTAAACATCTTTTTCAAGTATGAAACTATAAATCTACAAAAAATTATCAATCTTTATGCAAACTTTGCTTGTCTGTTAATGACAAAATGGTTGTACTGGTAATGAACGCGTCAAAACGAATGAAACACCGCTCTCATGAAGGCATGCAACTGAAACGTGCTTAATGTGATGGTGATCTTGTTCATCTTGAAATTTTCCGATAATTGATTAGTTACTAAGAGGAATTAATCAAACAGCATAGTATAAATCTTATGGAACTCTCCCGTGATTCTGTTCATTTCTCCGGGACGGAAATTTAATTTGTTTACGTAATCATCCTCATGCATTTTAAGGGTCGATAACTCAGTAGATTCTGATATATCTTTTCAGAATGAGCACCTTAAGATACTTGCAGAAATTACAAGCGTTTGTAATAAAAAAATATTCTGCAAGTTTTGCTGATGTCACGTTATTATGTTTGACATTCAACCTGTTTCCATTGTATGTTTTATTTAATATTTCCGTTGTGCAACCTACATAAATCAAGACATGTGGCACATTGGGCGGGGTGTATATTAAATGTGAATCAACATAATTATCAACACCACCGCCACAACAACAACAGCAACAACAACCACAGTAGCGACGAGAGGAGGAAGAAAGACAACAAATGATGCAGCATCAACAACAGAAACTGCTGCAACACCAGCAACAACAAAAAAGCATCAACAAGAAAAGAAACAGAAGCAGCAATAAAAACAGAAACAGAAGCAGCAGTAACAACAACAACTACAGAAACAGTAACAACAACTAGAAAAACAACATTAACAGAGACAACAACGGGAAAAAAATCATCAGCAGTCCGACTCGGAGATGGAGGCGGAGGCGGAGGAAATACCTCAACCTCGGTTCTTCTCTTTGAAGAGAGGGAAGGAGAAGGAAGAGGAGGACAGGAGGAGAAACTAACCAAGAAGGAGAGGCTAACTGTGCAAAGTAAGACGGAGGGGGGACATGGACAAAGCCAGGTGCTGCTACGTTCCTGCGTCGCTAGCAGAAAAAATAATTGAGAACATCAACCCAAAATCAAGGAGCTTCCCCACTTCGCCTGCTCGGGATCCGCCCCCCTCCATTTCGACACCACTCCACCGCACTACTTCTACATCTCCCCACCATCCACTGCTACCACGGCCAACCGTCTAGGAAGAAAAGAAGAAAAAGAAACATTTCTCCCGGGCAAAAGATATCTGCAAGGTAGACACACGGGACTTGGAGAAACACCCCTCCAGTCAGAAGGCCATTTTGGGTCTCCCATTTAAAATCGCCTCCGTCGACGGAAAGCCCATTGTGGATCCCCGCAATATCCGTAAAGTCCTAGGTGAGATAACGTGTGTAACAGATACGAGAAGTTATTTGAGATCCGTGTGTCTAAGTTGGGATCCCCGAAACTGAAAAAATACTTTCCAGAATTTGTTCAGAGAGGGTACCGGTGATGCTCCATCTGTCTATATATAGGGTGTTAAAACTAACGTATCCCATGGACGTTGGCGGTATTGTCCTAGGTTGGCGGAGAAGAGCGCGGGAAATCTAGGACAATCCGTCTGGATCCTCACCCGCGCATATTTTCGTCCATTATGTGAATAGGGTCTTTTCTGTTTTTTCTTTTTTTTTTTCAGACTTAAATCATGTCTATCAAGATAGACAGTTTGAATGCGAATAGCCTGAGGGATCGGGGTAAAGTGACCGGCCTGCTTCGTGACCTCTTGTCGTTCAGTGTGGATGTTGCCGCGATCCAGGAGATGCACTTGGCAACGTTGATGCTTACTTGCTGTCTAACGAATTTTTCTTCTATTCAGCATATGGAGAAAAACTGGCCAGAGCTGATTCTGTGCTAGTGAAGCATACCCTGGATGCGAGGGTTGATTGTGGCCGATATTGTCGTGAAAAGTGGTTCGTTCTGGATCGTTGCGGTTTATGCGCCCAACGACCAGGAGGATCGCGTTTCGTTTTTTCGTCAGCTTGAACCGTTCCTGGTGGATTCTTCGCACCTAGTCTTAGTGGGGGCTGGGATGCCGTCCTGGACCATATGTTAGACAGTGGTTGAGGAGCTAGAGGGAATAGGTATTGGGAGAGGCTTCACTACCCAGTATGGCCAACGGCTTGAACTAGATAAGGCTAACAAGGTGAAACCTCTTAAAAATAGTATTTTCCGGGCGGTGGCTGGAATGGATTCCCTTGAGATAGACCTAGCTAGGGAGGACCTGCGGCGCGGGGCTAGCGAGCGTTACCAGGGTCAGATAGTTAGGTATATGTTATACAACATGTCTGGCACAGCCGTGAATACGGAGTCGAATTGTGCAAGGAAGAGATGTGTCGAAGTCCTGATCTTTAATTTCCGGAAGTCGATACCCCGGAGGTCGGCCAATGGCATGTGCGTGGTATAAGTTATACAACATATCTGGCCCAGCCGTGAATACGGCGCAGAATTGTGCAAGGAAGAGTTGTGTCGAAGTTCTGATCTTTAATTTCCGGAGGTCGATACTCCGGAGGTCGGCCAATGGCATGTGCTTGGCGTTTCGGTTGCATTTCGAAAGCCGGTTTACCAGGGAGCCTGACCTCTGTGACGAAGAGTTTCGCATCTATCTGACTGACTTTCCTCGGCTTTCGCCTACTGAAGCAGCTGGCTGCGAGGCTAAGATCACGGTGGGCGAAATTTACGCGGTACTGAAGAAGGTCGGCAGCGGCTAATCTCCGGAACTTGATGATTTATCCTATGAATTATAAACTTGAGGCTGTCGCACATCTTTCTTCCGATTTTGACTGCCGTGTTCACCAAGAGGTCCGCCAGGGGCCGTCCCCGACCGGATGTTGAGGAGTGTGATCACGCTGTTGAAAAAGTACAAGGGTTTTGGGCGAGCTGTAGATAATTACAGGTTATATCTCTGCTAAACACAGAGTTTGATATCATGGACAAGGTTACGTTGGGTTACGCTGATTTGTTCTGTGAAGAGCTGAACAATTCAGAGCAACTTGAATCTGATTCGCACGATCCTAGAGCAAGCCACGCTGTTCAATTTGGATCAGTCCAAGATATTTGATAGGGTCGACCATCAGTACCTGGCTGTTGTCCTGCAAGGAACCGGATTCGAACCCGACTTCTGCTGATAGATTAGCCTCCTGTATTGCTCCCTTAGTGCTGTGATGTATGGGAACGGAATGCAGTCGCGTGATTTTGCGCTGTCTCGGTTCGTTTACCAGGGTAGCCAAATCTCGCCCCTACTTCACGCTTTAGCGTTGGTGCTTCTCCTTTGCCGGGTGAGGGACACGTTCTCCAGGGTTTCTGCGTAAGGTGATGACTGGTCCACTTTCATGTCGTCCTGCAGTGACATTGAGGTGGTGCTGAAGGTGCTTGAACGTTACGAAAACTTAAAAGATTAACCGCGACAATTTTTCCGGCTTGCGGTTAGGTGCCTAAAAGCGGGTTGATCTGTACTCAACGTCTATGTCATGGGAGGCTGAGAATGCCACACTTGGCGTGACGACCTCGATGTTGGCCTTCCTACGCCGCAGGTTGACAGAGGATTCGATCTTGAAGAGAAGTGTGAGGACCGTATTCCCTCGCCTTACCTTCACTCCTGTTTCTAGGGCTGAGCGTCATCTTAGGCCCAGGGATCAATCGGATTTCCTTCTCGGGTGTTGATCGGCCTTGAGGGTCATTTCTCGGTCAAGTGATATTTCTCAGCCTAGGAGAGTCTCGTATTGGGAATTAGTGGGAGGTAGGAACGTGAAGGATCCGCTCTGCACCCATTTCTGTTTGTCGGTGGCCAAGTTGCGCTCTTTCTAGTCTTGGGCGCTAACAGCGATTTTATTTCCTGAGTTTTCACTTACCTGACTATTTTTGCTGGGTGGACGGGTCTTACTAACATCATTCTTTTTCAGTTTGTTTTCGGGGGTCATCACCTCCCCATCATTTCATATCCTTAATATGATTTTAATATATTTTTTGTATACACAATTGCACGTATTGAAATTTGTACGTCGTGAGGTGTTCTTTTTGTGTGTGTGAGGTATTTTGGTGTATGTTGGAGTAAATGGTGACGAGTAGATTCTAACGGTGAATGGGCAAATTGTAACGAATGAATGGGTCGTGAATCTGATTAGTTAGATATAAGATAGGTAATGTCGACCAACCTTGAGCCACTTTATCACTTGTTTAGTCCTGATGCCACAATTACTGTATTCAGTCAGTAATAAATCGTAGAAAAACAACGTTTGTTCAAAGACTTATAATTTTTTTTGTAGATTTATATTGAAAAAATTGTTTAAATATAACTTTAAGAAAACAGATATTCTTTTGAAATATTGTTTAACACTGTCAAAGACTGTTGTTTTTTCTTTTCTTTATCTATTCTTAAATCACGCTCTTTTAACTGCTGAAAAACAATGGAAGGGTTACGTCAATCATTTTGTTTATTATTATTATTATTATTATTATTATTATTATTATTATTATTATTATTATTATTATTATTATATTTACTTTTCGTACTCCTTGTTTTCTTGCTAAGTTCTGTTTTCCTAAATTTCATAGGGTCGTTCTGAAAGTAGTGATTCTTATTTAGTTATGTCGGCTGACGGTATCAGCAGCGTATCTTGGTGATGTGGCAGTGTAGTTTGAACCTTCCAGCCAATAACCCATGTTTTTTTGCCTTCTAACAGAATGGCAAAAAGTGATATCTGACATAAGAGTATGTACGAAGTAAAAGTAAATGTAATTCCCCCATGCATAAAAAAATTCGCATTGATTAACGCTCGATGAAAGTTTATGGATACGAAAAAACAGATGCAAGCACAGTTAGGTAATATATTTCAGCTTGTAGTGACATGAGTGAAAAGTAAAATGAAGAGTAACTCGAAAATTTTATAGACAATGGCGATATGTGAAGTAGATTTTTGAAAACGTGTTCAATTCAAGACGTTCTTTGTAAATGTTGAAGTTTTCTTTGAAATAAACAGTAAGCTTTACTTTCAGAGCGTCATTCTTATTGGGCAAATATTTCCAGTTTATTTTATCTATTAGGTTGGTGCAAAAATAATGACGTAATAATGTCGTTTTTTGACGTATTTTTTAACGTATTTTTAATGTCAAAAAACGACATTATTACGTCATTATTTTTGCACCAACCTAATACTCTAGTCACTAACACTCTTTCTTTCTGTCTTGGATTCTTTCTTTTTTGCATGAATATTCATTTTTTTTTTCTTCCCTTACATTGTTTTCCTTTCTTTCTTCATTGCTTCTGCATTTTCTGTACTATCTTTTCTTATGCCTGTATTCGTCTTATCCTTTTCCATTCCTTTCGTCTTCTTTGACTAATGTAATTTCCAAAACTAATCACTTTTCTCAATTCTGCTTTCCTTTCGTTTTGCTTCATTTATTAACAATATGCAGTAGGTCTTTTTTTACTTTTTCATTTTCAGCAACTTCAGATATTTTAGTAAATGATAACGTTGAATATTTACTGCTGGCATCATTTTTCTCTATTCAAGCAAATAAATATGTTGAATGAGGATTTTTGTGGTAAGCAAGACTTCACCAAATAATATTCTAAAGTCCCTCTTTTTGTGGTAGATTTGGCTAATATAACTAAATATCTTTAGTTTTAGGTTTCATCTTCGTTAAACTCGTTATTAAAAAAATGTGTTAAATATCTGAAATTATAAGCAGATAATGATCAGCTTTCATTAAGAGATATCACTACGACATTAACATTATTTTTTTTCTATAACATGGTATCTTTTTTTCATTTAATAAAGTCAACACTTTGACTTTGCCATCTTTTTGTTCAGAAAGTTTCACCATTTCCTTACCACATTTACAAATGATTACCAAGGGAAAATATATAACTTTATTAAAAATGTTCTTTTTTTTAAAACTGTTAAGTCAATTACTACCGCGACTAGGTAGTAAACAATCAATATAGCCTATAAAGGCTGGAATTAAAAATTGTCGGAATTACTCATTTCTTTTTTTCATTTTCATAACTGAATTAGTGGATGCGTAGTGCATGTAGGACTCATTTCCAAGATATGAAATAAGAATATAAGCTGAGATATTGTCATAAAACGTGCTTAAAAACGTGAAATAAATTATCAAACAAAATTTGATAAAGAAAATGATGTTGTGTTACATTAGTGTTCATTTTACTATCAGTAAATTATTCAATTTTTCCTTTTTCATATATACTTTTCGAATTATACTGCTGCTGAAAGTCTAAAAAGTGTTTATTTGAAATATGATGTCACATAGCATATATTGTTTACAGCGATGGCCCTTCGCAAGCTATGTTCCCTTCATTGTTTTTGTTTTAAAATAATTCTCTCATGGGTTCAAGTTTGCGAAAAGTAATGATTCTTATCAATAAATATTTATCTGGTATTACATACAGTTTAATTAGCGTTTTGTTTTTGGAAATGTGGTTATTCTGATTTTTTTATACTTTTTTCTTTATTTCTTTACAGCAATTTCCGACTGAATGGACTTGGAAGATCGAAGAAAATGGATAATTTCAAATCGATTCCAGATCGTATTCAAAGGATTTTTATTTTATTATTTTCATTTTTTGTTTTGCTTTCATAAACATCTACGTTCATTGCAAATTTCTCAGTAAAATTTTAAGAACTTAAATTGTGATCATCGTCCAAAAAAAAAAAAAAAAAGAAAAAAAAAGCCTGTTGCAGTGTTTTCGAAAAGTTTTACTCATGAACTCTCGACAATTACTAAAACAATGAACACGTGGAGAAATGATCAGTAAAAGTCAGAGTAAAAACATTTCCTTTACGTCATAGAATATCAATGGATGAAGAGTAATGAATGCAAGACTTGTTAACATTAGAGATGCTGTATACAAGGGCGCATCAATAAGTCAACCTGACACATAATTATTACCTGTAGTTTGATTGAGAATTTTCTCTGTATTATGTTCGATCTATAGGATTTGTAAGAGATTATGTCGAAAAAAATGCTTACTGTCTGAAATGAATACTTACTTTCATTATTAGATTAAGGACTTACTGATGTGCATACGTATACAAGTGAATCTCAAGCGTTTAAATAGTTCCTGAGGTTAAAGGCAGTACATGTTGTAACGACCAAGGACCAACTATTAGGTTCAGGTAGCAAAAATATTTCTGACAGTTCTAGTGCATTATTTTAGTTCATGACGTCAGAGATTGCTGTTTGATGTATGCTGGTTAGACGTATAGCCTTCTTACAGATAGTAGATGAGCTACCGTCTGCCAAAATTGTGTTTGATATGTAAAAAACAGTGTTTGGTTTAGTTGATTCGTTTTTCACGGATTATCAACCCTTTGCAGATTACTTAAAGTCAGAAAATATTGTGGGGGATAATAATAGATTAGTAATAAAAAATCTTACTGATAACTGATGCGGGGTGGGGAGAGAGAGTTGCATTTATAGCTTGCCCAAGGATATTTGTGCGTAAGTAAATATAACGAACCTAACGGGAATTGGAACCCTGCTCTCCGATTAGCAATTCGAGCCATTACACCACCCGCACATCCAAGCTTTTACCTAGTATTCCCAAGCGGTCACCTATCTAGGTACAGACCAGGCTCGACGTTGCTTCACTTCGGTGATAAGACAGGAACCAGTGTATCAACGTGATGTGTCTGTAAGCCTACAGATCAGTGTCATTGCGGAAATGAATTACAGTTTATTGACATCCATCAATGTATGTGAGCGTTTACGCACACCAAATAGTAGAGATAAGTGCAGTTAGGCGGTGGGTAATGTGCTTCAGTATTTTGTTTTTGTTGCAGTTTTCGTGGGAATAAACAAGTGACATTATTTTCACAGTCTACAATATATAACCATTTCTTGATTAAAAATCAACGGAGTAATAAAGTACGGGATTTACATGTACTAATATACGGAGTAAATAAATATATTTTCTTGATTGTGTTAATTATCAAGCACCAGGGAAAACATTACAGCGTGCCATATTACTTGCTGATGACTAGAGTTATATTTCTATTAATCAGATAGCGTTTTAGCGATTGAAACAGTTGTCCTTATTCTTTTGTTTTTCTTTCATCACTTTCAGTCGATTAGGTCATGATTCGTCTTCGCGTTCGAGTTTTGAGTATTCATATAAGACTCCTAATATATGTTGTTTTTATCACAAGCGACAATTATTAATGTTATAAATGGCAATCCATACACAATTTTATAGTCATACGTACAAATACAAATAAATTCTTCTGTATCTGTGGTAGCTGCAAATAAAAACTAACAATATAAGAATTTCCAAGAATAGAATATTAAATATTCTCATTTCAGCCTTATGTAGTTTGTATGCCATTATTTACAAGTTTGATTCGTTACTTTTTTGGACAAAACGTATTCGACGCAAAACGCTGTGAGGAAAAGTAAGAACATGAAGAAAAGTAGAATGAGCGAAAATCAGGAAGTGGTAAGGTGTTCTACAATAGCCTAAAATGTAGTAAAAAGTTAATATATTATTTATCAATATTGTTTTAAGGTAAATTGTCAGTAAAATACCTCAGATCGTTTTTGGAAAGATTAATAAAATATTTTGAACAACATACTAAAATCACATAACAAGGAACCAGGGTCGAAAGCATTTTGTCGGTATTTTTACCTACTTCTTAGTTGTTATTAGTAAACTAAGATATAAGCATCTGTACAAATAATCAACATGTTAGAATTCTTATAAAGAGGAGCAGAAGCATAAAATTATATATATATATATATATATATATATACGTATGCGTGCGTACAGATACTAGCAAACTCACGTTTATTTGCTTCCTAGTGAAAATGACTCTTTAACATGTATTATTTCGAGCAATAAAGAAAATGACGAAAAAATGAACCTGCTAAAAATTCGTTTCGAACAATATTTCTGCCAATGTTATATATCAAACTGAATGTTTGTTCGCATTGTAAAAATTACAACATATTTTTAAGGCACGCGGCGAATTCTGAATAAAGAAATATAATTATAGCAAATAAAAAAACAAAACTTTGCTTAGTCTGGATTACGATTGAACACATGACACCAACAAAAGACTGTAATCTTGTGGTAGGTTATATGTGTATGCGCGCGCACGCGCACCTGTGTATGTATGAGTCTGCTTGTGTATGTATACAAATGGATAGACATATACTTTCATATATATATCGATCCAATATACTTTCCAAACATTATAAATTGCACATATATACATACATACACACAAACACACACACATATATATATATATATATATATATATATATATATATATATATACATACTTACATGCACACACACACACAAATATATATATATATATATATATATATATATATATATGGTTCTGATTCTGATGTTTGCAAAGAAGATTAAGCCAAGAAATCTTCAGCACCTTCTCATATATGTGTGTGTGTATGCGTGCATGTGTTGCCGATGTGCCTAATTATTTATATGGATAAGTTCATTGATACGTGCGTTTTTGTTCACGTCTTCCATACACCGTCAGTTGCATACATTTCATAGCTACTTAGCATAAAGACTAGACCTTTTGAAATGCTCACAGAAGATTTTTTACACGACATTGCCTCTCTGTTTCCTAATACTCAAACATTATTTTATCCCAGAAGAAGGGCATCTGCTTAAATAAATCCTAGTGGAATTTTTTAAAATCTCCTCAACTATCCAAAATACTGAAATCCTTGCGACTCACAGCCCATTTTTATGTTCTTCAGAACTTAATCAATAACGATACAGGTATACTACGGTTAAAAGTGAATGTATCCTACAAAGTTATAACAGATTTTTACAATTATTCGAATCAAATTACAACCCATTTTTTAGTCTTAATATTTTATCTGCCTTCAACGTGAGTTGGCATACACACTCGCTAATTACAATAAATAGATACATTTCTAATTATTATGGAATCTGAAATCTCTAGAAAAGTTATTGGACACTTTATAATTAAAGTTGAAAAGATGGGAGAAGGATTTTAATAACTGAAGACAACTGGATATACATTCATCACGAGAGCATTCGTCTTGTATATATGAAAGGAATTTCACAAGATGTGTCATTGGGCTTGCTTCCCAATTTCTCCCGTTATGGAATCTCTATCAGAACTTTCTCAATTATTAAAACCTTCTTAACAGGCATGTCCATAAAAGTTGGTATTAATCACCAGTCTTCTGAACCCCATGAGATCAGTGCAGACATTCCCAGGGCTCTCTACTCAGTCCTACCCACTTTCTGTTTTATATTAACGATTTTCCTCAATATATACTCAAACATTTAGTAAATCGCTATGATGATAATATTACAGTGTATGGGAGCTCCTCCAAACGTCTCGATGACCAGAGACTGGTAGCTGATATTTTTCTGACATAGAACTAACAGCCAAATGGTGAAAACTGGCTTATAACATTCAAACCAAAGTAGTAATGTTTCATCGTCACCGAGCAGATACTAATTTTTCGCCTCTCAAGAAGGCTACATGGCTTGAACGCTTATTGAAACTCGTTCACTCCAGACCGTAAATCGGACTCAATATATGGACCATCACTAAATGTACTTGAAAAAAGGTCGGTTGTTTGTTCCACTCCAATAAGCACATGTCTCTTCCAACTATAAGTTGTCGTTACAAGTGCCAGATTAGACAAAAATGGAACAATGCTGTTCTATCTGAGGGAGGTGTCCATACTTTCCAATCTGTAAAGTATCTATGCGGACTGGTCATCTAGACATTTGGAGGAGCTCTTATACACTGTAGTATTATCAGCATAGCTATTTACTAAAGATTTGAGTATATAATGAGGGAAATCATTTATATAAAGCAGAAAGCGGGGTAGAACTAAGAAAGCCCTAGAGAGCTCTGCATTGATCCAACTGGGCTTCAGAAGACTGGCGATTAATACTGACTTGGACCTTGTTACTTTTCCCTTCGACAACCAATTTCTTAACGTCGCAAGCATCTTACTATTCTATCACTATTTTCATGTAAAAATGTTCTCACAAGTTATACTTCTTGGTTCTCCCAGTTCTGGCATTCACATCTGAACCGGCATAATGCGTATCGTGCGAGGAATCATCCCAATTCCATTCATAGTGCATTGGTAAAAAGGAAAATCCGTTTGGACAGTTTCTTTCCAAGAACCGCTACTTTGTAGAACTCACTACCAAGAGGTTGCTTCCCCGATCACTATAAATTTAACCTCTTCATGTTTAGGATTAACCGTTATTTTTCTTATGCATCTTCATAAACTGCACTTCTTACCTCTTCCTCCTACTCTAAAGGGCATACAACAACCTCATTCAATAACCCTCTACTTTACGTGATTCTTAGATCTTGCATTAGGTGAAAATTTAGTTAAGAAAATCATGCAGACATGATTGTGCTGAAATCCTGATCGGCGATGTCATACATGTAAAAGAATTGTCATTAAGTCATTGTAACAAAACAATGATGGTATATTCTCTTTTGTGCTACCACATAAGTTGTGCTTGCTTACTTTCTACTATTTTTCCTACAACATATTTAACATTCACTCCAAAATATGCTAAAATATTGCACTAATTATACAATTTTATTCATGTAACTTTTGCGTAGTTTTAACGATTCTTGTCTCTAGTTTGTATTTTCCAACGTCCCAGAAATGATAAAATATCAGATGAAAAAAATCACTTTCAGTAGAAATTCTTGAAATATCTATTGTGCTTATTCTTATTCTTTTTTTTTTGTTGAATATAAACACTATTTTTGGTCGTAAAATGTATTAAATGCAATTCGAATAATTTTTCAATTTTATCTTTTATTTTCTTTCAGATAATCTAGACGCTGTTTTATTCGTTGAAGCAACGTGCTGAGCTTTCACTCGTAAGTAAGTAATGCGAAGGCAACTTAGTTTTCTGAGTAAAATGTCTTTATTTTTATCAATACATAATTAATATAAATTATCCTTTATTTGAAATAAGGATAGCTGAAATATTTGAGATTAGAGTTCAATCGTATTAAAAGTATATCAGATTCTGAATTGTCAGGTTTATTATCTACATATATTATTTCTTGTTCTTTGCTTCATCCTTCGGCATTCTATGCTTTAGCTATATGTAGGTATACCTGTAAATGTGTGTATGAACGCTTATGTTTGTGTGTAATATCCAGGTGTCTATTTGGTTCAAATGTTTGGCTCCATTATAAAAAATAAAGAGAGAGTCGCGACATAAGGAAACACCATCATTTTACTCAACAGAGTTGACATTTAATAAAATATACTTATAACATTATTAAAATGAGAGAAATAACTGAACAGTCACTTCACAACGCTTCTTACTCTAGGAACAAGGTATATGTCAGATATCGGAATGAAGAGTATGGATGGTCAAAATTGGAACGATCAAGCATTAAATAGTCATTGGGTATTCCAGTTTTATATGTAATAAGCATTTTATCAATGGAGGAAAGGAAACCAATGTGATTCGTTCAAATCGAATGAGGCGTTTAGTAGTTATGAATGGATCTATATTTTATATGAGTTTAAGAAACTCTATAAACATTTCATAAACGCAGTGGCACCACTTTATTCAGAATCGATACTTAATAAAGATATTGTCCGTAACTATTACTCAATATAAAAATCTATTTAACATAACACTACAATTTCTTGTGTACTTCACAATATCTCGTACTCCAAGACGGTTTAAAATACCTCAAAATGGAAGTTATTGTTTCTTGATATGAAACAGAACAGAAGCACCCTAATATATTGAAGTATTGAAATCACGAATCTCACTTTCAAATGTCATCAGTAAACATCTCAAAAAGAAAAAGAAAAAAGAAGTCCCCTGTGTCTCATTCAAATCGATCTGTAACTAATGTATCTATTTTGGATGATTGAAAAGACAAATTTATCCTATGAAGAGTATTTTTTTATCGTCTTCGTATTGTTTTTACTGGTAGGAAAATCGCAAAAGTTAATATTTATTCAGCAGTTAAGATAGCCGAAAGATCCTTGTAATTTTGTCAGACTGTAAGCTTTGTGAATGAGTCGTTAATTCATTAGTTTTTAGAATAACAAATGTGTATGATTCAGAAAATTATCGAGACAGCATATTTCTGGAAATATATATATATATATATATATATATATATATATATATATATTAAACAAAAATTGCTTGATATGGCACATTCAAGTTGGCATTAAATGATTATAATGGCTAACAAAACCTTCTGACATGAATCTAGTTGTGCATGTGGAGGTCATTTTGGATAGTTAAATAAGAAATCTGCCCTGAAAACCTACAAAAGACATACTTCATGTTTTCAGTAAGAGTAATACAACCGAAAAATTATCAGATATTTTTACCAAGAATATATATATATATATATATATATATATATATATATATATATATATAAATATATATATATATATATATATGTATGTATATATATATATTCATACACGTTTCATTAAATAATATAGACAAGTGTTGTCGATTTATTTTATGTAAATTTTTTCGTAAATTCTGATAAGTTTAATAACATTATCGTTGAAAGAAGAAAGAAATTCACAGTAGTGATCCATATTTTTTTAATACAATCTTAGCTTTCGGCTTACTTAAGCCATTATCAAAGATGTCAATTACAACATATTAAACAATATACGGAATTTTTCTTTTGCTATTTCAATTTGCCTTTTCACAAGGCTACATTTGTAATTCCAAGTATTGATAGTATTGTGGGCTGCTGAAAGCTTAAATTGTATTAAAAAAATATGGATCACTACTGTGAATTTCTTTCTTCTTTCAATGATAATGTTATTAAATTTATCAGAAGTTACGAAAAAAATTTACATAAAATAAATCGACAACATTTGTCTATATTATTTAATGAAACGTGTATGAATGAAAAGATGCTGCCTAAATGCACACAATTTAAATTACATGATCCAGCAGTCCACAACACTATCAATACTTTGAATTACAAATGTAGTTTATTTCAGTTATATCATTCAGCAAAGCGTGTACATTCTTCTCTCCAATTTCTCAAAATTAAAAATAATATGCTCCTTAAACTCCTTAAGAATATGGTCTATAATCCGCAACTGTGAAGTCATATGAGGACGGTCAGCTAATGAGTCCGCTATCTTCTGCGTATCTTCTGGAAAAGAGAAGGCTCAAGGGTAAATCCTACGCAAATCCATAGAGTACCTAATGTTATCTCATTAACTTCCAAAGAAAAGTAGAATTTATTAATTATTATTATTTTTTTTGTTCGGGTCAATTGGGCTAGTGCTTTTATGATATTTTTAATGAAAATTAATTTTGTTTATAGCCTACGCGCATTTGGATTTTGTAGAAAATATTTACTTTTGTCTGTGTATTCAATATCTTTATTATTTACTTTGGAAGAAAAGTCTAATATAATAATAACTTCATCCACATTTAAAAAAAATAATAATAATGGAAGCCTTAATAATAAAAAGAAAAAGCCACCACTTAATAATATTAACTATGAACACGGCCACTATATGTTGACGGAAAATAAAGCATCCCTATAACTCTAGATACATATACACAACCCATACATCCAGCTAAAATGTCAAAATAAAATCATTCTTGATAATAAATTAAAGTAGAGACGAAATCGCCCGCAATTACAGAAAATTGGACAGTTTCTACCCATCTGTGTCGAGAAAAAAAAACACTTGTTCGAACAGAAGAAAAATTAAATAAAATCCTTAATCGCAGTACCTTGTCTGTCGGTTTAACGAAACATGTATAGACTCACAGAAGTAAACTGTATTTTATACTGCAAATATGATGAGAAAACCTTATTTTTGGGGAGAGAACGTATACTCTGGTTTGATCAGTAGGCGAATAACGCCAATACTCTCAAAACCTGTCATGATGACTTATGAGTATGTATATATATATATATATATATATATATATATATATATATATATATATATACATATATATATATATATATATATATATATATATATATATATATAAGAAAATGAAATGATCTGGTTTATTTATATTGTATAAGAGTAGGTTTATACAGATATAGCTACATGCATACGTATTTAGATGTACACTTGTCCATAAAATTAAGATCAAAATAGTATGGTGTGGATATTGATTCAGTCGTTTTAAAAAACAGTATAATAATATTTAGTGGCAGTTAATCTTGTCAAATTTACTCTTGAGCCTATCAATTCAATCTGGTCAAGATCCCTCAAACAGGTCATCATTTATCCTTCTATGCAAATACATAACTAATCGATCACAATAATCTGCTTTCTCAACTCCACGCAGTAAAGCAAAGAAAAAGATTAGACTCCATTGTTCTTTCTCAAGTTTCGAACTGATATTAATACATAAGCCGGATTAAAATGTTTTCGGTAGATAGATAAATAAGATATTATGTTCGTATTTTTAGAAGATTTAGAATTAAACGAAACATAACGGCATATGTCGAGAAGTAGTAAATGAAATATCAAGAATTGTAAAAGGGGTCGAAACTACTCAATGTGCAAACAGCTTTGCAAACCTAGCTTATATATAAGATGCTACATGCTAATCCGATTTCCTGCCGTTACGAGTTCAAATTTCATCACTACTTCGTTCTGAATTTATCTATTTCAATTGTCTATACTCTTTATAATTTAGCGAAATAAAACGATACCTTAATTAACGTATTCCTTCATTTTCTCACAGTTTTCTAAATGTGGCAGCTTTATTTTTCTTAGTTGAAAAATCTCTGAACATTTGTTCTGAATGCAGTGATTTTTAGAAGAGTCACTAAGCATCTTCACTTCCCATAATAACCCAGACTCTTAGGTTCAGAGCATACGCACCAACTATCTATACTTATAGTCATCGAAAAAATTATATCTGAATGGTCTGTCGCTGTCTTGATTTATTATTATTTAAGCTTAGGTTAATCCAACATAAAGCTGTGAATTGGGCGCTTCCAAGGAGAATCGGACTAACAAGAAGATTTTGTTATTATTTTACTGTGAACCACACTTAGCTGAATTATTATAAACGGTATTTCAACGACTTAGCAAATATAATCATTATAAGAAGAAAGACGTAGACAAATGTATTAACAAGATCCCTTGTAGCCCATGTTTACAAGAGATTAAGGAACACATTTACAAAGAAACTGTGCTGCAATAGGAATTGCTCATCTTTCCAAGAGAGCATTATTAAGCGAGGGAGTTCGAATTCCAGTCGGTTTCGTTATATTCACTTACGCTCAAATACCTATGGGAAAGGTATGAATCCATTCCTGTCACCAGTTACGGATTGAATAGAAAGACAAATTGGAACCTTGGTTGGCAACCAGTCTACCTCAGAAAGAAATAGCAGTCTAATGCGGGAAAATCATGAATGGAAAGATATATGATCGTTCAAGCGTGTATCATGTATGACACTTAACTGACTGATTATCTAGGTAAAGAACATATTAACAATGTACATGCTAAAAATTACTTAACTTCAGAATTTATGTAAACCTTACCCAAAGTATTGATCAATGATATTGTAAAGATTGTATTAAACACAAACGAAAACCTAATAATAATAATCTTATGAAGAAAGAAATTGTAATTTAATCTAGTGCATGCATTCTAAAAAAATGTAAAAAAAAAAGAAGAAAACTGAAAATGAAGAAATATCAAAACTTTGCATTGAAAATACTCATATATGCAGGTTAAAATAGTATGCATAATGTCTGGAATACGGACAACGGTCATAAAACAAACATCGTGAAGAGATTTTAAAATGTTCAAAATAAAAGGCAAAATTAAGACCACCCATTCTACAGAAAAGCGAACATGTAGAAGAAGGCTTTTGAAGTTTTCACTCACTCGATCTCCAGTGATAACCATCAAACATCTTGGGTGTAAAAGTAAACAGCATTGTTACTATGAATAAGAAATGCAACGGCTAGGAAATAATCGCAAGCTACCCACACATTGATGTTGCGGAGGAACAAAAAAATAACCCAGTGACCGGAGATCTCAGCTAGCTAGCAACACTTCATTGCACTGGAAGATGATCTGGGGTACGCTTTGATGTCTGGAACATTGACCGAAATATCCAATTACTTTTCGGCAATTACAGATATGTCGAGTTTAAAATACGTGTGTATGTAAGAAAAATACTTATCCTTTAAGCAGGTCGCTCTATCTGTAGGTCATGTTTGTTCTATGGCTCGAACATAGCAAAATGTTAAAAAAAAAACGAGATTAAATGTTTTTATCAAATCTGTCACATTATCCCCAATATTTTTAAATGTGTGTTTTGGATGAGGCCGCTGAGAGAAAGGGAAATAACTCTTGTAATCTTTTGAGAAGCTAAGGCTCATGAGCTGATAACTGTGAATGTCACTTGTTGGCACTCGTCGTCAAATCAGATATATAAATTTTGAGCCGAAGTTTTTGTTCGCGCAAACTAATTAGAATGAATTAAGAAAAAAAAAAAATTCTCTCATCTAACCAACTTAACATCAACGTCACCATATGGCAATTGGTTTACTCTGCGTAAAACAGTCGACACGTCTGATGTAAAAAATAGTTTCACAAAAATATCCTGTATGGTCATCGATCATTACCGGATTAAAAATTGGCGGGAAGAGAATAGGAAAACATTGTTCAATTAATTTTCCGTATTTTATCAATTTGTTCTCTTTATGCCGGATTTCTTTGTCGCAACAAATATCTTTGTGTCAAAGCAAGTAAATAATCTAAGTTCGCTTAGCCGTACGTCACATGTCTTAACCTGTGTGATAAACCAGCAAGCCTTGTTTAGTTAAGCGAAAATAAACGGTTGGCGCCAGCTGCCTCCTCCCTCGACACTCGACTCATATTTTACACATTAGCAAGAATCAGAAGAGAGCAGGGGCTTTAAAAATATTCATTGAACATTGGATATTGCCCGACAAGCTACAAAAACTGGCGGCCACCAGATGTCGAAAAAGTTTTTTTTTTTTTTTCTTCTCATGACTGTTTTTTAAGAACATTAAGTGATCCGGAGATTTGAAGAATGCGTACACATTTTGAAAAAAGTGTCACTTTGAATAGTGATCTCATCTTTTATAAGATTCTCCAACGAAAAAAAAAAAAAGAAAGTTAATTTTCAACGGTCTCAAGATATCTGTTTTGGACAAGGCTGTTTGGCACATTAATGTTTTGAATCTAGAAAACTAGCTGCTTCAATGGTATCTCGGATGAGCTTTCTGACCTAGAGTCGAATTGATGATGGTTTATATAGTGCCGAGTGGATCGGAAACGTAATGTTAGTTGAAGCTGCATGCATATTTTCTTAGAAAATATTTTTATGATATTTATTTATTTTTTCTCTTTGAATTGGAAGCCATCTGATTGTATAATTTGAACGATAGATGTCAACGCTAGCACTTCCGTTTTAACTGAAGAGCGAGAATTCCAACAGACAACGAGAACTTATATTACGGATATATGCAATGAGAACAAAAAATCCAATCGAAAACAAACTTTATTAATCTCAACCACAATTTAATGAAATAGTAATTGCCATCGTACAATCGAACAAAGGGAATTTATTAAAGAGCAATCTGCTAAAATTTAATATATTATCCTTGTACAAAGCATTTTATTGCATCCTCTAGATGGGAATGACATAAGTTAGAAATAATTATTAGCTAATTATCAAAGTTTTTAACTTAAAAAATATCTTCTATTCATATTAATTTCCAGTAGTGAGATATCCAATTATTTTCTTGGATTTCTAAGACCTTACACCGTTATATAGATAACGTGTGTATTACTTCATAAAAGAACGTTTTCAGTATTGATTCCAGTGGCGTTTTCAATATCTTTAGTTTGTTGCAATCGCTGACTACTGGTTCGCTTGTTTAATTAGAACAATATTTTTTGGCTAATTGTCACACTTAGAAGAGACACTTGCATATTATAGCGTTGTTTAGAAAGAATATCTGTATATTCTGTTTAAATGGAGATGTAGGCTTAGCTGGATCAAGCAATGATTTTAGATTCTCGATAGATCCTTCTGTTATCACCATATCTTGAATGACATGGCTTTTGTCTTTTCTAACAAGAAAAGAAAACAGAATTTGAAACTACGACCTATGTTCGTTTTCTTTAAGTTTAATGGGAAAGTCATTTTCTTAGCACAAGAATTGTTTCCTAAATTTGTGAACCATATACTGCACTTGAAAGATTACCGAAAAAATAAAGAGCATTCACTGAATTGAAGACACTTCTAACATTGTGCGTCGCGATCAATATTTACAAGTGTGAATAATGCGGCACATCGTGTAATAATGCCTCTTGTATTATCAACATTATCAACAAATCTGACAGGTTCAAAATTAAACTTAGCAATAAAACTTACCTGAATTAAGAGTTGGAAAATTGTGTTGCTAAGTTCAATTTCTCATTGAATTGAGAAGGATTTTCTACTTATAAAACCTGCAATTTCTTTCGTGAATATCGCCGGTAATATTTACTAATTTTTGTGCAAAACACTGTGGTAGGTGTAGCGCGGTAGGACAGTTGCACCAAATCTCCAAGTAGAGACATCCTGTCTATCTTCTCTGTATAATCAGGATGCGAAATATCTATCTAAATCATCAGGACACGTGGAATAATGTTTACTACGTAAAATAATACGAGATATTTGAAATAATTTAATGAACATCTATTCTTTTATTATCATTTTCATCAGGCTTTTCTCACTCTGAACAGACCCCACTTCCCTCGTACAAACTTACCTACATGACCGTGTTGTCACAGTATAGTGCCACACTCAGCAAGCTGCCAAAATAAGATTCATCACCATATTTTTTATCTATCAGACTAGTAGTGGATGCCATTCCTGGATTTGTATTCAGAGTTGCTGTTCCCTTAGATTGGTTACCACACAAGGATAGAAAGTTCATTTTGCACTGATACTTTACAAAGAAACGGAAATAAGAGAGATGGATTTACGCATTTAGCAAGTGTAACAGTGTGAAGTGAACACAAACAATCTGAGATGGAATCGAACATGACACAGCGATTCAATCTGCCTTTAAATACTTCATTTAAAAAATATTGTTTCCTTGAGGTTTTAAATAAAATCTGTTTACTTCGATTCATTATTTATAATTTAACAACTTTAGGTTCATTAATAACAGTTTAATATTTTGAACAATTTTCTACAATAAACCCTATTGTCTTGGTCAATAAATACGACAATTACATCTTTCTACTCTTAATGAAATAAACCATAATATTGTTTGATTAAAAGAGGAAATAAGTTTCTTTTGCATGTATATCTTTTTAATATAGTCTTAATGATTTATTCATGATCAAATATCAGACCTTGATGTCAGTAAGAAAAAATCAGATAAAATAATGGAGAAATTATCAAATTTTATACATATATTCTGGAAGCTATACATGGCTGTCTTGAACCTAATCACTGATATGTTGAGGTAGGTGAACATATTGTGGAGAGTTTAGGGAGAGTTTCTGTCACGTAAATTGAACGAGGTTAAAACCATAATTATCTAAAAACAGGCGTGATGAGAAGAAAATCTTGGGCGACATTAATGAATTCAATGAAATTTAATCGCATGACAAGATGTCGTTCATGCATAAATAGTAAAAATGTATTTCGGCCTATAGAGTAAACTTTGAACACGTACGCAAAGCTTTTTTTAACTTCAAAAAGCGACACAGAGAGTTCTTGATTTGTACAAATTGATTTCAATATATTTATAATTAGAGAATATATACAGTCAACGACGAAATAATTCGTACACCCATCAATTTTGAATATTTTTATCCATTTCTCAGAATCTAATGTCCACGTGATGTTCTTTGCTGAAATTATTGCAAATATTCCACTGAATAAATAGTCTTGTAGGCATCACCGATAAAATAATGAAGTAAATTACTTTTACTTACACGAATCAATCAATCTAAAACGATATTTTCTACTGTACGAATAATTCTGTCGTTTCCTATTTTACACAATTCGCCTGTCAGCTTTGTTGTATTTAACCTATTGTTGCGAAAATTAAGTTTAATATTCCGTATTTTATTCTTATTAACATATAAAAAAAAACAAAAAAAAAACAAACCCTGTCATCATACGGACATTAAATTCTGAGAATTGGATAAAAAATAATCAAAATTGATGGGTGTACGAATAATTTTGTCGTTGACGAAATATATTAGGTTGAGTCGTTTCCGTTTTAGTGAAATAATTGCAATGACGAATGTATCATTTTAGCATTTTAATCATACGTGACAGGAATAAACTTGAAGTACACTAAGGGAACAGTTGCAGTGTATATAGTGAATTAAAGGAAAAATCATGTTTTCCTCCATGATAACAGCCAGAATAAGAGAGAAAAAGATTTTGAAACTTTGTTAATCTGTTCTACTCCAACCTACCATATTTACATGACCTTTCACCAGCGGATTATTAGTTTTTCTATCGTAGCAAAACGCTTTGATTAAAAAAAAAAAAAGAAAAAAAAACTTTCCCAGTTGAAATATAGATTCAACTGTTCGTCAAAAAATTACTCATAAGGTATTTAAGAGCTGCTTGATAACTGACAACAATTCATTGCTAATAATGGTCATAATATAACTGAATAAGATGTAAATGTTATTTATACTTTCTTGGGGGAATAAAGTTGATAAGCAAAACTGGAAATTATATATATATATATATATATATATATATATATATATATATATATATATATATATATATATATATATATATATATATATATATATATATATATATACATATACTAAGTGAATATAGAGAAGATTTCGACCCGACCCGATTAAATATCACAATTCTTTGGAATTGTCCAAGTATCAGAATTTTTGCCGGAAGTGCTTGGTTGGAGTGAGGGACTCTTTCATTATATGCACATCGCAATCTTTCAGCACTTTTTCATATATATCATTTGCGCAGATGTAACTTGAAACATTTTCTGTAATTATTTTTTTGAAATAAATCATATTTTGTTGTAAAATTAGATGCTATTTTCAGTCTCATGTTTCAACATTTTTTTCTTTCTTACATTTTTACTTATTTTAGAAAACCGTTTAAAAAAGAATGTTGGCTGTCGGATTTGTTATTTTATTTGACGTGAAAAAAAACATCGATTGAAGTTTGTTTATACCAATTATTTATTGATGCTGATGTTAGCGGAGGGCTATTATGATATTGGTGATAATGAAAGTAGGTGGTTATGATGTTCTATACTGCTATACAACTCATAATGTAACTAAGGGCGACAACTGGTGGGGGAGTATTTCAAAAGTGTCAGTTTTAGTTTTCGCTTGAATTTACGGCATATTGCAGCTGTTGTCGGATGAAGAAATTCAATGAATTTGTTGTATTTACACTTTTACATCATTTAATTAAAGTATGTCATTTAATTATTTTATTTCCTTTGAACTATTTATTTTATGCTTATTGGGAAAAAATGTGTAGAATTCACTAAAAATGTAATTTAGGAATCTTGGTTTTGTCATTTGGAAGCTTATTCAACATTTTAGGTTTACAGTTAATTTAATATTCTTCTCTATGAAAGTGTCTTTCATAAAAGTAAATACACTAATGATAAACTTCTTAAACCATAATGAAAAATTTTACACCACAAAACTAAAGGAAAAAAAAATTGAATATCCCGATATTTTTTCTTTCGAAGACTTTTTTCTTGATTCTGTTTTTACTTTGTAATATTTATTTAATATTTTTCTTTGGGGTATTGTTCTTAATAACAACAAATATATTCATGATACAATATAACTTTTTATGAATAATTTGTTTATTTTTAAACGATATTTGAAAAATATGTTAAAATTCAAAATTACTTTACTATTAGATACACAAATAAATTTAATATTTTATAATACATAATAAGAAGTCATTTAATAAGAATATCATATAAAGACAATATCATAGAATTACATTCTTTAAATGTAATTTGCTATTTTTAGATACCGTAAACGACATGTAAAAAAACTTTAACCGAAACCCTACTGCGAAACTAATCATTATTAAGAGTCATTGATTTCGCTTAATCACTAATAATAAAAAGTAAATTGATGACAAAATAAGCCAACATAACAATAGTGACTTAACTTCTAAAGAATAAAATAAATAAAATACGTTACTTCTATGCTTATTTTGTTTCATGTCATATTTCTGTTCCAGAATCCATAGTTCCGATATAGTTTAGTTTCATCAAACGTGGATAAATAACTTAAAAAATTAAAATGGATATAACTAAGAACAAACTCTAAAAGTTTTGAAACTTTCATAGACTTTTTGCTTAATAAATGCGAAAAGTAATATTTTTGTTTCGCAAAGTGTCAACATTATGTGAATTATGTTTCAGCAGAAGTTTTCGTTTCTTCTTTATATTGTTTAATATTTGCTAGTGCCCACACCAGAAATACATGATCAACCCCAAGCAAGAGGAAAAATGACATTACAAGTTTAAAAAAAAAATTAGGTAAATTTAAATTTTCTGAAATTCAAACGTTTTTAAATAGACCTCCAGTTCTGACACTTAGTTGCACCATGAGTAAGCCTGGAGTATAGAACTCCATGGTGAAGACATTAGGTGATAATGATATTCGACAATAACTGACATGAAAATGATGATAATAGTGGTTCTGATGGTGGTCTACTACAGATGATGATGGTGCTGATATGGTTTTATGCGGCGGCCATGTTAATAAAAAATTACAAATATGGAAATTACGATAATGCAGCCTGTTTTGGTAGTGAGTCTAGTAAAGGCAACTATCATTTTATAATATATATTTTTTGCCAGTGAAGGAAATCTTGGCTTAGAAATGCAAATGTAGTTTATAATAATTTTGGTGGTGGAGATCATGTGATGATGCTGATGCTGATGATGAGATATTGACGAGTCTTCATATTAAAAATAAGGCATTAGTGATGGTGGATGAGATGAAGATATCGATACAATTATGTGTAACGAATAATAACGAATAGAGTATGTTTTGATGCTGATGAATGGTGCCACCGATGATCAGGTTGCACAGGGCCATAACCAAGTTGATATCTGAGATAATTAAATAAGTTGCATCTCTCTTAATCCAGCGAAGGTGTTAACAAGAAAGAAATGTTGTCTTACGATGTGATATTGCTTACGTGAGACAAGAGCAGCTTTTCACAATCTACCTGCTTCATTTGACATATTACAAGTGATGAGTAAAATATGTCATGTCGAGAAAAAAACATTTTTAAAACTAAACCAAATCTTTTTTCAACTATAAACATATCTTAATTAATATTTGTAATGTGGTTTCCAAAAAGGACAACCTATTCTTAGGATTTGTTGCCAACAAGACAGGTAATGTTTAAACCTTCTCTCTTTTGTCCATCGCTGGCAAAAATGCAGAGGCAATACCGGCAAAATAGTGGTTTGAAGCAGGAAACGTGCACTATCCAATGTTATTGTATCTGTTAAGGTGTGCATAGAAATAAAACCAAAACATTACTTCTGAAGTCACTCTCGTATATATATATATATATATATATATATATATATATATATATATAGAGAGAGAGAGAGAGAGAGATAGATAGATAGATAGATAGATAGATCAGTGGAGTTTCCGGGGTCGGGCTTAGCCCGAATGAGTCAAAATTCAAGTATATCTATTTCAAAGCAACACAAATCTTTCGTAGTGCGTCGTTTTCATTCTTGACTTCAGATGGATCCAAAATTAATTGTTTTAACTTCGTGCATCAAATACTGACCAAAATACATTTCGTTTTTATTGTTCATAATAAAGAAGAAAGTCATTAAAAACGAATGAATATAAAATTAACGTGGCTAGTCGGTCTGCGTAAATCTGAGACTTATCAGGATGGAAACATACTTAATAGGCAATGTGTGTCTTGCTTCAATTTTGTAATCTTTTTAGAATTACATGTCCTGTTTTTCTTAGAACACATTTTTATTTCAACTTATTGTCAAATGTCAATTTTAGATTATTTATTCCGTACTGTATAATGTTTTTATAGCGGAGTGTATCAATTGGAAAAGGGCAAATTAAATTTAACCCGACTTAAACTTGGAGAAAATCAAAGAAAGTAGCAACCTTAACTCGTCGACTGGGGAGTTGGGGTGAGGAGTGTGATTGGGGTAATGTTTAGGAAAAATGATATCAGTCAACTATTTCTAACTCTACCATCAGCGACTTGATAACCAGGCTATAAAACAATAAAAACAGGAAAGAGGGCAATAAACAGACAAATATATCAAAGACATTGCCCCCAGTTTTTTTTACTTACATGTCTGGAATTTTAAAAATAAAATAAATGTTTATTTTTAAATTATTACAATTAATATTAAAACACCAAAATCTTTTTTTTTTAAATTCATGCACAGAATTTGTTTTAAAAAATTATTTATTTTAGTTAGAGTAAAGGAATCTTTTTAACATTTAAGTTATACCAATACTATATTGTGTGTGTTTGTGTGTTTGTATAAACACATTTTGTTAAATTCAACTGATAAGGTTTGTTTATTTTTCTATTGTATTTTTTCTAATTTTCGGAATAAAAATTGTGGCGAAACTGTCAGAAGTAGACGTTAGTTATGTTTTTGCTCAAATATTTTCGACTGTTTCAGTCATTATCAAGAACTGGGTCGAGTCAGTGTGGTAGACATCGAGGCATTTTTGGTAAAAGGGGATTCATTCTCATATATATGTCAAGGCGGATTCCAATTGTAAAAGTCATGGTTTGTGGGATGAAAGAATGTAGCTCGTCAGAATACTTTCCTTGGAAGTAAATTCCACTCGGACAGCTTCTTCCCAAGAACTACTTCTTTGTGAAGCAAATACCCGGCAGGATATTTTCCCAATCACTATAATCTTGACCTCTTCATGTGTAGGGTCAGCAACTAGCTTCCCTGTACAGCTTTCACTTCTTGCTCTTTCTTACGCTCATACAACACTACAGCCTTTACCTTGACTGGCTCGTAAGTCTTGTATTGTGTGACATTAGGAAATAAAAAGATAGCCAAAAAATAAATTAATAAATTCTTACTATTAACTTTAGACATCAAAGATCCCCTTATGTAAAAACAAAGCCTTTTAGGAATTCTTATGTCCTTTGGATGGTTGTATCTCCAGTATCAATAATAAAAAAAAATGCAACTGCATTGAATTCCTACATTAGTAACACTTTCTCGTAGATTGACTTGTCACTTGTCCAAACAATTCGTGTACGTATCGATCATTACATCATAAACAACCACAATACATCTATTTACATGAGACAAATAATAGTAAATAATACCAAAATGCGGCACATGACTCACTTCAAGAAAAAAAAAACTCAAAATTCTAGAACTATACTAGAAAGACAACCTAGAATAAACATATTTAACCACATGAGGCGGTATCTTACAGTGTGTATAAGATATTTCATATGTATAAATAATAATAATAATAATAATAATAGTAAATATTTGATATGTTCTGGTACTGTCGAGTTCTGAGTAACTGTTTTGCTGATGTCATTTTGAATTGATTTGAAAACCCAAACTTACAAAAATGTTAGGTTGTAGACGAAAAAAAAAATCTACCACACTGACACAGTAGGTTATTGACAAGGACCGAGATGTTCAAAAGTACTTAAAGAAAAAAAGCAGAACAAAACATTAACTTATCCACAGTATGATTCCGATGCCCATCTTCCAATTCCAACCGAATTCTTTATAATCACTTTCATGCAAATAACTTTAGGAAAGGTATGATTTCAGCACTTTTCCTACAGTTATGGACAGGTAAAACGAAATCCATGAGCAAAATTACAAATGGCAAAATGAACAAAGTTATATATAATGACAAATATTTCAAGAGTGTATTCCTAAAACCAATTGGTACAAGAAAGAATCCTAAATATATAACAAAAATAGTAAAAATAATTAAACAGGGCATAATTATTGGGGCTACATCACGTGCGATGGCGCAACAAAGTTGACAAAACACGAACGAACACTGAACAGTGAAAATTATATTTTACTAACACCTATTACCTATTACCAGATATAGCAAAACTTAAAATAATCTAACATGATAGCAAATAAGTTTCTCAAGTTTAACCTGTTGATGGCCTTGAACCAACCTTGAGAGATAGCTGAAAATTGGTGGGTATAATAAAAAAAACAACAACTAAAGAACTTGTTTGGTTTATTATCAAGCGGAATGTATGAAGATTCCTGATGAATCATTTTTTAAATTGTATTCCTCAATCTTATGTCAGGTAGATCGTGCTAATAGCAGCCATACTAAATACATATTACGATTTTAATCTCCATCAATATATAAATAATTCTATTTTGTGCGATGTTAATTGTTCTTCCATCAATAAAATTATTTTATGCACGTTACCTCAAATTGATCATAACATTTGAATGCATTATTTTCACCATCAGGAGGTATTCAGGTCTATATCTGTTTTCGTACTGAGTATATGTCAATGCGACAACTTGAAGTGCAGTCCTGAATGGGCAAAGACACTACTCCAGAAAGAATATAATCAAGCATTTAAAACTTTTTTTGGGAGGGGGGTTTGGTTTTTTTTTGGACTAGGTGGATTTTTTTTTCTATTCGCAACTATATATATATATATATATATATATATATATATATAGGGTGTGCCCCCCGAATTGGTATCAATTAAAATGTGAATACCTGAGTAAGTACATATTCCAGGCAAACAAAATTATATAGACTTCATGTTGAACAATAAAATATTTATTTATCAAAATTCGAACAAGCCATTCAAAGTGATGGAAATTTTATATCCGATTTCGACAACACAAATATTCAATATGCGACACGACACACGTCAAATCAGTAGTCCATTCCCCGCCAAACACGCTGTAGCATGTCTAGCGTAACATTCTCCAGCGCCTTATTGAAATATGCTTTCCAGTTGATGCATTTTTCTTGCATTTTCTCGAAAATACACTCTACACACTCTTGCTTGACTGTGTTCGAGCGTATTCTAACACACAAAATGACTTTTCTTTTCTAGTGAACGTCATTCTTCACCATGAAAAAATAATAAACATTCAACTTAGATTTTACACAATTTGCTAAAATTTGAGATCATTTGAGCGAGTATTGGCTATGTTATTAGACTACAAAATTATGTCAGTTTGGTACGGACACCATGTATATATATATATATATATATATATATATATATATATCAGCCACGTCGTCTTGCAAAAAAAAAACAAAAAAAATTCTATTAACATGTTATCCTCAACCTCCTTGATCAAGTAAATTTAATCCTCTGGTTAATATATCTGGGTCATCATCATCATCATCATCATCATCATCAAAATAGAGAGAGAGAGAGCGAGAGAATGAGATTACGTGTTATCAACAAATATCAACGCCATAGGAAATACCGAGATTGCATAGAGTTGTATTGAATAAAGTTTTTCAGTTTTTCTAAGTAGAACATGTCTACACATTTTTTGCAACAATATACCCAATTTCTTTTTGTTATTGAGAATCTTTGTTTTTCATTATACTTTTTGTTCTAAATAATAAATATTACGCGTTTCCTAAAGTTGATTTAATCTTAGACAGTATTAAAATAGTGAAGTAACTCCAATCTCATGGTGTAGCTTCCGAAATCAACTCTTTACAGCAGGTTCATTTCTGTGTATATTTCGGAGTCAAGTTCACATTCTTTGTTATTTATTGTAGCAGACGTTTTCTGTTTCATTTTTTTTTTCTTGACAACATATGCAATAAGAAGTATTACAACATCAGCCAACCGTGGCTTCCGCAAAAGCAGCAATTCTCCCGACTAATAAGACGGCCAACAGCTGGTAATATGATTACCTGATATAGAGATATCTTCCTTCATCCCACCATCATCACAGAACAAGAACAAATTTTTTCCGCCAGCTTTTACCCGCTTTAATCTCTATGCTGATTGATTACCTGATGAAAAATACCTTCACGAACTATCCTCGTCTGGTCTTAAGTGATATTCGTTTACCATCTATCAGTTCCTTTTTTAAAAAAACAAACAAACAAAAAAAAAAAACAACAAAAAAAAAATCAGTTCCAGTGTTTTAGTCTATTTTTTCGCTTTTACTTCTAACTTGATTTTAATCTGCGTGTTATTAACTTTGTTCTCTCTCGGGGAATTAATTATAAAATATGTGCACCTTTATTACTTTCCGTGACTTAAAAAAAATAACATTATTTTTATAACAATGCTTCAATAAATAGAGAATTATTTCTCTTACATTCTTCTTTCGGATATTATTGTTAAAATTCTATAGTCTAAAACAAAATCCGGTGAACAAACACACAAGCCACGGCCTTTTGTGAAAAGCTAAATATCGTTCATATTAGCAAGAGTCTGTAAAAACGCAACAGTCCGTCTTTACAATTTAGGAAAATATCGCAAAGTAAAATATATTACGCAAAACAAAAAGCATCTACACTTTTAGTGAGTAGCTCATAAACTTGACAAGGTCGGTCATAAACATATATATATAACGATATATATATGTGTGTGTGTGTGTGTACAATGAGTTCAACAAACGGCCACAGTCTGTTCCATGCTTCAACGCAATTTCAGGACATCTAAAAATAGCCAGAAGATTGCGTTGGAGTAGAGATTTTCCAAGCGTAGCTTAGATGTGGCACAAGGCCGAAAGTATGGGGTATCCAGTGACAATCGAACTCACATTTCAGTAGTAACGGATATAACAAGACAACCTTGCTAACCATTACACCACGCGAGATGCCCAGATTGTGTTGGAGTATGAAACAGAACGTCGCGATTTGACGTGTAGCGCCACTTTTATATATTTTGCATACGCTCTATCTCTGATATTGAAATATACCATAAATACAGCATGCCTTAAAAAAGTATTTTTATCATATATATATATATATATATATATATATATATATATATATATATATATATATATATATATATATATATATATATATTTCAATAGACAGGCAAATTGACAGACAGATAGACATACCGAAAGAAAAATAAAACACTTTATCTCCTATAGTGAGCACCACTTTCCAATGAATAGACCAAATCTTTAAAAAGATTTTTCATATATATATATATATATATATATATATATATATATATATATATATATATATATATATATATATTGTGTGGAAAGGGCGATCCGATTGTGCGGTACCTTTGGAAAATGCCGGAAAAGCACACTGGCTTGAAATTGGTCAGATGTAACCCATTTGTGGGCTGTCGATGGCTGTGCTAGTACGAAGTGACAAATCATTGTGTCCGATGGTTTGAGCATGCTGACCCTTGATCAGACTGCTGATCACACTGGATTACATTCTCTTTCCTAGAAACTGTCAATAAGGTCAGCTCAGCTTCGTTGCAGGATAAACGACATCTGGGTTCTGTGGGTGTTGAACAAACACAAATGTGCCTAATCCAGCTGCCCTAGTATAGAGGTATCCAGTGGCCAAATATTATTATATATTTATAAGAAACAATTCAACAAACATATAGACATATTGATGAACAAACACTTTTAGAAATCTGAAAATTTAAGTTGCCAAATGAAAAAAAATATATAAAAAGCATGATTTCTGTATGTGAAGGAGAAATTAATATATTAGAATATTCTTACAAAGCAAAATTATCTTTGTAAGGAATATTCCACCACCGTCACCACTACCATACAATAGTCCTTTTTTCTTTCTTTGTAATTTTCTTCAATCAATTAAATTCTAAAATTTATCAATTATCTGTCATCTGTAACAAATTTAAATAAATATTCCCTGGAATAAATACTCTGTCTCTATTCATACATTTTCTCCCGTTTTCCGGGGTTTTAATTCAAGGAACGGATGAAAGAGTTTGCCTTTACCGAAAGAATGAAATTTGAAGAAAATTGGTCAGTGGGCACGACTTTTGGCTTAGAGACTTTTATGTTTTCCTTGGTAAATATAGTATCGTATCACTAGTGAAATTTTAACATTTATAGACGTCATACATTAGTAGAAAAAGAAACAGATAATTCTGGTAAGATTTATGTGCATCGTATAGGCAAGCAGACTCTGACCAATATTTAAATAAATAGAAAGTAGCACTGAAAAGAAATCAGCCTGATCAAGAAATCATTCCAAATGAAAATATGATATTTAGTAATTTTAGTCAGATTTTATGAAGTTGGTCGTGGTTTGAAAACTTCAAGAACCCCCACATAAAACTTTGAAAACTTTTAGAACTCCTTCATAAGATGTTTGAAAACTTTTAGCTTTTCCTCATACGATGTTTCAAAACTTTTAGAACCTCCTCATAAGGTTTTTGAAACATAGCCATCATCATTTTTCTTTTATTTCTTTTTGGATTATGCCAATCAATGTTTTTATAATAAAAGATTTTCAAAATATTCTCATATTTATGATAAATATACTAATATCTGTTTTCTATTAAATGTATTTGCAACTTCTTATCTTAGGCTGGATGGATGCAACTCAGCTGGTCACTGTATTGTAAATAAATCTGTATTTATACTAGTATAGTTATTGATGTATTATTATTTCAGATATGTAAATATTGTCATGGGTCGTAAGTTATTGAGTGAGGAGAAAGTAATCATGAGAATTGCAAAGATGTTGAACAGAAATCACAGAACAATAAAAAAAGAAATTGAAAATATTGGCAAGAAGAAAAACTGATCCACAAAACGAGATTTAAATTTTTAAAATGAATATAAAGTAAAGAGAATTGATAATGAAAATATTTGAATAGAATAAGAGAATAAAAATGGAACATATGAAGAATATTGGCTAAAAACAGCCAAAGTGCAATTAATGTTGCAAATAAAAATGTGTAATTTAGACAAATAAAAACATTAAAACTGACTTCAGTGTAGTAATTTTTCATGATCAATATAAAGAAGAAGTCATTGGCAAGTATTAATCCAGCACAAGTTAGAAAACAACAGGTGTGCGGTTGAGTAATGTTTTAGGTTGATTTTGCAGACATTAAAATTATAACGTCCTTTAACATCGAGGATAGTTTTAAGATAAACGTAAAGAATTATTGTAAGTTCATTGACAAAACATTTTTGAATTGTATGGATCACAACTAGGAATCATAAAAATATATGCATTAACAACCATATCATTTACATTCTTCAACAAACCAACTTTGCCAAAAAATTCTGCAAAGCACCAAATTAATTGAATGGTCTCTAGCATATCCAGATATTAATCAAATAGAAATTGTCAATTATAAAATTGCCGCATATGGAAATAGAAAACAATATTTAAACATAAAAGATCAACAAGAAGCAAAAAAAAAAATCTGAATGCTACGTTAAACTAAAAAGAATAGAACATTTTACAAAATTAATTTCTGACATACTGAAGAAACTTGTCAAATACTCCGTCAAGAACTCCATATAATCATGTCATATTCTCTGTATTATAAAAGAAAACTTGATTTTCTCTCAGTCACACACTCTCTGCGTGTGATTTAGCATGCGTTATATATATATATATATATATATATATATATATATATATATATATATATATATATATATATATATATGTGGTGTTTCAAAATTCTTTAACAAAATTTGGGGGCCGTTTGTCAGATCTCAACAAGGACAAAAGTCCATATAAACATATGTCCGCAAATGCTTTGTTTTTGACTTAAGGTGAAAGAAAGTTTACGGTAGATGACGCAGTGTTGCCATGTAGATTAGGTTACATTTGTAATTCGTGTACATTTGTGGCTAGACTGTATTCAAAGTTTCACGTGTATAGTCGTGATTTAGCTGAAGTGTTCCGTTTAGCAATGGCGGGATATTCATATCGTGAGCAGACAGATTTGATTTTTACAAACGGCCGCGCGAATGATCATGAACGCAAGGCTGTACGGCTATATCAGATTGCGTTTCCAGGACGAAGGCAGCCGAGTCATTCAACATTTACTGCTGTTTATCATCGTATTGCTGAGACAGTATCCGTGGCAACACAAACTATGGATCGGGAAGACGGGGATCCGCTCGTGCGCCTGACCACGAGGAACACATTCTACAGGCTGTTGGAGACGATCCCGGTATCAGCACTCGTCAATTGGCCCTAGCATGTCGTACATCTCATAGTACCGTATGGAGGATACTTCAAGAGCAGCTCCAGTATCTGCATCGTTTGCATCGTGCACAGGGTGTTTCGCTGTCTGATCACCCACCACGGGCTAACTTTTTGTCGATGCTTTATTGCACAAACTGCCGATCCGTTGTCTCTTCAGTCTTGTTTACGGATGAGCCAACATTTGGAAGAGATAGGATAAGAAATTTACAGAATCACTATTTGTGGGCGGATCAGAATTCTTATGGTACAATACGGGCTAGACACGAGCATCAGTTTATGATTAATGTGTGGACTGGAAGTACAGGTGACTGTTTGGTAGGTCCATATGTTCTCCTAGTACGTCTGCCAGGAGCTGTCTACTGGGAGTTTATTTCGAACATATTTCCATACCTGCTAGAGGATGTAATCCTGCTAATACGAAGACGCATGTGGTTCCTGCATGATGAGGCACAAACACATTTTAGTTACAGTGTTCGCGATGCAATAGCTGACATCTACCATGAAAGATGGATTGTTAGAGAGGGACCAGTTCCATTGCCTGCACATTCCCCCGAACTCAGTCCTTTGGATTTTTATCTGTGGGGCCACCTAAAACAATTGGTTTATACAGTCGACATTAATAAAGCAGAAACGTTTTATAAACGAGTATTGGGACCTGCGAAACCATTCTTGAGGGGGTATTTGAAAGGGTCCGCCAGTCAATAATCCGACGTATGCCAGCGTGGGTAGAGGCAAGCGGAGGACATTTTGAACATTTGTTGTAAGTTGCTGTGTTGAGGTACAACCGTGTCCTATTGGACATACGTTTATACGGATATTTTACCTCGTTTTGGTGTCAGGAACCCTCTCCCAGGTTTGTAAAATATTTTTGATACACCCTATATATATATATATATATATATATATATATATATATATATATGTGTGTGTGTGTGTGTGTGTGTGTGTGTGTGTGTGTGTGTGGTGTGCGTGAGTGACTTACGTGTGCTAGTGTGAATAAACATACATATACAAACAAGATTTGAATAAGTTTGAAAAATGCATTTCCCTCCTGTTTAGTCTGGACGATCACTACCCTGTGCTGAACAATAAAAATGAAGTTAATAACAAGAAAGGCATAGACTTACCTTTTAAAACCCTAAAAAATCAGATAATTATAAAATTTTATTGAATTTTTCCAAAGGCATTCAGCACTAAATAGAATTATTTTGTAAATATTTTATAAAATTTTATAGAAATATTTATGTCTGAAATTTAATTAAAATGTACACGCGTATACGCAAGCGTACCTAAACAAACAATACACTGAGTTTGAAATAATGAATATCCCTCCTTTTCCATCTGGACAATCGCTAATTATTGCCCTTTCTATCTGGTAATAAACCCTATTTAGATGAATATATTTTCTAATAAATTTAGTATTTTAAACGGACAATCAAAAAATGAAATTTTATCATTTTGACGTAAGCGAAGCGACATTTGGCAAAATTCGTAGACTAATAATTTATTAAAATATATAGACTCTCTTTCTGTGATCTATATCTTTTGCATTTATTAATATCTTTTGGAGTTATTCATTATTTATTTATTTTAAGCATATCAGCCCAAGCAAAGCGGGAGTGCCACTAGCACGTAATGGGTCACAGAGAGAGAAAGTAAGAGGAAAGAGTGGTGTTTGAGGAAAGGATAAAAAGGAAGGACGTGGATCATGACCAAGGTATTAGATGTCGATTGACATTATGTTAAAATTTTTGAAGTTTATAATTATCAGGGAAGCAAGTGACAGGAAAGAAGTTGAACTGTCAAAAATATGTTGTTGGACTTACTGTTTGAATCGTAAAGCGTGGCATCTTTCAAAACAAGTTATTATGAATATTTAAATTTTAAATAGATATTATATGTTGAGAGTGACACGTTGTATTATTCATATGAATATATTCTCAAAGTTGAACAAGCATCGGTTGTTCGTAACAATTTTTATTGAAAAACGATTGAATTGCATAATAAAAACTGACATAGAATCTGTGGAAATGTGTGATTCTTTTAATGTCAAGACCTGATACCGATTGACGTTGTCGTCTATTCATTTATAATTAGCGGGAAAACGAATTAGGAAGCAAGTTATCACACGATATAGCAGACAAGTTGTCACAACGTCAGTTATCTTTGAAGTTAGCTTTACAACAACAACAAAAAATAAAAATAAAAAAGACGTCAAGAGAATGTTATCTTTATTATCACAATGAACACTCCTTCACGAAACATGATGACCGAACCACTTTTCAGCAAAGAGATTATTTTGGAACGTCAGTGTTTTTTTTTTATTTCTCTTAGAGTACGCGCGCACATACACACATACATATACTCATAAATGCACGCACAAATATATATATATATATATATATATATATATATAATTAAAAATTATAGTTACGATTTATTAAATATTATTTATTTTGGAAAGAGTGAGTTGGTCGGACATTGAATATTTCACCAACATTCTCATATATATTATATATATATATATATATATATATATATATATATATATATATATATATATATCAATGTATGTATATATATATATATATATATATATAAATGTATGTATATATATATATATATATATATATATATATATATATATATATATATATATATATATATATATATAAATGTATATATATATATATATATATATATATATATATATATATATACATATATATATATAGTGGATTTAGGTCGCAATCCCTCTTTTATACAAGATTCGTTAAAGAAGTCAAACAAGTTACTTTTTATTTAATTTTTCTTGTGTTCGAACAAGTATTTTCTTTTTTGGACACAGAATGTGTAGAAACTGTCCAAATGTTCTGTGAATCCGAACACTTTCGGCTATAGCTTTAGCTATTATCAATTGATTCGAAAAAACAGCTAGCCCGAATAAAAAAATTAAATTATCTATTCTAAGAAACTTAAAACAGCTGACCTTATCCTAAAAAAATAACAACATACTTGTAAAATCAAAACAACAAGGAACGTACATTATTTACGAGTTCAAATGCCCCTTCAAGAACTGTGTTCCTGATCAAGATAAAATCATAAATAATTACATCACTCACACTATTACATGTCTATCCAGACGACTTACGTTACATTTATCCGACCACTGCTCCATTAGAACTCATTTAAACACACACACAATTCCACCGGACTGCATCCGAAACATGCTAGTAGAAAATACAAGCATAACAACCTCATCCACCTGTAAAAGAATATTACAAATTATGGAAGACTTAATAATAAAAAGAAAAAAGTCAACACTCAATATTATTAACTTCGAACACGGCCACAATATGTTGGCCGTGTTCGTTAAATAAATCACCCCTATAACTCTAGATATATACAAACAACCCGTACATCCAGTTAAAATGTAAAAATAAAATCATCCTTGATAATGGCTAAAAGTATAGCCGAAAGCACTCGTAATTAGAAGATATTGGACAGGTTCTACACACTCTGTGTCCAGAAAAGAAAACACTTGCTCAAACACAAGAAAAAATAAATAAAAAAGCTTAATCGCAGTATCATGTCTGTCGTTTTCATTGAAACTTGCACACACACATACATATATATATATATATATATATATATATATATATATATATATATATATATATATATAGATAGATAGATAGATAGATAGATAGATAGATAGATAGATAATGAAAACAGAATAAATAATGAAAAACTAGAGAGAGAGAGAGAGAGAGAGGGAGAGAGAGAGAGTGCGAAAGAGATGACAGTGTACTGAATGGCTCTCGGTTCGGCACAGTTCCTCAGATTTGACCAAATAACCTAAATCAGATTTTGGCGTGTAAGGGATTCTTGATTGGGCTGAAGACTTTTCAACCTTCTAATCTATTAGATATTTCTTGATACATATTCATAAAAGTGCCTCCCTTTTTACACATGGAAGATTTATAAATATCTAACGAGAAACAGGCATATGGCGATAAGACATTCTTATTGAGTCAAGTCTGCAATATGTGTGAAAAAATGTGTAATTTAAAACACATCCTTATTAACAGTGACTGTTCTTCACGTTCCTCTTCAGAGATATTCAGTGATAAATTGCTGTGATGAACTTAACAGAAATCCTTCCAACTTGCCAATCAAAATGGAATTTTATAAAGAAGATACAATTTCAACTGCATGTTTCCGCATGAAAAATGAACGTTGTTTGATGGCACTGAAGATTCCCTAGTCATATCTGATTTCGAAAGACATCTCATATTTCTAACTGATGTCACATTGATCAATCAACGACAGGACCTTTTTATCTGGTTGGTTAATTAAAATACAGTGTCTATTATAAAGAAGACGTAGAAAACAAGACAAAGAACCAGATTGTTTTATAGAGAGACATATTACTTAATGGATATCTTCATTTCGTCACATTCTCAGCCTTCAAGTGTTGCAAGCTTTGAGTGATTACAAACATAGTTTAAAAGAAATATATTGAAAAAATTATGAATCCTGGATCTCGTTGATAGTAAAACAATTCAAAGTCGACCAGAACATATGGCAATAATATGAGATCTTGTACATGAAACTAGGACATACATACATACATACACACACACACACACACACACACACACACATATATATATATATATATATATATATATATATATGTATATATATATATATATATATATAAGTGAACATTGAAGTCAGCACTTAGAGGCGACAGGCTGTTTCATGCTAGACGCTATCTCGTGGTCTGACGATTACGTCTAGCATGAAACAGCCTGCCGCCTCTGAGTGTTGACTTCAAGGTTTACTTTTATATTTACATATATTATATCTCCGATATTGAGTACTTTATCCCATAAATATAGCACACCTTAAAACTATATTACTTCATATATATATATATATATATATATATGTGTGTGTGTGTGTGTGTGTGTGTGTGTGTGTGTGTGCGTGCGTGCGTATTGGTGTCGATTTTTCTTTTGAAAATATTTCATTGAAAGCAACAAAGTTTTATATTCATCATTTCTATTTTTTTCTTTATATAAACGATAAATGATTATACGAACTTTCCGTAGTGATTTATTTTCCCAAGAGTTTTTGGACAGTTCCTTGGTTCATAGTTCATTGTTAGTCCATCTTTTCATTGTTTACATTTTTAGTTGTATTGTTTAGAAGAGGTAACAATTCTAAACGCTGGTGGATGGGAATATAAAGAATTTCGTATTGGGGTGCCATTAAAACACTGGCAGTTTCAAACAAGATAAGAATGACACTTGGCTTAAACAAATTTAAACAACTTGGAACAATAAAACTTACGGACAGTTTCTGTATTCTCTTAGTTTGATTGAAAAGAACCAACAAAGTCTGTATGTTTAACTTGTTTTTTTTTCTAGTTTTTGAGTAAGATGTGCTCGAAAATGTTGATAAACTTACCAAAGTTCATATTGCGTTTTTTGCTTTGTTCATGTACTTTTGATCATCGTAGTCATTTTCAAGAACTAATGTTGTGTCTGTATGCTAATTAGAATTCTAATGTAAAATAAATGTTTTTTTTTTGTTGTTGTTTTTCCTTTATTTTACATTCAACGTCATCACTTGATACGACACCGAGGGTGTTGAAAAAAAATGGCTATTTTTGTAGTGATTTTATAACATATTTATGTTATAATTTTTTTTAAAAATAAATAATTATATCTGCTCTACTTTGTATTGATCACTCTTTTAAGAATAGTAATTGTTGGTTATTGGAATTCATTCCATATACACCAATCATATACTTGGGTATATATATATATATATATATATATATATATATATATATATATATATATATATATATATATATATATATATATATATATATATCAGATAGTACTGTCTCGCACCTCCTCGGTGCGACTAGACATCCGAAACCAGGATCGAAATCCGTCCGATTTGGTGTCAGTCGGAGTTTCTACCCCAAGCCATAAGCAGCCAGCAGAGAGAAACTGCCAATTCCAGCGTATTGTTTTAACGAACACAAAATTCCAGTCAGCTAGAGTTCTCGTATTCATTTTACCGAAGATAGATAAACATTTTTTTATAATTAATACAGCCTTCATCAAAGAGCTGATTATGACTTGATGCGCACAAATAAGTATGTGTTCCTGATTTTTACATGTAAGCGCTTATAAGCATATAATTTCCTGCGATAAATTTATTCCTCGGATATTTGAAAATGCACCTCTCGTTTCATCTCTGGTGATCTTTGCGTCATCTTCTTTCTTTTCTTTCTCTCCTTCTTTCTCTCTCTGTATCTTTTCACTTCCCATCTCTCATCATTGTCTCTTCCACATTTTCTGTATGTCTATCTCTTTGCCACTCTTCTTTTTTCTCTTACATTCTGTATTTCTTTTTAATAATGACGTAATAATGTCGTTTTTTGACCTTAAAAATACGTCAAAAAACGACATTATTACGTCATTATTTTTGCTAATAGATTCCTCTCTCCCTCCTCTCTCTCTCTCTCTCTCATACAAGCATATTTCTTTCTATCCCTCTCTTTCTCTTCCTGTCGCTCTCTCACATGGAGGCATATTCTTGTTCATTTCTGTTTTGTTTTTTTTCTCTCCTTGTCTCTTTTAGGACATATCATTCAGCATAACGGACAGCAGATCATTTGATAAAAAATCCCGGTAAATTTTAAGATTACAGTCGGTAAAGAAACAACAAAAAGTAATAAAGAAATATGAGGTAGAGTCATAAATAATTTCCGTTTTGTTTTTCAAATTTATTCTTCAAAACATAAATTACAAATACATTTTATTAAATTAAATATTCATCATTTATTTCAATGACTTGTTGCAACCTATCAAACAGCACTTCAAACCTTTTGTGTAAAATTCTGCAGTTTTGATATGAAAAAATTTTCGCCGAACTCTGGTTTTCATTCGCGGACGTTTTCTCCATCAAAGCGTTTTTGCAGCGATCGAAAAAGGTAATAATTGGTTGGCTCAAGGTCAAGTGAATATGGTCGCTAGGATAAAACGGACCAGACGAGTTCCACAATTGTTTATTCCTTCTACCTGTGTGCAACCTTACGTTGTCATGAAGAACAACATTTATTCCTACTGACGAGCGCGTGCGGTGCTTCTCGACCGAAGTCTTATGGACATGTTGTAGCTGCTAGACGTTAAAATGAGCATTTGGTCTTTATATTGTTTTTTAAGAACTCAAAATAAATAAGACTTCAACGATCTTCGTTAGCTTTCTTCCAAGATTGGGATCGGTTGTGGAGAGTGATCCATGTTAATTCACTGCCTTTTTGCGTTAAACACTGTAGTTTTGTATTAGTGCTGTTCAAATTTATTTTAAATGACACGTTTGATTAGTAATTAATATGATACATTAATAATTAATATGATACATTTGTCATTACAACTGGGTCCCTAAAACAGGTATTATCTAATTGAACGCTCGTGATTTCAGTTGAAACACCATAAGAATAAAAATCTAATACTTCCCTCTATGGATGAATCTCATCTTTCAGCATTTATGAAGATTTGAGCAAATTTGTAAACTTATTATTTCGTTGGTTATGATGACAAAAAACAAATAATTTATACATATGTCGTCATTCGCTGAAATATATCCACTGGATAAAAGTTGGATATAAAGTTTCTGTTTCAATCTTGTGTTACCGGCGTGACATCGAATATTATTTCGCGGGAATGATGTTTTGATGTTTTACTGTGAATTCGACTATATAACATTTTAGGATGTGTCATATCAAAGGAATGAAGGCAAAGAACGGAAACTTTACCAAAGACAATCAGAGAACGATGCGTTTTGATATTTAGTCAGGTTTAGTGTGGTACAGGAGACAATGTGCAGAAATAGGAAATTTTTGCTTTAACGTAAAAATCAACCTTCAACATTAAAGCGGACTTCGGTTCAAACGTTGATGGATGCTGCAAGTGAGACGAATGTAACCATCTCGGTTTATCAAGCAGGTAAGTGCGTTACTATATTATAGGTATCTGTGAAAAGTTTGCGACAGACTGAGCGACAAAATATTAAGAGGATCATATAGAATTCGGTGAAGAAGAAAAAAAAATGGGGAGGATGAGAAAGAAGAAGAAGAAGAAGAAGAAGAAGAAGAAGAAGAAAAACATGAAGAACAAGAAAAAGAAGAACAACAAGAAGAAGAAATGACAAAAATGCCAGAAAAAAAAGGGACGTAATAAAGCAAAGCAAAGGTTAACATAAAAATAAAAGTTCAAGAATGCGACGCCTACTCGGAAATCACAACAATTGACTGGCAATAAGGGCGTGTAAAATCTTTGAACGTCAAATGTTCGCGTGTGTCCAAGAAAAATGTTGAAAGCCAGTGTTCAGCTGTTCACCTTTTTGGCCATGGGAACGAAAACTTTTGGTAATGTGTGCTGAGTGTTACTGTTCCGACCTACATTCCGTAATGACATAGCGACGCGGTCCTCTGAGCCGCAATAATTTTGACTTCTTTTGAATGGTTTACTTTTTCTTTTCATCTGTGCTCGAAAGGGAGGGGAGAAAATGGCAGTGGGAAGAAAAATAGGGTTGGGAAAAATAAAAAAAGAAAAGAACTGGAAGACATGAAATAAAACTCGGTTCAGGTTGGGAAAGAGTAAATACGAAAGAAGAATAACTACAGAATTTCGGAAGGAGTGAAAATAAAAAAAATCGCAAGTGAAAGAAAAAGAAGATCATGCGAGAGATGGGGAGAGAGAGAGAGAGAGAGAGAGAGAAAGAGAGAGAGAGGGAGAAAAAGAGGTGGTGAGGAGGAAGAAAGTGAGAGATAGAGAGTTTGAGAGAAGGTGAGAGAGAAAGATAGAGAAAGAGGGGAGAACGGGAAGAAAGTGAGGGAGAGAGAAAGAGAGAGAGGAAGGTTGAAAGTGGGTAGGAGAGAGAAAGAGAGATAGAGAAAGAGAGAGAGAAAAACAAGTACAGTAAAACGAAATATACATACGATTTATCTGTTTGAATGGAAATTTCTGGTGGTATGTAGAACATTAAATTTATTTAAGATGCGCTAGAAAGTCAGAACATTCCATCCATTTCTTTAGTATTGAATGAGCCACCAAAGTCTGCAAAAAGAGATAAATATTTTTATTTCTTCACAGTTCACTTGATGTGCACAACTCGCTTCGAAAATCCTACAAGGTAACATGCATAGATATCAATATTTTTAGATGCCATCAACAGTTCTATTCATGTTCCTTTCGAAAGGAAACATACAAAAACAAAAAAAGAAGAAATTAATTATAAATGCAACTAATAATATTTAGCAAATTTTTCGGATGATTTTTATTAGGGTCAAGTAACAGTAAGTATAATTAACACATCAGAACAAGTGACCAGAATTATTATTAGCGCCCCAGTCTTAATTTTGTCTACAAGTTAAATCTTTTTCTTTCTTTATTCTTTCATTTGCGAGGAATTTAAATGTGGATATGATTCTCATATTCGTTTGTAAAATTCTGTTTGCTTATTGTGACAGAGGGCAAGCATTTATTTATTTTGCCGCTGTTTTTAATTCCACTCACGTGGTCTACTAAAACGATAATATTCACAACCTTATGTGGAAAGAAGATCAAGAGAATTTCACACTCACAAGGCATATTGAAGGCAAGAGGGAAAGAGCAAGTAACCTACCTAACAAACAACTATAAATGCATGGCAGAACAGAGCGTTAGAGGGATGGAAAAAATATTAAGTGTTACAAAAGTTAGGAAATTGTGGAGAGGCATATTAGCCAACATCTTGAAGGGGCACGACACATAAAAGAAGACAAAGATCTGATTTCCGGGGTTTTCATTACAATGATCCTTTTGAAATATTCTAAAGAAATTGACGGTTCTATACTTGGAGACTGAGACAGAAAAAAAAAAAAAAAAAAGCAATGATACTCGACATAGGTTCAGCAAAAAAATAGAAGAAAGGTTTTATGAATTTTGACATTTCACCGTTCCAGTTAACCACAGTTAAAATAAAAATGAAAGAATATGAAACAAGAAAATGAACATTCATGACTTCGCGCGAAAATTGGAGAAACTATGATACACGATGGATGCAGGTTGCATTCATAATAATCGGACCACTAGGAAGAATCAAATGAAAAACTTGTATCCAGACTGTAAGTACGGAGAAAAAGTTTGAAACTGGAGCCGTTCGGATGTTATCGAAGCTACTGGATATTTTTAGGAAACTTAAAGGTATTTATCCTTAAAGAACAGCCACAATAAAAATTATTTCCGGTGTAAAAAAGAAAAACCAGATACTGACGGTGATTATTATGATGGGCAGATGGTGGTAATCAGATTATAAAATAGCGTTACGCTAAATTAATACTAATAATACTACTACGTATTTTTTAACGCCAAAAACCGACATTATTTTTGCACCAACCTAATAGTAATATTAGGTTGGTGCAAAAATAATGACGTAATAATGTCGTTTTTTGACGTTAAAAAATACGTCAAAAAACGACATTTTTACGTCATTATTTTTGCACCAACCTAATAATTAAAGTGATGTGTAGAACAATAAAATACCGAAAATAACGAATGCTGAAATACTCATGATTTGAAAAATTATTGCAATACAATCTTCCTATTTACAATTACGTCCGTTTTATTTCGACTGAGGTGAATTTTAACTTTTTAACTCTTAATAAATGTGGATGAAGATCTTCAATAAGCCTGCGATAACAGCGTATTTCCCGCTGGTGCCATTGACCAATTCAAACTTCAGAATTTCGAATGCTGATTTTAAAGGTAGTAACGACATCATATCTTGAAAGATTAGCATAAAACAATCATTCTCCTTCAGTTGACCCCCTTCTCAATTTTTCTTTGTATCTTTTTAAGTTAAATCTCGTAAAAAATAAATAAATCTGGAACTGATTACCAAAAAGCCGGCCATGTTTAGATAAAAATCGGACAAGCAATGAATAGCGGAAATGATGATAAAGTTTCTTCTTCGTCTTCTTCGTCTTCTTCATCTTCTTCTTCTTCTTTTTGGAATCTTATTTTCACTTTCTTTTTCTATAATACACTTCTCCCATCATTCCTCACTTCCCTCCATCGGCGGCCCACATAATCTTGCGAAATCAGGTCGGGCAATATTAATCCGTCTCCAGCAATCATCACGCAAAGGCAGGTCAGTGCTAGTTTGAATATTTGGCAAGGCATTCTCAGTAAAATAAGGAAGAAGAGGGAAAAGCAATTAATAGTGTTGTTGTTGTTGTTGTTGTGCAGCAAGGTGGAATAAAGAAATGAAAGAGATAAACACTCTTGTCCCTCTTGGTAGATATAGCATGATAATTCTAAACAAAACATACGTGGCGAGTAAATGCTAAACACACCCAGCCACGCACACCCAACCAGACACGTACACAGACACACCAGCACACACACATAGGTGATTGTGAACACATATATGTACAGATGCCCATATATATAACGGTGCGCACACAAACACACACACACACACATATATATATGTATATAATTGTGCTCTGTAAACACACGCAAACATATATATATATGTATGTGTGTGTGTGAGTGCGTGTATGTGTAATTCTGCACCCTAATAAACACACACAAACACACACACACACATATATATAACTGTATAACCTAACAGACACAAACACGCATTTGTGTTTGTTGCAGACGCCTGCTGAAGTACGTATGTTCAACACCTACGCAGCCAACCTCTGCGGTTTATACTTCAACTAAGCTGAGAAAAAGCGTTTCTGGGGGACAGTCAATCCCTCAGGCACGATGACTTCGAACTTCGTGCTAACACAGCTTTTGAACAAGTGCATTTACCAAATTTGTCTCACAATACCTGGGTCGGATATTTTGGTACGGTTTTCAGGCAGTTTACAAAGGGGCTACGACACCATTCCCAATAGTTACTAAATCAAAACGTTCAATTCCTGATAAATCGAACATGTTCAGATTCGAAATATATATATATATATATATTTATATATATATATATGTGTGTGTGTGTGTGTGTGTGTGCGTGAGTGTGTGTAGGCTGATGGATAAATTGTCGTATATATATATATATATATATATATATATATATATATATATATATATATACAGGGAGCGATGGATAAATTGTCGTCTAAAATATTTTTTTTTTACTTTTTGGGACATAATTATGTAGAAATTGTCCAAATGTTTTTTATGTCCGAGCGTTTTCGTCTGTTCTTTTAGCCATTATCAAGGATGATTTTATTTTTACTTTTAACTTAATGTATGTTTTTTTTGTTTGTTTTTTTTTTTTTTTGTACGAATATAAAGTTCTAAGAATGTATTATTCTCCAAATACGCCCAGCACATTGTAATCGTGTTCGTATTGATGTTATTGAGTGCTACATTTTTCATTTTTTATTATTAATAATGCTTCCATTATTTTTAGGCTTTTTTTTTACATGTAGATTAAGCTAAAATATTTGCGTTGTCAACGAGTGTGTATATATTGGTAAATGAAGAAAGTATGCAATTCCTAAAAAGGCACACTAGAAAAAAGTGCTCAATACCAAACTGGCAGAGCATTATATCATTTTCTTAATTATTCTATTGACCAACCATTAATTGTACGTTTCATGCAATTGCACGCAATAATTAGGCAGTTCGCAACTGTCTTTTGTGAAATATATATTTTTATACCTCCACGGTTAGATCAAGATGTTAAATATGTCTACATTATATAGATAGAAGGATGTATAAAAATGTCCATTTCACATAGAATAGTTGCTGACTACCTGATAATTCCTGCTAACGCATGGAATTGAAAGTAAAGGTCGTCCTATGTACACCGGAAAATAATTAAGAAAATAACACACATACACACAAGCACACGTATCTCTCTCTCTCTTTCTCTCTCTCTCTCTATATATATATATATATAGAGAGAGAGAGAGATAGATAGATAGATAGATAGATAGATAGATAGATAGATAGATAGATAGATAGATACCGTAATTTCCGGCTTACAAGATGTTACGGCTTGGAAAACGCACCGTAATATTGGAAAGAAATTTCTAAGATAAAAGTCATTCTCATACAACAACACCTTCACCATGCGCGTCCCTCACATAATGGCGCCACATATTGTTTACATTAATCATTCGTTCAATGTATTAGTTATAAATTTATAAGTCTTTAATTAAAATACAAATCTATCTTACAAATTCATAATTCTATTATAAAGTACAAAGAAGAATCTGCAATGTTATTGATCGTCGTAACTTAGCTTCCTTGTACGTTTTCAATAAATATTTCCATGGCAATTCTTCTGATTAGATTTCATCTTTCGACCTGAAATTTAGGAATCTAAGCGCAATCTGAGACTTTTACTGTTGAAATGGTTAAATATAACCGTAAGTTCTATGCTAACAGTTCTTTTTTTCTAACGCACTTCTCGCTTGTGGAACAAACTTTCAATTTTGTGCTTTCCAGTTAACTATGATTTTCAGCAATTTAAATGCAATGTCAGTCGTTATCATCAGTCTTCTTAATTATTGTTCTTTTCCCATAATAATGTTTCCTTTTTTTTTTCTCATATTTTATCACAGTCAGTAGCGCCCTCTTGTATCTTAGTGGCTTTACTGACTTTCTTGGAATGAAATGATTAAACAAATACTTATATCCACTGCTTATTTCATTTAGTCTATTTTGTGCTAATTATTTGCGTTTATAAACAGCCGGCGAAAGACATTTCTTTATTTAATGTTCTGAGGATGATTCAAACAATCATTAAAATATTAACAAAAGACTTGCCTCAAAATCAAAGAATATTTTCAATTCATTAATGAATTGAAAATATTCTTCGGAGTTGCTTTCCGTATTCAGGTTCTACAATTGTTTGGCGGACAGAGGTTTTGGCAATAAATATATTGACTTCTACCCCCACCTTTTTTTTTTATGTTTTTGCCTGTCAGTTCATGGATATATTGCGTGGGTGAGCAAACAGCAAAACGAAATGCCAGACTGACACGCCTTCCGACAGACGAGCCAAATGTCGGAATGCGAAGATAATGGCTAAAAACAAAACCGGATGTTGTTGTTCCACTGACCTAGAAATAAATTACTGAAAGCAACAAAAAGAATCTCAGTTAATTTTTTTGTGAGTGGGGGATTGGTTATAAGAGACGATATTTATGTCGTATTGACAGGGAAGAAAAATATCTGATGTCCAAAAATAAACGGTCTTTTTTCATAAATTCAGAAAATTTATAATAAATATGTATGGTTAATGGAAATGACAAAAAGAGAATAAATCCTATTGTAACGGAGAACAATATGATACGTTTCGTTCTTCAAAAAGACTTTTTTTTTCAAATTAATGACACTTTTATTGACAGAATCTTATAGCTGTTACGACGGAAAGCAAATACAACAAATGCCCGTTACAATTCTAGAGCGAGAAATGCTGAAGATACGGGAACTCTTAGTTTTAAAATGACATTCCCATATTATTGGTGTCTGATTTACCTAGATACATAATCTGACTTCATGAAACTTTCTAACCCTCTGCTTTTATTTTTATCGCGTTTGTTTTTTAATATTAGTACGAAAAAAATTATTAGTGTAAAGTAGACCGAAACGATTTACCTATTTGATATTATTGAGTGTTGTTTTTTTTCGTTTTTATTAATAAGGGTTCCATTATTTTTAGACTTTTTTTTTTACTGTAAACGATGCTATTAACAACAAGTATGTTACGAATAGGGTCCAGTAGGTCTCCATGAGTATTTAAATGAGACCTAATAATATCAATTATGAACATGGACAAAATATGTTGACCGTGTTTTGAAAATGAAACATTATATAAATACATACAAAAATCTATTTCTAGTTAACAGTTAATATATTTCAAGTTTGAAAATCGCAAAATGTATAGTTGAAAGCGCTCGTAAAAAAACATTTGGAAAGTTTTTGTATAATTTATCTACTGAAAAGAAAAAAAAATATATATATATAAGAACACATGAGAAATTATATGAAAAACTTAATCAAAACACCTTATCTGTCATTTAATAAAACTTGCATGAAAGAAGGATTGCTGCCTAACTACACAATTTTATTTATTTTTGTATACCTGCCAGGATATTCAAGAAATATATTAAAGAAATATTCTACTGTTCCGGAGTGCAAAGTTTTCTTACTCATATACTAATATCCATTAAAAATAATATTCAACGTGATATATATATATATATATATATATATATATATATATATGTGTGTGTGTGTGTGTGTGTGTGTGTGTGTGTGTGTGTGTGTGTGGACAGATAGATAGATCGATAGATCAGCAAATTGGTTATTTAAACCTTATTGGCTTATATTATTTAACCATTACACCACTTTAGATAGACGCACGGATATCTATGTGTGTGTGTTTGTGCACGCGTGCATCTCTCTCTTTCTTCCTCTGTCTCTGTGTGTGTGTGTCTCTCTCTCACTTTCTCACTGTGCAATTGTACATTTTTTATCGAGATTTGCTCATATTCATACTGACATAAGTCATTGTCCTATACACTGTAATGTAGCCCCCTATTTCTCTCCCACATCCACAAAATCTTCCCGCAATTTGTTCCTCCCACGCGTTGTTTGAATATCGTTTTTCCTCTCAGCCATTCGCAAGTAATTCTCTTCATCTCACTTCCCTAGTCTTCTCACTTCCGATTAAATCAGAACCCTTTTTTGTTTGACGTTTCTTTCCCACCCAGTCAAAATCTCCCAGCCTCGGTCAAATGTCATTTTTTTCTAACACTTCCCACGTTTTTCTCCGTTCCAAAAATTTCCTCGATTCCTTCAGCTTTTTTCTTTTGTTAACCTTCTTAGATTTTTACTCATGATTTTTATCCATGACTTTCTTTCTTTCTTTCTTTCTTTCTTTCTTTCTTTCTTTCTTTCTCAACTTTCATTTTCCTTCTCTTGATCTTCTTTTGGATTCCTCTTCACAAAATCTTCTTCTTCTTCTTCTTCTTCTTCTTCTTCTTCTTCTTCTTCTTCTTCTTCTTCTTCTTCTTTCACTGCGTCCTCATGTGGACCGTCATTTAGTGCAAACCTAAGCAGAGTGTAAGCACATATAAGAGGGAGTGAAAAAGACAAAACACGATGGAGGAGCCGGAAGTGGGAAGAGAGAACAAAGCAGAGAGAAGTGAAAGAAGAAAGAATGGACAAGAAAGAGGGCAAGAAAAGGAAAATGTGTGTAAGAGAGAAAGAGTCATCGAAACTGTAAGACATAGGAAGAACGATGGAGTAAGGAAGGGAAATGGTACGAAAACGTGACTATTGTTAATGGTCGGAAAAAAAGAAAGGAGGGAGAGAGAGAGAGAGAGAGAGAGAGAGAGATGGGGTGTGTGCGTGTGTGTGGCAACGAAGAGACGGAGATGTAGAAAAAGGGAGTTTCCTGAACAATGACTGATTTCATTTAAGGAAACTTTATTAGACAACATGTTAGAAAGATCATTAAAAAAATATATGAAAAAGTGAAGTCATCTTTGTTGTTTTGAGTATTATATTTTGGCTGATGCTTTTACAGACTTATTTGTTACAATACATACATACATACACATGTACATACATACACATACTCATATATATATATATATATATATATATATATATATATATATATATATATATATATATTAAGAATAAAAGCTACAGCTTAAAATAGGCTGAAAGCTTAAGATATAAAATAAACTGAGGGCTCAATGCCAAAATCGACAGAACGTAAATATATATAAGAATAATATCAAATCCTCTACTCAGAATTTAATGTAATTACATTAGTGTAGTTTGGTATGTGTGTGTGGGTGTGTGTGTGTTCCAGTCGAATCCATTAGATTCACTTACGTGGTAATACCCTTGGGAAAGGTATTAATTCTCTCTTTTTCCTTCCAGCTACGGGTAAATAGCAAGACAGACTGAATTCAAGACCTGCGGAAGGTTGTCGTTTGGGGACCTTGTGGGACGTAGTGCAGCAGGTCTCTGTGTTCGGCCCTTCAGAAAGTGTGGTTCGTTCAGCACAAAGCCTTCACCATTATAATCAAATCATATGTGCTGGTGTCTAGGTGTCAGTTCCTGGGAACTGAGCTGCTTAACTTTCCTATGTCGAATGAGGGGAGAGTTCATATATATATATACATATATATATATATATATATATATATATATATATATATATATATATATATATATATATATATATATATGCTCCATATGTGGCCTTGTGGCCTTCTTTGTAAATCACTAGCGGGTCTTAAATGCCACTTAAGATTGCCGCATAAACTTTCATAACTGAATCAATAAGCTGGCAGATCCTCATACGTCGAAACCGACGGGAGAGTTCATTATATATATATATATATATATATGTATATATATATATATATATATATATATTATTTTCAATTACATTTATTGTCATTCTTCTCTGTAATCCTAAAAAATAAACCTACAGTATTAAAACAAATATTTTTAACATCCACAACAAAAGTTCATTTCTACAACCACCTCATATCTATATATATATATATATATATATATATATATATATATATATACGTACGTATATGTATGTATATGTAAATGTTACCTTTCTTAAAAGAAATGTTCCCTTCTTAAGACAACATAATTATATATTGCCATAAAAAGTTGACATGATCATGATTTTAAATAATATGTGAAATAACGAAAATAAAATACGTAAAAAAAAAACTACATAAAAATCGACAATCATAACATTAATTCACTTTCTTTTGGAATGAACTTCCTTCACATAGCGATCTGAAGAGTTTATCTTCCCTTTATACAGCAAAATCTTATTATATTTTAGCGTGTTTTCTAATAAAAAATACGAATGCTCATATATATATATATATATATATATATATATATATATATATATATATATATATATATATATATCGTGTTAATACCCGTGGAATAGGTATAAATCCACTTCTTCTCTCTCCAGCTATGGGTAAATAGCAGGAAAGATTGGGTTCTATAGCCTTGGATGGCAACTAATCTAGGAGAAGTATAATTCTGAATTCAAAACCTGTGGAGGGACGTTTGGAGTCCTTGTTGCATGTAGTGCAGCAGGTCTCTGTATTCGGCGCTTCAAAAAGTGTGGTTGGTTCTTCACCACTCTAATCAAATCATATGTGCTGGTGTCTGTGCTGTCAATTCCTAGGAACTGAGCTACTTGAGCCTCATACGTCGAATACAACGGAAGAGTCCACCATACATATATATATATATATATATATATATATATATATATATATATATATATATATAAACACTAACAGGTCGGAAATTGGTAGATAATCAAAGTTATCCTTGAACGTGTTAACAAAAACGCGGTTTATTAACTGATTTAGAAGCATCGGCAACATAAGCAGCTGCACTTTTATCCAGTTTGATCACGTCCATTTCTACCTTTCCATATTCATGGACCTCTTTACACTGGCATTAGAATGAACGCAAGTGAATTTTAACATCTCAAGTGAAGAGATAAGTATTATATGAACTGTAGGAGATCTATGCCCATGTACAATAAAGAACAATGGGTTAAGAATGGGATCATTGGATTCAGTTAAGTCTTATGATCTGGTTGGTTGATATATTTCATATAACTTTACTGCTCATGAGGAGTGTAATCTAGATAGTATAGGCCTATATAGAGACGATGGTCTTATGGTTGTAAAAAACTCCACGAAAATTACAGTAGATAACCTAAGAAAATGATTCATAGTGAACTAAAATGTTTAGATCTTATGGTTAAAATAAGCACCAACATTAAACAAGTCAATTTCCTGATGTCACGTTAGATCTAATTAATGACAATTTTCAGCCTTATAAGAAAAATAATGCCAAACTCAATCTATATTCACTCCAACTCAAATCACTCTCCACCTGTAATCAAAAACATTCCTTCCTCTGTAGATCGTAAGACAGCGTTTATTGACATGTTTTGATGTAATATCCTAAAATAAAGTATATATATATATATATATATATATATATATATATGAAAGTGAACATAGAAGTCCTGACGATTGCATATAGCATGAAACAGACTGTCGCCTCTAAGTGTTGACTTCTATGTTCACTTTTATATTTACACACGCTCTATCTCTGATATTGAGCTCTTTACACACGCTCTATCTCTGATATTGAGCACTTTATCCCATAAATATAGCACACCTTAAGACTATATTTCTTCATATATATATATATATATATATATATATATATATATATATATATATATATGCATGCGTGTGTGTGTGTATTTCATTAACTGAACAAGTATAAACTTATTATGTCATGGCCCTCTTCTTTCATCATTTGCCTGTAACTTTCTGTTCTTCCTTAATTATTTTTTTTCTGATCTTTGTTAATCGTGGATGATTTCATTGAAATGTTATTAAACACTAGAATACTATCATATGTAAAATATAAGAATGAATGCAAAATTTCACAGAGGAAAATATTTTTTATAATGTTGCTAAAATTAAATATACTGTAATTTCAAATAAAATAAAATAAAATAAACGAATCATATACTTATTTCAGTCTTTTAAATAATATATGAAAAGTAATCAAAGGGTAAATTTTAAATATTTCTTTTTAATAAGACTAAATTGTTTCCGGTGATTCCTGCAATGAACTTTCGATATTTTATATTAAGGTCAAAATCACTGTCTGCTAGTCTAATTTTGTTGGGACATTTTTTGGGATCTGGTGTGCTTAATCTTACTTATTATAAAACGCAGATTTTGTGTGTGTGTCTATATGTTTATATATGGGATCGTATTTCCTAAATTTTTCAACCGATTTCAACAAAACTTCACAGGACTACGTAAAATTACCCGGCGGTGGTTCTGACAGCGCCAAAAATTGGAAAAACACAATTATTTTGCACGAAATCAATTTGAAAGCACTCAAACGTCCGATGCCGTTAAGTTCTGGTGACTCGGCGTTTTTTTTCAGAGAACGATACACAAAAAGTAAACAAATGAAACGTAAACATACACAAGTCCTCCTAACTAAAAATAATAACCGGAAACTCCTTTAAATACACATGGTGTCAAAATGAAACCCATGTGTACAGTCAAAATGCGGAAGTTAATTTTTAGTCATCAACCAAAAGATATTGCCAACCAGCTACGATGCTAACAGCAGCTGACATAAACACAGTCGATTTCTTCCACCAAGAGAGGGGAGTCCCACGTTCCACTGGGTAGGCTATACGGACCACAAACTCGTTTGTGCCCGTGTGGCGTTAGAACATAGGCCTAGAATGGCTGGTTACTGGAAGTTCAATCTGTCTTTACTGGACAGGCAGGACTTCCGGGAGCAGCTGACTAGCTTAGTGCAGCGGGAGCTAGTGGGGGCGGTTATCGGGAATAGGTGGTGGGACAGACTTAAATGTAGAATTAGGTCCTTCAGCACTGATTTCAGCAAACGGCTCGCCCTAGATAGAGCTGACAAGGTGAGGACGCTTAAAGCTAGTTATTCCCGGGCAGTGGCTGGGGGGGGGATCCCCTAGAGATAGCCGTAGCTAGGGAGGACCTGGAGCGTTTGAATAGCGAGCGCAACATGGGCCAGGTAATTAGACATGTTAAGCAAGATGTCTTCGGAAGCCGTAAATATGGGTGCAGATCTGCGCAGGGAAGAGGTCCGTCGAGGTGGCGGTCGTTACATTCGTGAAGTCAAAACCCCGGAGGGGCGTACCCTTCGGGCCACTGACGACATGTGCGAGGCGTTTCGGCGGCATTTCGAGAGCCGCTTTACCAAGGAGCCTGGTCGTCGTGAGGACGAGTTTCGCAGCTATTTGGCTGACTTTCCTCGGCTTTCGCCGACCAAAGCGGCTAGCTGCGAGGGAGAGATTACCGAGGGCGAGGTCTACGCGGCTTTGAAGAAGGTCGGCAGTGGCAAGTCGCCCGGTCTGGATGGTCTGCCCTATGAAGTGTACTTGAGGCTGTCGCATATCTTTGTCCCGATTTTGACGGTCGTGTTCAACAACTGGTTCCGGCAGGGGTCCCTCCCCGACCGGTTCTCCAGGGGTGTGATCACGCTGTTGAAAAAGGGCAAGGCTGTCGGGGGTAAACTAGACGACTACAGGCCCATAACTCTGCTAAACACAGAGTTAAAGATTCTGGCCAAGATCCTGCAGGAGCGCTTGCAGTCAGTTGCCGAGTCTCTGTTGGGTCCCGAGCAGGCCTGTGCTGTGAGGGGTCGAACAATTCAGAGCAACCTGCATTTGATCCGAACGATCATAGAGGGAGTAAAAGATGACGAGAGAGCCGCGCTGATCAATTTGGATCAATCCAAGGCATTTGATAGGGTTGACCATCGCTACCTTGCTACTGTCCTGCAGGCCGCCGGATTCGCACCCGACTTCTGCCGCTGGATTAGCCTCCTGTATCGCTCCCTCAGTGCTGTGGTAAAGGTGAACGGGAAGCTGTCGGGCGCTTTTGCGCTGTCTAGGTCGGTTCGTCAGGGTTTACCGCTGTCGCCCCTACTCTACGCTTTGGCGTTGGAGCCTCTCCTTCGCCGGCCGAGGGACAGGGCGTGCAGGCCGGCCCTACGCGGAATGGCCGTTCCTGGCGGGGCTCGAGCCAGGGTTTCCGCGTTCGCCGATGACGTATCTGCTTTCGTGTCGTCCCGCAGAGACATTGAGGCAGTACTGAAGGTGCTTGATCGGTACGAAAAGGTGACAGGGGCCAAGATTAACCGCGACAAGTCGTCCGGTTTGCGGCTAGTGCCTGTAAGGGGGGTCGATCTTCCGGGATCCTTCGGTTGGACGGACGGTCCTGTCCGCATTCTCGGAGTGTGGTTTGGACCCGACCTCCAGCTGGAGAAGAATTGGTCTGATGTACGAGCAAAGGTCGACGCCGCCGGTCAGACTTGGCGTCGGCGGAGGTTGTCCGTGAAGGGCAGGGCGGAGGTGTGTCCTACATACATTTTCCCTCTTCTCCTTTATCGATTGTCCGTACTTCCTCTCTGTGACGACCACAGGAAGCCGCTCGAGCGCTCGCTATCCTCCATTCTATGGAGTGGACGCGGGAATCGGGTCGACAGAGAAGTCTGTGCACAGTGTCCGTGTCATGGGGTGCTGGGAATGCCACATTTGCTGAGCCACAAACATGCCTCGAGGTTGGCTTTCCAACGCCGCGCATTGACAGGCGATTCGGTCATGGCGGGGATTGTTAGGGACGCGTTCCCTTCCCTTACTATCAATCCTCACATCTCCCGGGTTGAGCGCCATTGTAAACCCCCGGAGGAATCGGATTTCCTTCGCGAGTGTCGGTTGGCCTTGCTGCCCCTCCCTCGGTCCAGTGACCTTTCTCGGCCTAGGAAGGTCTTCTATCGTTTGCTAGTGGAGGGGGTCGCGAAGGATCCCCTACGCGAGGATCTCGGCTTGTCGGAGGATGAGTTTCGCTCTCACTGGTCTAGGGCGCCAGCGGCGGATTACCTCAGTAACCCTGAGTTTTCGCTTACCTGGCGACTGGCTCGGAATCGGCTGCCTCTCAATGACAAGGTCTTCATATGGGGCTTGGCGGACTTGCCAGACTGCGAACGGTGTGGCCTTGGTCTAGAGGAAACGGCTTCGCACACCTTCTACCATTGCCCCCGGGTCCGCCTCTTATGGGACCATGTCGGCGAGCTGACGGCTCGTCTCGCTCCCGAAAAGCTTGTGCCCATTGATCGCGCATACGCGTGTGACAATGTGTCGCCCCCGTATTCCGGGGTGAAACGGATGGTGTTTCTCACGCTGCTAGCCACGGCCCGAATGGTGATATGGACGACGCGAGAGGAGGAAGTCTTGCGGGGTATCCGTCTTTCTCATCAGGATCTGATCCGATTCTTTGAGCATCAGCTCAAGATGAAGATTAGAACTGATAGAAAACGCTTGCATTCGACAGACTTCAGCGAAAGGTGGGTGACTGAGGCGAGCTTAGTTCGTATGAACGGGGCTAGCCTTGATTTTCTCTTTTAGGTCAAGCCTACGTTACATCGGGGTGGCTTCCTGTGGTGCCCTCCCCTTGGTTAGACAAGCTTTTGTGTACCTAGTTAATATGAGTAAGTGTTGTTCCCGGTCTGCCCCCCGGCCACATCTTTAGTTATGATCCAGCCTGAGATTCCCAACCTCCTCTGTTTGTTTTTTGGCCCCCCACTTTCTAACTCGACCGGATCAGCTTTATACTTTCCCATGCCCGTATGATTTTTTTATCACCTTTCCCACTCCTTTAGCGAGAGAGCTGCTTGATTTTGTTCCAATGGGCAGAATACAGTGGCCTCCCTGCCTTTTGAGGGCTGGACGGGCCCTACTAACATCAGTTAACGTTTAATTTGATTTGTGTTAATATTTTGGTTCGTTATTGGGTTCACCTCTCTCCCCCTCTCATTTTTTCTTCATAGAATTTTGTACATATGTGTTAGTATCATTAAATTACTATGACACGGGGCGCGTTTTGTAGGTCTCCCTAGAGTGGATGTGGTATTATGGTGCATGGAGGATTGATTGGTGACGGACGAGTTCTTATGGTGAATGGGTTAATTCTAATGTCTGAATGGGTCGTGAATCAGATTAGCTAGGTATAAGATAGTTTGTGAAGACCAGCCTTTTACCCCCCGCCTTTTTCGGCCTTGTGCCACTATTTTGCATTTATACGAAATAAATCTCGAGGTGAATTTTTGTCCCTGCCCGAGTGTACGCGCTCAGGTCCCCAAATTAATCCGACCTTGTGTCACATCTCATTCTCGTGGGGGAATGAGTAAACACCGCGACGTTCTCCCCCTCTCACCGTCACCTGGCCGACCCTCGTGGGAAATAACCCTCCGCATCTCAAGTGTTAATAAAAGCAAAGCATGTCAGATTTATAAAGATTTCCTATTTGTCCCTTATCCTATCATTCTCTTGCATTCCTATCCATATTTGATGTTAATTCATATATATATATATATATATATATATATATATATATATATATATAAACAGATGCAAACTATGCCTGGAAGAAAAAATTAAAATAATTAAGTACAAAAATACAAGCCAGTTATTGAACCAGAATTTATACTTAAATGTCATCATAAAAATAAGTTTATATAGTCTTAAAAATAGACATTTATTTTGCATCAAACACTGAAAAATATATATTAGGTTTGTAACTATATAAGTTTATATATATGTATGTATATATGTATGTGTGTATTGTATATGTGTGTATCTGTCTATTACTTTTATTACTATTATTATTACTTTAAATATATTATATATATATATATATTTATTACTATTAAATGATGATGATGTTTAAATGAATAACAACATAGATTTCATTTCTGTGATTTTTATTACTGGTTGCGCAGTTAAAGCTTTATTCATAAATTTTTCCCTACCTTCCCTTACTGCAATATTCTCAAAAAAATCTAAAGTAGGATTTGTAATGTAATCGGTACTGAATTAGCTTCTTGACTTCAGGCACTTTCTCACAGACGTGATGTGGCTTCCCTCTGTCTTTTCTACAAATATTTTCATGGCTACTGCACTGATGAGTATTTTTTCCATGGTGCCCTGACTACATGAATTTAAGTGTACTAGTAGATTGGCATCTAGGTCCCAACTTTTTACTGGTGAAATAGTTAGATGTAACCGCCCTTCTAACAGTTTCTTTCCTCGCACTTCTCCATATTGGAACTCCATTTCTCTCACTTGCTTCCCTGATAACTACAATCATCAAAAACCTAAATGCAACATCAGCCACCATGTTTTGTTGCATTGATACCTGTTCTTTTTACCTTTCTTCAATCCTCCCTACACCCACTCTTTTCTCTCATTTTCACTCTCCATAACCCCCTGTGTGATAATAGCACTTCTGACTTGCTTGGGGTGAAATGCTTAAAAAACCCCTAAAACATTGAATATAAAATAATTAAGGTACTGACAAAAGCATCTAATAAAATAATAAGGGCACTGAAAATAGCATCTACCACAATCAAAGGTAAAGCTCTCCCTCCCAACAGCTAAAATAATAAAAAAGTTCTCAATACAATATATATATATATATATATATATATATATATATATATATATATATGTAAAAGCCAGGATGTGTGTGGGTGTATGTGTATGTGTGTGTTTGTGTGTGTGTGTGGGTGTAACGAATGCACGGCCGCAATTTTCGACGGATTTGCACCAAAATTTACATGTACATGCTTCAAGTTAGCGGGAAGGCCAAGACTGACTTTGCATTTCCCAACTCCCATCGATAGTGGAAATAATCGATTTTTTCATGCTTCTACGGCAGTTTTCATGTAGTTTGTTGCCATTTTCTACTGGCCAGAGTGAGAGCCTATAGCTGGCTGCAACGAATAGGCAGGAAGATTCTATTGGCCAGCATTTGAGCCAACAGCTGACTGACACGAATATTAACTAGCATGCTAGCATGCAAAAAAAAAAAAAAAATCGATAGTTGCATTCGTCACAAGTGGGAAAAATTTAAATCTGCATGGCACTTTACTCCAATTGGCTCATTCGCTTGCTTAAACTCAACGTTGATTCTGATTCCGCAGAACTGGGTTGGATGTGAAAAAGTATTTGTTGTTAACATTCTTTTTTCATTCGGTTCTTCCAGTTACGAGTCCTTATTTTTAAAGCTGATAGTTTTGTGTTCATTTTGTTTAGTTCTTTTTTCGTAACAGATTTGATGTTTAGTATAGAGCTTAGAAAAAAATTGCAGTGTGAGATAGGCAAGAAGTAAGGCATGTAGAAACATCAGCACGGCAAAGGGCATTCCTTTAAAGGCAAGGAAGGGCAAAAATATTTTAAGTCAAGTGATAGCGATTGCTGTATGAGTCGTACGATTTTTGAATCAAGCACGGGCAACGCCGGGCCATGCTGCTAGTCTATAATAATATGAGAAACAAATTGATTATAGAAATATGAAAAAATAATTTGAATTAATCATTATTTCTGGTCATAGTATCTATAGTAGAACTGTACCGCAACCTTTCAATTCTTTGAATTCCAAATCGTTTCGTTTAATGGAACATGAACCATTAAGTCTCTAGTTCATGCAAATTTTAGATTCAACCTGACACTTTTACAAAATAACATCTTAGTCATTATTGTTTAATGTCAGGATCCAAAAATCCTTTCAGAATGGTGAATTATGTACCGTGGTACCCAGAACAAATATAATAAATTCGTGTTTATTGTTGTCGCCAAGAACAGAAACGGTTGCTAAAGGTAATACCTCGAGACAAACCAAACACTGTTGTTTGTGAAAAAACATTTTCCATCTGTCTATAAAACAGTGATTATTGAAGGAAAAGTACCCCAAAATCTACCATCAGTATTTGATTATTTTCCATCAAATGTCCCTTAACCTTCGACTTCTGTGCGAACATTCAGCTGTTTATCCAGACTGTTGATTTTATCACTGGAAATATTCCAATTTTTTAATTAAAATTTTTGAATGCTTGAGGTTTGAATGTTACCCTGCATATAAACAACAATTTTTCTCTTTCAAAAAATCAAATATCAATGTTTCAGCATCAATGTATCATTGACAGCGTTGCAATTTTGGAAGATTGCTAGTGTCAAAGAAGTACAAGGTGATATGAAGAAAAATGATCTATTGAAAATCATTTACAAGGGACAATAGTTTAGCAATTAATCATACATGCAATTGCTTAAGTGATGTTTGTAGACATTTACTAAGCAGTGAATTTAATCTTATTATGCTTCATGAATTTTCCACAGATGATTTAGATATTGGATTTGAAAAATTAAGACAAGCTTCTGGAAGCGTGTATTTTAATACAAAATTTTATTGAAAAAAAAAAGATGTTGAAAAAACACCTTAATTACTTCTTCAGTTAACCATTTACGTTATTTGGACTATTGTCCCCATCTTTGTCGCCATATTTATTACAACGTTTCGGCCGTTGTACGCTCCGGCTTTCTTCAGGTGGTTGGAATGTCGAAATGGACCCTTTATTTCGCTCACTGGAGTAGACTGTTCTAGTTCTTTAGGTAAATGTTTATGTTAAAGGATACATCTTTTGTCCAGGTCATAATCGCGCTAAGTCTGGATATTTGCTGGATAAGCCAAACATTTGATAATTTACTAAACTTGAATCTAGCATCTATAAAGATATTAAAATGTCATTTTTATATATAGCAGGCTATAATACAAGAAAAATATTGAAGAAATATTTATAAATATAATTTTTCAAGAATACGGAGAGCTTTTGAAATAAATAAATCATAGTATTAAAATAATGTCCAATGGATATCACCGTTTAGTAGGTGATTTCTGTTTTATAATTTTCGTGTTTTTAAATTGAATCATTGTAAAAATCGTGGTTAGTTTCTGAAATGAATCATTTTAATATAAAAATAATTCATTGAATTATAATTCCAAATATATATTTTAACAATTATTGTATGTTTGATTTTACTAATAAAACTCAGGAACCAAAACTAAACGCCTTGAAATTTTATTTAAAAGTTAAAATTTTATTTATAAGATAAAATGTTCATACAATATCTTTGTACAATTCCCAATAAGATCTATATTAAAAATGCAAGTAAGGAAAATAAGTTCATGAAGCTAAATTAATGTTAAAAAAATAGCCTGGTAAATTTATCAGACAATTTTTATTTTTAATTTTCCACCTTTTTACATATAGCGAATTGATTAATTCATCAAATTATCCTGCTAGTTTTTTGTCCTGTTAATGTAAATTGATTTTAATTATTATTAAAACTGTATGTATGTACTAGTAAAAAAGAGTAAAAAAAAAACAAGTATTTCTTCATCTATAAAATCAAAATAGACACTTATGGATGTGACAAAAATCACGGAATAAAATCTACAAAAATTATCAAAATTATTGTCTGTCGGCGATTCATTTTGTTTTTCTTCAAATATTTTCAGACTTTGTTGATAAACGATTTGGTAAAATTTTGAACTTCTTTTTCTGATTCTATTATGCAACTATATTTTCTATGCGTTTATTTAATTAATATAAGAAAACTGACTCATTATTTCCGCATCATCATACAAAATGTTCCTGATTTTGGGTGAGTAAAATGTTTTTTGTGCATTGAATTAGTAGAGAAGTCTTGCTCTTTCTGTTGTAGATTTACATTCAAGTCAATAATTCTTAATAGCTCTAAGGTGCTGCTGTATATTGAAAGGTATGGTTGCTAGTTAACTAATTATTGGACTTTACTAAGAAGTTCCTTGCTACAAAAATTCTCATTAATTGGTATTTAGTAGTAATGTACGGTCCCTACGTGTCCACTCCCAGTTATAGACACCAGATGCATGGCTAATTATTGACTTGACAATAAAAATAAAAACAAAATATATGTATATAGTCACAAGGTTATCAAGAAAGAAATATTTGATAATGGAATCAGAAAGCTTATGAAAACCAAAATTACTCAGACATTAGCTAATTTATTTATTTTAATTGTCATCGGAAAACGAAAAAAATATCCTGAAAAATAAAAAGGCACAAAAATATGTCCTTAATAAAGAAGCTTCATTATTTTATAACCACTATTGTAAATGAAAAATTGCAGCCCCAAATACAAACAATGATTGATATATATATATATATATATATATATATATATATATATATATATATATATATATATATATATAGAGAGAGAGAGAGAGAGACAGAGACAGAGAGAAACAGAGAGAGAGGGAGGGAGAGAGAGACAGAGAAAGAGATAGATAGATAGATAGATAGATAGATAGATAGATAGATAGATAGATAGATAGATAGATAGATAGATTGTGTAACATTTTGTACTGTTGCTAAAATCTAATGCTAGGCTGAGAAGTGTGACACCACTTTGGTGCTAGTTAGATTAACATGGTTCCTATAACCTTAAACAGAAGTGTCGTTCCATGGGTAAAAAAATTCGCCATTTTTGTCAGGTACTATTTTTATATAATCTTCTTTAAGAAGAATAATTAAACATCACATACACGATCAAAAATATGTTTTTGTCAATTTTGCAAGGAGGGAGGCTTACGGCCATATCATGTTGAAACATCGGTTCCCGTATGATCATTGGAGTTAAACAACGTCGATCCTGGCCAGTTCCTAGATGGGAATACCACGTGCTGTAAGCTTGAATGTATGGGTGGTGCAATGTATTAGGTTGGTGCAAAAATAATGACGTAATAATGTCGTTTCGGGACATATTTTTAACGTCAAAAAACGACATTATTACGTCATTATTTTTGCACCAACCTAATATAATGGCTCGGAATTTCACTTGGGTTCATTATATTCCCTTGCGCGCAAATACCTTTGGGAAAGGAATGTATCCGCCTCTCATTCCAAAAGTATAGGTTAATTATTAAGTAAATGAGTTAATTATTATTATCTACACAAAAAATTACAATCTAAAATATTTTATGGCTCTAAATAACCAGTAAGATTGACAAACCGTCAAAAACGAATCCATCAAATCAAATCAAGCAAGGATTGAGTATCTACCTGTTTGTTTTAAAACCAGCATTAGAAACTTTCTTTTTATAGAGCAATTCAACAATCATGTGCCATACCAAACGCGCATTTTGAATGGAAAATTACATTACTAAGCTCTCTTCTATTACTCCAAGAAAACCTGTTTGAAACAAAATTTCGAAAACTACGTAAATATATTGCATAATTGATTCACTGATTTTTACCTGATTTTCATTTATTACTCTGACCTTGAGTTCATCCCACAGTTGAGATTTTGTGGAGTAGGCAAATGATTTGTAATGCAGCTCTCGTAAACAAAATCTACTGCTATTAAATCAAGCAGACGTCATGTTCAAGCGATTGGTCCGCCAATATCCATCTGCTTATTTGGGCGAACAATATTTCAAAATATAAATGTAGAAAAGGAAAGGCACATTTCTAAGGAGATCAAATTAAGTCAACGTCTTGCTTACTCTTACCTTTCTTTTATTTAATCAAATTTAGAAATCGTTTAGTAATTTTAAGTATTAAATTTTGTCTAAATTCGATCAATCTCGAATGTGAATTTTATGGATTTTAATGCATGGAACATTGGAATTCAGAATCTCGATTTTATCTAATACTATTTATTCTCCGATGTACCGCTCATCAGGACGTGAACATTAATGGCTCTCCACAATTTCCTATCTTTGTATCCCCTAGCAATGTTTATATTTTCGTTATTGCCCTGGTTCCCTGTTCTGCCATTCCTTTTTGTTAGGTTTATTATTCGTTCTTTCCCTCTGTCCTTCTTGCTGTCAATATATCCTGTAAGTTTTAAATTTTATAAAACCTTATTATGTCTGTGTCCCAGAAATTCCACTTGTCTCTTTCTGATGTTATTTATCATTGTCCTTTTTGTTTCAGTTTCCCTTAAGACTTCCTCCTTGCTCGTAATATTCCATCCATGGTAGTTTTATTATTCTTTTGTAGAAGCACTTATCTCTGTTACCGCCATTCGTCCAGCATTTACTGCCATATAGCAGGATTAAGATTGCATGGCAGTTCAGCACTGTTTTCTCGCTTACTAATGAAATATTCCTTTTTCTTAATATTTTCTTTTGTTTCAGTTTTGAAGGCAGATTTTTTTTTTTCTAATTTCGGTGTCACATTTCCCAACCGCTGTGAAATCTTTTATTCTTGTTTGATTTTGATTTTGTTTTCTCCAATTTGAAATTCTCATCTCGCTTTGTTTCTCTTGCTGACAACGATCATTTCTGTTTTCTTACAGGTGATAGTCCATTTTTCTCGCTTGCCTTTAGTATATTTTCTGGCAGATACTGCATTTTTCTTTCTCTTTTTTCTAACCGCCCAATTGATTTTGCTTTGCTTGTTTAACGGCATATCTACTCCTTATGGATGAATTTAATACTGAAATTTATTTTTTTTCACAAGTTTTGAAGTAATAAAAATATGATACAGGTTTTTCTGCTTTCACAATTCACTACATGGTAGATGATACTCAGCTTTTGCGTATAAACATGCTTTTGTAGACATAACTACTAGAGGCATTTATGTTGTAGCTTTGTTGAAATTATATTTTAGAATACAGTTTGATTTCTTTAACAATATTATATGAATTAATGTCATGAAAGTGTTCTTTCATGGTATTAAGTTGATTTTGTTTAGCGGCATGTCAACACCTGTATGGGATATTTAATGTCGAAATCTAAATATTTTGAACACAATATTATGACTTCAACTGAATATATTTTGAACGCAATTGCATGTCTTCAAATACAAATAAAATGTCGTTAGCCATTTTGCTTTAGATATGTATTGTTTATTTTACTCTAAATAGGTTGCTAATTTTACTATAAAAATGTATTTTCATACTTTCATAGTACTTTGTTTTTGTTTGGGGATTCATTATTTGCCTATAGTTGGGACTCTAAGAGGTGCCTCCACCCCGAGTCAGAGTGGACGTGGGTGCAACAGCAATTAAGAGGTAGTGCCACGCTCCTCAAAAACTTGAATAAACTAGCGGATGTAGTTTATCGTCATACCCAGAACATCAGCACCATTTTGCTCCGAGTAAAAGTTTTCGATTATTCTTATAACTTTCCCAAATATGTCAGTTTAAATAGGTCGATATATCGTAACTTATAAAATGCTTTTGCATAGTCTTCGAAATATTGTTCTCTCTGATATCTTTCAGATCATAAATATGGTATTGTTTTTTCTTTACAGAAACCACACATTTCTTGTCTTATTTCTGATTTAATTCTGCTACGCGCTCGATTCATCAGAATTCAGATGATAAGCTTGATTATGCAGCTTATTAAGTTGATTGTTCAATGGAACTCGCATTCATTCGCACCTGACATTTTGGACAGTGCTATGAAGATGGGCATACTAAAGACTTCCGGTTTGTTGCCACTAGCGTATTGATTATTTTCATTATCTTTTTGATAATGATGCAATACAATTTTCATGTAACCATTTGTTCTTATTTGGCCTTGTGCCCTACTTAGCTCACTAAATGAACATATAAATATTTACTAGGCTTGGTTCAACTCTACATACACAAGAATACTGATACTTTTCAAATTGGAGGCTACCCGACTCCCACATCGAAATATGTCCTTTTTACTTACTTGCTCAGCATTCTTCTGTAGAATCATTTGTCTATTGCCTCAAGGCTGCTCTTCCTCTGTAAGGAAATTGTCCAGCATTCAAGTCATATTATGAACAATTGTTTATTTGCTTCTAATAAAATTATTCTGTTTCTTAAAACTTTGTTTAATGTTTCGAAGGCACTTTGTACTTCTTCATTGCGTTTTAGGATTTCGTTCTCACGTTTTCTGGCATCTGTTAAAACGCTCTAAAGATATTTAAACTGATGTACTTTCTTGATTTTGATATCTCCAGTTCGTAGTTCACATTTTGGACTGTTTCTCTTGCTGACAATCATATATTCTTGATCTTACAATTGACGGTTAATCTCTTTTTCTCACTTACCTTTAATATCTTCTTCAAGATTACTACAGTTTTCTTTCTTGTGTCATTTGCATATCTTATGTTGTTAAGATTGTGCACCACGATAATAAATCCTAGTAGTACTTTTAGTTCTCTTTGTATTGCATGGCTGTAACGGTTGAATAAACCGTGTGTGAAGACACAGGTCCTTTCTATTTTGGCGTAATTAATTCATTTTCTATCCGTATGCAGGCAGTTAGCTCCCAGTTTTGGATTATTCTAATAACTTTCCCTTATTAACATACTTTAGCATGGCACAAGGCCAAATGAGAGAACTGAAGCGACAATGATTTTGTCACGCGAGTCTCCTTGTTCGGAAGAGCCTTTTTAAACAGGAGACTTACATTTAGAATTTTCTTTTACATTTTTGATTATGACGCTTTACATTCTTTAATTTTGTGCTTAAATAGTGAGAAAATTTGCTATCACTTGACCTACACTGAAAAACTTTGCTAGTGGAATGAAAATCAAACGAGTCTATATGAATGATTGGGACTTCTTTTTTTTCCTCTTAAAGCGGAAATCTCCTCTTTATGAAGAGAAAAGCGTTGATTGCCATATCCGTTAAGGAGGCGGTTTTATAATCGAAAATTAATCCTAAATCCATCAAATTCGAAACGCTCAATTAGAGCGTTGTCAGACTTTGCAACAAGTGGTAAAAGATTTAATAAGATTAGACTGAAATCATTTCGGAGGATTTATTTTTCAAATGAGACTGAAACGCATACTCAAACAATTTTGGAAAGAAAGGCAATATCGGGTGTTCCATTCTCGAAGAAAGCAAGAAAAAACCTGTTTAGCTGTTGTGATACCATTTTTCTAGATACCACAATAATCAAGGATCCAGTATTGGTAAAATTTAGGATTTCGAATGTTGATTTTAAAAGTAGGCAGACCAATCTGAATTGAAGAATTAACGAAACACAATCTCCCTTCTCTTTTCTTTTTGCCTCGTGTCTTTAAGCAAATTCATTAACTACCAAGAAAGACATATCTTACTCCGGTCTGTTAATTATTTGTCTGGAAGGAAAAGTTTATCGATTTTATTGATTAAGTGTTTCATTGATCATGTTGAAAACGTATCGCCTTTGAAGGTTTCCCTTGAGAGGAGCTGAGAAATGATTGGTACATTTGGTTGGAGGGGAAAATCAATGTCAACAAGACAACAGATTTTAGGCAAAACGCAACACAATATTTCATCTTAGAAAACGCATATCGCCACTACGGCTACTGCCACCTTCAATTAGGGTAAAACATTTAAAGACAAAATATTTAGAGTAAAACATTTAGATTAAAATATTTAGTATAAAACTTTTAGGGTAAAACATTTAGAGTACATCATTTAGGGTAAAACATTTAGAGTAAAACATTTAGCGTAAAACATTTAAAGCAAAACATTTAGTGTAAAACATTTATGGTAAACATTTAGGGTCAAGCATTTAGGGTAAAGCATTTAGTAAAAAACATTTAGGGTAAAACATTTAGAGTAAAATATTTAAGGTAAAACATTTAGAGTAAAATATTTAGGTAAAACATTTAGGATAAAGCATTTAGTATAAAACATTTAGGATAAAATATTTAGGGTAAAGCATTTAGTATAAAACAAGCTTCTTAAAACATTTAGTATAAAACAAGCTTCATATTTATTTTTTATTCAAAGACATTTTTTACATCTATCATTTTTATGTGTGATCTTGTCATGAACTGGTCGCTTGAGACATTTTCAAAGAATAAAGTTAAACTAGACATGTTCATTGCCTGAAGATCTTTTAAATGGTATCATCATCATCAGATGATTCTGTTTTCATCTCTAGAAATATTAGGTCAGAATATAATTTCGCACTCTTGTTCATTAGACAGATTATACCCGAAATTTAATGGCTCTTGAAATTTCAAAATTGACAAAATAAAACGGAAGCTTTTAAATGATTTCGTGAAACCACTATCATAAGAGAAATCGGAACAATTTAAAAAGCTTTACAAAAATATTGGAAATAGTTTTAAATGGAAACGAAACAAATAACAGCTTTAGTAGAACCAGCAATAAGAAGAATAGGAAGACACACTGTTGTTCCACGAGCCACGACTTATAGAATGGGAAACACAAGTAGACAAAGCGAGGGAGAGAGAGAGAGAGAGAGCATTGTCGGTACGGATGGTCATAACGCTATTTTTTTCGATATATGTACATAAATTTATTCATTCAACTGTGTCATCAATGTTCCTTGATATTTCACAATCTTTGAGGCCGCTTCATGATTCCATCCATTTAAAACGTAGCATTTTTCTGGTTGATGAACTGGTGTAAGTGGTTTTTGTAGACTTCCCGTGAATAAAATCTTACTTATTAAGTAAATTCCACAGGGATCAAAATAAGTAGTAAGACAAAGATTCAAAGCTCATGTGAGTACCAGAATTTATACCGCGCCTGCAAAATACGTGCGGTTTGCTGTTGTTCTGGCGGAAAAGGCGGTAATCTTCCTATTAGCCAATTCCGAACGCTTATCATCGATTGCTGGCTTTTATTGGTTCAAGTGGGATCAGTACGTGTCTGAATTTAACGTCGGATTTTGCGAAAAGAAGTTTGTAATATACGATAACATTGGAATACCACCAAATACACAACATGGACTTTTTAGGATTCAAACCGTCGTTTGAATTCGTTAACGGTTTCTTCAGAAACATTTCGTTCTACATTGTTGTAAATAATCCATTTGTCATTGCCTGTAACGGTTCTTTTCAAAACTAGGCCATTAAATCATGAGGCACCCAACCACTGTACCGATTCACGTATACAAATTTTTTTTAGCTTGCAACGCTCATGTGAATTATGTGATGTATCTTTGTAATGCCCAGTATCGTGTGACCTGAATTATTTTTTAATCAGCATTTCAATTTGGTTGTCATCATCAACGACGGAATGTTATTTCAGATAAACGATTCCTCTTATGTACCTAGTGAACCACTTAAAAACATTAATCTCAGTTATAGCACCCTCTCCATAAATGGCACATATATTTTGTGATGTTTGTATAGTGTTTTTTTCCCCCGGAAATAATAGAGCATCAAAAATGCATCTTATTTTCCTTGGTTTTCGCTTTTAACGTAAATACGATTCACGATCCACGCACACATTCTATAGAAAGATATATTGAAATATCACCATTCAGATATTGTATATATATGACATAAAGTTTAGACACGTGTGAAATGAAATCACTTGTTTAAACGTCACGAACTCTTGTTCCAAACCAAAAGAATTTGACAGATTTTACTATAATTACAAATATATCAATTTTATTAAATTTAATTTTTTTTTTATTTAAGGTTACATATATATGAACATAGTAATGCCTCCATGTTTGTAATCACACAAACACACACACAATATATACTCAGAGGTGACAGGCTGTTTCATGCTAGACACACTCGGGCGGCCTGACGACTGCGTCTAGCATGAAAACAGCCTGTTGCCTCTCAGTGTTGACTTCAATGTTCACTTTTATATTTATATTTACACACGCTCTATCAATGATACTGATCACTTTATCCCATAAATATAGCACATCTTAAAACTATATTTCTTCATATATATATATATATATATGCACGAGAGAGTACTGTAAAATTTTCCCTTTCCAGTATCTGATCAAATGATCAAACATTAGAATTCCTAAGAGGGAATCTTTGGTCGGGCAGATAAATTTTCAGCACTTTATCGCAGGTGTAATTGTATAAAACCTTAAGGAAAATATCTGTAAAATTATATATATATATATATATATATATATATTATTATTATTATTATTATTATTATTATTATTATTATTATTATTATTATTATTCTGTTTAATGTAAAAACGTTTAACATTCATGTTCCACGCACTACTTGTATGAGGAGAATCGTTGAATTGTAACTTTTTGCTATAAATTTAAATTATGTCTGAAATGAGGCTATGTGTTCAAACCCTACCTTTTATCAAACACTACAACATTACAACCGAATAACATCATTTGAAAGATGGAAACTGAAAATAATTTCTATATTAAAGTCAAAATAGCAGAGCTAGTTATCTCATAAACAATGTAAACTAATTACCTCTGATAATTTCATCGCTGAGGTTTAGTTATAGTGCATTGTTTTTTCAAGATTTCTTCTGCCAGATATCTGTGCAACTTGTCGCTACCTACGTTGCTACAGGGTTAGTACAGCAGAGTTATGTCCCTTGTCTATGTTTTGCTACACTTAAACGGCATCCATCACTGGAAGTTAAGTTGTGACGGGAAGAGACAAGAAGCATTCACCATGCTGGAACATAGAAGCGACCGTTATGTAGATTTTTGGTGCATACACATATCGCAATTGCGTCAAAATGATTTAAATATATTTAAAAATCTTAATATATAGGAAATAATGATTTAAATCACGGATATATAAAATGTCTGATATGTAGCTAAAGGGTTAAAATTATCGTGCCACTCTAATTCCCCTGAGCACTTATTTCACTTTTGGGAATTTAAAGCATCTGCTAGCAGGCGTTACCATTCATCATAAGAATGTCTGGTTTAGAGGTTATTAAATGTTCATTAATTTGTTTATGTCCAGCGTTTTGATTTTCGCAGATTTAGGCATTTAGCGTAGAAGAATTGTAAGTTTGAGTCCCAAACCAATTTGATCCCCACACTGTATGTTCGATCCTTACTGGGTACCTCACTGTTGTGACCCTAAAGAAGATAATGTTTCATCAAGCCCAATAGACTCGCCTACAAAATCCCAAACAAAGAATTATAGCAAATAACAAATAAAGGCTTCAGCCGAAAACTTCCAACAGCAACAACAAAAATGGTTAGCCCGTGGTACTAGATAAGAAATTAATGATATTATCAAGCTGTTAACCTTTTACACTTTTTCTTTTTACTGATAGTTCACCCAATACAATATCCCAGGGTCACACAAGGTAGAGGGTTACTATGTCGGATTGTAATGGAGGGGGAAGGCGGACTAAGAGAGTTTTGTAACCTAGGGAAGGTTACTGAATAGAATAATTACACGAAGGTTGGTAATGAACGATAATAGTTAGGATAAGAACAACACATATAAGATTCACCGGCAACGCGTAGAACAAGTAGAAGTGAGTCAATGGAATTCCACAATGAATCTCCAACTGCAGAATATCTACCAACCGCCTCACTCTGTCAAATGTGACACAAGTTCGAATTTAATGTGGGGTATCCGAGCCAGTAAGCTTGGCCAAAAATTCCCCGCATACGCCGTATAAAACGGGGTCTGGTAGCGTTTTCCCAAGACGAGACTCTGCCCTTCGATATAGCCTCGTCTGGGTATCCTCACTACCCGGAGACAGAGAATTTGTCCAGCACGGCTGAACACGAATCTTCAACTTTTTCTTAAATGAAATATATTAAATCTTTTTATTAAAACAATTTGTTTGAAGTTGGGGTATGCTAGCATTGGTCTCATGTGCCTTATGTGATGTTCATATAGCTGACAAGAAAGTCTCACCCAGTGATTGCAAACCTGGTCACTTTGCGTAGTAACCTCCTATGACTCATCATACCGAAAGCTTTCGAGATATCTAGAGTAATCATTCTCAAAAGATTTTTTATGAAGTTTTCACTGATTATATGCATAATGACAGTTAAGACATCAGCAGTGGACCTAGAATAGTGAAAACTATACTGTTTGTTGCACAGGAGTCTGTTTTTGCCGAGGTGTTTAATGACTTTGATTTTTCTGATAGCTTCAAAATATTTACTAATGACACTAAGGAGGCTGATAGTCCGCTATTGTGACCAGGACAAGTTTCCACCTGCATTCTTGAACACAGGGCACACGCTAGACACATTCTGTGGGCTTGCGAAACATTTCTTCTTAAGGCAGCGGTAGAACTGTTTCGCTAAGACTACTGAAAAACAAAGTGTCTAGATGTAAATCCTCATCAATATTAGAAAGATTTATGACATTTAGTGGGCATGAGAAGTTTAAATTACTGAAAAATTGTTTTAATAAATGATTTAATATATTTCATTTAATAAAAAAATAATCCCTACTTTTTGGTCACTGAATTTTAACTATTTTCTGTATGGAAACAGTCAATTTCGCCATTGCGATTAACATGTTATTAATTAAAATCTTTGAGAATAATAATGATCTTTCCAAATACAAGTTCGACAATTTAATTGATAGCTTCGAAAAGAGGCGGATTTGTAGCTTTCCAAACTATATTTGGGGCCAAAAAGACTAGTAAATAATGTGATCAAGCGTAGCGCATTAGTTAGGATGTTAGACTAATGAAACCATTCAAAACTGTAGTGGATGCAATGTACCATGTTTTGACTAAGCTCTGCCTTCTAAATAAATAACTAGCATTACCTTGCTCGATATGATCTCCAGTATTAACATGTTAGCCATCCAAACATTAAATAATGTTAACCTGAAATCCTATAGATTAAAAATGTGCTTAATAACAACGATGGCGACCTAAAAGGCAAACCTAAAACTCCGGTTATAATTTGTTCAGGTCATGTTCACTTGACTCAAGGCAGGATAACAGAAACAAAGCGAGTACCTAATGACTCGACTGCCTCTCATATGCTAACAAAAGTCAATCACGTGATCCCTCTTTATATCGGACGTGGTGATTTTCTTGTTTAGATTTTATGCGATCAGATTCAATTCAAAACTAGTCGTAAACTAGACAAACTAAAGACGATGAGAAGAAGAAAGTTGCAAGTCGTAGCCCCCACTTTTTTGTTTTAGTTTGCACATTGGGTGACTGTATTTTCAAGTATTCTTCGAATTACCACATAATTTTTCTTTCTTCTTCCGTGTGCCGTTTGTCTTCAGTTTGTTGTAGCTCTTAATTAATTTTGTCTTTTTTCTATCTCTCCTAAACCATGTCCAGTCAACCATATGCAAGGTCGTTAGGTATGTGATGTGCTATTCTCCTCTTGCATTCAATATGTCCTGTGAGTGTCAAATTTTTCAAGCCCTCTTTCCTCATTATATCTCCTAAAAATTTCAGATGTCTGTTTTTGATGTTAATTATAAGTGTCCTTTATGTTTCCATTTTCTCTAAAGCTTCGTCGTTACTCACATGATCAGTCCTTGTTATTCTCAGTATCGTTCTGTGGCAGCTCATTTCTGTTGCTTTTCTGTAGGTACCTCCACTTTTTCGCTGAAAACAAAACCCCAATAAACAGTATAGCATTATGGAAAAAGACCCCAAACTTAATAAAAACAAAGTTTTATCGTCATAATGTTTATGTTATTAAGATGAAAGAACAAAGTACTTTTATTATTTTATTAAAATTGTTAATCCTTTCTAGAACGTTAGAGATTTTGGTTAACAATTTTGTTTTTCTACGTTAGCTGTCGACGTAATATTTACGATTAGTGTTTTAGCGCCTTTTTTTCAAATGAAAAAAAAAAAAACATTTGGAAATTCTTGCAAAAATCAAATAAGTGTCGGATTTTAATGAAATTTTGAGAACGTATTCAGAAATAAATTAAATTATTTTTTAATGTTTTTAAGAAAATCTTCGTAAAAATATTTTTTTAGATATTTTATCCCAACTTAATTTCCTGAAATTTCGAGAAATTAAATTTTCATCCGAAATTTTTTTTATTAGTTAAAACGCAGTGCTCCTTGGAGAATATAATGTAAATCATCAATTTTTTTCTCAAAATAGTATTTATTTCCCGAAAATCTGCACTGACTCATAAAATAATAATAATAATAATAATAATAATAATAATAATAATAATAATTAAGCTTCTCACTTGCTATCGCATGCATCAAAGCTTCTCACTTGCTATCGCATGCATCAAAGCTTCTCACTTGCTATCGCATGCATCAAAGCTTCTCACTTGCTATCGCATGCATCATCCCAAAGCTGATGTTGATCGTCTGTATGTGCCCAGATCCGAAGGAGGCAGAGGATTAGTTCAACTAGAACTGTCCTACAAAACTACAACAATTGGCCTCCAAAAATACTTGGAAACTACAGAAGACTGGATGATGGTATGCGTCAAGGAACATGAAAGTAGTAAGCGTCTTTACTCCGTAATGAAAGAAGCCAACAAATTCAAACTGGAGCTTCAAATGGGCGTAGAGATGCAACTACAGCACAATACACCGGCTGAAACTGCAAAATACTTGAAAAAGACAGCAAAGACGAATGCAACCGACCAGATACAGAAGCGATGGCAAGATAAACCGCTTCATGGCCAATACTCTGCCCGTGTCAACCAAGCTGATGTAGACAAAACCCGTACCCATCAGTGGCTACGCAGTGCAGGGTTGAAAGCGGAAACTGAAGGTTTTATCCTTGCTGCGCAGGACCAATGCTTGCTAACTAGGAATTATCAAGCACATATACTAAAATATTGTGTCAGCCCAAAATGCAGATTCTGTGATAAATATCCAGAAACGATTGATCATCTTGTATCAGGTTGCACGATGTTGGCACCCACTGAATATAAAACCCGACATGACAGAGTGGGCCAATATCTGCACTGGAAAATCTGCAACTTCTACGGGAAGGAAACTGAAAGAAACTGGTACCAACACCACCCAGACCCAGTTACGGAGATAGGACCTGTTACAATTCTATGGGACTACACAATTCACACTGACAGAACAATCAAGGCCAACCGACCAGATATTGTTATTAAAGACCACAAACAAAAACGGTGCCTCCTTATTGATATGGCAGTCCCTGCTGACTGCAATGTATCTTTGAAGATATTCAAAAAGCTGTCAAAATACAAGGACCTTGAAATAGAGGTCTCGAAAATGTGGCATATGGGAACATCAACAATCCCTGTTGTAGTTGGAGCCCTAGGACTGGTTGGAAAAGATTGCAGTAGACTAATTGCAGGGATCCCTGGAAGCCCATGCCTCAAGGAGATACAAAAAATTGTTCTGACAAGTACATCCCACACTTTACGAAGGGCTCTATCTATGTAATTTTTTTTTTTTTTTTTTTTTTTGTCAGTGAAAAGTGTCATGATGCCATTTCTAACCTTAGGTCCCTGGGTGGGACCCGGAAAGAAATGTGTAAACGCCAGAAAGCAAAGAAAATAAAAACAATAATAATAATAAACGGAATAAAACTATGACATTATTTAATAAAAAAAGCTTTCAATTACTTTTATAAATAAAATTTATTAAGGACACTATTGTCTTAAGAAAAAATTGATGAATAATGAATTTTTACAAGAATCGTTTTCATTTTTTTCTAATTTTAATTATATTAATTTATAATATATAAATCTTTTAAAAATCTGCATTACTTTCATCCGGTTAGGTGATATTATTATTAAGTGAAAACTATATTTACTAATCAAAAATTGAAAAGCTTAATACAAATTCTTTTGCGCCAAGATTTTTAAAATAATTTTTATGTTTTTATGTCTATAAAATATTACATAACGTGCATATTTTTGAAAGTATTATCAGAAAATAAACGCGATGACTATAGTCAATTGAAAATCAACATCCCTAAAATTAGATTACGAAGAATATTTTACAATATTTTAAAGATTACTGAGCACTTAAAAATTATATAAAAAGTGGCGTACCCGTAATTTTCTTAAATTATGTTTTAACAGATAAAGTCTCCGTAGACAACAATAAACCTGTCGACACCTTTATCAGCATTTATAACGTGATTGCTTTTACTTATCAACTTATCTTCACAAGATTTTTATATTTTCATTTATATAGCCATTAAATTATTATTATATAGACATTAATTTTATTATTATATACAAACTGTTCTTAATATATAGAAATTATTAATATGTTTATAATTATTATATAAATATTACTCTATTTTTATAAAGCTATTATCATCATATAACTATAATCTTCTCCTTCCTCTTCTTCTTCTCATTATTATTATTATTATTATTATTATTATTATTATTATGATTTAGCTGTTATGTTACGCATAAGGATATCAATAAATCCGTAGCTTAATGCAGAGAAAAAATATTTTACACAAGATCTATTTATTTTTTAGCATAATTTTTTTATTTTTAATGTGCTTAATTTAGTGGTAAATATTTTTGATATAGTGTAGTGATTTTACTTTTGACTGTATGAAATTGGCCTTGTGCCTGACTAATCTTCAAGTATTTGGATTAGGTATTGAACGATAGCAACTGTAGATTCTAAACACTTTCATAGGGTTTCCAAATGAATACAGGAGCCTATCAGGCTAATAAAAATCATGCCTTTTTATTTTAATCCATAAAATTAAAATTATCTTTTTATCAGAGTTAATTTTTCAGCCTATGAGGAAATTTGTATTCAAAAACGTGGATATCAAATTAAAAAAAAAAAAGGTTACTAGTTAATCAGTGTTTTATGCTGGGTCCGCTATGATTTCCGGGTCCTTCATAAATTTTCTTGAAGCAATGAGTGTTATTTGATTGTACTCTTTGAAAAGTTGTATTGAGTTCAATGTAGCATGTAATTCTTGATTTGGCCGACTAGAATAGCCACAGTCAGAAATGATCCTAAAATCTATTAGGTTGGTGCAAAAATAATATCATTTTTTGACGTTAAAAAATACGTCAAAAAACGATATTATTTTTGCACCAACCTAATACCTTAGACAGAATCTAAATCAAATTTGTAGATGGTATTAACCGTATGGCAGTTTGGCCGTCACGTCTACACCTGCAAATTATTCTGTGCTTATACAATAGACATACGAATTCTGGAAAACATCCAAAAAGTTAATATAAAAGCCAAAATGTCTATCTAGGACAATGGAGCCTTAGACCTCTTCAAAGTAATTATCTTGAGAAAATACATTTTTATTTTCTTATTAAAACAATCTGTAAAATCCTCTTTCAAGATAACCAGCAATATTTTGTTGCGTTCGCCTAATTTTATTATCATCTCTAATCTGAATTATCCTCCTTTCGACGGTGATTTTATTTTAGGATCCAAATTTGGACTGTAAATATGAGCTGACAGACCTGACTGATTACGAAATTATATTTTCAGGAGAATGCGGTGGGCAGACAGAAGTTATATCTTCAGGAGAATGCAGACGGGCACTCAATGGCATCGGCGACTAAATAACATCACAGGAGAGTGTTCACTCTTACCGCATTACCTGTACTCGAGACATTCAAAACTATTGGATTCATTTCGAAGAGACCCAGTATCAATACAGACATTTAAGCATACATAGAATGATATGCATAATTAATCAACATCTGTCCTGAGTGAGCGTTAAGACCTCTAGAGTGAGTTTAAAAATCAGTTATTAACAATATTCAGAAGAGTAAAGGTAAATACTAACAGAAGAGTAAAGGTAAACAGAAGAGAAAATAAATACCCTACTGAAAAAAATACTCCCCCAAAACAAAAGAAATAGCAAATAAAAAAAAGGAAGATAGGAAGAGAAGCGACAACACTTGGAAAGTGAAGAACTAACGATGATCGCCGATAAAATAGTATAGTAGATGTGCTTTTGGTAAGGTATTTCTGAGTCATTTCCGACAACTGACATTTCTCTTGAAGCTTACTTGCAGATGTTGTAGCGAGTGAAGCGACTAAGAAGCTATCATTGTTATCAGGTTAAATGCAAGGGAATTCCTTTAATGTACGTGAAACAAAACTCTCATTCACTCGGAAACGAATTGTAACGAATTGTAACGAATTGTAACGAATTGTAACGATTTTATCTTTTATTTATTGTTTCTTCAAATAAGGTTACGAGATTATGTACTTTTGAACTTTCAGTGTAAAGGAATTTAAAATTTCGCTGCTTTGCGAAATTTTGGGCGCTAAAATAACTTGTACTAAGAATGATAATAAAGTCAGCTGAAATTTAATTGCATTGAATATTCGAACTCAATCAAATTTACTTCTTTTTGTTCAATTTGGTAATCCTGTCTTCACGTTGGATAAAATATAAAGAAAGAGGATTTAATGTAAAAAAAAAACAAAAAAAAAATAAAACAAGGTAAAATGAGAATGAAGTAGGAAAGGCAAATTTTCTCTGTTCTTACAATGAGATTTCTTCAGATTTATATCCTCTTTGGAATTATCCCTAATAATTATGAAGTAATATTATTTTTTATTATAATATATGCATATAAGAGAACATTGAAGTCAACACTTAGAGGTGACAGTCTGTCTCATGCTAGACGCAATCGTCAGACTACGAGTGCTGTTATTTTTCTCGGCTATTTATATATACCGGTCAGTGGTGCACTGTGGGTAGTCTATTTTGGCGGTTATTTTGCCGGAAGTCGTTTATTTGTTTATTTATTTATTTGGGTTAAATTGTTTTGCTTGTCATTATTTATTTTTATTTTTTTATTTTTTATTTTATTTCTTATCTTATATATTTATTTTTTATTTTAATCGGTGTTTTTATTAACGCAGTAAAAGTTTGTTTGTATCGCTTATTTAATAGTTTTGTTTTGTTTTGGTTTGGGAACATAATTAAAGCTATTTATTCAATTTTGGGGTTAATTGTTGTAGTTTATTCTAACTATTATTTTGGTGGGATCAGTTTTTAATTTGTCTATTACTTTATATATTTATTTGGATTGATTATCTTTATTTGTTTTTTCTAACGGTTAATTTATTGGGATCGGTTTGTTTGTTTATTTATTTGGATGAATTTAGATTAATTTATTTTACTTTTTTATTATTTATTTATTATACTGTATATTTTTATTTACTCTTTTCGGTTTTCGATTTTTAAGTAAAGTAGTATATTATATATATATATATATATATATATATATATATATATATATATATATATATTTGTGTGTGTGTGTGTGTATATATATATATATATATATATATATATGTTTGTGTGTGTATGTATATTTAGGCAATATGTCTTCATTCAAGCATCTTTTGTTACTTTATCTAGACATATTATGCCTATTTATTTTATATTCACAAATTCACGGATTAATGACTTACTGTTGTTATTAAACTGATTAAGAAAGACGCCGTAGTTCTGGTCATTTCTTTTATTTTCCCAAGTAATTTCAATCTCATACCAGATCATTGAGTTCACTTCTGAGACCAACATTTAGTAACTTTGAAAATAAGGAATCTAATAACCCTCTAGTTACCTAAGATATGTAGATGATATTCTCATCTTAGTTTGAAACATAGATGAAATACATGAACTACTTCCAAAGAAACTCCGTTCTTAAGTTCATATGTGAACTTAACAATAGCAACATAAATCTTTATTTTGATATATTGATAGACAGTAATAACATTTACTACCTCCTCATATAAAGAAATCTATCTAGCAGAAACGCGTGCACACTCAACTATCAAAGTGAAAGTTCTATGAAAAACAGCAGTTATACAAAATTTAATAAACCGTAGAAAAGTTAACTAACGAAAGAAAAAAAAAACAACTTTCTAGACTGAATTTAAAAAAAATTAAACAAACACTCATTAACAATGTCTTTCCTGATTACATTGTTGATGAACAAATTAGATGAGCCATTAGAAATATTAACCTAAATCAAAAAGAACTTAATACATCCTTAAATAATCCTAAACATATCAACCTACTATAACGCAATCAAATACATACTAACTACAAACAAGATAAAAAATCCTCAAAAACAAGATGAAAAATCATAAAAAAATACATAAGTACTAATATATCCCCCAATGATCCTAATATAAAGCTAATTATATAATATACTAAATTTAATAAAATCATCCGCAATAACTCTTCTTATTCAGCTAATGTTTTGCAAAAGACCAACATTGTATATTAATTTAAATGTCCGTTGGGAGATTGTATCTCTGATTAAAAAGTATATATATATATATATATATATATATATATATATATATATATATATGTATATATATATATATATATATTCGTTTCACGACGACAACATTATCAAGAACAATTACATTACACATGTCAGATTCAGGTTCTATTGCACAACATTTAAAAGAATTCCTCTCCACATTTTAGAAAAATATTAATTGACCATACAAGTATATTCCACCACAAAAATAAAAAGCAAAATCTTTAAATTCTAGAAGCGCTCTATACAAAAAATGGAAATAACACTAAATAAGAATAATTGTGAGTATAGTAACAATGTTTTAAAATGCCTGCAATGTTTTTGATTACTCAAGTTGAAAAATCTTTTTTTTAAATAGCAGTTTGTGTATTTTTAAACAATGCATAAAAAATGTAAATTACGTTATCTTCCTTAAATTGACTATAACGGAGAGCATTGCATGCGCATTTACGAAAAAAAAAAAAAAAAGGAAAACTAAGAATTCAATTTTTGTCTTAGCAATTCACCCCTGAAGATAATCTTGGATGAGATTGAAAGTACTTGGGAAGAAAAAATAAATGACCAAAACTACGGCGTCTTTCTTAACCAGTTAAATAAACACAGAAAGAAATTGATCCGTGAATAATTAGACATAATATGTCTAGATTATTCAACCAATATATATATATATATATATATATATATATATATATATATATATATATGTGTGTGTATTTTTTAGTTATTAATCCGAGAGATTGTTATTATTTAAACGTTATTTTTAGTGGATATTCGTATTTGAGTAGACGCTCCGTTAATTTATTAAAGTGTATATTTATTTATTTTCGTTTACCGCCCTGAATATTTGAGAAATTTTATTAGAGAAATTGAAAAATTTCATTAGAAAAAATATGCGCACTTCGGCGGACACTCTAGTTAGATCCACTAAAAACAAAGTTTAAATAATATATATATATATATATATATATATATATATATATATATATATATATATATGTATGTGTGTGTGTGTGTGTGTGTGTATGCGTGTGTGTGTGTGTGTATTAAAATTAATGACAAGGTGGAAATACTTTTCGTGACGCGTTTCGTCCTTACTAGTTATTGTTACGTCGATTTAAATTACATCTGCGGATGAATGAGAGGCGACGCTGAAATTTTTAACTTTTAAATTTAATTTTTTTTTATGTTTGTTTTTATAGTTTAGCCAATTTTATTTAGTTACTTTTTCTTACAAGTGTATATATATATATATATATATATATATATATATATATATATATATATAGTCGAAAATTGTAGTTCCATTTAGCATTCCTGTATTCATACGGAATAAAAATCATTATAAAAAAGCGGGACATCAAGATAAAGAAAAGAGTAAAGTCGGATGATAAAAAGGTAAAAGCATGTCAGAAGGAAAATATAAAAAAATATTGAAGTGAGCAAAATGCATAAACTAGTGAGAGAAGAAGAAGAAGAAGAAGAAGAAGAAGAAGAAGAAGAAGAAGAAGAAGAAGAAGAAGAAGAAGAAATGAAAAACAAAAAAATACTGGAATAATAAAGTAAAAAAACACACAATAAAGAATAACAAATAAATGAAAAACATTAGAAATGAAAAAGTAGCAATAAAAAATAAACTAGTGAAGTAAACAAAGAGAATAAGAATAAAATATAATAAAACTAATGAATGAAAGACTGACTGACTGAATGAATAAATGACAGAATGAATAAATGACAGAATGAATAAATGACAGAATGAATGAATGACAGAATGAATGAATGACAGAATGAATGAATGACAGAATGAATGAATGAGAATGAATGAATGACAGAATGAATAAATGACAGAATGAATGAATGACAGAATGAATGAATGAGAATGAATGAATGACAGAATGAATAAATGACAGAATGAATGAATGACAGAATGAATAAATGACAGAATGAATGAATGACATAATGAATAAATGACAGAATGAATGAATGACAGAATGAATAAATGACAGAATGAATGAATGACAGAATGAATAAATGACAGAATGAATGAATGACAGAATGAATGAATGACAGAATGAATGAATGACAGAATGAATAAATGACAGAATGAATGAATGACAGAATGAATAAATGACAGAATGAATGAATGACAGAATGAATAAATGACAGAATGAATAAATGACAGAATGAATAAATGACAGAATGAATGAATGACAGAATGAATAAATGACAGAATGAATAAATGACAGAATGAATAAATGACAGAATGAATAAATGACAGAATGAATGAATGACAGAATGAATAAATGACAGAATGAATGAATGACAGAATGAATGAATGACAGAATGAATGAATGACAGAATGAATGAATGGCAGAATGAATAAATGACAGAATGAATAAATGACAGAATGAATAAATGACAGAATGAATGAATGACAGAATGAATAAATGACAGAATGAATAAATGACAGAATGAATAAATGACAGAATGAATGAATGACAGAATGAATAAATGACAGAATGAATGAATGACAGAATGAATGAATGACAGAATGAATGAATGACAGAATGAATAAATGACAGAATGAATGAATGACAGAATGAATGAATGACAGAATGAATGAATGACAGAATGAATAAATGACAGAATGAATAAATGACAGAATGAATGAATGACAGAATGAATAAATGACAGAATGAATAAATGACAGAATGAATAAATGACAGAATGAATAAATGACAGAATGAATGAATGACAGAATGAATAAATGACAGAATGAATGAATGACAGAATGAATGAATGACAGAATGAATGAATGACAGAATGAATAAATGACAGAATGAATGAATGACAGAATGAATGAATGACAGAATGAATAAATGACAGAATGAATGAATGACAGAATGAATAAATGACAGAATGAATGAATGACAGAATGAATAAATGACAGAATGAATGAATGACAGAATGAATGAATGACAGAATGAATGAATGACAGAATGAATGAATGACAGAATGAATAAATGACAGAATGAATGAATGACAGAATGAATAAATGACAGAATGAATGAATGACAGAATGAATAAATGACAGAATGAATGAATGACAGAATGAATAAATGACAGAATGAATAAATGACAGAATGAATAAATGACAGAATGAATGAATGACAGAATGAATAAATGACAGAATGAATAAATGACAGAATGAATAAATGACAGAATGAATGAATGACAGAATGAATGAATGACAGAATGAATAAATGACAGAATGAATGAATGACAGAATGAATAAATGACAGAATGAATGAATGACAGAATGAATAAATGACAGAATGAATAAATGACAGAATGAATGAATGACAGAATGAATAAATGACAGAATGAATAAATGACAGAATGAATGAATGACAGAATGAATGAATGACAGAATGAATAAATGACAGAATGAATGAATGACAGAATGAATGAATGAAATAAAAAAAGAACCAAAAAATAGAGTAAATTCAAACTAAAGACGAACCATAAACAGATCAGAAAAATATCTTAATGAATGATAAAAATGAAATTCCTGCAAGAAAGAAAGAAAGAAAAAAGAAAGAGAAAATAAATGAGAAAAAAAGGAAACTATGCAATGAAAGAAACACGATGAAAGACATGAATGAAAAAGAAGTAGAAGAAAGGGAAACAGATAAGAAGAAGAAATGAATGAAATGATGGAAGAAAGAAAAAGAAATGAAATTAGGGGACAATACTGAAAATAAAAAGAAGATAAAAAAAGAAAGGGTGAAAAGAAAGACGGAAAAGAAATTAATGGCCTTACAGTCTCCTTAGATTTTGACACTACCCGCTTATTTTTGCCTACCCCCCCACCCCCGCCAGACGGCATCGAAGACGCGCCGTGTGTTTGCAATAGAAAGAAAGCCAGCGGCAAGTCCTGTCCACTATCCTGACTGCAACTCAGACGTTCGCAATCTTGTTATTCGTCTTAGCAGCCGACGCAAGACATCTTTACTCATGCTCTTCTTATCTTTGCTAACAAGGCGTGCCGTCGGCTTTCCTTCGGGGCTTTTCTCCACCACCAGCCCAAACGAGACAAAATGGACGTAGGTTGCTCGGCCCGACTGTATTAGAGACGCAAATTACGAGCGGAGAGAGAAAAAGAGAAAGAGAGAGAGAGAGAACTAGAGAGAGGTATATATAAAGAGAGAGAGAGAGAGAGAGAGAGAGAGAGATGGGGAGTCCTGAACGCACATACACGCAGAATGACGAAAAGAAAGCTAAGAAACCTAAAAATGGCTGACGTGGGGAAAATGGTCGGCGAAAAAATGATGGTCGGGAAGAGAAGAAAGAAAATAGACAGAAAATAGGACAGTGAAAAATGATGAACTTTTCGTCTTTTCCCATTTTCCATCCAAAGTCACTGGTTAGCGTCGTCTTCGACCATTTCGGTGTAAACGAATTAGCTTGGACTTTGCTGGACACCTCAGTGCTTAATTATAGGCCTAAACTGGAGGCCCCGCCCAAACCTTCTAATACCACTCTGGCCTACATCAACCGTAAGTGCACAGAGACCCCCAGGGTTGGTTGAGTTAAGACATCATCAAGGACCACCTGTGTGAGATATGACGTCCTCTGTAAAGTGTCTTGTTATTTGATCAGGAAAGATTCGAACTGCGTAAGTGTCGATGCCATCTACACTTTGGTATCTCCTGAAGATGTTCGATACGTGTGTGTCCTGTGTGTTTCAGTAACTATATGTACTACGTGTTTGAGTACGTGGGTATCGTACGAATTTTAATACGTCTAACTCAGCAGGATACGTGTGCTTGTGAAACATGTATATTTAAATATATTTATCCCTATATTGTCTTTTTGTAAATACTGCAGTGAACAGAATTGTGGTTCTACAGAAGGATTGTGAGAATAATTTCCAGTGAGTTTAACCCTGTACAATGCCCAATTTGAGTTAGACGGTTACAGAATAAGGAACACATATTAGGTGGGGAAGATAACGGTTAACTCTAGACTTGAACAGTTTTGGAATGCAATGATTGGGAAAAATATCTTCTTGGGAGTCGGTTCCACAGAGCAGTGGTTCGCGGTAAGAAGCTGCTCGAGTGGAACTTCTCAAAAATGGAATACGGAGGGAATGAGGATAGTTCGCTACAATGCGTGTGGCATGGCGGGTCCTAACCTACATGGCATCAAGAGGTCTCCATCGAAGACTACTTCACGGTCCAGAACCCATTCACAAAATGACAATACAATATCACCACTGTTATAAAGCTGCCGATAGGATAGCTTCTTTTCAAGTTATTCAAAGTTTCAGATCCCTGACTATCAGGCGAATAACGCCAAAAAAACAGAAAAAGTTTACCTCCAACACCCTTAAATAAGGGACAAATAACCCAGGAAATAAGATACAGGCGTGATATCCTGAGTATACATGCCTCGTCTGCCCAGAAGTCAAAGCATTAGAACTCCTCCTGGTGTCGGAAACATCATAACAGGCAGAGACCGCCGCTACCAAGAGAAGTTCACTCATATACATGAGAACTAAGAGACCCATGGTGAGAACGAGGTAACGAAGGTTACTTGTCGGTGTGTATGCATTCCCTACCCACCATGCGTTGAATATGGGAGCAGCGAGGAGATTTTACGGAAAATGGAAACAAAATGACACTAAATCATATAACCAAAATTGAAACTTAATGAGGAAAGTGGGTTTGAAGAATTAGACACTCACAGGACACTCTGAAGACAAGAGGGACATAGAAATGCAGCACATAACTTATTAAAAAAGATTGCAGAACAGCGATTAGGACAGAAAACAAAAAGGTAAAATTTACTTAGATCTACAAAGGACAGGAGAGTAATAATCGCCAACGTCCTAAAGGGACACGGCACATAGAAAAAAGAAATTTATTGTTACGCTAAACTGTGGCAGACAAGTGAATGAGTGTGTACGCATGTGGTCTCGCTCCTACACAAACATAATAGTAATTGCATAAGTCGCAAATCGCTTTGGATAAGATGATTTTTTTTGGTATTTTCTATTTAATGCTAAATGCAAACAAATGACGCAGAAAAGAAAATTATGAGAAATGTTAAATTTGAATTTTTTCTGAAAATATTTGAAAAAAAACAAAACAAAAAACGAAACAGTTAAATCTTCGTCAATCAAGGAACTGATTTTTAAATGCATTTCACAACTGATCGATCCTCCTTCCCAAAGAAAAACACTGCTTGAGTGTTGCCTTTTACATGACATCAGAAAATGCCCCCCACGCTATAATGAAAAACTTTAGAAACTGAAAAAAAAAAATAAAAATTCGCAATCAGGATGGATGTGGATCTTGCTAATGACAAAGCGAAAAAAAATAACGAAAGCGCTCGATTAAAAAATTTATACCGATTTTAACATAAAATAAAAATTAACCTACGTTCACTTGTAAAGAAACCTGAAAGTTTAAGAATAACATTTCTATAAGGTTATATATATATATATATATATATATATATATATATATTTGTATATGGATATATATATATATTTATTTGTATATATATATATATATATATATATATATATATATATACATACATACATACGTATATATATATATATATATATATATATATATACATACAGACATACATACATATATATATATATATATATATATATATATATATATATATATATATACATATATAGTAAAGGTATATATGTATATAATTAATACACAAAAAATTAATTTTTGCTCTGTAATAATAAATACATTGAGCTCTTTTTGTGGATCAGTTTTAATATTTTATATTACTAGGGTCACTTGAATTACCAACAGATATATTACTACACACGCACACACACACACACACACACACACACACACACACACACACATATATATATATATATATATATATATATAAAGAATTAGTTTTAAGGTGTGCTATATTTATGGAATAAAGTGCTTACATTATTTATTATTAGTTATCCTCATCTTCACTGCTATATTCACAACATTTCGGCTGTTGTACTCTCCGGCCTTCTTCAGGTGATTGGAAATTCGAACCGAATGCTTTATTTCGTATACCGGAAGAGGCACGGCACGTGGAACTAAAACAACCTACCCCGGTGGACGAAATAAAGGGTTCGGTTTGAAATTCCAATCACCTGAAGAAGGCCGAAGCGTACAACGGCTGAAACGTTGTGAATATGACAATAGAGATGAAGATAACAATCCGTATAATGTAAATAATGTAAGTAATTATAATACATCATTTCAGAGATATAGATACGAAATATATGACGAGATATTCTATAAAATCTGATTGAAACGTCGAACAGTAAATAAAGTATGAATTATAGATTTAGTGATGAAAACTCATTTTTATGAAAACTCACGGATTTTATATCTATTTGTCTGTTTAGTTTAAGCGTCAGAAGATTTGGCTAAATTACGTGCTTGTGCCTATATAAGATACAAATGAAAATACCAAATGCGACTACTGGCATTCTTTAAATTCTGGGAGAGCAAAAAAAAAAAAAGAAAAGTTATCTTAAAATACTTGAATTTAATTTTTGTTTCTGCAAAAAATTACAAAGCAAGGAAAAGAAATTAAATTTTCACTGTGGTCGCAAACTTATTGCATGTGATAATTTTCTTTTTAGACTTGGTTTTATAATTTTCTTTTTAGATTTGGTTTTATAAATCATGCTTTTATTTTTGCATTTTATGGACGAATATTTTCTTAGGTGAAGTCCTTTGTTAGAAAGAGAACTAAAAATATTTAAAGAAGAAGACAATGAATGAAAAAAGAAGAGTCAAAAATCAAATAAGAGTTTACAAATGAAAAGCTAAGAAAGAGTGAAAGAAATGCGAAAAATAAACTAAGGAAGTCAAACAATGAAATAAAAAAAAATTAAAAAGGATGCAGAGAGAAAAAAAAAATAGTAAGAAAAATTGAACAAAAACAAAAAAAGTGAAAAAATGAAAAAGAAAGATAAAATAGGAAATAAATGAAGAAAGTTAGGAAGGAAAAATTATAAATAGAAAAAAATATACAGAAGTGAAAGAAAAAAAGAAAATGTTACAAAAGTTATTGTGAAAAAATAAAGAAAAGTAAAGAAACAAAGGTTAAGTTGGACGGAAATGTTTCTTATGTTTTTTAATTGAAGAAAAGTATTTTCCCCATTCGTATATCATTGAATTTCCGATTTCATCAGGCAAGTCGGATATGAATGAACAATAAATATTACGAGAATTTAAACTTTTGGAAAGAGAATTCATTTACTTACGATAAATCAATTTCAACACACTTTTCTGTTTCTTTTTTTCTTTTCTTTTATTTCTTTTTTCTTATCTTTAGTTGTTCTTCATTCAATTCTTATTTCATCTAACGTTTTCTTCATTGAGTTATTCTTTCATTTTTCTTTAGTTTTTAATTCAGCTTTCTTCCTCCCTTCTTGTATTTTCTTTCTTTCTTTCTTTCTTTCTTTCTTCAGTTCTTATTTCATGTTTATTTCTTTATTCATTTCTTTCTTTCTTTTTATCAAGGTGTTTTCTATATTTCTTTCTATCTCTCTTCTTTCTTTAGTTCTTCATTTAGTTCTTATTTCATATTTCTTTATTCATTTCGTTCTCTCTTTTTATCAAGTTATTTTTTTATATTTCTTTCTTTCTTTCACTTTTCTAGAGTTCATCACTCGGTTCTTATTCCATATTTCTTTCTTTATTTCTTTCTTTCTTCCATTCTTTCTTTCTTTCTCTAGTTCTTCTGTCGGTTCTTTCTTTTCTTTCCTTTTCTTTTCTTTCTTTCTTTCTTTCTTTCTTTCTTTCTTTCTTTCTTTCTTTCTACTCCACCATTTACACTGAACGCTTCCCGATTGAATTATATTTATTTTGACTTTGAAATGAAATTTTGGAAAGAAAAATTGATAAAAATTAACAAGACGGTAATAAAGTCAAACCAAAAGATTCAGTAATTGATTTTTCGAAAGAAAATCTGGTGAGAATCAAATTCCTTGATAAAAATTGAAATGTCGAGAATAAAAACAGATATCTTAATGAAATTAAAACAATTTGACTTTCCGATTCAAGTTTTTACTACAACATTTAATAATCACTAATTTCAAGAAAAATTGAAATATTGCATCATAAAATCTTCCTTCTCCTCCCCTTCTTCTTCTTCTTCTTCTTCTTCTTCTTCTCATTTAATATAAAAGTAAGACACATGAATAAAAAAGAAAACACAATATTTATGAATAACAAATAATTGGTAAGAGTGAATGAAACACATAAAGTTAAAATGCAGAGACACAAGAAAACAGATAATATAACAGATGAAAGTATCAGCATGAGAATCCTTTATCCAAAATTCTTGGAACAAGGAAGTGATTTGATTTTCAGTTTTTTCAGATTTTGGAATACAGACAATTTAATTTGTATACAACATCTCTAAAATGGGTTAGCTTGGGAATGGAACCTAAGCATAAAAACGATATCTCTTTACATTTCATAACACAGCTTATACATATACCAGGAAGGTATTTTTAGAAAATGTAATAAATTTTGTGTACATAGTAATACATGTAATGTCATTAGTCACGTAATACTCACACGGATTTTTAAGTGGTGAAATTAAGATATCACGTAATGTTTTGTACTTTCTGTACGTGTACAAAAAAATGATCACTATTTATAATATATATATATATATATATATATATATATATATATATATATATATATATATATATATATATATATATATATAAATGCATGACATTTTGTATAATATCTTTACTGAGCACGAAATATCTAGTAAGTAATCCACGAACGAAGGTGTTGCTGTGAAGATCCCTAACAAAACCTTAACCTAGGCTACGGAGCTGGGCTTTCTGAAAATTTCTATTTGTGGCGAGTCATATCAACACCTGAAAAACTTTCAATCTTCAGAGGTTTTCGCATTTTGGAATTTCGGATATAGGATACTCAATCTGTATCAGAAAATGAATGTTGAAAATTAACTGAAAAACACCTTTGTGCAAATTATAAAGAAAAAAAAAAACGAATAATTCCGTTACATTTTACTTTTTTTTCGTATTTTTCCTATGAAACATGACCCAACGCGCATGTTAGTACATTTTATGTCCATTCCATTCGTTCCTTGCAGATTGACTAGAGATTCTAGATTGGATTTAAATCAGGAGATTTTCCACGCCAGTCTATAGTACTTTGATTTGCTCACTGGAAAGGTTTGCCAGTATGTTTCGTTCAGCGTTACAATTTTCGTACACTTCTTTGAAGTAACGTCCATTGCAGACAATGACCGTAGGACAAATAATCGACAGTTGAGACAATAGGGTCTGGGCGTGATAAACATTTGATGCAATGATGGATGACGCAGTATCTGTTAAGGCCAAACAAATTTCATCATACACCCGGAAAATAGATTCATATTACTGCATAGCACAGTAAATGACCTAATCTGAGATAAAAATCGAAATCCCTCCATTGGGTCTAAAACGCATTGTATACTGAAAGAAAGGAAACAAAAGCGGTTGTTTCAATTAAATTTCACAAGGGTATACAGTAATAGACGTAATTGCGTAAGAGTTGTGATAATTTAAGAATAGTTCAAAGATTTGCAGTGGATCATGCCTATCCATGCTTTAATCAAACATTGGAGACTTTCATCACTAAAAGAGCCACTCAGTTTGGATTTATTTTTCTTCTTCTATGTGCCATGACCCTTCAGGGAGTCGGCGATTATGGCTCTCCACAACTTTCTGTCCCTTGTAGCTCTTAATAAATTTTCTCTTTTTTTCCATCCCTACCATATCCTAATACGCCATCCATTCACTCGAAGTGTCCAGGTAGGCTGTGCAATACTTTCCACTGTGTCGTTTCCCTTCTGTCTGTTCTGTGACTATCAAAAGAACCTCCTTCCTTTATTTTCTCCCAGAAACCCTGTCCCTTCCTGCTGTTAAGTATAAGTGTTTTTTTGTTACCATTGTCTCTAGAAGTTCATTTTTGTTCACGTGTTCGTTCCATGGTGTTCTCAGCATCATTCTGTAAAACCAGAATTATATTGCTTCAAGTCTCTTCTTCATGAAGAGATTGTCTAGCATTCACTGCCATATTACTATATAGTAGTGAATGTTCGCCAATCTTTAGACTGATATTACGTAACATTTCAGTAGACATCTTTTTGTTTTCAACGATATTTTTCTGTTTCTTTGCTCATCTTTTTGGAAGTGATTTTTCACTATCCCAAATTCGCCTTCGAATTTCACTGTGGCACTTTCCGTCCTCTGTTAATACGTTTCGCAGACTTCCCCTATTTGATTTTGATATTTCCAGTCTGTAATTTATATTGTTGGGTTGTTCCTTTTGCTAACAATTATGCATTCAGTCTACTTGCATAATCATTCAGCTAGTGTCTTCATTTATTATCCTATTTCGCTTTAAGGAAAGACTTTTATTTCACCTTTACCCGTCTCTCCAAAATGGTGTAAAGCGATAAAGTGAACTCTTTAAAATTTAACAGAAAGTTCGAGGGGAATTTCCAAAGCCGAATATAAGCTTTTTCTATGTCTATATGCCTTCATGTTGAAGTTAGATGTTTGATCGAAGGGGACAGCTTGAATTACGACGGTATGTTTGACTGTTTAACTTCATGCATTTTTTATCATTTTGTAAACATTGAAAGCATCCCTTATATACCTATATCTATAAAACAGAGGATGTCTGTCTGTCTGTGTGATAAATTTTCACTCGAGATCCATCCAACCGATTTTGACCAAACGTAGTACATGCATTTTACAATGTAAGAGATAATTTTAAAAAATCGATAATTTTTAAAAAATCAGTAATCGATAAAGCCTATCAAAAATCGTTAAATTCAACATTTTTCCTCCGATTTCATTCAAGATCAGTATGTTGGTTACTTACATCATGACGAGTTCAACGGTACCTCATCTTTATTACTACGCTACTGCGTTTAGCGAAAAACTGTGTAAAACGAAAAATCGATTTCGACCCATATTTTAAACTAAAAACTCACTCAATTTTCAAGCAATCTAATACAAACTTCATTCAATTGTAGCCAACAATAAGTTGATTGTTTAACAGTCATTTAGATTGATAATTGACTCATATAATGAAAAACACCGTAAATAGCGAAAATTGTCGATTTTTACTGTTTTTTTTTTCTTATTTTTCGTTTATCTTTCAACCAATTTTCATCAAACTTAACAATTGCTTTATAAATGTATCCGCTTTTACATTCCTGGTAGCACAGTGACAAATTGAATTTCAAAAACTCCAAAAGAATTCTGGTCTGAAACGGGTTTTCATGTTGCCTGTTTTATCCCTTCATTTTCTCGGCTAACTTCGATTGAATAAATACAGACTACTTCTGTTATATCAGTAACTGCATTAATTCAACATGTTTTTAATGAAAGTACTTTAAAGTAACTGAAGAAGATGGACTCTGTTACATGTAAACATGATGCTGATTTGCTCCATTCTAATTGAACGCTTTTTTTGATCGATCAGCTAGATATGGCTGCTAGTACTACATATTTATACTAAATGTCAGCCAGCATAAATCTCAAGAGCGACTCATGGTAGAGACGGTTACTGAGTGTGTTTTGTTCTATGAACGTAAGTGAAAGTAGAAGTGAAAATTTTAAGGAAAAGGCGGATAGACAGATATTGACCCTTGACTTGAAGAGTTTAAGATTGTAGTGGTTAGCGAAGCATAAACGTTGGTGTTTGTTCCGCAAAGTGGCAGTTCTCGGGTAGAACCTGTTTCACTGGAACTTCCTCATTACAAATGGAATGCAGAAGAAATATGTGTGATTCGACTCATTGGACGTATTATAGCGAGTTCTAGTTATAAATTTGTAAACTGTTGAAACTAAAGAATGAAACTTATATGGACATTGGCCGTGGAAATAGCGGCAGGCATGCAACATTGCATCTATGTGAAGGAGGTTGTAGAATGGAAAATATTGCCTCAAGAATCCTAAACGAAACTGAATTCTCTCAAAGCTGAAAACTGAAGATTGGGAAGCTCCAATGTTGCTGCAATATTCCAGGATTAGCCTAATCTGTCTCGTATAAAGATGAAGCGTGACAGAAGAAGTCAGGTACTTAATATAGCGGTAGAAGTACCGATTATTTTCTCAGTATCTTTAGCGATAGTTCATATATTTACACTTGAGGTCTGGAGTGAAGCCCAGTAGACGTTCAAAGGATGAAAACCTCATTGACAATGCGACCCAGTTCATTGTGACGAACGAAGTGCAATTTTCTAAGCACGGCTTAGATGTGGCACAAGGCCGAAATTATAGGGCACCACTCAGTCGTGTCTTGATTGATCTAGTAAGACAAGCTTTCTAAACATTAAAGCACGTCGAAGTGCTCACAAAGTTCGGATATAGTGTAAACCTAGTTTCCTCGTTTCAAAATGAAAATTATATTACTGCCCTGTCAATCGTACAGATTATTTTGTGGAGTGGGGGTCTAGGGCCATTGAAAAAATTTTCTATACGAATTGTCTATAGTCTTTTCCTTTCCGCCATTTCGTCTCAGGAAAGGTTTCAGAGAAATACTATACTTTCGGATAGCGAGGGAAATCTGCCTATTTTTTTGTAGTCACCCCTCTTTATTTGTACCCATTGTATTTGTACTCATTGAATATTCGAGCTGATAAATTATTCTGCTTAATTGATATTCTTCCTTGCAATTGCACTATTTATCCTTATACAAATCTGTCTCAAGTGTGCCAATAATGATGGGTACAAATGTTAATTTCATACTCCATATTTTTCAGTTCACTGGCGAACCTCCCCTTAAATTGCCAGAGAAGTTTTCTTCATAATTTGATTAATGATAAAAATTAATTCAGCAACTGTGGATAATTCAATGCTTGCTTTCTTCCCAGTGCTTCGCTCTACCAACTCAGCTGTCGCTATTGACCTCTTCCTATTTCTCTCGTTAGTACGCACGTACGCCGTCACACCAACAACATATTTTTTTCTGTCCCGTCTTCCTCCCAGACTCTCTATTTATGCCCGCGTCGGGGGCAACTAGAATTTGCATACGAGACTTACTTCTCGTTCGCCGAGACTTCCGATCTTATAAATTTATGCTGCTTGAATTTTTAGTCTTTTTATTTTTATTTTTTGTTGTACGCCTGCCCGCGATATAAGAGTTTCGGAATAATTCATTTTCGCTTTTAACGCCGATCACGATCTTTCAACAAGACCTGACACGCGGAGCAAATTCGCTTTGCGGGAGGAGGAGGTAAGTTTTTTCGTTCCTCACAGCAACTGCATAGTTCCACGAATTGAAATAATTTCTCTTCGAATTCGAAAATACGAAAAAATTATTTATTTTACTGAAATCTTTTTCATTTAATCCAATTAAAATAAAAACAGAATTCCGTATATTGGAATAATTCGATAGTGATTTTATTAATAATAATTCTAAATACTATTTGTGTTAATAATAATAAAATTGATTGAGCAAACTTACTATTTTTTTACTTGTTTAAGTAATTCGGTACAACTTTAAGAATCTTTCAACAGATTATTTTGACTTGTTTACATAATTTTTTTTTTTGTTTTGGTTAAACCCAACTAATTTATACTAACGTTAAATAATAGACAATATTTTCATACAAACGCTGCAGGAAATAAGATCGTAACTAACCCGGCCAAAAATTATAGAAAATTATAAAAAATTTAAAAATTATTTTCTGCATATTCACTTCTTAAAAATAAAATAAACTTAACATTTAGAAGTCAAGATTGCGTTTATTTTATGTTTTCTTTAAATGTAAACAAGCTGATATTTTTTCAGCTAACTTACGGCTGAATTTTAATAAGGTAGATATAAATTTTATGCAAACGTAAGCAATTTAAGAAGAAAAGTTGCTTATACACAGTAAGTTGATATGCAAATTAAATATTACCGTTTATGTTTCAAATGTCATTTATCAGTAAATATATAAGGCAACTGAATGGCGTCCTTGGTATGACGATAAACTACATCCAACAGCAAGGCCTATGATCAGCGGGTTTTGAGGAGCACCTGTTAGCGTCCCAACTATGGGCAAACAGTTAACACCAAACTGAGGTCAGCACACTATTAAAATGTAAAAATACCAGCAATACATTTTGTAAAAAATTATTACTAGCCTTGAATTATTATCAGCAATACATTTCTGAAAAAAATATTACCAGCAATACATAAAATAAAAAAAATTACGAGTAATATATTTTTGAAGGAAAAAATTATTACCAGCAATACATTGTTGAGGAAAATATTACCAGCAATACATTTTTGGAAAAATTATGACCAGCAAAAAAAAAATCTTTTCGGCATTAAATAACTGACTCGGGTTGATATGCCGTAAAACAAACCGAACGAAACCAAGCAATTAAATGAGGAACGGGTTTCGTCCTTTCGAAGGACTTCATCGTACTCAGTAATATATGTATAGGACTTACTGATATATATATATATATATATATATATATATATATATATATATATATGTATAAGGCTGATAATATGCTAACATAATATATTTGGTTGGTGCAAAAATAATGACGTACTAATGACGTTTTTTGACGTTAAAAATACGTCAGAAAACGACATTATTACGTCATTATTTTTGCACCAACCTAATAGTAATAACAATAATAATATAGTAATAGAACTTGGTAATGGAATTCGATGTATGAGAGTCAAGCTGATCGGTTCCTAGGAAATCGACAGCCCGACAACAACACATGAGATTTGATTTTAGTGGTGAAGGTTTCGTACAGGGCCATCCACACTTTTTGAAAGGCCCGATACAGAGACCTGGTGCACTTCGTGCCACAGGGTCTCCAAATTTGAATTCAGAGTTGTCCTTCTCCTAGAGCAGTGGCCATCCAAGGGTATAGAACCCAGTCTGTCATGCAATTTACCATAGCCGGAGGGAGTAGAAGAGGATTCACATCCAAATGTATTAGCACGTAAGTGAATGTAATGGATTCGACTGGAATTCAAACTCGGCTCTCCGATTCCGCTATCTATTACGCCACCGTGCCTCCTAACATAATAATAATAATAATAATATAGTAATAGAACTTAGTAATGGGACTTATATAATAATGGAATATATATATATATATATATATATATATATATATATATATATATATATATATATGAGAATGAACATTGAAGTCAACACTCAGAGGAGACAGGCTTTTTCATGCTGAACGCCATCGTCAGGAAGGCCTGTTTCATGCTAGATGCAATCGTCAGGCAGCCTGACGATGGCGTCTAGCATGAAACAGCAGGTCGCTTCTGAGTGTTGACTTCAATGTTCACTTTTATATCTACATATGCTCTATCCCTGATTGAGCACTTAATTCCATAAATATAACACACCTTAAAACTATATTTCTTCATATATATATATATATATATATATATATATATATATATATATATATATATATATATGTATATAACCCTAAGTGGAAAAGGATGGTTTTAAAATAATGGGTGTTTAAAGAACACAATTCAGCCTTACATGATTTTTTAAAATATTAAAAGTTCAAGCATTTCGCATTTGTTAGTTGCGGTAACAATGATATGTACAAACCGAAAATTATCTCGTCATTTCGTCTGGATTGAAGAATTTTCTGTATTCCAAAGTCCCAGAAAAATTTATTTAATATTTCTTTATCCTTTATTTTTAATTATTTTAATATTCTTTCGTTTTGACCTGCGCATATACACAGATGTGACAAAATTTTTGATATCGGTTCTCAGTTTTGTGTAGGACATCCTCTTAGAGGGGAGACCAAAATAGCAATTTGGAATCGATTCTACATGTTGGAGATATGTTATGACGTTCCGTCTCTATAGCTATCCATATACAAACAATATATATATATATATATATATATATATATATATATATATATATATATATATATATATATATATATATATATTAAGTATATATATATATATATATGAAGTATTAGACAGCAAAATCCAAAATTGCCTCATATGGGGATAAATCTTTTTCAACAAGGACACATGGTTGTATAAGACTGAAAAAGTTCTCGTCGGTTGGCATAGATCTATCCTCCCCCTCCCATATGAGGTAATTTTGGATTTTGTTGTGTAATACTATTTATTGGCTCTGTTTTAATAAATACATTCAGCTCTTTTTGTGGATCACATTTAATATCTTATATTACTAGGATCCACTTGGATTATATACCAACGGATTTATTACCTATATATATATATATATATATATATATATATATATATATATATATATATATATAATTATTTATTTCAAAAAAAATTATAACATAAATATGTTATAAAATCACTACAAAAATAGCCATTTTGTTTCAACACCCCCGGATTTATTTTACATTCAACGTCATCACTTTATAAGACACCGGGGGTATTGAAACAAAATGGCTATTTTTGTAGTGATTTTATAACATATTTATGTTATAAATTTTTTTTAAATAAATAATTATATCTGATCTACTTTGTATTGAGCACTCTTTTAAGAATAGTAATTGTTGGTTATTGGAATTCATTCCATATACACCAATCATATACTTGGGTATATATATATATATATATATATATATATATATATATATATATATATAAAGCCGAACTTTCCCTGACGATCCGTTTAGGTGAAACCTAGGTAGGTTTGTCTGGCTCACTAGGTGTATCTAGGTCTACTCTACGGTTGTATTGAGCTCTTTTGTTAGTTAGTTGTTTACTCGTATCGGGGTTTTTTCTTTGGGCTTCAGACCTGCATCTGTGCCATTTTTTTCGGCAGTAGTTCATGTTTGTAGCTGTTTCTTTTTTTAAAACCTTTTTTTCCCTCGAGATTGATTTGGTTATTGGCAAATCAAAAATTCGAGGGTTTTTCGAAACGAGCCTAGTTATATATATATATATATATATATATATATATATATATATATATATATATATATATATATATATATCACAATATATATAGCAATATATATATCTATATATCTATTTCTATAATTTTTCAGTGATGTAACTTCTTGAGGTTATCGATCACAAGTTCCTCTTGGGTGTGGAACAAACATGTTTCTTGGCAGCTGCCTCTAACAGAGATTGACTAACCACGGCTGCGCGCGGAAAACGAATGTAACTGGTCATGATATATATCTATATCTATATCAATATCTATATATATATATATATATATATATATATATATATATACAGTGTGAGACGGATAAACGACTGATTTACGCAAAAAAGGAAAATAACACTGACATCATTTTAACAGATATAATCACCAAAATTCTTTTGCCATACATAGGTTCGTCTACCAGGTACCCTCTTAGACTAGAGCAGCACTAACTTCTCAAGGCACTTGCTACAGGCCTCCGTGTTGAGTCTGACCCTAACCAACAAATTCGAGGTTTTTTTCTTATCGGAAAGATCAAAGGGATTTTTTCAAGATGAGATACCTTCGTAATCACCATTAGACTCATATAACTCTTTCTGAATCCTCTGCCACTGTCCTCACATTGATACCCAAACACTCTGAAATGTTCTTATTGCAGTTGGTACTGCACGAATGCTAAACAGTACAGCATGCCGTTTCGAAATTTCTGGCGGAGAGAATTGTGTCATGTTACTCTTTTTTCTGATAGACAGTGTCCAACTGACCCTAATATACTGTACAGTCGAGAAAATCGAAAACGAACAACATGCATGCGGTATATTAAAAATATAAAATGGCGACAATTTACCAATCGCAACATATATATATATATATATATATATATATACATATATATATATATATATATATATATATATATATATATATATATATATAGAGAGAGAGAGAGAGAGAGAGATGACAAATCCAGGAATAGACACATTATACTATTATATTATTTAATGAGAGACAAACACGGCTTCGATTTGAAAATTATTCACTGGTTCGCTTTCACAACATCAGAAACTTAAAATAAACCTCTTTTTCTGCCCTGAATGATGGACGCCTTTTTTTTTAAAGCAGTCTCTTTGTTTTGAACATCTGTTGGAACATAAGTCCACTACAGATGTCATATTGGACAATCTCTTGCTAAAGATACTGATGAAATGGTCGGTTACAACGCTCTAATAAGTATCTGATTCTTCCTAAAATGCTTTATCTCTACAAGATCCTGATCAGTCCCAAAAATACTGTTCCCATATCTGACTGAAAACTGTCCAGTACTCACTTTCATAGAGTTCAAAGGTGTCTATCTCACTTTGTGAGTGATGAAATATTTTCCACTAGACATCTCAAACCTTTCTCTACTTTATCGCTATTTCCATGACAAATCTTACTTATTTCTATCATTTAGAGCTAAGACTCGGCATGCCGCGTATACTAAGACAACCCCCCCTCATTCTCTTCATATTCCATTCGTAAGGAGGAAATTCCATTCGGATGGCTTCTTTACGAGAATAGCTATTTTGTAGAATATCACTGCAGCCTTAACTTCATCAATCAAACGTTAACTTTCCTAAATTCCACTTCTATTAGGTTGGTGCAAAAATAATTTCGTTTTCTAATATATGTTACTATGTGAGAAAACGAAATTATTTGTGCACCAACCTAATATTTCTTAACAATAACTTCATAACTCATTTAGTAACCTTCAACATTGAGTTGCTCTTCGGCCTTGTATTAGGTGAACAATTAGCAAAATAATCCTATTATAACTGTATTTATCCCTCACTTCGTCAGATCGCTCGACCTATCAATACCTTATAAATAATGAGCTATTCCGTTGTGATCTCTTAGCAAAAGGGACAAAAACACGTATTAGTTTCAGTGAGAAAATGAAATAAAAATAAGAAAGAAGACATGATAGAACTAGGAAGAGTCAGAATCATATTAGGCTGAAGAGAACAGATGCTACCCTTTTTTCTTAGCCAAAGGGCCGAGAAGTGATTGCATTTTCTTGCCGCTCCAGACTGACAGTCTAAGGTGGAGAGCCCGAGTGAGTCCACCCGGACTAGGTCCCGATGTAGCCCAGCCCCAGCAACCATCGGTGGCGCTGTCATCCTCCATCCCACACCATTTTTAGTGAAATGGTGGAGGCACTGCGCACGTTCTGTCTGAAGACATAGACACAACTGAGAGATGAATTGTAGTTTAGCCTCCCAAGAACAGATACTACACTTTGATCTTAACCAAAAGGCTGTATATTTTACTTGATACTGAGTCAGGTTGTGACACAAGGTCGGTTTTTAACGTGGGGACCCGAGTGTTTTCACTCGGGCCGCTGGTCTTAGCTGGTCATAGCTTGTCCAAGCTGGTCAGAGCTGGTCTAAGCTAGTCATAGCTAATCCAGACCCGAGCCGGTCCAAGCTAGGCGTAGCCGAGATCGAATCTCAGACAAAAGGCCGAGAAGCGATTGCGGCCGTGATAAAAGCAACATATTTCAGTCGCAGGGAACGACGGAAACAAAAAAAAGGCAATCGCCAAAAATACAGTTACCATAAATAAAATAACATTTATTTATTAATTATTATTAAGAGCAATGATCATAAGACGGGTATTTAGCTCGTCTATATGAATCTATAAAGTAAATGTATCAATAGCCGATACACGAGTTCCATAGGTTCGTAGAGGGTATCATATGAACTGCAGTATTAGAAGAAGTGGTGTATCTTGCGAAACATATCTATGGTGGTGCCCATCGCTCTTCAGCTTAATTTTGAGTTTTACTTCTAGATTGGTTGCCACCGAAAGCAAGTGTACTTAGTCTGCCCTGTTATTTAATATACAGCTTTGGCGAAGAGACGTATTTAGACCTAACCCCAAAACATTTGTGTGAATGTGACAAATAAGCTCGGAATTTGAACTCTGCTCGCCGATTTCACTCTAAAGGCCGATAACCGCAAACGTATCCACTCATCCAAGTGTATATCATTTTCAATTATTCTTGATCTATCACTTTTTACCATTTACAATTGTTTTGGCTTTGTAAGTTTGAGACAACGAAATATTAATGTCAATATAAAAGAAGACTGAGACATATTTATATAGACGATTTACCGCGGTCTCTGTTATATTGTTCTTTCTCCCTTTTCTTTTTTCTTTTTTTCTTTTTTATTTTACTTATACTTTTTCATCTTTCTCTCGTCTCCTTCTTTCTTGATTCTTTACAGTTTAAATTTTTTAAGCTACCTTTTTATTTTATTTCCTAACCGCTTTGGTGTTGACAATCCTGCAAGGTATTTCTTGTGGGGTGAAATAGCTATACATATGGGGTATTTTTGAATTTCTCTTATACGCAATATATATATATATATATATATATATATATATATATATATATATGTGTGTGTGTGTGTGTGTGTGCAAGTATGTGTGTGCGTGAGCACGCGCGTGTGGTGTGCAAAGAGGGCGATGGACGTAGTTTCCAAAAGGGTGTGAGATTTTAAAACAAACGAATTGGATATCAGAAGGCCTTGGTCGGCCATGTTGTTAAGGTGAAAGCGATCAATATGTTGGAGAAAAAATAGAGAACTATAAATCGGATTTCGTCTTTTTCAAAAAAAAGAGGGAAAAAATGGGAGCAAAAATAAGAGCGCAAGTGAAATCAAGTACAAAAGAACAAATGATTAAAAAAAGACGAAACATTTCGATTTGGCCCGGGTCTCAGTGGGAGGTCCCCCAGCGGGAGTACTGGCGTGAAAAACCCTTGAAAGAAAATGAAGCAAATCTACAAGTTAAACTAGGTCTAAGTCAATAGCAGTAAACACCTACTACAGTTGTGACTGTCAGTGTGGGTGGGTGTGTCCATTGAGATGAAGTGAGGAACATATGCGCTGAACAGGTTTAGAATAAACAATTTTATCATGTATCTCAACTGAAAGTAACACAATATTTCCGTACCAACATTTCTAAGTGTAAAAATATATACAAGCATTGAATGGTGGTTAATTGGAAGAAAGAAAGAGTCTTAGGCACGAATTGAACTTGCATTCCTCCGAATTAATATACATGCATATATATATATATATATATAGAGAGAGAGAGAGAGAGTGATAGATAGATAGATAGATAGATAGATAGATAGATAGATAGATAGATAGATAAAAGTGAACATTGAAGTTAACACTCAGGGGCGACAGGATGTTTCATGCTGCGTCCAGCGTGAAACAGCCTGTCACCTCTGAGTGTTGACGACACTGTTCTCTTTTATATATATATTCTTTAAATACGCTCTATCTGTGATATTGAGCACTTTATCCTATAAATATAGCACGCCTTAAAACTATATTTCTTCATATATATATGAAAACTATATATATATATATATATATATATATATATATATATATATAGTTTTCTTTTATGCTTGGAAATGTGATCTGAGGAACCGGGAAAAAATCCCTTTCCTGGAAAAATAGAATATAATCAATGAACCCTTAAGGTTGTCTGTTTTTTTAATATATATATATATATATATATATATATATATATTCTTATGAACACCGTCCACATAATCAGAAATACTTCTTAACTTTAACTCAGCCCTGGAATAATAATAATAATAATAATAATAATAATAATAATAATAATAATAATAATAATGAAGAAAATGATTGACGTAAATCTTCCAGTATTTTTCAACACTAATGAGAAGAGCGCAATTTAAGAAAATATAGAGAAAAGAAAAACAAAACAAAACAGTGTTTGACAAAGTGAAATAATATTTCGACAGTATGTCTGTCTTCTTCAAGTTACATTTAAATATTTTTTACAAATATATAAATATATCAATCTACAAAAAATAAAACTAATGAAACGTGGCCAATGTTTTGTTTATTTATTTATTTATTTTTTTCAGAATAATTTAAGAAAAATGAAATAAAAGATTCAATGGACACCTGTATGACGTCAGAGACAAGAATATGGAATCAAGGGGAGGTTGTAGAACATTTTTGTAACAAACGACTGTAATTTCAACAAGCATGTTAAAGAGAATATTCTGAGAAAAATATTCAGAATCTGCCGACCTTTCGACCTTTAAAAGTCATCATGATAGTTAAGTATGTAGTTTACTAACTTCCCGCCCCTCAGAGAAATGAACAGAATGACAGGAGAGTTCCATAAGATATATACAGTGTAACCCGGATATAAGAGAAACCCGGATATAAGAGAGATTTTTATTGGTCCCAAATTAGAGCCATACTTACCTAAACAAAATAGACCAAACCCGGATATAAGAGAAACCCCCGATATAAGAGACTTAGTCTCCTGTCCAGACAACTCTCTTATATCCGGGTTACACTGTACTAAGCTGTTTCATTAATTCTTCTTAGTAACAAATCAATTAACGGAAAAATTCAAGATGAACAAGATGACAATCTTATTAAACACGTTTCACCATCATCATCATCATCATCATCAAAACTGTTTCGATTTGTGACCAGGAATTAATATGTTCTCTCATCTTCAGTGACATTGTATATTGATTCGACAATATTTTGCCAGCCTTTTCTGTCGTCTGCTAGTTTGCGGATGTGTTGTAGAATTTCCTTGCTTGTAAACTTCTCTAAAGGAAAAGTGGAATCTTTCTGCTTTGTTCTTTGAATGTCTCGGTTCCGCATTGTGACTATGGTGGTTCCTTGATGATTTCTGAACTTTTTGAAGTCAGTCTTTTCAAAGTAAAACACCATGGCTTTGTTTGCTGGTCATACTGGATCCATTCGGAAAATATGTCCAAGAAGTTTCCATCTTGCTTTCAAAATGAACAAAGACAAATTAGATTCTTGATATGAGGATATTTTCCCTATCAGAATTCGCACTTGTTGTCTGTGGAAACTATCTAGCTCCTGCTCTTCTTCCTTTGTAAAGCCCCAAGAGTTTAATAACTTTTTATCAGTATGCAACGTCTTAAATAAGTAGTTACTGCGTAGCAATAACTGGAGCAGCCATTACCTACTCCATCAATAATAATTTTTAGTTGCACGCTTTCACGCGGGTGGCGTTTCATTCGTTTTAACGCGTTCATTACCAGTACAGATGTTGTTTTTTTTCCAAAGAATCAACAAAGAAGACTTATAACTTTTTGTAGATTTATATATTTGTATACTTGAATAGGAATCATATATGTAGTTAAAGAACAGGTTCTTCAAGAAGGAAACCAAAAGGATGATGTAAGTTTATCAAATATGTTATTACTAGAACAGTTCATTTTCCCCTCTGTTGTCTATGTAGGAAATCTACTGGAGTGTCCAAGACATTGTTATTGGCTGCGCTCAACTGGTACAAAAGGATTACAGAAGACACCAAAAACAAAATAACCCGCAGAATGCTGTCGGAACTATACTGGAATGTTGTTTCCAATAACGGAGAAGAGATTCGCCGCCATCATCCGCCGAGAATGAGCATGCAAAGCTTATGAGTAATACGAACTTCTTGACTGAGAAGTGCTTGGAGAACAATCGCTCTGACATCACATTTGTGCGCAGGAGCAAGCATAAATATATTCTGATAGAAATTGCGGTACCTTGGAATAAGAATAGCATGAATCTGGACAGGATAAAATACAGATCAACCAAGACCTTTCAGGACAAATTGGAAAAAGTACATTTTTAAAAAAATACTTAAGTTATTTCTGCTGTGGTTGGTGTAGTCGGGACTATTTCCACGAATGTTTCAGTTTCTAAATTGAATTTGGGCTCACATGTTTATCAAGACATGGGAGTGGGCAGTTGACCGTGGTGCATATCATATGCTAAGAAAATGTTGCGTCTCTAAGGTGTGGCTAGGAAGTGAGATATGACCCTCATTACCAGACTGAAACATGAAAGTACTTGGGAGGATCTCAAATCTCAGATAATGATAACCTGCTATATGATGTATAGTAATATACTTTTACAAAAACGTCTTATCTCTGGTATGCAACCATCATAGGTTCAAGAAGATTGGTAAACAGTTGACACGCCACTATTCTCTTAGTACACTTGTGGCAGTAATAACTGCAAAAAGATGATACAGTCATTTTAAACCTTGACAAGTGGCCAACACACATAAATTTCATGGAAGTGAAATTATTTACCGCTAGGCATCGGTAGTTAGCAAGCCGTACCGACAACTTTCTGAGTACCATTAAAACGTGTCTCTTTCAACGCTTCATTTGTTCACAAAAAGGCTTGACGTAAATGGCATATATTATGTATTCAAGTCAGGGATGCGAATCTTTTGTCAATCAAGTGAATCGGGCGCCGAGTACCAGGGTGTAATTAAGCTCAACTCGAATTTGACACGCAGGATACCCCCGCTCGCCCCGGTCAAGGTCAATACTATCTGTCACTTCAGGAGACACAAGAAACATTTAGGAATTACGATTAATGGTTATAAGGAACTTCCTACAGAGGTTTTATTTAGAACAAATATACAACCTGTTGTCCCCAAAATTACCGACTGATTTAGAAATGAAATTTCTGTTTCTGGGTTATTCCCGACTAGAAATACTATTTTGTTATTTGAATTGTCTAATGAATCATAATTCTTAATGATTAAATAAGCCCCTTGCGAATTCCACAAAGGTATACGTTCCATCATCACTCCACATTGGCATGACATGTATTTAGTTGATAATAGTGTCTTCGTACTTGATCATGTTATTCAGTAACAGCCATAGGATTAGCTATGTGGAAGTTTCCCTATTGCATCATTAAATATATTTATTGTGCTTAACAAATTTAACAAAATATTGCAATAACAATCATACGGTCAGTATGTAAAAAGTAAGAAGGTGTAGTTGGAAATTGACAAGTTTTCCTGTTTTCACTAAAGCACAAGTTAAACACACGAGAGCATTATCGCTTTCTCAATCTCTCTGTCGTATCACTCGGAGGAAAAACATGCAAAGATAATCTTGAAGAGATGAATGTTGAATCAGAAGAGAAGCAATGAAATTCTACTTTATCAGTAAATTTTTCAAATTCTTGTTCAATACACTCTAGAACCAAATTTACGAGAGTATATATCCAGTCTGTTATGTGCCATGCATGATACACGCTTAGGCGATCATGTATCTTTCTATACATGACTGACGAGACATATTTTTCCCGCAGTAGGTTGCCATTTCCTTCTGCGGCAGAACAGTGCCATCTGTCCTGCTATTTACCCATAGCTGCGTAGGTGGGGAGAAGAAGAGGATTCATACGTTTCTCAAAGGTATTAGCCCGTAAGTGAATGTAATGGGTTCAACTGGAATTCGAACTCGGCTTACATCAGTCCGAGCCGCTATCCATTACTCCACTGTGCTTCCTTATTATATAGTACTTTATTCTATTATCAAATAGTGATTTTGCCTTGCTGAGAATACGCTTACACTCATTTTAAACGGATACAAAGAGACGTCAATTATGATCCGTGTTACTATGTTTGTATAGCCCCCGGAAGAAGTGATTCCGGTCGTCTATGGCGGTTCTACAGGCAGAAGTGAACTAAGGAGTAACTTGCTCTTTCCCTTGTTGTGAACCTGTTGTCCCAAAAATCACCTACTGATTTAGAAATGAAATTTCTGTTTCTGGGTTATTCATGACTAGAAATGCCATTTTGCTATTTGAATTGTGTTATAGTGGAACACACCAATTCTTTAGTTAATAGACTCTCCCACCTATAATAAGTAGGAGTAGTAAGAGTAACGAATCATTGGATCAGTGGGTCGGTCAGTCAGTCGATGCCGGTCGACCGTTAGTCGGATACTAAAGTATCAGTGACCACAACTAGATTTTTCTGCGTCATTACCTGTTATATCAAGTTCCTAACGTTTTGTACGTCGAACCTATTTTAGGACCGACTTAGTACAAATACAAGCCTCCACTGTAAAACCACTCCATAATAAATGGTCTGATGAATCTGTTATGACATGAAAACCCAGGAAGAAACCTCAGTGACACAATATTCAATCGTAATTAAAATTTAAAAAAATCATTCCATGGGGTTTCGCAATGAAAATAATGAAATTAGTCGTTTTTAATGTCATTGTAATAAAAAGATGTCCTATGAGTAGGGAGGGGGCTTTTGTCTAAAGAACGAGCGGAATATATATATATATATATATATATATATATATATATATATAGACAATACAAAATGGTCAGGGTTGGCAAGAGAACAGAGTTACAAAGCTCTAGTCCGAGGATGAGATGAGAAACGAATCAAGTAAAGAAGTGCGTCCGTCAGAATTGCTTGGGAAACGAGTAGCGAAATCTATTTGTGTGAAAAAGATTGATCAACTGAGAAATTCAAAATTTGGATGCTGACGAGATCATTGGCATTAGAGTGATGAAGCCACTTGACAGGATGAGCACTGAAGTAGCTAAAGTCAAAAAAAAAATATTAGCAGACGAATGTACAATTACAATTGTATCAAACATTTCGCTTGGATTATGTAGCTTCATTCTAGTTTGTTTGTTTCTCGCTAAGTGGATGTCCATTTCTCCTTTGAGGAACGAATAACTCATCATCGGTTCCATTTTTTTTTTTTTTTTACTTCGATAACAGGTTTGGGATATTAACTAAAATCCTATTTACATTCATATTAATATCCCCATCATTTTTTCTTTTCGACTGTTGTACACATGGTCCTTCTTCAAGTGTCAGTCTTATGGCCTCATCAGTCGGACTAGTTTCATCTATGACAATTCAAAGAGCAGTGAAAAGAGACGTGAAAATGAAATCGTACGTATGAACGTTATATTGGCTCTCACCGTTTTATGAACGTCAACTCCTCACGATCCAATTTGTCTTTCGTTCTGATAAGGGATGACATGATGGCATATATGTTACCAAACATCTCCAAGAAATGGTTTACTTCTGTAAGAGGAAACTGTATACCTGCTTTGTTGAGCTCACAGCAACATATGAATACATTAACAGAGACTTCCTCTTGCTATCCTTTAGAAACCGTCTTCCAAATTCTGAATTCGCTGAATGCATCGATGCAATAGAGTAACATTATTGGTTCGCAAAATCTTAAATGTCTGGTGAGGAACACAATAGGAAAACATTTTAAACCCCATCAAGAGTACGAAAAAGAGGAAATGAGAGCCCAAATCTATTTAATCTTTTCCTAGATTATGCCCTGCACATTTACAAACGGATCTGAAGAGATAAGCACTGATCATTTAAGCATTCCATACCACATCTTAATGTATTTACTTCTTGACGACAATGATCCTGCTTTTCCTCCCGAGACCGATGTACGTGTGATGAGAGAGTTGCTGATGACATAGGTATTCATAGCTGGGATAATAAAGATAGTGAACAGATAATCAATATCATATACCAAGCGCTCCAAGAAAAAGGATAGAATAATAACCTCTCCAAAGCAGAAATTATGATCTGGTATTGGATTGAGAACAATGATTGTACTTAGACTGAATCCATCCTAAAAGTTCAGTATGTGGATTGAGTAAATACTAAATAATTAGATGGGTGTCTGGATCAGTTATAATAAATTTAGCATAGAGGATAAAGAAATTGAACATAGACTAAGTGGCTTTAGAGGTCGTTTCGTTCAACACCGCACATTGCTACACGACCAAAACGCTTTCAGAAATGTTCAAACTATCAATTATATAGAAACAATTTCTCAGCGAATGAATCCTGTGGGTTGTAAAGAAAACTATCCTTCGTCAGTTTCTAGACTGGTTCGGCGGAATTACAATTAAAGAACTTTACCATATAAAAAGAAACAAACAAAATACATGAAGACATCCAACAGCAGCAAAAACTAAAATGGATAGCACATGTAACTTGAATCGAAATCAATGATATAAATTTTGACGTTCCTTACAACCTTAAGTAAAAAGTTAGGAAAGAAACTCCCATCTTCGTAAGCTCCAGGGTTATGGTATTACTGGTCGACTGTTTGATCTAATACAATCATTCCTGTCAAACCGAGAATTGAAGGTCGTTCTCAACGGATTCTCCTCCAGTTCCTATCCCACGAACGCAGGTGTTCCTCAAGGCTCCATCCTTGGCCCCACACTTTTCCTTATTTTCATCAACGACCTTCCTGACGCCATAGATTCCCAAGATGGCATCAATTTATTCCTGCCTCAAACACAAATCTAGTGTCGGTGACAAAACTAACCTGGCCGTGCGTCTTGAAATGGACCTCCAATCGGTTGATAACTGCGGCAAGAATTGGATGGTCAACTTTAACGCCTCAAAAACTAAACTACTCTCCATTAACCTCCATAGAGATCCTTCCCTGCCCCTCATTAGAATGTCTGATAGTCAATTTCTTGAGAGCAACTCCCTGCGTCTGCTCGGTCTCACGTTGACTGCTGACCTGAGATGGAACAAATACATTGAGTCAATTGCTTCTTCCACCGCGAGGAAAGTTGGCTCTCTGTGCCGCGCCAGGAAATTTTTCTCCCCGGAATCGATACTTCAAATATGCAAAACAACCAATCGCCCTTGCATGGAGTATTGCTGCCATATATGGTCTGGGGCACCTTCTGTTTACCTCGGAGTTCTTGACAAGATCCAGAGACGGATATGTAATGTAATTGGCCCTGATCTGGCGTCCCGTCTGCAGTCACTATCTCACAGACGCGCCGTCGCCTCTCTCTGTCTTTTCTACAAATACTTTCATGGTAATTGCTCCGATCAGCTGCTTTCACTGGTTCCCAGACTCCATGAATTCAAGCGCCCTACGAGGCTGGCATCCTGCTCCCACCCTTACACTGTAGAAACTTTTAAATGTAGCCGTCTCTTCTACTCCAATAGCTTCATACTTCGCACCTCTCGCCTGTGGAACACCCTTCCCAATTACTGTTTCCCTGAAAGCTATAATCTCCAACTATTCAAATGTAATGTCAATCAACACCTCCAGTTACCTTGATCTATCCACTATCCTTCTCCTCACCCTTTCTTCTATCACTCCTATCTGCTCTCGCTCCAAATCTTCTGAAACTCCCCTGAATCCTAGTGGCTTCACGCCTGGCTCGGGGCGTAATGCTTAAAAAAATACTAGGAAGACTTGAGAAATCTGTTGTCCTAAAAAACTGTTTTAAGTGAACGATTTGTTTAAATTTCAACCAATGCTAACTCTTCCGATAATGTATGCCGAAATTTTCCTTCATTATATATATATATATATATATATATATATATATATATATAAAGATATGGTTTTTGTTACAAAATGTTATGACCGCCATGAAAAGACAAAATTTATTTTTATTACCACTCATGATGATAATAGATAAAAAATGAAACTGAAAATCGGGCTAGCCAAACCGGGTATCGAACCGCGCTCAAACAGAACTAAATCGAGGTTACTAAATTAAATAGAATTATCACTACAAAAGGTGGACAATATGTATTCCGGGAAACAATTTATTGTTTAGATGGAAATTAGTTGGAGGCCCAGTACGAGGTCCTGTTTAAACAGGGAGGGCTTCAACGATAAAATATAAATAAACTCCAACACTTTCAAGTGGTAATTCGAGTGAGACTTGCTAAGAATCGTAAATGAGTCCACACTGAAATCACAATCATGGTTATTTATTAGGTGCTCTGAGATGGAAGACCCGAATGTATTGGTCAGAATGTCTGAAGGAGTGTACTTATGATTACGGATTTTCATTGGAACATGTTGCTTTATTCTGACATCCAACCTTTGAGTCGTTCTCCCTATGTAGTCCGAACCACAACTACATTTAAAGGAATAAATTAGAGAACTATTATGATGTGGAGGGAGAACGTCATTACACATGGACGGAAGGACAGGCTTGACAGAGAAAACCATACGGGTGTTTGCGGCAAAGTAACGACATCGAACTGCTACAGAAACCTGCCTAGCGTATCTATCACCGATATTACCCAGCCAAGGAAGGCGCAGGTATACAGGATATCTTTGTACTATAGCAGGTTTTAACTTTATTGAATTCAGCAATTTTATTCTTAATTATTAATGGATAGGCATTGTTAGTGAGAGTATTGGTAATAAACCTAAGTTCATCATCCAACTTAATCTTAGAACAGATCATTAAAGCCCTATGGTTAAAGGTTTAATTAAATTAATTTTACGTTTTACAAGACAAAAAGAATCCCAACCAGTAAATGACGGTTTATGATAAACAGATGTAACAAAACCCGACGAAGATCTGCTAACCAAAACATCAAGAAAGGGAAGAGATGAATCAGTTTCCTTTTCTTGTGTAAACTTTAAAGCCGGATGCATATTATTAAGGGAAGAAAGAAAATGGTCCGCTTCAATCTCGTTATCAAAGAGACAAGAGGTGTCATCAACGCAACAGAAGTAAACGTCAGGTTTATTAGGTTTCAGTAAGATACTCTCTTTGTGGAATCCAACAAAGATGTTTGCTAAAATGGGTCGCAAGAGGGAACCCAGAGAAACACCATCGATTTGCCTATAAATGACGCCGTCGAAACTAAATTCAACTGACATCGTGGCAAATTTCATCAGTTCGACGAAAACGTCCCCATGAATAACAGGAGGAGACAACTGACTACGATGTAGGGCATCAGCACATATATCAATAGTCTTAGCAAGTGGGACGCAGGTAAATAAATTGGAAATATCATAGGAACACATTAATTTACCAATCGACGAATAACGCTGCATAAAATCAGAGAAATTGAAGGAATCTTTAATACAGGCAGAGTTAAACTGTTCCAAAACTGGCTTTAATATGGTGGAAAGCCATTTAGCCAAGCCATGTTGGGAAGACCCTACCATGGGCGGAATAGGTCTCAGTAGAACCCCCACTTTGATAAACCATAGAGACGGGGAAAAATTGAACCCGAGTGTCTAATTAAATTAGAAATGTCAGTGAGCAATTTCCCATATTTAACCCACTTAACTAAACATTTTTGGAACTTAGTCTCAAAGATAATATAGAACCAGATTTATCTACTGGGCCTAACTGGACAAATTTAGAGGAAACCCCAAGAATAGTCATCATCTTCTTAACATAATTTTGTTAATCAAGAATGACAACACCAGAAACTTTATCAGGTTTCGTCCTCACCAAAGATTTATTATTACTAAGTCCTTTGATTACCTGGTATTGTTCTCCGTTCCACTTTGATTCACTAAGAGAAACAGAAGTACCTGCGTAAGAATGTGTTATATTGTTTAACTTTGATTTAAAGTCACTGAACTTGCTAACAAATTCAGGTTAAAGCTTGTCTAGCTGAGCAACAAAACCTCAAACTCCGAATAAACTTCTCGCTTAATATGCGAGGGAGGCACACAAAAATCCAATCCATACGAGAGAATCGATAGTTCTATCGCGGACAACTGCATGAAAAAAGATTCAGAACATTCTCACTAATATCAGGATTAGCAGAACAACCAAATTTTTTATAAATTAAATGTTGCAACTTATTCTAATGTTTAGTCGCATATATATATATATATATATGAATAATTCGGTACAGTTTTTTTTATATAAATATTATATTATATTATATTTCAACTTATTTAAATAATCCTGTAAGTCTTTTCGGTTCCGCTCGATTAATTTGTAGACATGAAAAATGTCAGATGACAACAATAGTTATTACGAATTCTGGAGGAAATAAAATCGTAACTAAGTTTATTGGGTTCAAAGTTATAATTTTTTTAATATTTAAAAAGTTAATTTATGTCAGCTTCTTAAAATATGCTTTCAAAATTGTTATGCAAATTAAGTATTAAAATTTATGTTGTTATCGCCATTTGTGAGTAATATATATAAAAGGCTGATAGTAAATGATATTGTAGCAATACAGGTTATTTTATACCGCTGTTAGGTGCTACAGATGTGGTTCTACAGAAGGATGCTGAGAATACAAAGAATAGAACGTGTAAGCAACAACGAGGTTTTCGAGAAAATAGAAGCAAAAAAGACACTTATACTTAGAATCAGAAAAAGGGCACAAAATGAGGAAAGAGGGCTTAGAAAATTTGACACTCACATGACATATTAAAGGCAAGATGGACAAAGGATAGCATCGAATAACCTACCGAACGAGCATGTGTAAATGGTTGAATAGGCATTAGGAGAGATGACCCCAAAACAGACTTTACTGAAAGCCACAAAAGACAGGAAGTCGTCGAGAGCCATGATCACCCATGTCTTTAAGAAAAAAAGGTACATAGAAGAAGATTTAAAGTGGGGAAACAGAAAAAAATAGCCTCATTTGATTTTATAAATGATAATTGGATATAAATTTCACTGTCCGGAAAAAAAAGCAATGCTGACTCACGAATGTGCACTCCCTTAAATCATTTTTACAGACATTAAGAAAAGATATATGTGTGTGTAAGAGTGTAATTAATGATATTGGAAATAAAATTTAATTAAAATAATTTTGAACGCATCTCTTGTATATTTTTTTTCTCTGTATTTCTTTTATTATTAAATTTTCATAAGTTCTTACCGATTTTACAAGTATTTTATTATTGGAATGGTTTACATCCTACTTTTATGTTTGCGTCCTGTTGGCGTTGAAATATCACCATTGATAATAACTCTTTTTATCCAGAGGATACAGCGTAGTTTCTCTTTGTCTTTCCTTTACATATATTTCAACAGTATTTTTTCAGACAAGCCATAAAAGAATTGGCCTCAATTTCCACCCTGATACGCCATTCGACCACAAAAACCACCACATTTTCCCAGATTATGCTATCACTACAACGATCACAGAAGTAAATAAAAAATATATGTTGAAAAAATGAACAACCAGGCGACTCCAATCTTAATATGGCATGCACGTGTTTGTATGTATGGAAGAGAAATGGAAATGAGAGGAATATATATCGATATATTCACTTTGAAGCAATGGTTAACAGTAATTGAACAGACTATTAGTAGGTTAGTGAATTTGATACTCAGTTAATAGTTGATATTTGTGGTTTTGTGCCAGACTGAGGAAATATCACGATGCATTGGCATAGAGAACTTTTTCTAAGCAACAAATCGCTGGCCACGCCCGGTTGGCTACAAAATTTTATCTGGAACGCAACTTGAAATTTGAAAGGTATCGACTGTTAAGTCGATTATTTTTCCCCGCATCTGCTAATTTTGACATTAAAAAATAATAAGTAGACTAGATATCCTTAGATGTTTATTAAAAGAATAATAATTATATCCCTAGATGTTTATAAAAATAATAATTAGACCAGATATCCTTAGATGTTTATTTAAAAAATAATAATTACACAAGATATCCTAAGATGTTTATTAAAAAATGATAATTAGACAAGATATCCTTAGATGTTTATTTAAAAAATAATAATTACACGAGATATCCTAAGATGTTTATTAAAAAATGATAATTAGACAAGATATCCTTAGATGTTTATTAAAAAATGATAATTAGACGAGAAATCCCTAGATATTTATTGAAAGATGATAATTAGACGTGATTTATTTGATGTTTATAAAAATAATAATTAGACGTGATAACCCTAGATGTTTATAAATATAATAATTAGACGAGATGTTCATTTAAAAAATAATAATTAGACGAGATATCCTTAGATGTTTAGTAAAAAATAAGAATTAGACGAGGTATCTCTAGTCATGGGACTTGGAACGAAAACAGTCTACCTACGTAGATTGAATAAAACGCTCAGTTCGGAATTCCTTGTAGGTAAACAGTATCGATATATATTTGATGAAGACCAGTGGGGGGGGGGCACAACGGCCGAAATGTTGTGATAACAACAACAAAGATCAAGACAATAGTCTGCATGTAGATAGTGCAAATAATGATAAACCATTCCAGAGATTCAGACCGAAGTTAACCTATTCCAAGTTGCCCTAAGCCAGCAAGGAAGAGTAGACCCATAAAACACACAAGGAAGTAACAAAATCAAAGATCTCTGGACCAGATTGGGTCACCTCTACACACTGGCCTTGTGAACAGGAGTGTGCATCAGTCGTCATGGAATCGTATTACAACAGCGATCAAGTGATCAATTCAGTGGCCATGGATTGGTGTGATGTATGCAAGTAGAAAAATAATTACGGCATTTAAATCTGAACTCTTTGTAGAGAACTATATCGTGTTAGGAGGCGTTATGGCCGAGTAATAGATAGCGGCTTGGATTGAAGAATCGGATGAGCCAAGTTCGTATTCCAGTCGAACCCATTACATTCATTTACGTCTTAAAGGTATGAATCCACTCCTTCCCCACTGCTATGGGTAAATAGCACAACAGGCCGGTTTCTATAGCCTTGGGTGGTAACTCGTCCAGGAGAAGGACAACTCTGAATTTAAAACCTATTCCTGGTGGTAATACAGTAGGTTAACAACCTACTTCCTTAAAAATGTTTGATTGTTACAGAAACCGCAAAGATATCTTCCGGCCCTATGTTCCTCGAGGAATTTAAAGGCATTATATATATCATGTTAGTGAGCATTCTGCCGTAAGCAGAGATAACGAACATGTATATTTTATCAATGTAAATACGGCATTGTTTTTTTTGCATTTGCATTTGCTATCGTTATCTTTGCCCTAAAGCAAGCCAATGCAATTCATTATTTATAAAATTTATTATTTTGGGCTTTTTCAAAAAATGCGCCAAACATTCAGTGTGGCTATCGTCGTGGAACGTTTCGTTTTGTCCAACATAAAGCAATAGTTATCAAATTGTTCACGTTAATTATTACTATTGCCTTTATATGTCATATTCCTTCTGGATGTAAATGATCATGACTCTCCACAACTTCTAATTATTTTTGTTCTAATTAAATTTTGACTTTTTATCATCTATCTTAATATCTATTAATTAAAACGAAATCGAGAAGCATTTTCCTGACTTTCCACCTGCAGCTCTCGTCTGTAATATGTGCGCAGAGTACAAAATTCAACAGGACCCTCTTTCCTCATTGTATGTTCCGGAAATTTCAGATGTCTCATTATGATTGTAAGCATAAGTTTTCCTTGTAGTTCAAATATTCCTTAAAACGATACTCACATTCTCTTGTCACAGCCGTCTTAGCATTCGTGAGTAGAATCATATTTCTGTTGCTCCAAGTCTCTTCTTCATCTGTGAAGCGCATTCATTGAAATACAGGCGAATAGCCATCACATAACACTTCATCAATTTTTTCTTTCTTTTTAACGCCATTTTCTTATTACTTAATACTTTGCTTATTTTCCGAACTAATTACAACCACTAAACTACATTGTGGAAAATGTGAGGATATAATAAAGAATACACCATATTTTTTTTAATTATGATTTAATAATTTTATGGGTTAAATATTTTTTATTTAATGTTTATTTTTATATTAAAATAGTAAAAAGTGATCACCGATATTAAATTCTGATTTAAAAGAATTTTGTTCGAAAAAGAAATTCTATACATTAAATCGAAAAGTTATTATAATAAAATAAATTAATTTAACAAAAACATCATTAAATGTATTTTTCTTGAGACATTTCTAGGGTCCATCATGCAATATATCCTGGGTTGAAAAAGCATCGCAATTCCCTTCGTGTTCCTTTCGTAAAGAGTAAGTTTCACTCAAACAGCTTCTGAACTATTACTCTTCTGGAACACACTATCGAGACGACGTTTCCTTCAAAACTGCAATCTTAATCTCTTCAAATCCAGAGTCAACCTTTATCTATCAATTCATATCTCCATAATATGTAGTTCCTACTTTCTTCTTCCACATCTTTTACAATAATTTTTATTCAGTTACCATCTCTCCTTGAAGAAGAAGAAGAAGAAGAAGAAGAAGAAGAAGAAGAAGAAGAAGAAGAAGAAGAAGAAGAAGATTTTCAGTCGAAACAAAATGTGAAGAAAAAAACAAATGAAAGAAAACTAAAGGCTAATGAAAACCCAAAATAGAAGAAACGAACAGAATCTTGTATCTTCGCGAAATTTACGGCATCTGGCAAAAATCTGGGGAAAATGGCGCGGAAATATCCAAATGTAGATCTTTACTTTATTGTTGATCATCAATCAACACTGTTGCTTCAGAAATCAACAAAACACAATTATATATATATATATATATATATATATATATATATATATATATATATGCATATATATATATGTGTGTGTATATATATATATATATATATATATATATAATTTTAAAAATGGTATATGTACATACAGAAATTATATATATATATATATATATATGTCCAGACATAATACATCACACACATATATACAAGTTTAGTTAAAGAACATTGAACGAACTGTGTTAAGGATTTTATTCTTTCTTTTATCTCTATTTGTAACCATTTTCCTGCTTTCCGATAAAAAATTAAATATAAATCGTCTGATATCCGAGTACCTTCGACTTTTATAAGCCATTATCAAAGAGGTTTTTTTTCCTCGTATCAGTTTCATCGTCTTTAAATATTACCCCACCACACATAAACCTATATATGAATAAAGACAAAAGAAAATTTTCTTTTACAGACGCCTTTCGTCTTCTACTCGATTGTATCAATACAATTGTAAGGATTTTATTTTGCAACTTGTATTTATAAACAGATATCTTAAGTATAGAAAATTTAAGAAACCTCGTAAACATTCTTCAGTTTGATAGTGATAGTCAAGTTAAACTATGGAGGAGGATAAGTGATGTAATTTGACGCTTAATAAAGGATAGCGAGTGTTTTTATTGTTAGTTTAAAATAATACTTTAAAAGAGAAAGTAACTTATTTAGACGGAACATTCTTGAGTGTGCCGCTATCGAAACTCGCTAGAATGTAATTTTGCGCTTCAGATTTTTTCAAATATCTCCTATCCTAAAAGATATACGCTTTTCCCAAGCCAACATACAAGACTATAACACATTTAAAAAAAATTAAAGAAACCGGTGAAATGAAAACTGTCTATTATTTAAAATAAATGACTACATAAATAATTTATCATATTAAAATAAAGTAATGAATACTTACATTTGCCACACATCACGTACACCAAAAACGTGAGATATCCAACACAGACTCCTAATCTCAATATAATTGAAACATTTTGGTGGGAATTGAAGAAACAAATGTTCCAACGGTACCTCCAATTCCCAAGAGGTTTGCAATTAATACCAAGAAGAATGGTAAAAAAATCTCAATGAGAAAATCTAGACATTGTTCCATTAAAAAACAACACCAAACTGAGGCAATAATTCGAGAAAAAGGCAACATCACTAATTACTAACTGCGCATTATGAAATAATCTAATTTCTGTAAAAAGAATATCAAAATTAAATTTCTAATTTCGACATGAAGAGCGGAGTTGAATAAGAGTGACGCAGTTTTCGTCGATTCAAATAGATCTCTCCCCCCATACGAGGTAATTTTGTATTTTGTTGTGCAATACTATACATACATACATACATACATACATATCTATATATATATATATATATATATATATATATATATATATATATATATATGTATGTATGCAAATAGAAAATTTATTTTCACGTGTATTTGATAGTGTACCATAGAAAGACACACAAGCACACACACACACACACACTAGCAATGTAAGATAGACAGAAAAAAAGCCCCTAAGAATTATGCCTAAAACCATACCAGATGTTCTGCTCAATGTTATTCTTTGGTGATGCTATATTTTCTGGCCGTGTCACTCTTTCTATGTATCCTGAAATGCTGGCTGAAGATTTCATAAAAATTTCTCTCATCAATAACAATCAGAGCGTCTCTTATGCTTCTACGTGTCTATACTTTGGCGCAATGCTTTCATATTCCCTATACAAGGCAATAAAGACACTAAGACGTAAGTGGGGTTACTAAGTGTAAAAGAATAGGAGAAAAAAAGAAAAACATCAAAGAAGGATCAACGCATCTTATTTCAAAGAACTGTTTGTTTTTAAATTGAACACACACTTCTTCAACGGATAATTACCAGAGTTTTATCGCAATAAAACTTGAATTCATTATTTTATTAATAGAAGTCTAGCGTGGATTTTGTTTTTGAAGAAAAAGAAGTACGTTAAAGAAAGATAGCAAATGATGTAAACAGTCAATACTCACATGAGAGAACACTTACAAACACTGATACTGTAATCAGCAATAGTGACAAATATTACTGATTAAAAGGTGTATAATTTGAGCCGTATTTCTTTAAATGATTTTGAAAGATTACAGACGCTGGATTTGAATTTAAAATCTGTTATGCAATTTCTATAGAATGAATGTAATAATAATAATAATAATAATAATAATAATAATAATAATAATAATAATAATAATAATCAAAATCAAGATTTGATACAGAAGCAAGACAGCATAGAATATTTTGATGTCTATTTATATCCCCATCAAAACATAAGTATAATGTGCATTTCCGTGTTGATTTATATAGTCACGGATTTCCGACCGGTGATGAAAATCATGTAAAATCCAGGACTTCCGATGATGATTTTTTTTTAAAAAAGGAAGGCTCTCTCGTAGATTAGCGCAACCTCTTTATTACTCCCCTATACAAGCCTGTGCCAGATTAAACAAAATTCTTATTACTTTATATGATTGAAAGCTTGAATTAAATCTGACATTTTTAAAAAATAAGGAACAAGTAGGAAAACCTTTATAAGTGTGACATGTTTCGACATTTTTAGCTTCATCAGAAAACATACCATGACACAAATCAAAAAGAGTGGTAGATTGGAAAAGTGCAATGAGAGTCAATTCCATAAATCAACAGATCTCCATACCATAGAGCAACTTTGGGATGTGGGGGAAAGATAGATCGGTTTCTTGATGGGAAAGCAATCAGCGTAGAAGGATTTTGGAATATCATAATAATAGTATGGACCCAAATTTTGAACGAGTCCTTCCAGAACATCATAGAAACCATGCCACGAATAACAGAGACATTTCTAAAGGCAAAAACAGGGTCCAACTGTTTATTAGAAGACATCACTTAATAAATTGACCGGTGTGTATATACATATATTAAATATCAGTTTGATAAGCATATAAAAAATAGCTTTTTAAGGCATGATTTATTTAAACATGTAAAGAAGAACAGACACTGAAATATTGTTTTCACAATGATTGTGTCCAACGACGTCCACTTCTTCCACAGTTGCAGATGTTTTTTTTATTAACTTAGTAATATTTTTATATTTACGTTTCACCAGGTCCATTCTCTGGCCAAATTTCTGCCCGAAATGTTATTTTTAAAAATCCAACATGAGGATGGCTCAAAATCATTAAATATTAAAATAACAGTTAATCTCTGAACGCCTCACAATCATTACATCTTTTTGTAACCGTCTGACAGAATTTTCAATCATCTCACAAATGCTAGCCAATGTGTTTCTTTGTTTATGGAAAGAACACGGAGAAAGGTCACAACGATTAACAAAAAAAGAGTCGGAAATTTTTTCAAATAACAACACACGCCATTGAGAAACATGCATTCACAAGTATATAGATATAAGTATATAGATATAAAGTATATTATATAAAATGTTACATAAATATATAGACTGCCAAGTAGAAGTTTTGAGCCACTGAGCAAAACTTTTAGTTTTTTCGAAAAAGCTTTAAGTGTTCGGTGATGTACATTCATAGCTAGTATCTCTGTGGTACTTCATGACGATGAGATGCTGCCATTAACATTGCATACGAGCAGGGAAACTAAATGCATGGAGATGCTAAAAAAAGGTCATAAAAATAATGACGTATTAGAGGATATGTTAAATTTATTTCTTATTAAAGTCATTAAAAGTAAAAATCGGTAGTTGGTATATGTAATATTTATTTTTAGGACTTGGTATGTAACTTTCATTGATAAAGAATAGCAACTTCAAGGTAACTTCAAAGGTAACTTCATCCCTGTTCAATGTGCGGAATACTTTCAGGATTTGGACAGTTATATTTTTCATTTACACAGGGTCGTTAGGCAGGTTATTCGCTGCGTTCCTCAGTAACTTCTATGTCACGAATACTTTTCGGGATATAGAGGATCATGGATCGAATTTACACGGGGCCGTTAGGTAGGTCATTCGCTGTTTTCCTCATTACCTTCTATGTGGCGTATCCTTTTCGGGATTAAGACGAACATGGCTCTCATGTACACTGAGCCTTTAGGTAGTTTTGTCGCTAAATTCAACAATACGTTCTATGTCCGGTATCCTGTTGGGGTTTTAGACGATCATTGGTCTCATTTACACAAGGACTTTAGGTAGTTTTGTTGCTACCTTCAACAGTACCTTCTATGTCCGGTATCCGTTTGGGGTTATAGACGATCATTGTTCTATTTTACACAAGGCCTTGAGGTAGTTTTGTCGCTACCTTCAACAGTACATTCTATATCCGGTATCCTGTTCGGGATTAAGACGAACATTGCTCTCATTTACATACGGTGTTAGGTAGTTTTGTCGGTAACTTCAACAGTACCTTCTATATCCGGAATCCTGAATCCGGAATCGTTGCTCTCATTTACACAAGGACTTTAGGAAGTTTTGTCGTTACATTCAACAGTAAATTCTACGCCCGGTGTACTTTTGGGGTTTACACGATCATTGCTCTCATTTAAAGTAGGACTTTAGGTAGTTTTGTCGCTACCTTCAACAGTAACTTCAATGTCCAGTATCCTTTTGAGGTTTTAGACGATCATTAGGTAGATTTGTCGATAACTTCAACATTACTTTCTATGTTTGGTATTAATCTGGGTTTTTCGACGACCATTGCTCTCATTTACACAAGGTCTTTAGGTAGTTATGTCGCTACATTCAACAGTACCTTCTATGTCCAGTATCCTTTTGGGGTTTTAGACGATCATTAGGTATGTGTGTCGCTACATGAAACAGTGCCTTCTATGTCCGGTATATTTTGGGAGTTTTAGACAATTATTGCTCTCATTTACATAAGGATTTTAGGTAGTTTTGACGCTACCTTCAACAGTACCTTTTATGTCTGGTATCCTTTTAGCAATTTAGACGATCTTTGCTCTCTTTTACACAAGGTCTTTATGCAGTTTTGTCGCTACCTTCAAAAGCACCTTCTATGTCCGTTATCCTTTTGAGGTTTTAGACGAACATTGCTCTCATTTACACAATAAATTTAGGTAGTTTTGTCGCTACCTTCAATTGTATCTTCTATGTCCGGCATCCTTTTGGCGCTTGAGACGATGATTGCTCTTATTTAAGGACTTTAGGCAGATTTGTTGCTACCTTCAACAGTACTTTCTATGTCCGGTATCTATTTGGGAATTTAGACGATCTTTGCTCTCTTTTACAAAAGGTCTTTATGTAGTTTTGTCTCTACTTTCAAAAGTAACTTCTATGTCCGTTATCTTTTTTGGGTTTTAAACCAACATTGCTCTCTTTTACACAAGGTGTTTAGGTAGTTTTGTCGCTATCTTCAACAGTACCTTCTATGTCGATATCTTTTGTGATTTTAGACGATCATTGCTCTCATTTACACAAGGAATTTAGGTAGATTTGTCGCTACCTTCAACAGTACCTTTTATATCCGGTATCCTTTTGGCGCTTGAGACGATCATTGCTCTTATTTACAGAAGGCTTTTAGGTAGTTTTGTCGCTACTTCTACATTACCCTCTATCTCCGGTATCCTTTTGGCGTTTTAGACTTTTATGGCTCTCATTTACACAAGGCCTTTAGGTAGTTTTGTCGCTAACTTCAAATGTACCTTCTCTTGTGGATTCCGTGATGAATTCGGTCTCCAAGTAATGACAAACGCAATAATTAAATATAAGAAATAAAATGTATTTACACAATCATACAAAGAGTAATACTGTTAGTAAGTCCAGGAACGTGGTTAGTAGCAAATACAGATAGATATATACAGTCTCGAAGTAGGACTTCCTTAGAGTCTACGTGCTTGTAACTGACTTCTACAAGAGGTTACCTCACACTATCTCCGTTCGTATATTCTCTCACTCTCCCTATATCCTCTCACTATCCGACTACCGACTGCCGACTAGCGACTACCCTCACTGACTGTAACTCTGGGTATCTAATGCAGCAGTCCAGGTACACTTATTAGAGTCCACTTATATGAAAAACACTCCCCGTCCTTAGATCCCTTTTTGTGGGGAGTTAATATTTTTGTCTCTTGTGGTTGATTATCAGGTGTTTAACGAATTTTCTTTTCCTGTTTGATCTTCTCATTGCTGTATTTTCCTGCGGTCTTTTATGTCAAACGCTTCAAAGATTGTATCCATAGCATCGTCATTATCTGCGGTTGACGAGCTTGTCTCCTCCATTCGTCTTTTCTGTAGCTGGTCGATATGTCTTCTCTGTGAAAACTTTTCGCTTTTTATGGTGTATATTAGATTCTCTATTCTATTGATTACTGTGCCAGGCTCCCAGTAAGCCATATTGTTTCTAAAATTTTTGAAATAAACCCGTTCTCCAGGTTTGAATGATCTCTTTGGCACCATCGGTGTATATTGATTTTTGCTCTTGTTTGGCAATAATTTGTCAAACACCGACCTTATTTTCCGCGCAAACATCAATTCTGCTGGAGAAAGATCCGATGGCGTGTTTACGTTGGGTGTTATCCTGTACACTTGTAGAAATTTCTGTATAGCTTTTGTCGTCGGTACGTCCTCAGCTTTTTTTAGTGCTCTTTTCAATGTGTCGACAAATCTCTCGGCTTGTCTGTTTCACCTCGGGTGGTATGGCGCTATCTTAATATGTTTTACTTGGTACGTCTCGAAAAATTCTTCAAAATCACTGGAGGTAAACTGTGTGGCGTTATCGCTTACCACGCAATCCGCGACACCAAGTCTCGCGAATAGTTCGATTAAACAATTTTGGTGTTTTCCGTTGTTGGGTGTTTAAATCTGGCAACCTCTGGCCATTTACTAAAACTATCTATTGTTATTAGATAATAGTAACCTTCAATGGGTCCTGCGTAATCTACGTGTATTCTGGACCATGGTCTGTCTATTTTAGGCCATGGCCTTTGTATAGTGGTAGGTGCCTTCGCCGCAGCAGCACAGCTTTTGCAACTTTCCACCATTTGCGTGATATCATCGTCCATGTTCGGCCAGTATACAAAACTTTTCATGAGTGATTTCATCCGGTTTTTTCCAGGATGTCCCAAGTGAAAATCTTTTAAGATTCTTCTTCGTAGTGACTTTGGTATTACTACTCTCTCATTATACAACAATATGTTGTCACAGATTGGGAAACTCTCTGCTAAATTCTTCACTTCGTCTTCTATTTTTTTCTTGGTCTCCTGAATAAACTCGTCTCTTTCAGCTTCTCGTCTTATCTCTAGCAGCGTTACAGGTAGTTCCTTTATTGTATTGCATAATACCTTACTGATTTCGTCTTCCGCTTGTAATGCGGCAATTACCGACTCTTCTAACGGTTCGCTTTTCGCAGGTATTAATCGCTATAGTCCGTCAGCGTGTCCTATTTTCTTTGATGGTAAGAATTCCAGTTTAAAATTATAGTTCAGTAACACAGTTCCCCATCTTAAAAGTCTGTTCGCTGTATAGACTGGTAGGCCTTTTTTGAACCAAAAATCGTAAGAAGTGGTTTGTGGTCCGTTTGGAGTGTGAACTCTCTCCCATAAATATATCTGTGAAAACGCGTTACCTCAAAAATTATGCCTAATGCCTCCTTTTTGATCTGTGAATAGTTTCTTTCTGTCGGTAATAATGATCTAGATGCGTGTGCAACGGGTTTGTTTGTACCGTTCCGCATCTTGTGTAAAATACACGCACCAACCCCATGTGAGCTCGCGTCACTTGCAATAATGATTTCGAGTTCGGGATCAAAATGTGTCAGTGTCAACTCTGAAGTTAATTTTTGTATTATTTCCTTAAATGCTTTTTCACAGTCCTCTGTCCAATTGCAATTATGCTCCTTTTTTAGTAACTCATTTAATGGAGCCCTCAGTTTATGCATATTATCAATAAATTCGCCATAGTAGTTAGCTAGGCACAGGAAACTTTGCAGTTCTGCAATATTTTTTGGTTCCGGCATATTTTTAATTGCCGATGCCCTCTCTGGGTCCGGTTTCCTGCCATTTTCATTTATTATCTGACCTAAATATTTAATTTCATTTAGGAAAAAATCACACTTTTCTCCTTTTACTTTGAAGCCGAAGTCCTGAAGTCTTCTAAAAACTTCTTTTATGTGTGATGTGTGCTCTTCAACATTGTCGCTCTTAATTAGAATATCATCCAGATAAGCAGTCGCGAAATTCTGGCCCGTGTCCATCGTTTGCTGAAAAATTGCAGGTGCAACTTTTATTCCGAATGGTAGTCTGTTGAACTTGTACAACCCTTTGTGCGTATTAATGCAAATGGTTGTCGGACTCTCTTCTTGTACTGGGATTTGTAGATAAGCCTCACTGAGATCTATTTTTGAAAATATCTTACCGCCGTTGAGATTTGTAAATACCTCCTCTGGGTTCGGTAGTGGGTAATGGTGGTCTTTATTGCCTTGTTGAGTCCCGTCGAAAAATCTGCGCATACGCGAATTTCTCCTGACTTCTTTTTTACGTAAACCATCGGCGCAGCCCACTCACTAAACTCTGCTTTAGATAGAATCCCAGTTTGTTCAAGTCTCTCCAATTCTTTGTCTATTTTCGCTTCTTTCTAAAAATAAGGATGGACGTTTTCTTTTAATTCTATTTTGACCTTAAATTTGTTGCATCGTCCCAACCCGCTTGAAAATACCACAGGAAATTGATTATATAATTCCTCCTTCAATTTTATAGTATCTGATGGTTCAACCCCTAACTGTTTACAAAACGAGTTGATAGGTAGGTCCCAAACGTTGAATTTCTGCATCCAGTCGATACCTACTAAATTTTCAGTATCTTTCATGACGTATATTTTAAGTTTTTTTTTTTTTTTGTTTTGCCGTGAAATTTAACATTCACGATTATTTCTCTCTCAAATTTTATTCGTTTGCCTGTAACCGACTTGGCAATTTTTTGAGTAAGATGGTAGGTCTGTTGAGTTTTTTCCACGTCTGTAAGTTGATTATCGTGAGGTCTGAACCCGAATCCAGTTGTAATTCAATCTTTTTATTTAAAATTTTCAATTCCACATATTTCCTTACATTGGTGTCATCATTATGCATCCTTGTAGCTCTTATTCTATTAGTATCTTTTCTGTTTCTACATTGGGATGCCTTGTGACTTTTTTTCCACATTCATGGCAGTTTTTATATCTGAAGCGACAATCCTTGTTCCAATGTAATCCTCCACATCGATAACATGCTGATGGAGGGGGCTTATATTTGTTTCGATATTCGTCATAATTTGTCCTGTACGTTGTACTTTTTCTCTTATCATAAAATTTTATTTTTCTTTCCGGGAAGGGTGAGAATCTTTTTTCATTGTCGTAAAATTTTAGTTTTCTTTCCGGGGAGGGTGAAGAACGTAGACTTTTGTTTAACTTACGTATATGTGAAACAGCTGATTCTTCAATGTCCTTTGCGTCTTTCTTTATGCTTAAACATCTCTGGCAATCTTCCAATAATTGCTGTAATGTTAGACACGGTTCATTTTGTAATTTTGCAAGCATTCTTCTACGCATTTCGCTATCTTTTGTAGAAACTAGCCCTTGAACAAAGATGAGACATTTGAAATTGCCCGGGGTTAATTCCGCTAGTTTGAAACCATCACAATGTTTATTTACGATTGCGGCAAACGTGGAATAATCCTCATTATCGCCCTTTACCAGGTTAACGCATTTCCACCTCCTATGGAAGAGTGATGTTTTGGGGCTGAAGAGTTCTTTAAGACATGTCACTGCTTCGTCAAATTTTAATTCGTTCGTCTTTTTTGGCAAGATATAATCCACGAACTATGTATATTCTTCAGTTCCTAATTTTCTAAGCAATAGACGTAGCTTTTTGCTTCTGTCCAATTTTGACAGTCTATGTTAAAGATGTCTTTATGTTTTCTGAAGTAATCTCCAAAATTTGTGTCCTCATCTAGAGAATATTTGAAAATCTCTATGGCATTCCACACTGCGTCTTGCGAAAATGTTGCTTCTTTTTCAATATCTAATTGCTTGCTGCCCGCTACTTTCAATATTAGTTTCTGGAGCTCTGTTTGTCTATCTTGATTTTCCTTTTGCGTTTGTAATATTTGCTTTTGCCATTTTTCTTGTAGCTGTAACTGTTGATCATTTTGGTATTTCTGCATTTGTAATTGTTGCTCATTTTGGTGTTTTATCAGTTCTACCAACATATTTTTAAAATCTTCCATGATAACTCAATTTTATGTATTTTTACTCCTCGAAATTGTTTGTTGCTAATTTGTTGTTGGACGACAAGGGAAGGATTTTTCTTTTGTTGATTTTTCTTTTCCGCTTGGGTTCGGAACTTCGTCGCCAATTTGTTTGTTGGACGACGAGGGAATATTTTTCGTTTGTTGATTTCCGCGTGTGTTCGAATCTTTGTCGCCAAGTTGTTGTGGTTAGGCGTACGAAAAGTTTTTCTTTTCCCGTGTGAGTTTCGAATCCTGGTTCGCCAAGTTGTAGATTCTGAGATGAATTCGGTCTCTTAGGAATGACAAACGCAATAATTAAATATAAGAAATAAAATGTATTTACACAATAATACAAAAAAGTAATACTGTTAGTAAGTCCAGGAACGTGGTTAGTAGCAAATACAGATAGATATATACAGTTTCGAAGTAGGACTTCCTTAGAGTCTACGTGGTTGTAACTGACTTCTACAAGAGGTTACCTCACACTATCTCCGTTCGTATATTCGCCACTCTCCGTATATCCTCTAACTATCCGACTACCGACTGCCGACTACCGACTGCCCTCACTGACTGTAACTCTGGGTATTTAACGGCAGCAGTACAGGTACACTTGGTAGAGTCCACTTATATGAAAAAGGGGTGGACCCATAAGACCTTCTATGTCCGGTATCCTTTTCGGGATTTGGACGATCATTGCTCCGATTTACACAAGGCTTTTAGGTAGTTTTGTCGCTACCTTCAACAGTACCGTCTATGTCCGGTATCCTTTTGTGGTTTTAGACGATCATTGCTCTCATTTACACAAGGCTTTTAGGTAGTTTTGTCATTACCTTCAACAGTACCTTATATGTCCGGTATATTTTGGGGGGTTTAGACGATCATTGCTCTAATTTTACAAACAATTTGGGTAGTTGTGTTGCTACATTCAACAGTACCTTCTATGTCCGGTATATTTTTGGGGTTTTACGATAATTGCTCTCATTTACAGAAGGACTTTAGGTACATTTGTCGCTACCTTCAACAGTACTTTCTATGTACGGTATTGTTTTGGGGTTTAGACGATCATTGCTCTCATTTGCACAAGGTCTTTAGGTAGTTATGTCGCTACATATAACATTAACTTCTATGTCCGATATCTTTTTGGGGTTTTAGAAGATCTTTGTTTTCATTTACACAAGGCCATTACGTTGTTTAGTCGCTACTTTCAACAGTACCTTCTATGTATGGTATCCTTTTGGAGTTTTAGACGATCACTGCTCTCCACAACATCCTTCCATTTGTAGCTCTTTGCAAGTTTTGTCATTTTGCTACCCTCCTAATTCCTTGGATTTTCATTACTGTATTTGTTTTCGGGTTCCATCATCTTGGAATTTCTTTACTCTGATTGTTTTCGGGTTCCACCATCTTGGATTTTCATTACTGTGATTGTTTTCGGGTTCCACCATCTTGGATTTTCATTACTGTGATTGTTTTCGGGTTCCACCATCTTGGATTTTCATTACTGTGATAGTTTTCGGGTTGCACCATCGGGGATTTTCATTACTGTGATTGTTTTCGGGTTCCACCATCTTGGATTTTCATTACTGTGATTGTTTTCGTGTTGCACCATCTTGGATTTTCATTACTGTGATTGTTTTCGGGTTAAACCATCTTGGATATTCATTACTGTGATTGTTTTCGGGTTCCACCATCTTGGATTTTCATTACTGTGATTGTTTTCGTGTTCCACCATCTTGGATTTTCATAACTGTGATTGTTTTCGGGTTCCACCATATTGGATTTTCATTACTGTGATAGTTTTCGGGTTGCACCATCTTGGATTTGCATTACTGTGATCGTTTTCGGGTTCCACCATCTTGGTTCTATTTTACTGTGATTGTTGTCGGGTTCCACCTCTTGCATTTTCATTACTGTGATTGTTTTCGGGTTACGCCATCTTGGATTTTCATTACTGTGATTGTTTTCGTGTTCCACCATCTTGGATTTTCATTACTGTGATTGTTTTCGTGTTCCACCATCTTGGATTTTCATTACTGTGATAGTTTTCGTGTTCCACCATCTTGGATTTTCATTACTGTGATTGTTTTCGGGTTACACCATCTTGGATTTTCATTACTGTGATAGTTTTCGTGTTCCACCATCTTGGATTTTCATTACTGTGATAGTTTTCTTGTTCCACCATCTTGGATTTGCATTACTGTGATTGTTTTCGTGCTACACCATCTAGGATTTTCATTACTGTGCTTGCTTTCGGGTTCCACCATCTTGGATTTTCATTACTGTGATTGTTTTCGTGTTCCACCATCTTGGATTTTCATTACTGTGATTGTTTTCGGGTTCCACCAACTTGGATTTTCATTACTGTGATAGTTTTCGGTTTCCACCATCTTGGATTTTCATTACTGTGATTGTTTTCGGGTTCCACTATCTTGGATTTTCATTACTGTGATTGTTTTCGAGTTCCACGATCTTGGATTTTCATTACTGTGATTGTTTTCGGGTTCCACCATCTTGGTTCTATTTTACTGTGATTGTTGTCGGGTTCCACCTCTTGGATTTTCATTACTGTGATTGTTTTCGGGTTCCACCATCTTGGATTTTCGTTACTGTGATTGTTTTCCGGTTCCACCATCTTGCATTTTCATTAGTGTGATTGTTTTCGGGTTCCACCATCTTGGATTTTCATGACTGTGATTATTTTCGGGTTCCACCATCTTGCATTTTCATTACTGTGATTGTTTTCGTGTTCCACCATCTTGCACTTTCATTACTGTGATTGTTTTCGTGGTCCACCATCTGGGATTTTCATTACTGTGATTGTTTTCGGGTTCCACCATCTTGTATTTTCATTACTGTGATTGTTTTCGGGTTGCACCATCTTGGATTTTCATTACTGTGATAGTTTTCGGGTTGCACCATCTTGGATTTGCATTACTGTGATTGTTTTCGGGTTCCACCATCTTGGATTTTCATTACTGTGATTTTTTCGGGTTCCACCATCTTGGATTTTCATTACTGTGATTGTTTTCGGGTTCCACCATCTTGTATTTTGATTACTGTGATTGTTTTCGAGTTCCACGATCTTGGATTTTCATAACTGTGATTGTTTTCGGGTTCCACCATCTTGGTTCTATTTTACTGTGATTGTTGTCGGGTTCCACCATCTTGGATTTTCGTTACTGTGATTGTTTTCGGGTTCCACCATCTTGCATTTTCATTACTGACATTGTTTTCGGGTTCCACCATCTTGTATTTTCATTACTGTTATTGTTTTCGGGTTCCACCATCTTGGACATTCATTACTGTGATTGTTTTCTGGGTCCACCATCTTGGATTTTCATTACTGTGATTGTTTTCGAGTTCCACCATCTTGCATTTTCATTACTGTGATTGTTTTCGTGTTCCACCATCTTGGATTTTCATTACTGTGATTGTTTTCGAGTTCCACCATCTTGGATTTTCATTACTGTGATTGTTTTCGGGTTCCACCATCTTGGTTCTATTATACTGTGATTGTTGTCGGGTTCCACCTCTTGGATTTTCATTACTGTGATTGTTTTCGGGTTCCACCATCTTGGATTTTCATTACTGTGATAGTTTTCGGGTTCCACCATCTTGGATTTTCATTACTGTGATTGTTTTCGGATTCCACCATCTTGCATTTTTATTACTGTGATAGTTTTCGTGTTCGACCATCTTGGATTTTCATTACTGTGATTGTTTTCGGATTCCACCATCTTGCATTTTTATTACTGTGATAGTTTCGTGTTCCACCATCTTGGATTTTCATTACTGTGATAGTTTTCGTGTTCCACCATCTTGGATTTTCATTACTGTGATTGTTTTCGTGTTCCACCATCTTGGATTTTCATTACTGTGATAGTTTTCGTGTTCCACCATCTTGGATTTTCATTACTGTGATTGTTTTCGGGTTCCACCATCTTGGATTTTCATTACTGTGATTGTTTTCGTGTTCCACCATCTTGGATTTTCATTACTGTGATTGTTTTCGGGTTCCACCATCTTGGATTTTCATTACCGTGATTGTTTTCCTGTTCCACCATCTTGGATTTTCATTACTGTGATTGTTTTCGGGTTCCACCATCTTGGATTTTCATTACTGTGATAGTTTTCGTGTTCCACCATCTTGGATTTTCATTACTGTGATAGTTTTCGTGTTCCACCATCTTGGATTTTCATTACGGTGATTGTTTTCGTGTTACACCATCTAGGATTTTCATTACTGTGATTGCTTTCGGGTTCCACCATCTTGGATTTTCATTACTGTTATTGTTTTCGTGTTCCACCATCTTGGATTTTCATTAGTGTGATTGTTTTCGGGTTCCGCCAACTTGGATTTTCATTACTGTGATAGTTTTTGGGTTCCACCATCTTGGATTTTCATTACTGTGATTGTTTTCGGGTTCCAACATCTTGGATTTTCATTACTGTGATTGTTTTCGAGTTCCACGATCTTGGATTTTCATTACTATGATTGTTTTCGGGTTCCACCATCTTGGTTCTATTTTACTGTGATTGTTGTCGGGTTCCACCTCTTGGATTTTCATTACTGTGATTGTTTTCGGGTTCCACCATCTTGGATTTTCGTTACTGTGATTGTTTTCGGGTTCCACCATCTTGCATTTTCATTAGTGTGATAGTTTTCGGGTTCCACATTCTTGGATTATTCATTACTGCGATAGTTTTCGGGTTCCACCATCTTGGATTTTCATTAGTGTGATTATTTTCGGGTTCCACCATCTTGCATTTTCATTACTGTGATTGTTTTCGTGGTCCAGCATCTTGGATTTTCATTACTGTGATTGTTTTAAGGTTCCACCATCTTGTATTTTCATTACTGTGATTGTTTTCGGGTTCCACCAACTTGCATTTTCATTACTGTGATTGTTTACGGTTTCCACTATCTTGGATTTTCATTACTGTGATTGTTTTCGGGTTCCACCATCTTGGATTTTCATTACTGTGATTGTTTTCGGGTTCCACCTCTTGGATTTTCATTACTGTGATTGTTTTCGGGTTCCACCATCTTGGATTTTCATTACTGTGATTGTTTTCGGGTTCCACCATCTTGGATTTTCATTACTGTGATTGTTTTCGGGTTCCACCATCTTGGATTTTCATTACTGTGATTGTTTTCGGGTTCCACCAACTTGCATTTTCATTACTGTGATTGTTTACGGTTTCCACTATCTTGGACTTTCATTACTGTGATTGTTTTCGGGGTCCACCATCTTGGATTTTCATTACTGTGATTATTTTTTTGTTCCACCATCTTGCATTTTCATTACTGTGATTGTTTTCGTGTTCCACCATCTTGGACTTTCATTAATGTGATTGTTTTCGGGTTCCACCATCTTGGATTTTCATTACTGACATTGTTTTCGGGTTCCACCATATTGTATTTTTATTACTGTTATTGTTTTCGGGTTCCACAATCTTGGACTTTCATTACTGTGATTGTTTTCTTGGTCCACCATCTTGGATTTTCATTACTGTGATAGTTTTCGAGTTCCACCATCTTGCATTTTCATTACTGTGATTGTTTTCGTTTTCCACCATCTTGGATTTTCATAACTGTGATTGTTTTCGAGTTCCACCATCTTGGATTTTTATTACTGTGATTGTTTTCGAGTTCCGCGATCTTGGATTTTCATTACTGTGATTGTTTTCGGGTTCCACCATCTTGGTTCTATTTTACTGTGATTGTTGTCGGGTTCCACCTCTTGGATTTTCATTACTGTGATTGTTTTCGGGTTCCACCATCTTGGATTTTCGTTACTGTGATTGTTTTCGGGTTCCACCATCTTGCATTTTCATTAGTGTGATAGTTTTCGGGTTCCACATTCTTGGATTTTCATTACTGTGATTGTTTTCGGGTTCCACCATCTTGGATTTTCATTACTGTGATTATTTTCGGGTTCCACCATCTTGCATTTTCATTACTGTGATTGTTTTCGTGTTCCACCATCTTGGACTTTCATTACTGTGATTGTTTTCGGGTTCCACCATCTTGTATTTTCATTACTGTGATTGTTTTCGGGTTCCAGCATCTTGGATTTTCATTACTGTGATTGTTTTCGGGTTCCACCATTTTGCATTTTCATTAGTGTGATTGTTTTCGGGTTCCACCAACTTGCATTTTCATTACTGTGATTGTTTTCGGGTTCCACCATTTTGCATTTTCATTAGTGTGATTGTTTTCGGGTTCCACCATCTTGGATTTTCATTACTGTGATTGTTTTCGGGTTCCAGCATCTTGGATTTTCATTACTGTGATTGTTTTCGGGTTCCACCATTTTGCATTTTCATTAGTGTGATTGTTTTCGGGTTCCACCAACTTGCATTTTCATTACTGTGATTGTTTTCGGGTTCCACCATTTTGCATTTTCATTAGTGTGATTGTTTTCGGGTTCCACCATCTTGGATTTTCATTACTGTGATTGTTTTCGGGTTCCAGCATCTTGGATTTTCATTACTGTGATTGTTTTCGGGTTCCACCATTTTGCATTTTCATTAGTGTGATTGTTTTCGGGTTCCACCAACTTGCATTTTCATTACTGTGATTGTTTTCGGGTTCCACCATTTTGCATTTTCATTAGTGTGATTGTTTTCGGGTTCCACCATCTTGGATTTTCATTACTGTGATTGTTTTCGGGTTCCACCAACTTGCATTTTCATTACTGTGATTGTTTACGGTTTCCACTATCTTGGATTTTCATTACTGTGATTGTTTTCGGGTTCCACCATCTTGGATTTTCATTACTGTGATTGTTTTCGGGTTCCACCATCTTGGATTTTCATTACTGTGATTATTTTTTTGTTCCACCATCTTGCATTTTCATTACTGTGATTGTTTTCGGGTTCCACCATTTTGCATTTTCATTAGTGTGATTGTTTTCGGGTTCCACCATCTTGGATTTTCATTACTGTGATTGTTTTCGGGTTCCACCATCTTGGATTTTCATTACTGTGATTATTTTTTTGTTCCAGCATCTTGCATTTTCATTACTGTGATTGTTTTCGGGTTCCACCATTTTGCATTTTCATTAGTGTGATTGTTTTCGGGTTCCACCATCTTGGATTTTCATTACTGTGATTGTTTTCGGGTTCCAGCATCTTGGATTTTCATTACTGTGATTGTTTTCGGGTTCCACCATTTTGCATTTTCATTAGTGTGATTGTTTTCGGGTTCCACCAACTTGCATTTTCATTACTGTGATTGTTTTCGGGTTCCACCATTTTGCATTTTCATTAGTGTGATTGTTTTCGGGTTCCACCATCTTGGATTTTCATTACTGTGATTGTTTTCGGGTTCCAGCATCTTGGATTTTCATTACTGTGATTGTTTTCGGGTTCCACCATTTTGCATTTTCATTAGTGTGATTGTTTTCGGGTTCCACCATCTTGGATTTTCATTACTGTTATTGTTTTCGTGTTCCACCATCTTGGATTTTCATTAGTGTGATTGTTTTCGGGTTCCGCCAACTTGGATTTTCATTACTGTGATAGTTTTTGGGTTCCACCATTTTGCATTTTCATTAGTGTGATTGTTTTCGGGTTCCACCATCTTGGATTTTCATTACTGTGATTGTTTTCGGGTTCCACCAACTTGCATTTTCATTACTGTGATTGTTTACGGTTTCCACTATCTTGGATTTTCATTACTGTGATTGTTTTCGGGTTCCACCATCTTGGATTTTCATTACTGTGATTGTTTTCGGGTTCCACCATCTTGGATTTTCATTACTGTGATTATTTTTTTGTTCCAGCATCTTGCATTTTCATTACTGTGATTGTTTTCGGGTTCCACCATTTTGCATTTTCATTAGTGTGATTGTTTTCGGGTTCCACCATCTTGGATTTTCATTACTGTGATTGTTTTCGGGTTCCAGCATCTTGGATTTTCATTACTGTGATTGTTTTCGGGTTCCACCATTTTGCATTTTCATTAGTGTGATTGTTTTCGGGTTCCACCATCTTGGATTTTCATTACTGTTATTGTTTTCGTGTTCCACCATCTTGGATTTTCATTAGTGTGATTGTTTTCGGGTTCCGCCAACTTGCATTTTCATTACTGTGATTGTTTTCGGGTTCCACCATTTTGCATTTTCATTAGTGTGATTGTTTTCGGGTTCCACCAACTTGGATTTTCATTACTGTGATTGTTTTCGGGTTCCACCAACTTGCATTTTCATTACTGTGATTGTTTACGGTTTCCACTATCTTGGATTTTCATTACTGTGATTGTTTTCGGGTTCCACCATCTTGGATTTTCATTACTGTGATTGTTTTCGGGTTCCACCATCTTGGATTTTCATTACTGTGATTATTTTTTTGTTCCACCATCTTGCATTTTCATTACTGTGATTGTTTTCGGGTTCCACCATTTTGCATTTTCATTAGTGTGATTGTTTTCGGGTTCCACCAACTTGCATTTTCATTACTGTGATTGTTTTCGGGTTCCACCATTTTGCATTTTCATTAGTGTGATTGTTTTCGGGTTCCACCATCTTGGATTTTCATTACTGTGATTGTTTTCGGGTTCCAGCATCTTGGATTTTCATTACTGTGATTGTTTTCGGGTTCCACCATCTTGGATTTTCATTACTGTGATTATTTTTTTGTTCCACCATCTTGCATTTTCATTACTGTGATTGTTTTCGGGTTCCACCATTTTGCATTTTCATTAGTGTGATTGTTTTCGGGTTCCACCAACTTGCATTTTCATTACTGTGATTGTTTTCGGGTTCCACCATTTTGCATTTTCATTAGTGTGATTGTTTTCGGGTTCCACCATCTTGGATTTTCATTACTGTTATTGTTTTCGTGTTCCACCATCTTGGATTTTCATTAGTGTGATTGTTTTCGGGTTCCGCCAACTTGCATTTTCATTACTGTGATTGTTTTCGGGTTCCACCATTTTGCATTTTCATTAGTGTGATTGTTTTCGGGTTCCACCAACTTGGATTTTCATTACTGTGATTGTTTTCGGGTTCCACCAACTTGCATTTTCATTACTGTGATTGTTTACGGTTTCCACTATCTTGGATTTTCATTACTGTGATTGTTTTCGGGTTCCACCATCTTGGATTTTCATTACTGTGATTGTTTTCGGGTTCCACCATCTTGGATTTTCATTACTGTGATTATTTTTTTGTTCCACCATCTTGCATTTTCATTACTGTGATTGTTTTCGGGTTCCACCATTTTGCATTTTCATTAGTGTGATTGTTTTCGGGTTCCACCAACTTGCATTTTCATTACTGTGATTGTTTTCGGGTTCCACCATTTTGCATTTTCATTAGTGTGATTGTTTTCGGGTTCCACCATCTTGGATTTTCATTACTGTGATTGTTTTCGGGTTCCAGCATCTTGGATTTTCATTACTGTGATTGTTTTCGGGTTCCACCATTTTGCATTTTCATTAGTGTGATTGTTTTCGGGTTCCACCATCTTGGATTTTCATTACTGTTATTGTTTTCGTGTTCCACCATCTTGGATTTTCATTAGTGTGATTGTTTTCGGGTTCCGCCAACTTGCATTTTCATTACTGTGATTGTTTTCGGGTTCCACCATTTTGCATTTTCATTAGTGTGATTGTTTTCGGGTTCCACCATCTTGGATTTTCATTACTGTGATTGTTTTCGGGTTCCACCAACTTGCATTTTCATTACTGTGATTGTTTACGGTTTCCACTATCTTGGATTTTCATTACTGTGATTGTTTTCGGGTTCCACCATCTTGGATTTTCATTACTGTGATTGTTTTCGGGTTCCACCATCTTGGATTTTCATTACTGTGATTATTTTTTTGTTCCACCATCTTGCATTTTCATTACTGTGATTGTTTTCGGGTTCCACCATTTTGCATTTTCATTAGTGTGATTGTTTTCGGGTTCCACCATCTTGGATTTTCATTACTGTGATTGTTTTCGGGTTCCACCATCTTGGATTTTCATTACTGTGATTATTTTTTTGTTCCAGCATCTTGCATTTTCATTACTGTGATTGTTTTCGGGTTCCACCATTTTGCATTTTCATTAGTGTGATTGTTTTCGGGTTCCACCATCTTGGATTTTCATTACTGTGATTGTTTTCGGGTTCCAGCATCTTGGATTTTCATTACTGTGATTGTTTTCGGGTTCCACCATTTTGCATTTTCATTAGTGTGATTGTTTTCGGGTTCCACCAACTTGCATTTTCATTACTGTGATTGTTTTCGGGTTCCACCATTTTGCATTTTCATTAGTGTGATTGTTTTCGGGTTCCACCATCTTGGATTTTCATTACTGTGATTGTTTTCGGGTTCCAGCATCTTGGATTTTCATTACTGTGATTGTTTTCGGGTTCCACCATTTTGCATTTTCATTAGTGTGATTGTTTTCGGGTTCCACCAACTTGCATTTTCATTACTGTGATTGTTTTCGGGTTCCACCATTTTGCATTTTCATTAGTGTGATTGTTTTCGGGTTCCACCATCTTGGATTTTCATTACTGTGATTGTTTTCGGGTTCCACCAACTTGCATTTTCATTACTGTGATTGTTTACGGTTTCCACTATCTTGGATTTTCATTACTGTGATTGTTTTCGGGTTCCACCATCTTGGATTTTCATTACTGTGATTGTTTTCGGGTTCCACCATCTTGGATTTTCATTACTGTGATTATTTTTTTGTTCCACCATCTTGCATTTTCATTACTGTGATTGTTTTCGGGTTCCAGCATCTTGGATTTTCATTACTGTGATTGTTTTCGGGTTCCACCATTTTGCATTTTCATTAGTGTGATTGTTTTCGGGTTCCACCATTTTGCATTTTCATTAGTGTGATTGTTTTCGGGTTCCACCATCTTGTATTTTCATTACTGTGATTGTTTTCGGGTTCCAGCATCTTGGATTTTCATTACTGTGATTGTTTTCGGGTTCCACCATTTTGCATTTTCATTAGTGTGATTGTTTTCGGGTTCCACCAACTTGCATTTTCATTACTGTGATTGTTTTCGGGTTCCACCATTTTGCATTTTCATTAGTGTGATTGTTTTCGGGTTCCACCATTTTGCATTTTCATTAGTGTGATTGTTTTCGGGTTCCACCATCTTGTATTTTCATTACTGTGATTGTTTTCGGGTTCCACCATCTTGTATTTTCATTACTGTGATTGTTTTCGGGTTCCACCATTTTGCATTTTCATTAGTGTGATTGTTTTCGGGTTCCACCATTTTGCATTTTCATTAGTGTGATTGTTTTCGGGTTCCACCATCTTGTATTTTCATTACTGTGATTGTTTTCGGGTTCCACCATTTTGCATTTTCATTAGTGTGATTGTTTTCGGGTTCCACCATTTTGCATTTTCATTAGTGTGATTGTTTTCGGGTTCCACCATCTTGTATTTTCATTACTGTGATTGTTTTCGGGTTCCACCATCTTGTATTTTCATTACTGTGATTGTTTTCGGGTTCCACCATTTTGCATTTTCATTAGTGTGATTGTTTTCGGGTTCCACCATCTTGTATTTTCATTACTGTGATTGTTTTCGGGTTCCACCATCTTGTATTTTCATTACTGTGATTGTTTTCGGGTTCCACCATTTTGCATTTTCATTAGTGTGATTGTTTTCGGGTTCCACCATTTTGCATTTTCATTAGTGTGATTGTTTTCGGGTTCCACCATCTTGTATTTTCATTACTGTGATTGTTTTCGGGTTCCAGCATCTTGGATTTTCATTACTGTGATTGTTTTCGGGTTCCACCATTTTGCATTTTCATTAGTGTGATTGTTTTCGGGTTCCACCATTTTGCATTTTCATTAGTGTGATTGTTTTCGGGTTCCACCATTTTGCATTTTCATTAGTGTGATTGTTTTCGGGTTCCAGCATCTTGGATTTTCATTACTGTGATTGTTTTCGGGTTCCACCATCTTGTATTTTCATTACTGTGATTGTTTTCGGGTTCCACCATTTTGCATTTTCATTAGTGTGATTGTTTTCGGGTTCCACCATCTTGTATTTTCATTACTGTGATTGTTTTCGGGTTCCAGCATCTTGGATTTTCATTACTGTGATTGTTTTCGGGTTCCACCATCTTGTATTTTCATTACTGTGATTGTTTTCGGGTTCCACCATCTTGTATTTTCATTACTGTGATTGTTTTCGGGTTCCAGCATCTTGTATTTTCATTACTGTGATTGTTTTCGGGTTCCACCATTTTGCATTTTCATTAGTGTGATTGTTTTCGGGTTCCACCATTTTGCATTTTCATTAGTGTGATTGTTTTCGGGTTCCACCATCTTGTATTTTCATTACTGTGATTGTTTTCGGGTTCCAGCATCTTGGATTTTCATTACTGTGATTGTTTTCGGGTTCCACCATTTTGCATTTTCATTAGTGTGATTGTTTTCGGGTTCCACCATTTTGCATTTTCATTAGTGTGATTGTTTTCGGGTTCCACCAACTTGCATTTTCATTACTGTGATTGTTTTCGGGTTCCAGCATCTTGGATTTTCATTACTGTGATTGTTTTCGGGTTCCACCATCTTGCACTTTCATTACTGTGATTGTTTTCGGGTTCCACCATTTTGCATTTTCATTAGTGTGATTGTTTTCGGGTTCCACCATCTTGTATTTTCATTACTGTGATTGTTTTCGGGTTCCAGCATCTTGGATTTTCATTACTGTGATTGTTTTCGGGTTCCACCATCTTGTATTTTCATTACTGTGATTGTTTTCGGGTTCCACCATCTTGTATTTTCATTACTGTGATTGTTTTCGGGTTCCACCATTTTGCATTTTCATTAGTGTGATTGTTTTCGGGTTCCACCATTTTGCATTTTCATTAGTGTGATTGTTTTCGGGTTCCACCATCTTGTATTTTCATTACTGTGATTGTTTTCGGGTTCCACCATTTTGCATTTTCATTAGTGTGATTGTTTTCGGGTTCCACCATTTTGCATTTTCATTAGTGTGATTGTTTTCGGGTTCCACCATTTTGCATTTTCATTAGTGTGATTGTTTTCGGGTTCCACCATCTTGTATTTTCATTACTGTGATTGTTTTCGGGTTCCACCATTTTGCATTTTCATTAGTGTGATTGTTTTCGGGTTCCACCATTTTGCATTTTCATTATTGTGATTGTTTTCGTGTTCCACCATTTTGTATTTTCATTACTGTGATTGTTTTCGGGTTCCACCATTTTGTATTTTCATTACTGTGATTGTTTTCGGGTTCCACCATCTTGTATTTTCATTACTGTGATTGTTTTCGGGTTCCACCATTTTGCATTTTCATTATTGTGATTGTTTTCGTGTTCCACCATCTTGGATTTTCATTACTGTGATTGTTTTCGGGTTCCACCATTTTGCATTTTCATTATTGTGATTGTTTTCGGGTTCCACCATTTTGCATTTTCATTAGTGTGATTGTTTTCGGGTTCCACCATCTTGTATTTTCATTACTGTGATTGTTTTCGGGTTCCACCATTTTGCATTTTCATTACTGTGATTGTTTTCGGGTTCCACCATTTTGCATTTTCATTAGTGTGATTGTTTTCGGGTTCCACCATCTTGTATTTTCATTACTGTGATTGTTTTCGGGTTCCAGCATCTTGGATTTTCATTACTGTGATTGTTTTCGGGTTCCACCATCTTGTATTTTCATTACTGTGATTGTTTTCGGGTTCCAGCATCTTGTATTTTCATTACTGTGATTGTTTTCGGGTTCCACCATTTTGCATTTTCATTAGTGTGATTGTTTTCGGGTTCCACCATTTTGCATTTTCATTAGTGTGATTGTTTTCGGGTTCCACCATTTTGCATTTTCATTAGTGTGATTGTTTTCGGGTTCCACCATCTTGTATTTTCATTACTGTGATTGTTTTCGGGTTCCACCATTTTGCATTTTCATTACTGTGATTGTTTTCGGGTTCCACCATTTTGCATTTTCATTAGTGTGATTGTTTTCGTGTTCCACCATTTTGCATTTTCATTAGTGTGATTGTTTTCGGGTTCCACCATCTTGTATTTTCATTACTGTGATTGTTTTCGGGTTCCACCATCTTGTATTTTCATTACTGTGATTGTTTTCGGGTTCCAGCATCTTGTATTTTCATTACTGTGATTGTTTTCGGGTTCCACCATTTTGCATTTTCATTAGTGTGATTGTTTTCGGGTTCCACCATTTTGCATTTTCATTAGTGTGATTGTTTTCGGGTTCCACCATCTTGTATTTTCATTACTGTGATTGTTTTCGGGTTCCACCATTTTGCATTTTCATTAGTGTGATTGTTTTCGGGTTCCACCATTTTGCATTTTCATTAGTGTGATTGTTTTCGGGTTCCACCATTTTGCATTTTCATTAGTGTGATTGTTTTCGGGTTCCACCATCTTGTATTTTCATTACTGTGATTGTTTTCGGGTTCCACCATTTTGCATTTTCATTAGTGTGATTGTTTTCGGGTTCCACCATTTTGCATTTTCATTATTGTGATTGTTTTCGTGTTCCACCATTTTGTATTTTCATTACTGTGATTGTTTTCGGGTTCCACCATTTTGTATTTTCATTACTGTGATTGTTTTCGGGTTCCACCATCTTGTATTTTCATTACTGTGATTGTTTTCGGGTTCCACCATTTTGCATTTTCATTATTGTGATTGTTTTCGTGTTCCACCATCTTGGATTTTCATTACTGTGATTGTTTTCGGGTTCCACCATTTTGCATTTTCATTATTGTGATTGTTTTCGGGTTCCACCATTTTGCATTTTCATTAGTGTGATTGTTTTCGGGTTCCACCATCTTGGATTTTCATTACTGTGATTGTTTTCGGGTTCCACCATTTTGCATTTTCATTACTGTGATTGTTTTCGGGTTCCACCATTTTGCATTTTCATTAGTGTGATTGTTTTCGGGTTCCACCATCTTGTATTTTCATTACTGTGATTGTTTTCGGGTTCCAGCATCTTGGATTTTCATTACTGTGATTGTTTTCGGGTTCCACCATCTTGTATTTTCATTACTGTGATTGTTTTCGGGTTCCACCATCTTGTATTTTCATTACTGTGATTGTTTTCGGGTTCCACCATTTTGCATTTTCATTAGTGTGATTGTTTTCGGGTTCCACCATTTTGCATTTTCATTAGTGTGATTGTTTTCGGGTTCCACCATTTTGCATTTTCATTAGTGTGATTGTTTTCGGGTTCCACCATCTTGTATTTTCATTACTGTGATTGTTTTCGGGTTCCACCATTTTGCATTTTCATTAGTGTGATTGTTTTCGGGTTCCACCATTTTGCATTTTCATTAGTGTGATTGTTTTCGGGTTCCACCATTTTGCATTTTCATTAGTGTGATTGTTTTCGGGTTCCACCATCTTGTATTTTCATTACTGTGATTGTTTTCGGGTTCCACCATTTTGCATTTTCATTAGTGTGATTGTTTTCGGGTTCCACCATTTTGCATTTTCATTATTGTGATTGTTTTCGTGTTCCACCATTTTGTATTTTCATTACTGTGATTGTTTTCGGGTTCCACCATTTTGTATTTTCATTACTGTGATTGTTTTCGGGTTCCACCATCTTGTATTTTCATTACTGTGATTGTTTTCGGGTTCCACCATTTTGCATTTTCATTATTGTGATTGTTTTCGTGTTCCACCATCTTGGATTTTCATTACTGTGATTGTTTTCGGGTTCCACCATTTTGCATTTTCATTATTGTGATTGTTTTCGGGTTCCACCATTTTGCATTTTCATTAGTGTGATTGTTTTCGGGTTCCACCAACTTGCATTTTCATTACTGTGATTGTTTTCGGGTTCCAGCATCTTGGATTTTCATTACTGTGATTGTTTTCGGGTTCCACCATCTTGCATTTTCATTACTGTGATTGTTTTCGGGTTCCACCATTTTGCATTTTCATTAGTGTGATTGTTTTCGGGTTCCACCATCTTGGATTTTCATTACTGTGATTGTTTTCGGGTTCCACCATCTTGTATTTTCATTACTGTGATTGTTTTCGGGTTCCACCATCTTGTATTTTCATTACTGTGATTGTTTTCGGGTTCCACCATCTTGTATTTTCATTACTGTGATTGTTTTCGGGTTCCACCATTTTGCATTTTCATTAGTGTGATTGTTTTCGGGTTCCACCATTTTGCATTTTCATTAGTGTGATTGTTTTCGGGTTCCACCATTTTGCATTTTCATTACTGTGATTGTTTTCGGGTTCCAGCATCTTGGATTTTCATTACTGTGATTGTTTTCGGGTTCCACCATCTTGGATTTTCATTACTGTGATTGTTTTCGGGTTCCACCATTTTGCATTTTCATTAGTGTGATTGTTTTCGGGTTCCACCATTTTGCATTTTCATTACTGTGATTGTTTTCGGGTTCCACCATTTTGCATTTTCATTACTGTGATTGTTTTCGGGTTCCACCATCTTGGATTTTCATTACTGTGATTGTTTTCGGGTTCCACCATTTTGCATTTTCATTAGTGTGATTGTTTTCGGGTTCCACCATTTTGCATTTTCATTACTGTGATTGTTTTCGGGTTCCACCATTTTGCATTTTCATTAGTGTGATTGTTTTCGGGTTCCACCATCTTGGATTTTCATTACTGTGATTGTTTTCGGGTTCCACCATTTTGCATTTTCATTAGTGTGATTGTTTTCGGGTTCCACCATTTTGCATTTTCATTACTGTGATTGTTTTCGGGTTCCACCATCTTGGATTTTCATTACTGTGATTGTTTTCGGGTTCCAGCATCTTGGATTTTCATTACTGTGATTGTTTTCGTGTTACACCATTTTGCATTTTCATTACTGTGATTGTTTTCCGGTTCCACCATCTTGGATTTTCATTACTGTGATTGTTTTCGGGTTCCACCATTTTGCATTTTCATTAGTGTGATTGTTTTCGGGTTCCACCATTTTGCATTTTCATTACTGTGATTGTTTTCGGGTTCCACCATTTTGCATTTTCATTACTGTGATTGTTTTCGGGTTCCACCATCTTGGATTTTCATTACTGTGATTGTTTTCGGGTTCCACCATCTTGGATTTTCATTACTGTGATTATTTTCGGGTTCCACCATCTTGGATTTTCATTACTGTGATTGTTTTCGGGTTCCACCATTTTGCATTTTCATTACTGTGATTGTTTTCGGGTTCCACCATCTTGGATTTTCATTACTGTGATTGTTTTCGGGTTCCACCATTTTGCATTTTCATTACTGTGATTGTTTTCGGGTTCCACCATCTTGGATTTTCATTACTGTGATTGTTTTCGTGTTACACCATTTTGCATTTTCATTACTGTGATTGTTTTCGGGTTCCACCATCTTGGATTTTCATTACTGTGATTGTTTTCGTGTTACACCATTTTGCATTTTCATTACTGTGATTGTTTTCGGGTTCCACCATCTTGGATTTTCATTACTGTGATTGTTTTCGGGTTCCACCATTTTGCATTTTCATTAGTGTGATTGTTTTCGGGTTCCACCATTTTGCATTTTCATTACTGTGATTGTTTTCGGGTTCCACCATTTTGCATTTTCATTACTGTGATTGTTTTCGGGTTCCACCATCTTGGATTTTCATTACTGTGATTGTTTTCGGGTTCCACCATCTTGGATTTTCATTACTGTGATTATTTTCGGGTTCCACCATCTTGGATTTTCATTACTGTGATTGTTTTCGGGTTCCACCATTTTGCATTTTCATTACTGTGATTGTTTTCGGGTTCCACCATCTTGGATTTTCATTACTGTGATTGTTTTCGGGTTCCACCATTTTGCATTTTCATTACTGTGATTGTTTTCGGGTTCCACCATCTTGGATTTTCATTACTGTGATTGTTTTCGGGTTCCACCATTTTGCATTTTCATTACTGTGATTGTTTTCGGGTTCCACCATCTTGGATTTTCATTACTGTGATTGTTTTCGGGTTCCACCATTTTGCATTTTCATTAGTGTGATTGTTTTCGGGTTCCACCATTTTGCATTTTCATTACTGTGATTGTTTTCGGGTTCCACCATTTTGCATTTTCATTACTGTGATTGTTTTCGGGTTCCACCATCTTGGATTTTCATTACTGTGATTGTTTTCGGGTTCCACCATCTTGGATTTTCATTACTGTGATTGTTTTCGGGTTCCACCATCTTGGATTTTCATTACTGTGATTGTTTTCGGGTTCCACCATTTTGCATTTTCATTACTGTGATTGTTTTCGGGTTCCACCATTTTGCATTTTCATTACTGTGATTGTTTTCGGGTTCCAGCATTTTGCATTTTCATTACTGTGATTGTTTTCGGGTTCCACCATCTTGGATTTTCATTACTGTGATTGTTTTCGGGTTCCAGCATCTTGGATTTTCATTACTGTGATTGTTTTCGTGTTACACCATTTTGCATTTTCATTACTGTGATTGTTTTCGGGTTCCACCATCTTGGATTTTCATTACTGTGATTGTTTTCGGGTTCCACCATTTTGCATTTTCATTAGTGTGATTGTTTTCGGGTTCCACCATTTTGCATTTTCATTACTGTGATTGTTTTCGGGTTCCAGCATCTTGGATTTTCATTACTGTGATTGTTTTCGTGTTACACCATTTTGCATTTTCATTACTGTGATTGTTTTCGGGTTCCACCATCTTGGATTTTCATTACTGTGATTGTTTTCGGGTTCCACCATTTTGCATTTTCATTAGTGTGATTGTTTTCGGGTTCCACCATTTTGCATTTTCATTACTGTGATTGTTTTCGGGTTCCACCATTTTGCATTTTCATTACTGTGATTGTTTTCGGGTTCCACCATCTTGGATTTTCATTACTGTGATTGTTTTCGGGTTCCACCATTTTGCATTTTCATTAGTGTGATTGTTTTCGGGTTCCACCATTTTGCATTTTCATTACTGTGATTGTTTTCGGGTTCCACCATTTTGCATTTTCATTAGTGTGATTGTTTTCGGGTTCCACCATCTTGGATTTTCATTACTGTGATTGTTTTCGGGTTCCACCATTTTGCATTTTCATTAGTGTGATTGTTTTCGGGTTCCACCATTTTGCATTTTCATTACTGTGATTGTTTTCGGGTTCCACCATCTTGGATTTTCATTACTGTGATTGTTTTCGGGTTCCAGCATCTTGGATTTTCATTACTGTGATTGTTTTCGTGTTACACCATTTTGCATTTTCATTACTGTGATTGTTTTCGGGTTCCACCATCTTGGATTTTCATTACTGTGATTGTTTTCGGGTTCCACCATTTTGCATTTTCATTAGTGTGATTGTTTTCGGGTTCCACCATTTTGCATTTTCATTACTGTGATTGTTTTCGGGTTCCACCATTTTGCATTTTCATTAGTGTGATTGTTTTCGGGTTCCACCATTTTGCATTTTCATTACTGTGATTGTTTTCGGGTTCCACCATCTTGGATTTTCATTACTGTGATTGTTTTCGGGTTCCAGCATCTTGGATTTTCATTACTGTGATTGTTTTCGTGTTACACCATTTTGCATTTTCATTACTGTGATTGTTTTCGGGTTCCACCATCTTGGATTTTCATTACTGTGATTGTTTTCGGGTTCCACCATTTTGCATTTTCATTAGTGTGATTGTTTTCGGGTTCCACCATCTTGGATTTTCATTACTGTGATTGTTTTCGGGTTCCACCATTTTGCATTTTCATTAGTGTGATTGTTTTCGGGTTCCACCATTTTGCATTTTCATTACTGTGATTGTTTTCGGGTTCCACCATCTTGGATTTTCATTACTGTGATTGTTTTCGGGTTCCAGCATCTTGGATTTTCATTACTGTGATTGTTTTCGTGTTACACCATTTTGCATTTTCATTAGTGTGATTGTTTTCGGGTTCCACCATCTTGGATTTTCATTACTGTTATTGTTTTCGTGTTCCACCATCTTGGATTTTCATTAGTGTGATTGTTTTCGGGTTCCACCATTTTGCATTTTCATTACTGTGATTGTTTTCGGGTTCCACCATTTTGCATTTTCATTACTGTGATTGTTTTCGGGTTCCACCATTTTGCATTTTCATTAGTGTGATTGTTTTCGGGTTCCACCATTTTGCATTTTCATTACTGTGATTGTTTTCGGGTTCCACCATCTTGGATTTTCATTACTGTGATTGTTTTCGGGTTCCAGCATCTTGGATTTTCATTACTGTGATTGTTTTCGTGTTACACCATTTTGCATTTTCATTACTGTGATTGTTTTCGTGTTCCACCATCTTGGATTTTCATTAGTGTGATTGTTTTCGGGTTCCACCATTTTGCATTTTCATTAGTGTGATTGTTTTCGGGTTCCACCATTTTGCATTTTCATTACTGTGATTGTTTTCGGGTTCCACCATTTTGCATTTTCATTACTGTGATTGTTTTCGGGTTCCACCATTTTGCATTTTCATTAGTGTGATTGTTTTCGGGTTCCACCATTTTGCATTTTCATTACTGTGATTGTTTTCGGGTTCCACCATCTTGGATTTTCATTACTGTGATTGTTTTCGGGTTCCAGCATCTTGGATTTTCATTACTGTGATTGTTTTCGTGTTACACCATTTTGCATTTTCATTACTGTGATTGTTTTCGGGTTCCACCATCTTGGATTTTCATTCCTGTGATTGTTTTCGGGTTCCACCATTTTGCATTTTCATTAGTGTGATTGTTTTCGGGTTCCACCATCTTGGATTTTCATTACTGTGATTGTTTTCGGGTTCCACCATTTTGCATTTTCATTAGTGTGATTGTTTTCGGGTTCCACCATTTTGCATTTTCATTACTGTGATTGTTTTCGGGTTCCACCATCTTGGATTTTCATTACTGTGATTGTTTTCGGGTTCCAGCATCTTGGATTTTCATTACTGTGATTGTTTTCGTGTTACACCATTTTGCATTTTCATTAGTGTGATTGTTTTCGGGTTCCACCATCTTGGATTTTCATTACTGTTATTGTTTTCGTGTTCCACCATCTTGGATTTTCATTAGTGTGATTGTTTTCGGGTTCCACCATTTTGCATTTTCATTACTGTGATTGTTTTCGGGTTCCACCATTTTGCATTTTCATTACTGTGATTGTTTTCGGGTTCCACCATCTTGGATTTTCATTACTGTGATTGTTTTCGGGTTCCACCATTTTGCATTTTCATTACTGTGATTGTTTTCGGGTTCCACCATTTTGCATTTTCATTAGTGTGATTGTTTTCGGGTTCCACCATTTTGCATTTTCATTAGTGTGATTGTTTTCGGGTTCCAGCATCTTGGATTTTCATTACTGTGATTGTTTTCGGGTTCCAGCATCTTGGATTTTCATTACTGTGATTGTTTTCGGGTTCCACCATTTTGCATTTTCATTAGTGTGATTGTTTTCGGGTTCCACCATTTTGCATTTTCATTAGTGTGATTGTTTTCGGGTTCCACCATTTTGCATTTTCATTAGTGTGATTGTTTTCGGGTTCCAGCATCTTGGATTTTCATTACTGTGATTGTTTTCGGGTTCCACCATCTTGTATTTTCATTACTGTGATTGTTTTCGGGTTCCACCATTTTGCATTTTCATTAGTGTGATTGTTTTCGGGTTCCACCATCTTGTATTTTCATTACTGTGATTGTTTTCGGGTTCCAGCATCTTGGATTTTCATTACTGTGATTGTTTTCGGGTTCCACCATCTTGTATTTTCATTACTGTGATTGTTTTCGGGTTCCACCATCTTGTATTTTCATTACTGTGATTGTTTTCGGGTTCCAGCATCTTGTATTTTCATTACTGTGATTGTTTTCGGGTTCCACCATTTTGCATTTTCATTAGTGTGATTGTTTTCGGGTTCCACCATTTTGCATTTTCATTAGTGTGATTGTTTTCGGGTTCCACCATCTTGTATTTTCATTACTGTGATTGTTTTCGGGTTCCAGCATCTTGGATTTTCATTACTGTGATTGTTTTCGGGTTCCACCATTTTGCATTTTCATTAGTGTGATTGTTTTCGGGTTCCACCATTTTGCATTTTCATTAGTGTGATTGTTTTCGGGTTCCACCAACTTGCATTTTCATTACTGTGATTGTTTTCGGGTTCCAGCATCTTGGATTTTCATTACTGTGATTGTTTTCGGGTTCCACCATCTTGCACTTTCATTACTGTGATTGTTTTCGGGTTCCACCATTTTGCATTTTCATTAGTGTGATTGTTTTCGGGTTCCACCATCTTGTATTTTCATTACTGTGATTGTTTTCGGGTTCCAGCATCTTGGATTTTCATTACTGTGATTGTTTTCGGGTTCCACCATCTTGTATTTTCATTACTGTGATTGTTTTCGGGTTCCACCATCTTGTATTTTCATTACTGTGATTGTTTTCGGGTTCCAGCATCTTGTATTTTCATTACTGTGATTGTTTTCGGGTTCCACCATTTTGCATTTTCATTAGTGTGATTGTTTTCGGGTTCCACCATTTTGCATTTTCATTAGTGTGATTGTTTTCGGGTTCCACCATCTTGTATTTTCATTACTGTGATTGTTTTCGGGTTCCACCATTTTGCATTTTCATTAGTGTGATTGTTTTCGGGTTCCACCATTTTGCATTTTCATTAGTGTGATTGTTTTCGGGTTCCACCATTTTGCATTTTCATTAGTGTGATTGTTTTCGGGTTCCACCATCTTGTATTTTCATTACTGTGATTGCTTTCGGGTTCCACCATTTTGCATTTTCATTAGTGTGATTGTTTTCGGGTTCCACCATTTTGCATTTTCATTATTGTGATTGTTTTCGTGTTCCACCATTTTGTATTTTCATTACTGTGATTGTTTTCGGGTTCCACCATTTTGTATTTTCATTACTGTGATTGTTTTCGGGTTCCACCATCTTGTATTTTCATTACTGTGATTGTTTTCGGGTTCCACCATTTTGCATTTTCATTATTGTGATTGTTTTCGTGTTCCACCATCTTGGATTTTCATTACTGTGATTGTTTTCGGGTTCCACCATTTTGCATTTTCATTATTGTGATTGTTTTCGGGTTCCACCATTTTGCATTTTCATTAGTGTGATTGTTTTCGGGTTCCACCATCTTGTATTTTCATTACTGTGATTGTTTTCGGGTTCCACCATTTTGCATTTTCATTACTGTGATTGTTTTCGGGTTCCACCATTTTGCATTTTCATTAGTGTGATTGTTTTCGGGTTCCACCATCTTGTATTTTCATTACTGTGATTGTTTTCGGGTTCCAGCATCTTGGATTTTCATTACTGTGATTGTTTTCGGGTTCCACCATCTTGTATTTTCATTACTGTGATTGTTTTCGGGTTCCAGCATCTTGTATTTTCATTACTGTGATTGTTTTCGGGTTCCACCATTTTGCATTTTCATTAGTGTGATTGTTTTCGGGTTCCACCATTTTGCATTTTCATTAGTGTGATTGTTTTCGGGTTCCACCATTTTGCATTTTCATTAGTGTGATGGTTTCGGGTTCCACCATCTTGTATTTTCATTACTGTGATTGTTTTCGGGTTCCACCATTTTGCATTTTCATTAGTGTGATTGTTTTCGGGTTCCACCATTTTGCATTTTCATTAGTGTGATTGTTTTCGTGTTCCACCATTTTGCATTTTCATTAGTGTGATTGTTTTCGGGTTCCACCATCTTGTATTTTCATTACTGTGATAGTTTTCGGGTTCCACCATCTTGTATTTTCATTACTGTGATTGTTTTCGGGTTCCAGCATCTTGTATTTTCATTACTGTGATTGTTTTCGGGTTCCACCATTTTGCATTTTCATTAGTGTGATTGTTTTCGGGTTCCACCATTTTGCATTTTCATTAGTGTGATTGTTTTCGGGTTCCACCATCTTGTATTTTCATTACTGTGATTGTTTTCGGGTTCCACCATTTTGCATTTTCATTAGTGTGATTGTTTTCGGGTTCCACCATTTTGCATTTTCATTAGTGTGATTGTTTTCGGGTTCCACCATTTTGCATTTTCATTAGTGTGATTGTTTTCGGGTTCCACCATCTTGTATTTTCATTACTGTGATTGTTTTCGGGTTCCACCATTTTGCATTTTCATTAGTGTGATTGTTTTCGGGTTCCACCATTTTGCATTTTCATTATTGTGATTGTTTTCGTGTTCCACCATTTTGTATTTTCATTACTGTGATTGTTTTCGGGTTCCACCATTTTGTATTTTCATTACTGTGATTGTTTTCGGGTTCCACCATCTTGTATTTTCATTACTGTGATTGTTTTCGGGTTCCACCATTTTGCATTTTCATTATTGTGATTGTTTTCGTGTTCCACCATCTTGGATTTTCATTACTGTGATTGTTTTCGGGTTCCACCATTTTGCATTTTCATTATTGTGATTGTTTTCGGGTTCCACCATTTTGCATTTTCATTAGTGTGATTGTTTTCGGGTTCCACCATCTTGGATTTTCATTACTGTGATTGTTTTCGGGTTCCACCATTTTGCATTTTCATTACTGTGATTGTTTTCGGGTTCCACCATTTTGCATTTTCATTAGTGTGATTGTTTTCGGGTTCCACCATCTTGTATTTTCATTACTGTGATTGTTTTCGGGTTCCAGCATCTTGGATTTTCATTACTGTGATTGTTTTCGGGTTCCACCATCTTGTATTTTCATTACTGTGATTGTTTTCGGGTTCCACCATCTTGTATTTTCATTACTGTGATTGTTTTCGGGTTCCACCATTTTGCATTTTCATTAGTGTGATTGTTTTCGGGTTCCACCATTTTGCATTTTCATTAGTGTGATTGTTTTCGGGTTCCACCATTTTGCATTTTCATTAGTGTGATTGTTTTCGGGTTCCACCATCTTGTATTTTCATTACTGTGATTGTTTTCGGGTTCCACCATTTTGCATTTTCATTAGTGTGATTGTTTTCGGGTTCCACCATTTTGCATTTTCATTAGTGTGATTGTTTTCGGGTTCCACCATTTTGCATTTTCATTAGTGTGATTGTTTTCGGGTTCCACCATCTTGTATTTTCATTACTGTGATTGTTTTCGGGTTCCACCATTTTGCATTTTCATTAGTGTGATTGTTTTCGGGTTCCACCATTTTGCATTTTCATTATTGTGATTGTTTTCGTGTTCCACCATTTTGTATTTTCATTACTGTGATTGTTTTCGGGTTCCACCATTTTGTATTTTCATTACTGTGATTGTTTTCGGGTTCCACCATCTTGTATTTTCATTACTGTGATTGTTTTCGGGTTCCACCATTTTGCATTTTCATTATTGTGATTGTTTTCGTGTTCCACCATCTTGGATTTTCATTACTGTGATTGTTTTCGGGTTCCACCATTTTGCATTTTCATTATTGTGATTGTTTTCGGGTTCCACCATTTTGCATTTTCATTAGTGTGATTGTTTTCGGGTTCCACCAACTTGCATTTTCATTACTGTGATTGTTTTCGGGTTCCAGCATCTTGGATTTTCATTACTGTGATTGTTTTCGGGTTCCACCATCTTGCATTTTCATTACTGTGATTGTTTTCGGGTTCCACCATTTTGCATTTTCATTAGTGTGATTGTTTTCGGGTTCCACCATCTTGGATTTTCATTACTGTGATTGTTTTCGGGTTCCACCATCTTGTATTTTCATTACTGTGATTGTTTTCGGGTTCCACCATCTTGTATTTTCATTACTGTGATTGTTTTCGGGTTCCACCATCTTGTATTTTCATTACTGTGATTGTTTTCGGGTTCCACCATTTTGCATTTTCATTAGTGTGATTGTTTTCGGGTTCCACCATTTTGCATTTTCATTAGTGTGATTGTTTTCGGGTTCCACCATTTTGCATTTTCATTACTGTGATTGTTTTCGGGTTCCAGCATCTTGGATTTTCATTACTGTGATTGTTTTCGGGTTCCACCATCTTGGATTTTCATTACTGTGATTGTTTTCGGGTTCCACCATTTTGCATTTTCATTAGTGTGATTGTTTTCGGGTTCCACCATTTTGCATTTTCATTACTGTGATTGTTTTCGGGTTCCACCATTTTGCATTTTCATTACTGTGATTGTTTTCGGGTTCCACCATCTTGGATTTTCATTACTGTGATTGTTTTCGGGTTCCACCATTTTGCATTTTCATTAGTGTGATTGTTTTCGGGTTCCACCATTTTGCATTTTCATTACTGTGATTGTTTTCGGGTTCCACCATTTTGCATTTTCATTAGTGTGATTGTTTTCGGGTTCCACCATCTTGGATTTTCATTACTGTGATTGTTTTCGGGTTCCACCATTTTGCATTTTCATTAGTGTGATTGTTTTCGGGTTCCACCATTTTGCATTTTCATTACTGTGATTGTTTTCGGGTTCCACCATCTTGGATTTTCATTACTGTGATTGTTTTCGGGTTCCAGCATCTTGGATTTTCATTACTGTGATTGTTTTCGTGTTACACCATTTTGCATTTTCATTACTGTGATTGTTTTCGGGTTCCACCATCTTGGATTTTCATTACTGTGATTGTTTTCGGGTTCCACCATTTTGCATTTTCATTAGTGTGATTGTTTTCGGGTTCCACCATTTTGCATTTTCATTACTGTGATTGTTTTCGGGTTCCACCATTTTGCATTTTCATTACTGTGATTGTTTTCGGGTTCCACCATCTTGGATTTTCATTACTGTGATTGTTTTCGGGTTCCACCATCTTGGATTTTCATTACTGTGATTATTTTCGGGTTACACCATCTTGGATTTTCATTACTGTGATTGTTTTCGGGTTCCACCATTTTGCATTTTCATTACTGTGATTGTTTTCGGGTTCCACCATCTTGGATTTTCATTACTGTGATTGTTTTCGGGTTCCACCATTTTGCATTTTCATTACTGTGATTGTTTTCGGGTTCCACCATCTTGGATTTTCATTACTGTGATTGTTTTCGTGTTACACCATTTTGCATTTTCATTACTGTGATTGTTTTCGGGTTCCACCATCTTGGATTTTCATTACTGTGATTGTTTTCGTGTTACACCATTTTGCATTTTCATTACTGTGATTGTTTTCGGGTTCCACCATCTTGGATTTTCATTACTGTGATTGTTTTCGGGTTCCACCATTTTGCATTTTCATTAGTGTGATTGTTTTCGGGTTCCACCATTTTGCATTTTCATTACTGTGATTGTTTTCGGGTTCCACCATTTTGCATTTTCATTACTGTGATTGTTTTCGGGTTCCACCATCTTGGATTTTCATTACTGTGATTGTTTTCGGGTTCCACCATCTTGGATTTTCATTACTGTGATTATTTTCGGGTTCCACCATCTTGGATTTTCATTACTGTGATTGTTTTCGGGTTCCACCATTTTGCATTTTCATTACTGTGATTGTTTTCGGGTTCCACCATCTTGGATTTTCATTACTGTGATTGTTTTCGGGTTCCACCATTTTGCATTTTCATTACTGTGATTGTTTTCGGGTTCCACCATCTTGGATTTTCATTACTGTGATTGTTTTCGGGTTCCACCATTTTGCATTTTCATTACTGTGATTGTTTTCGGGTTCCACCATCTTGGATTTTCATTACTGTGATTGTTTTCGGGTTCCACCATTTTGCATTTTCATTAGTGTGATTGTTTTCGGGTTCCACCATTTTGCATTTTCATTACTGTGATTGTTTTCGGGTTCCACCATTTTGCATTTTCATTACTGTGATTGTTTTCGGGTTCCACCATCTTGGATTTTCATTACTGTGATTGTTTTCGGGTTCCACCATCTTGGATTTTCATTACTGTGATTGTTTTCGGGTTCCACCATCTTGGATTTTCATTACTGTGATTGTTTTCGGGTTCCACCATTTTGCATTTTCATTACTGTGATTGTTTTCGGGTTCCACCATTTTGCATTTTCATTACTGTGATTGTTTTCGGGTTCCAGCATTTTGCATTTTCATTACTGTGATTGTTTTCGGGTTCCACCATCTTGGATTTTCATTACTGTGATTGTTTTCGGGTTCCAGCATCTTGGATTTTCATTACTGTGATTGTTTTCGTGTTACACCATTTTGCATTTTCATTACTGTGATTGTTTTCGGGTTCCACCATCTTGGATTTTCATTACTGTGATTGTTTTCGGGTTCCACCATTTTGCATTTTCATTAGTGTGATTGTTTTCGGGTTCCACCATTTTGCATTTTCATTACTGTGATTGTTTTCGGGTTCCAGCATCTTGGATTTTCATTACTGTGATTGTTTTCGTGTTACACCATTTTGCATTTTCATTACTGTGATTGTTTTCGGGTTCCACCATCTTGGATTTTCATTACTGTGATTGTTTTCGGGTTCCACCATTTTGCATTTTCATTAGTGTGATTGTTTTCGGGTTCCACCATTTTGCATTTTCATTACTGTGATTGTTTTCGGGTTCCACCATTTTGCATTTTCATTACTGTGATTGTTTTCGGGTTCCACCATCTTGGATTTTCATTACTGTGATTGTTTTCGGGTTCCACCATTTTGCATTTTCATTAGTGTGATTGTTTTCGGGTTCCACCATTTTGCATTTTCATTACTGTGATTGTTTTCGGGTTCCACCATTTTGCATTTTCATTAGTGTGATTGTTTTCGGGTTCCACCATCTTGGATTTTCATTACTGTGATTGTTTTCGGGTTCCACCATTTTGCATTTTCATTAGTGTGATTGTTTTCGGGTTCCACCATTTTGCATTTTCATTACTGTGATTGTTTTCGGGTTCCACCATCTTGGATTTTCATTACTGTGATTGTTTTCGGGTTCCAGCATCTTGGATTTTCATTACTGTGATTGTTTTCGTGTTACACCATTTTGCATTTTCATTACTGTGATTGTTTTCGGGTTCCACCATCTTGGATTTTCATTACTGTGATTGTTTTCGGGTTCCACCATTTTGCATTTTCATTAGTGTGATTGTTTTCGGGTTCCACCATTTTGCATTTTCATTACTGTGATTGTTTTCGGGTTCCACCATTTTGCATTTTCATTAGTGTGATTGTTTTCGGGTTCCACCATTTTGCATTTTCATTACTGTGATTGTTTTCGGGTTCCACCATCTTGGATTTTCATTACTGTGATTGTTTTCGGGTTCCAGCATCTTGGATTTTCATTACTGTGATTGTTTTCGTGTTACACCATTTTGCATTTTCATTACTGTGATTGTTTTCGGGTTCCACCATCTTGGATTTTCATTACTGTGATTGTTTTCGGGTTCCACCATTTTGCATTTTCATTAGTGTGATTGTTTTCGGGTTCCACCATCTTGGATTTTCATTACTGTGATTGTTTTCGGGTTCCACCATTTTGCATTTTCATTAGTGTGATTGTTTTCGGGTTCCACCATTTTGCATTTTCATTACTGTGATTGTTTTCGGGTTCCACCATCTTGGATTTTCATTACTGTGATTGTTTTCGGGTTCCAGCATCTTGGATTTTCATTACTGTGATTGTTTTCGTGTTACACCATTTTGCATTTTCATTAGTGTGATTGTTTTCGGGTTCCACCATCTTGGATTTTCATTACTGTTATTGTTTTCGTGTTCCACCATCTTGGATTTTCATTAGTGTGATTGTTTTCGGGTTCCACCATTTTGCATTTTCATTACTGTGATTGTTTTCGGGTTCCACCATTTTGCATTTTCATTAGTGTGATTGTTTTCGGGTTCCACCATTTTGCATTTTCATTAGTGTGATTGTTTTCGGGTTCCACCATTTTGCATTTTCATTACTGTGATTGTTTTCGGGTTCCAGCATCTTGGATTTTCATTACTGTGATTGTTTTCGGGTTCCACCATCTTGGATTTTCATTACTGTGATTGTTTTCGGGTTCCACCATTTTGCATTTTCATTAGTGTGATTGTTTTCGGGTTCCACCATTTTGCATTTTCATTACTGTGATTGTTTTCGGGTTCCACCATTTTGCATTTTCATTACTGTGATTGTTTTCGGGTTCCACCATCTTGGATTTTCATTACTGTGATTGTTTTCGGGTTCCACCATTTTGCATTTTCATTAGTGTGATTGTTTTCGGGTTCCACCATTTTGCATTTTCATTACTGTGATTGTTTTCGGGTTCCACCATTTTGCATTTTCATTAGTGTGATTGTTTTCGGGTTCCACCATCTTGGATTTTCATTACTGTGATTGTTTTCGGGTTCCACCATTTTGCATTTTCATTAGTGTGATTGTTTTCGGGTTCCACCATTTTGCATTTTCATTACTGTGATTGTTTTCGGGTTCCACCATCTTGGATTTTCATTACTGTGATTGTTTTCGGGTTCCAGCATCTTGGATTTTCATTACTGTGATTGTTTTCGTGTTACACCATTTTGCATTTTCATTACTGTGATTGTTTTCGGGTTCCACCATCTTGGATTTTCATTACTGTGATTGTTTTCGGGTTCCACCATTTTGCATTTTCATTAGTGTGATTGTTTTCGGGTTCCACCATTTTGCATTTTCATTACTGTGATTGTTTTCGGGTTCCACCATTTTGCATTTTCATTACTGTGATTGTTTTCGGGTTCCACCATCTTGGATTTTCATTACTGTGATTGTTTTCGGGTTCCACCATCTTGGATTTTCATTACTGTGATTATTTTCGGGTTACACCATCTTGGATTTTCATTACTGTGATTGTTTTCGGGTTCCACCATTTTGCATTTTCATTACTGTGATTGTTTTCGGGTTCCACCATCTTGGATTTTCATTACTGTGATTGTTTTCGGGTTCCACCATTTTGCATTTTCATTACTGTGATTGTTTTCGGGTTCCACCATCTTGGATTTTCATTACTGTGATTGTTTTCGTGTTACACCATTTTGCATTTTCATTACTGTGATTGTTTTCGGGTTCCACCATCTTGGATTTTCATTACTGTGATTGTTTTCGTGTTACACCATTTTGCATTTTCATTACTGTGATTGTTTTCGGGTTCCACCATCTTGGATTTTCATTACTGTGATTGTTTTCGGGTTCCACCATTTTGCATTTTCATTAGTGTGATTGTTTTCGGGTTCCACCATTTTGCATTTTCATTACTGTGATTGTTTTCGGGTTCCACCATTTTGCATTTTCATTACTGTGATTGTTTTCGGGTTCCACCATCTTGGATTTTCATTACTGTGATTGTTTTCGGGTTCCACCATCTTGGATTTTCATTACTGTGATTATTTTCGGGTTCCACCATCTTGGATTTTCATTACTGTGATTGTTTTCGGGTTCCACCATTTTGCATTTTCATTACTGTGATTGTTTTCGGGTTCCACCATCTTGGATTTTCATTACTGTGATTGTTTTCGGGTTCCACCATTTTGCATTTTCATTACTGTGATTGTTTTCGGGTTCCACCATCTTGGATTTTCATTACTGTGATTGTTTTCGGGTTCCACCATTTTGCATTTTCATTACTGTGATTGTTTTCGGGTTCCACCATCTTGGATTTTCATTACTGTGATTGTTTTCGGGTTCCACCATTTTGCATTTTCATTAGTGTGATTGTTTTCGGGTTCCACCATTTTGCATTTTCATTACTGTGATTGTTTTCGGGTTCCACCATTTTGCATTTTCATTACTGTGATTGTTTTCGGGTTCCACCATCTTGGATTTTCATTACTGTGATTGTTTTCGGGTTCCACCATCTTGGATTTTCATTACTGTGATTGTTTTCGGGTTCCACCATCTTGGATTTTCATTACTGTGATTGTTTTCGGGTTCCACCATTTTGCATTTTCATTACTGTGATTGTTTTCGGGTTCCACCATTTTGCATTTTCATTACTGTGATTGTTTTCGGGTTCCAGCATTTTGCATTTTCATTACTGTGATTGTTTTCGGGTTCCACCATCTTGGATTTTCATTACTGTGATTGTTTTCGGGTTCCAGCATCTTGGATTTTCATTACTGTGATTGTTTTCGTGTTACACCATTTTGCATTTTCATTACTGTGATTGTTTTCGGGTTCCACCATCTTGGATTTTCATTACTGTGATTGTTTTCGGGTTCCACCATTTTGCATTTTCATTAGTGTGATTGTTTTCGGGTTCCACCATTTTGCATTTTCATTACTGTGATTGTTTTCGGGTTCCAGCATCTTGGATTTTCATTACTGTGATTGTTTTCGTGTTACACCATTTTGCATTTTCATTACTGTGATTGTTTTCGGGTTCCACCATCTTGGATTTTCATTACTGTGATTGTTTTCGGGTTCCACCATTTTGCATTTTCATTAGTGTGATTGTTTTCGGGTTCCACCATTTTGCATTTTCATTACTGTGATTGTTTTCGGGTTCCACCATTTTGCATTTTCATTACTGTGATTGTTTTCGGGTTCCACCATCTTGGATTTTCATTACTGTGATTGTTTTCGGGTTCCACCATTTTGCATTTTCATTAGTGTGATTGTTTTCGGGTTCCACCATTTTGCATTTTCATTACTGTGATTGTTTTCGGGTTCCACCATTTTGCATTTTCATTAGTGTGATTGTTTTCGGGTTCCACCATCTTGGATTTTCATTACTGTGATTGTTTTCGGGTTCCACCATTTTGCATTTTCATTAGTGTGATTGTTTTCGGGTTCCACCATTTTGCATTTTCATTACTGTGATTGTTTTCGGGTTCCACCATCTTGGATTTTCATTACTGTGATTGTTTTCGGGTTCCAGCATCTTGGATTTTCATTACTGTGATTGTTTTCGTGTTACACCATTTTGCATTTTCATTACTGTGATTGTTTTCGGGTTCCACCATCTTGGATTTTCATTACTGTGATTGTTTTCGGGTTCCACCATTTTGCATTTTCATTAGTGTGATTGTTTTCGGGTTCCACCATTTTGCATTTTCATTACTGTGATTGTTTTCGGGTTCCACCATTTTGCATTTTCATTAGTGTGATTGTTTTCGGGTTCCACCATTTTGCATTTTCATTACTGTGATTGTTTTCGGGTTCCACCATCTTGGATTTTCATTACTGTGATTGTTTTCGGGTTCCAGCATCTTGGATTTTCATTACTGTGATTGTTTTCGTGTTACACCATTTTGCATTTTCATTACTGTGATTGTTTTCGGGTTCCACCATCTTGGATTTTCATTACTGTGATTGTTTTCGGGTTCCACCATTTTGCATTTTCATTAGTGTGATTGTTTTCGGGTTCCACCATCTTGGATTTTCATTACTGTGATTGTTTTCGGGTTCCACCATTTTGCATTTTCATTAGTGTGATTGTTTTCGGGTTCCACCATTTTGCATTTTCATTACTGTGATTGTTTTCGGGTTCCACCATCTTGGATTTTCATTACTGTGATTGTTTTCGGGTTCCAGCATCTTGGATTTTCATTACTGTGATTGTTTTCGTGTTACACCATTTTGCATTTTCATTAGTGTGATTGTTTTCGGGTTCCACCATCTTGGATTTTCATTACTGTTATTGTTTTCGTGTTCCACCATCTTGGATTTTCATTAGTGTGATTGTTTTCGGGTTCCACCATTTTGCATTTTCATTACTGTGATTGTTTTCGGGTTCCACCATTTTGCATTTTCATTACTGTGATTGTTTTCGGGTTCCACCATTTTGCATTTTCATTAGTGTGATTGTTTTCGGGTTCCACCATTTTGCATTTTCATTACTGTGATTGTTTTCGGGTTCCACCATCTTGGATTTTCATTACTGTGATTGTTTTCGGGTTCCAGCATCTTGGATTTTCATTACTGTGATTGTTTTCGTGTTACACCATTTTGCATTTTCATTACTGTGATTGTTTTCGTGTTCCACCATCTTGGATTTTCATTAGTGTGATTGTTTTCGGGTTCCACCATTTTGCATTTTCATTAGTGTGATTGTTTTCGGGTTCCACCATTTTGCATTTTCATTACTGTGATTGTTTTCGGGTTCCACCATTTTGCATTTTCATTACTGTGATTGTTTTCGGGTTCCACCATTTTGCATTTTCATTAGTGTGATTGTTTTCGGGTTCCACCATTTTGCATTTTCATTACTGTGATTGTTTTCGGGTTCCACCATCTTGGATTTTCATTACTGTGATTGTTTTCGGGTTCCAGCATCTTGGATTTTCATTACTGTGATTGTTTTCGTGTTACACCATTTTGCATTTTCATTACTGTGATTGTTTTCGGGTTCCACCATCTTGGATTTTCATTCCTGTGATTGTTTTCGGGTTCCACCATTTTGCATTTTCATTAGTGTGATTGTTTTCGGGTTCCACCATCTTGGATTTTCATTACTGTGATTGTTTTCGGGTTCCACCATTTTGCATTTTCATTAGTGTGATTGTTTTCGGGTTCCACCATTTTGCATTTTCATTACTGTGATTGTTTTCGGGTTCCACCATCTTGGATTTTCATTACTGTGATTGTTTTCGGGTTCCAGCATCTTGGATTTTCATTACTGTGATTGTTTTCGTGTTACACCATTTTGCATTTTCATTAGTGTGATTGTTTTCGGGTTCCACCATCTTGGATTTTCATTACTGTTATTGTTTTCGTGTTCCACCATCTTGGATTTTCATTAGTGTGATTGTTTTCGGGTTCCACCATTTTGCATTTTCATTACTGTGATTGTTTTCGGGTTCCACCATTTTGCATTTTCATTACTGTGATTGTTTTCGGGTTCCACCATCTTGGATTTTCATTACTGTGATTGTTTTCGGGTTCCACCATTTTGCATTTTCATTACTGTGATTGTTTTCGGGTTCCACCATCTTGGATTTTCATTACTGTGATTGTTTTCGGGTTCCACCATTTTGCATTTTCATTACTGTGATTGTTTTCGGGTTCCACCATTTTGCATTTTCATTACTGTGATTGTTTTCGGGTTCCACCATTTTGCATTTTCATTAGTGTGATTGTTTTCGGGTTCCACCAACTTGCATTTTCATTACTGTGATAGTTTTCGGATTCCACCATCTTGCACTTTCATTACTGTGATTGTTTTCGGGTTCCACCATCTTGTATTTTCATTACTGTGATAGTTTTCGGGTTCCACCATCTTGTATTTTCATTACTGTGATTGTTTTCGGGTTCCACCATCTTGTATTTTCATTACTGTGATTGTTTTCGGGTTCCACCATCTTGTATTTTCATTACTGTGATTGTTTTCGGGTTCCACCATCTTGTATTTTCATTACTGTGATTGTTTTCGGGTTCCACCATCTTGTATTTTCATTACTGTGATTGTTTTCGGGTTCCACCATCTTGTATTTTCATTACTGTGATTGTTTTCGGGTTCCACCATCTTGTATTTTCATTACTGTGATTGTTTTCGGGTTCCACCATCTTGTATTTTCATTACTGTGATTGTTTTCGGGTTCCTGCATCTTGGATTTTCATTACTGTGATGGTTTTCGGGTTCCACCATCTTGGATTTTCATTACTGTGATTGTTTTCGGGTTCCAGCATCTTGGATTTTCATTACTGTGATTGTTTTCGTGTTACACCATCTTGCACTTTCATTACTGTGATTGTTTTCGGGTTCCACCATCTTGTATTTTCATTACTGTGATTGTTTTCGGGTTCCACCATCTTGTATTTTCATTACTGTGATTGTTTTCGGGTTCCACCATCTTGGATTTTCATTACTGTGATGGTTTTCGGGTTCCACCATCTTGGATTTTCATTACTGTGATTGTTTTCGGGTTCCACCATCTTGTATTTTCATTACTGTGATTGTTTTCGGGTTCCACCATCTTGTATTTTCATTACTGTGATTGTTTTCGGGTTCCACCATCTTGGATTTTCATTACTGTGATGGTTTTCGGGTTCCACCATCTTGGATTTTCATTACTGTGATTGTTTTCGGGTTCCAGCATCTTGGATTTTCATTACTGTGATTGTTTTCGTGTTACACCATCTTGCACTTTCATTACTGTGATTGTTTTCGGGTTCCACCATCTTGTATTTTCATTACTGTGATTGTTTTCGGGTTCCACCATCTTGTATTTTCATTACTGTGATTGTTTTCGGGTTCCACCATCTTGGATTTTCATTACTGTGATTGTTTTCGGGTTCCACCATCTTGGATTTTCATTACTGTGATTGTTTTCGGGTTCCAGCATCTTGGATTGTCATTACTGTGATTGTTTTCGTGTTACACCATCTTGCACTTTCATTACTGTGATTGTTTTCGGGTTCCACCATCTTGTATTTTCATTACTGTGATTGTTTTCGGGTTCCACCATCTTGTATTTTCATTACTGTGATTGTTTTCGGGTTCCACCATCTTGTATTTTCATTACTGTGATTGTTTTCGGGTTCCACCATCTTGTATTTTCATTACTGTGATTGTTTTCGGGTTCCACCATCTTGGATTTTCATTACTGTGATGGTTTTCGGGTTCCACCATCTTGGATTTTCATTACTGTGATAGTTTTCGGGTTCCAGCATCTTGGATTTTCATTACTGTGATTGTTTTCGTGTTACACCATCTTGCACTTTCATTACTGTGATTGTTTTCGGGTTCCACCATCTTGTATTTTCATTACTGTGATTGTTTTCGGGTTCCACCATCTTGTATTTTCATTACTGTGATTGTTTTCGGGTTCCACCATCTTGGATTTTCATTACTGTGATGGTTTTCGGGTTCCACCATCTTGGATTTTCATTACTGTGATTGTTTTCGGGTTCCAGCATCTTGGATTTTCATTACTGTGATTGTTTTCGTGTTACACCATCTTGCACTTTCATTACTGTGATTGTTTTCGGGTTCCACCATCTTGTATTTTCATTACTGTGATTGTTTTCGGGTTCCACCATCTTGTATTTTCATTACTGTGATTGTTTTCGGGTTCCACCATCTTGTATTTTCATTACTGTGATTGTTTTCGGGTTCCACCATCTTGTATTTTCATTACTGTGATTGTTTTCGGGTTCCACCATCTTGTATTTTCATTACTGTGATTGTTTTCGTGTTACACCATCTTGCACTTTCATTACTGTGATTGTTTTCGGGTTCCACCAACTTGCATTTTCATTACTGTGATTGTTTTCGGGTTCCACCATCTTGTATTTTCATTACTGTGATTGTTTTCGGGTTCCACCATCTTGTATTTTCATTACTGTGATTGTTTTCGGGTTCCACCATCTTGTATTTTCATTACTGTGATTATTTTTTTGTTCCACCATCTTGCATTTTCATTACTGTGATTGTTTTCTTGTTCCACCATCTTGGACTTTCATTAATGTGATTGTTTTCGGGTTCCACCATCTTGGATTTTCATTACTGACATTGTTTTCGGGTTCCACCATCTTGTATTTTCATTACAGTTATTGTTTTCGGGTTCCACCATCTTGGACTTTCATTACTGTGATTGTTTTCTGGGTCCACCATCTTGGATTTTCATTACTGTGATAGTTTTCGAGTTCCACCATCTTGCATTTTCATTACTGTGATTGTTTTCGTTTTCCACCATCTTGGATTTTCATAACTGTGATTGTTTTCGAGTTCCACCATCTTGGATTTTCATTACGGTGATTGTTTTCGGGTTCCCCCATCTTGGTTCTATTTTACTGTGATTGTTTTCGGATTCCACCATCTAGGATTTTCATTACTGTGATTGTTTTCGGGGTCCACCATCTTGGATTTTCATTACTGTGATTGTTTTCGGGATCCACCATCTTGGATTTTCATTACTGTGATTGTTTTCGGATTCTACCATCTTGGATTTTCATTACTGTGATCGTTTTCGTGTTCCACCATCTTGGATTTTCATTGCTGTGATTGTTTTCGGGTTCCACCAACTTGGATTTTCATTACTGTGATAGTTTTCGTGTTCCACCATCTTGGATTTTCATTACTGTGATTGTTTTCGTGTTCCACCATCTTGGATTTTCATTACTGTGATTGTTTTCGGGTTCCACCATCTTGGATTTTCATTACTGTGATTGTTTTCGGGTTCCACCATCTTGCATTATCATTACTGTGATTGTTTTCGTGTTCCACCATCTTGGATTTTCATTGCTGTGATTGTTTTCGGGTTCCACCATCTTGGATTTTCATTACTGTGATTGTTTTCGGGTTCCACCATCTTGGATTTTCATTACTGTGATTGTTTTCGGGTTCCACCATCTTGGAATTTCATTACTGTTATTTTTTTCGTATTCCACCATCTTGGATTTTCATTACTGTGATTGTTTTCGTGTTCCACCATCTTGGATTTTCATTACTGTGATTGTTTTCGGGTTCCACCATCTTGGATTTTCCTTACTGTGATTGTTTTCGGGTTCCACCATCTTGGATTTTCATTACTGTGATTGTTTTCGGGTTCTACCAACTTGGATTTTCATTACTGTGATTGTTTTCGGGTTCCACCTCTTGGATTTTCATTTCTGTGATTGTTTTCGGGTTCCACCATCTTGGATTTTCATTACTGTGATTGTTTTCGGATTCCACCATCTTGGATTTTTATTACTGTGATTGTTTTCGGGTTCCACCATCTTGGATTTTCATTACTGTGATTGTTTTCGTGTTCCACCATCTTGGATTTTCATTAATGTGATTGTTTTCGGGTTCCACCATCTTGGATTTTCATTACTGAGATTGTTTTCGGGTTCCACCATCTAGGATTTTCATTACTGTGATTGTTTTCGGGTTCCACCATCTTGCATTTTCATTAATTGTAATAGTTTTCGTGTTCCACCATCTTGGATTTTCATTACTGAGATTGTTTTCGGTTTCCACCATCTTGCATTTTCATTACTGTGATTGTTTTCGGGTTCCACCATCTTGGATTTTCATAACTGTGATTGTTTTCGGGTTCCACCATCTTGGATTTTCATTACTGAGATTGTTTTCGGGTTCCACCATCTTTGATTTTCATTACTGTGATTGTTTTTGGGTTCCACCATCTTGGATTTTCATTACTGTTATATTTTCCCGGTTCCACCATCTTGGATTTTCATTACTGAGATGGTTTTTGGGTTCCACCATCTTGGATTTTCATCACTGTGACTGTTTTCGTGTTCCACCATCTTGGATTTTCCTTACTGAGATTGTTTTCGGGTTCCACCATCTTGCATTTTCATTTCTGTGATTGTTTTCGGGTTCCACCATCTTGGATTTTCATTACTGTGATTGTTTTCGGGTTCCACCTCTTGGATTTTCATTTCTGTGATTGTTTTCGGGTTCCACCATCTTGGATTTTCATTACTGTGATTGTTTTCGGATTCCACCATCTTGGATTTTTATTACTGTGATTGTTTTCGGGTTCCACCATCTTGGATTTTCATTACTGTGATTGTTTTCGTGTTCCACCATCTTGGATTTTCATTAATGTGATTGTTTTCGGGTTCCACCATCTTGGATTTTCATTACTGAGATTGTTTTCGGGTTCCACCATCTAGGATTTTCAATACTGTGATTGTTTTCGGGTTCCACCATCTTGCATTTTCATTACTGTAATAGTTTTCGTGTTCCACCATCTTGGATTTTCATTACTGAGATTGTTTTCGGTTTCCACCACCTTGCATTTTCATTACTGTGATTGTTTTCGGGTTCCACCATCTTGGATTTTCATAACTGTGATTGTTTTCGGGTTCCACCATCTTGGATTTTCATTACTGAGATTGTTTTCGGGTTCCACCATCTTTGATTTTCATTACTGTGATTGTTTTTGGGTTCCACCATCTTGGATTTTCATTACTGTTATATTTTCCCGGTTCCACCATCTTGGATTTTCATTACTGAGATTGTTTTTGGGTTCCACCATCTTGGATTTTCATTACTGTGACTGTTTTCCTGTTCCACCATCTTGGATTTTCCTTACTGAGATTGTTTTCGGGTTCCACCATCTTGCATTTTCATTTCTGTGATTGTTTTCGGGTTCCACCATCTTGGATTTTCATTACTGTGATTGTTTTCGGGTTCCACCTCTTGGATTTTCATTTCTGTGATTGTTTTCGGGTTCCACCATCTTGGATTTTCATTACTGTGATTGTTTCGGATTCCACCATCTTGGATTTTTATTACTGTGATTGTTTTCGGGTTCCACCATCTTGGATTTTCATTACTGTGATTGTTTTCGTGTTCCACCATCTAGGATTTTCATTACTGTGATTGTTTTCGGGTTCCACCATCTTTGATTTTCATTACTGAGATTGTTTTTGGGTTCCACCATCTTGGATTTTCAATGCTGTGATTGTTTTCGTGTTCCACCATCTTGGATTTTCATTACTGAGATTGTTTTCGGGTTCCACCATCTTGGATTTTCATTACTGTGAATGTTTTCTGGTTCCACCATCTTGCATTTTCATTACTGTGATTGTTTTCGGGTTCCACCATCTTGGATTTTCATTACTTTGATTGTTTTTGGGTTCCAACATCTTGGATTTTCATTACTGTGATTTTTTTCGGGTTCCACCATCTTGGATTTTCATTACTGTGATTGTTTTCGGGTTCCACCATCTCGGATTTTAATTCCTGTTATTTTTGTTCGGGTTCCACCATCTTGCATTTTCATTACTGAGATTGTTTTCGGTTTCCACCATCTTGCATTTTCATTACTCTGATTGTTTTCGGGTTCTACCAACTTGGATTTTCATTAGTGTGATTGTTTTCGGGTTCCAATATCTTGGATTTTCATGACTGTTATTTTTTTCGGGTTCCACCATCTTGGATTGTCATTACTGTGATGGTTTTCGTGTTCCACCATCTTGGATGTTCATTACTGTGATTGTTTTCGGGTTCTACCAACTTGGATTTTCATTACTGTGATTGTTTTCGGGTTCCACCATCTTGGATTTTCATGACTGTTATTTTTTTCGGTTTCCACCATCTTGGATTTTCATTACTGTGATAGTTTTCGGGTTCCACCATCTTGGATTTTCATTCCTGTGATTTTTTTCGTGTTCCACCATCTTCGATTTTCATTACTGTGATTGTTTTCGGGTTCTACCAACTTGGATTTTCATTACTGTGATTGTTTTCGGGTTCTACCAACTTGGATTTTCATTACTGTGATTGTTTTCGGGTTCCACCATCTTGGATTTTCATGACTGTTATTTTTTTCGGTTTACACCATCTTGGACTTTCATTACTGTGATTGTTTTCGGGTTCCACTATCTTGGATTTTCATTCCTGTGATTTTTTTCGTGTTCCACCATCTTGGATTTTCATTACTGTGATTGTTTTCGGGTTCTACCAACTTGGATTTTCATTACTGTGATTGTTTTCGGGTTCGACCATCTTGGATTTTTATTACTGTGATTGTTTTCGTGTTCCACCATCTTGGATTTTCATTACTGTGATTGTTTTCGGATTCCACCATCTTGGATTTTTATTACTGTGATTGTTTTCGTGTTCCACCATCTTGGATTTTCATTACTGTGATTGTTTTCGTGTTCCACCATCTTGGATTTTCATTAATGTGATTGTTTTCGGGTTCCACCATCTTGGATTTTCATAACTGTGATTGTTTTCGCGTTCCACCATCTTGGATTTTCATTACTGTGATTGTTTTCGGGTTCCACCATCTTGGATTTTCATTACTGTGATTGTTTTCGTGTTACAACATCTAGGATTGTCATTACTGTTATTTTTTTCGGGTTCCACCATCTTGGATTTTCATTACTGTGATTGTTTTCGTGTTCCACCATCTTGGATTTTCATTACTGAGATTGTTTTCGGGTTCCACCATCTTGGATTTTCATTACTGTTATTTTTTTCGGGTCCCACCATCTTGGATTTTCATTACTGTGATTGTTTTCGGGTTCCACCCTCTTGGATTTTCATTACTGTGATTGTTTTCGGGTTCTACCAACTTGGATTTTCATTACTGTGATTGTTTTCGGGTTCCACCATCTTGGATTTTCATAACTGTGATTGTTTTCGGGTTCCACCATCTTGGATTTTCATTACTGAGATTGTTTTCGGGTTCCAGCATCTTGGATTTTCATTACTGTTATTTTTTCCGGGTTCCACCATCTTGGATTTTCATTACTGTGAATTTTTTTGGGTTCCATCATCTTGGATTTTCATTACTGTGATTGTTTTCGGGTTCCACCATCTTGGATTTTCATTACTGTAATTGTTTTCGTGTTCCACCATCTTGGATTTTCATTACTGAGATTGTTTTCGGTTTCCACCATCTTGCATTTTCATTACTGTGATGGTTTTCGGGTTCCACCATCTTGGATTTTCATAACTGAGATTGTTTTCGGGTTCCACCATCTTGGATTTTCATTACTGTTATTTTTTCCCGGTTCCACCATCTTGGATTTTCATTACTGAGATTGTTTTTGGGTTCCACCATCTTGGATTTTCATTACTCTGATTGTTTTCGTGTTCCACCATCTTGGATTTTCCTTACTGAGATTGTTTTCGGTTTCCACCTTCTTGTATTTTCATTACTGTGATTGTTTTCGGGTTCCACCATCTTGCATTTTCATTACTGTGATTGTTTTCGTGTTCCACCATCTTGGATTTTCATTACTGTGATTGTTTTTGGGTTCCACCATCTTTGATTTTCATTACTGTGATTTTTTTCGGGTTCCACCATCTTGGATTTTCATTACTGTGATTGTTTTCGGGTTCCACCATGTTGGATTTTCATTACTGTTATTTTTTTTCGGGTTCCACCATCTTGCATTTTCATTACTGTGATTGTTTTCGTGTTCCACCATCTTGGATTTTCATTACTGTGATGGTTTTCGTGTTCCACCATCTTGGATTTTCATTACTGTGATTGTTTTCGGGTTCTACCAACTTGGATTTTCATTACTGTGATTGTTTTCGGGTTCCACCATCTTGGATTTTCATGACTGTTATTTTTTTCGGTTTCCACCATCTTGGATTTTCATTACTGTGATAGTTTTCGGGTTCCACCATCTTGGATTTTCATTCCTGTGATTTTTTTCGTGTTCCACCATCTTCGATTTTCATTACTGTGATTGTTTTCGGGTTCTACCAACTTGGATTTTCATTACTGTGATTGTTTTCGGGTTCTACCAACTTGGATTTTCATTACTGTGATTGTTTTCGGGTTCCACCATCTTGGATTTTCATGACTGTTATTTTTTTCGGTTTCCACCATCTTGGACTTTCATTACTGTGATTGTTTTCGGGTTCCACCATCTTGGATTTTCATTCCTGTGATTTTTTTCGTGTTCCACCATCTTGGATTTTCATTACTGTGATTGTTTTCGGGTTCTACCAACTTGGATTTTCATTACTGTGATTGTTTTCGGGTTCGACCATCTTGGATTTTCATAACTGTGATTGTTTTCGTGTTCCACCATCTTGGATTTTCATTACTGTTATTCTTTTCGGGTTCCACCTCTTGGATTTTCATTACTGTGATTGTTTTCGGGTTCCACCCTCTTGGATTTTCATTACTGTGATTGTTTTCGGATTCCACCATCTTGGATTTTTATTACTGTGATTGTTTTCGTGTTCCACCATCTTGGATTTTCATTACTGTGATTGTTTTCGTGTTCCACCATCTTGGATTTTCATTAATGTGATTGTTTTCGGGTTCCACCATCTTGGATTTTCATAACTGTGATTGTTTTCGCGTTCCACCATCTTGGATTTTCATTACTGTGATTGTTTTCGGGTTCCACCATCTTGGATTTTCATTACTGTGATTGTTTTCGTGTTACAACATCTAGGATTGTCATTACTGTTATTTTTTTCGGGTTCCACCATCTTGGATTTTCATTACTGTGATTGTTTTCGTGTTCCACCATCTTGGATTTTCATTACTGAGATTGTTTTCGGGTTCCACCATCTTGGATTTTCATTACTGTTATTTTTTTCGGGTCCCACCATCTTGGATTTTCATTACTGTGATTGTTTTCGGGTTCCACCATCTTGGATTTTCATTACTGTGATTGTTTTCGGGTTCTACCAACTTGGATTTTCATTACTGTGATTGTTTTCGGGTTCCACCATCTTGGATTTTCATAACTGTGATTGTTTTCGGGTTCCACCATCTTGGATTTTCATTACTGAGATTGTTTTCGGGTTCCAGCATCTTGGATTTTCATTACTGTTATTTTTTCCGGGTTCCACCATCTTGGATTTTCATTACTGTGAATTTTTTTGGGTTCCATCATCTTGGATTTTCATTACTGTGATTGTTTTCGGGTTCCACCATCTTGGATTTTCATTCCTGTGATTTTTTTCGTGTTCCACCATCTTGGATTTTCATTACTGTGATTGTTTTCGGGTTCTACCAACTTGGATTTTCATTACTGTGATTGTTTTCGGGTTCGACCATCTTGGATTTTCATAACTGTGATTGTTTTCGTGTTCCACCATCTTGGATTTTCATTACTGTTATTGTTTTCGGGTTCCACCTCTTGGATTTTCATTACTGTGATTGTTTTCGGGTTCCACCCTCTTGGATTTTCATTACTGTGATTGTTTTCGGATTCCACCATCTTGGATTTTTATTACTGTGATTGTTTTCGTGTTCCACCATCTTGGATTTTCATTACTGTGATTGTTTTCGTGTTCCACCATCTTGGATTTTCATTAATGTGATTGTTTTCGGGTTCCACCATCTTGGATTTTCATAACTGTGATTGTTTTCGCGTTCCACCATCTTGGATTTTCATTACTGTGATTGTTTTCGGGTTCCACCATCTTGGATTTTCATTACTGTGATTGTTTTCGTGTTACAACATCTAGGATTGTCATTACTGTTATTTTTTTCGGGTTCCACCATCTTGGATTTTCATTACTGTGATTGTTTTCGTGTTCCACCATCTTGGATTTTCATTACTGAGATTGTTTTCGGGTTCCACCATCTTGGATTTTCATTACTGTTATTTTTTTCGGGTCCCACCATCTTGGATTTTCATTACTGTGATTGTTTTCGGGTTCCACCATCTTGGATTTTCATTACTGTGATTGTTTTCGGGTTCTACCAACTTGGATTTTCATTACTGTGATTGTTTTCGGGTTCCACCATCTTGGATTTTCATAACTGTGATTGTTTTCGGGTTCCACCATCTTGGATTTTCATTACTGAGATGTGTTTTCGGGTTCCAGCATCTTGGATTTTCATTACTGTTATTTTTTCCGGGTTCCACCATCTTGGATTTTCATTACTGTGAATTTTTTTGGGTTCCATCATCTTGGATTTTCATTACTGTGATTGTTTTCGGGTTCCACCATCTTGGATTTTCATTACTGTAATTGTTTTCGTGTTCCACCATCTTGGATTTTCATTACTGAGATTGTTTTCGGTTTCCACCATCTTGCATTTTCATTACTGTGATGGTTTTCGGGTTCCACCATCTTGGATTTTCATAACTGAGATTGTTTTCGGGTTCCACCATCTTGGATTTTCATTACTGTTATTTTTTCCCGGTTCCACCATCTTGGATTTTCATTACTGAGATTGTTTTTGGGTTCCACCATCTTGGATTTTCATTACTCTGATTGTTTTCGTGTTCCACCATCTTGGATTTTCCTTACTGAGATTGTTTTCGGTTTCCACCATCTTGTATTTTCATTACTGTGATTGTTTTCGGGTTCCACCATCTTGCATTTTCATTACTGTGATTGTTTTCGTGTTCCACCATCTTGGATTTTCATTACTGTGATTGTTTTTGGGTTCCACCATCTTTGATTTTCATTACTGTGATTTTTTTCGGGTTCCACCATCTTGGATTTTCATTACTGTGATTGTTTTCGGGTTCCACCATGTTGGATTTTCATTACTGTTATTTTTTTTCGGGTTCCACCATCTTGCATTTTCATTACTGTGATTGTTTTCGTGTTCCACCATCTTGGATTTTCATTACTGTGATTGTTTTCGTGTTCCACCATCTTGGATTTTCATTACTGTGATTGTTTTCGGGTTTCACCATCTTGGATTTTCATTTCTGAGATTGTTTTCGGGTTCCACCTTCTTGGATTTTCATTACTGTTATTTTTTCCGGGTTCCACCATCTTGGATTTTCATTACTGAGATTGTTTTCGGGTTCCACCATCTTGGATTTTCATTACTGTTTTTTTTTCCCGGTTCCACCATCTTGGATTTTCATTACTGAGATTGTTTTTGGGCTCCACCATCTTGGATTTTCAATGCTGTGATTGTTTTCGTGTTCCAACATCTTGGATTTTCATTACTGAGATTGTTTTCGGTTTTCCACCATCTTGGATTTTCATTACTGTGATTGTTTTCGGGTTCCACCATCTTTCATTTTCATTACTGTGATTGTTTTCGGGTTCCACCATCTTGGATTTTCATTACTTTGATTGTTTTTGGGTTCCACCATCTTGGATTTTCATTACTGTGTTTATTTTCGGGTTCCACCATCTTGAATTTTCATTACTGTGATTGCTTTCGCGTTCCTCCATCTTGGATTTTCATTACTGTGATTGTTTTCGTGTTCCACGATCTTGGATTTTCATTACTGTGATTGTTTTCGGGTTCCACCATCTTGGATTTTTATTACTGTGATTGTTTTCGGGTTCCACCATCTTGGATTTTCATTTCTGTGATTGTTTTCTGGTTCCACCATCTTGGATTTTCATTACTGTGATTGTTTTCGTGTTCCACCATCTTGGGTTTTTCATTACTGTGATTTTCTGGGTTCCACCATCTTGGATTTTCATTACTGTGATTGTTTTCGAGTTCCACCATCTTGGATTTTCATTACTGTGATTGTTTTCGGGTTCCACCATCTTAAAAACAGTTAAAGGAACACAAGTCTCTAACATTCATTAGATTTCACATTTAAATGAAAAAATGGCTTTCTCAAATTACAATGTTTCAAAATAAAATTGTGCGTGTTTTCAACTTTACTCCTAGAAGCCGTAGTCCAAAATATCTTAGAACTTTGGAATCAAGTTGACTCCGTGAATAAATTAAAATTATTCCGGGTCGGATGCAGACCCGCAGTTCTGAAATTTGGGATTCACCAGTTTTCCTTCCTGTGATTGTTTTCGCTGATTATTTATGTGAATTTTTGCGACAATTTTTTATACGATAACAATTTTTATAACGTGGAAATGAATTTGGGAATAATCGAAATTATGGAGGTGCAAGATTTTTGTATGCCAAAGGAAACAGTACAAGTTTGGATCCCAAAACTATTGACTGAAGAATTTATTAGTATTTCGAATGGTATCGGTGTCATGATGGAGACATTCTGGAGCACATGTTCACGAATGAGGAGATCAGCGGGCATTACGTTACCCCAGAGACAAAAGTTGATGCTAAGACCTGAAAGCATCCATCATACTGACCTCCACAAAAGTTCAGCAGTCAGCGCGAAGAAATTGATGTCAACTAAGTTCTGGGATTCAAGAAGTGTGCTAATCGTGGAGTTCATATCGCATGATCAGACAACGCAGTCAGATACGCTGAAGCAGTGGACAGAGCCAGGGAAGCTGTCAGTCGAAAGATACCAGTGTCCATTTGTGTGTAAGAGTGTCATGTTGCTCGACAATGCTGCCTCCTGGCTAACCTATCAAAAGACTGGCTCCAGAGATACGTTGCGGAAGTTTTTATGCTCATAGTCCTGACATGGCTCCTTCAGAATATCATTTGCCTCATATGGTATTTATCCAGGAGATCCGTTCTATATATCTGATGTTGATGTTCCACAAGTTCAAGGCTGGCTTGATGCAACATTCTTTAAAAAAAAGGACAATTTTCGATTGGGATTGCGTGGGGGAGTCGTTATAACTTTCGCTTTCTAACCATAAGCTCCCACTTCGAATCACGACTCGACTCGGCTGTTCTGTAACTGCAGGCTCTTGACCCCCGTGTCCATTTTTATATTTACAATTTCTCTATCCCTGATACCCATAAATATTGCATATCTTAAAACTACATTTTTGCTTATCCCTCTCTCCCTGTATATATATATATATATATATATATATATATATATATATATATATATATATATATATATATACGAGTAGATCTTGTGTTATATATTTGTAGATATTATAATTATTCTGTAATTTTGGGGAAATGCAAGAAAACAAACTTGTTAAATCATACTTTAAAATTACATTTCATCTCATGTAAAAAAGGAATTCTAAGTAAGTTTATGTGTGTGGGGGGGTAACACATGGATAAAAAATTAGCATGAATTTCTAAAATAAAAAAATTCAAAAATAATTTAATTCATTTGTGAATAACTTCCGAAATTTTCATTAAAATCAGACGATTATTTAATTTTTGAAAGAATTTCGAAATCGATGTGTTTTCACCGAAATAAAAGCGCAAAAAAGTAATTGTATTTATTACATCCACCGCTGACACAAGATTTTGACTCAAAATTTCGAACGTGCTGGAAAGGATTAAAAGATTTAAAAAGAAATTAAAGAATACTTTGGCCTTTCCTTGTGACAATAATATAAACATTTTTACGATAAATCTTTTTTTTATTAAGTTTGTGGCCTTTTTCCTTAGGCTAAGCTCTTTTTCCGCGAAAAAGTGTAGGTACCTAATCTATCTATCTATCTATCTATCTATCTATCTATCTATCTATCTATCTATCTATCTATCTATCTATCTCTCCCCCTCTCTCTCTCTCTCTCTCTCTCTCTCTATATATATATATATATATATATATATATATATATATATATATATACGCGAGTACACTTTTTAGATATAATTATTTGCATATATAATGAATCTGTAATTTTTGGGAACTTCAGGAAAACAAAGTTTTTTCAACTGATGAGTTTTGTGTTTTATACTTTATCTAAGTACAAACTAGTGCTATCGAATTGGCTCAAATCTGAATTGCATGGCGCGGAAAGCAACATTAGCGAATTGAGTTCAAGTTCAGGTTGAGTTTGTTTTATGCTTCTTAGCATTGATGCTTCTTCTAAAGATGTAAATCCAGCTGTCTTAATAAATCATGTCAATGATTATTTTCTACTATTATGCAACTGAGTAAATCTATTTGATGTCATTGGAAGAAGTGATAAGCAACCCACCTTGTAACCCTGCCTGGACCAGTCCCCATTAATTAGTTTATCCCGTGTGTAATATTGTAAATGAAGTATCTTAATAAATATCAAAAATTGATGGTTCATAAAAATTATTTTCCGAAAAGTCCTTCCAACGATTATTGCCTATGTGTCATTATATTCTTGTAAGATATCGACTTTTCAACATCAGTCACTAATCTGTTCAAAATAGTAAAGTGTATCCAAGACAGACTCCCAAGATGATGTTTCCCTTTTCACTGCCATCTTAACCTTCCCAAGTCTAGTTAATCGTTATTATAAAGTACCCCTAAAGATTCGATCGAATTCGAACTTTATTTTATCATCATAATCATACACATTACTTCTTAGTGCATCCGGTAAGCTGAAAACTACAGTTCTAAATCTTTCAAACCATCTCCCAGTAGTTTCATTCTTTTAAATCAACATCATTACTATTAATATTTTATTCTTTTGTATTCTTACTCTATTTTCTTTTGATTATTTCATCCCAGCAAGGCGATAATGCCACTAAGACGCAAAAGGGTTACTAGCGATGAAAGAGAATGAGAAGACTTTAGTGGGGAGAAGAGACAATTAAATGGTAGGATTCAGGAAAACAGAAGATGGCGATTGGCGTTGTATTTAAAAGTTTGAAGACTGAAAATTGTCGGTAAGTAAGAATCCAGAAGAGAGGAAAGAAGTGGAGAAAATAAATTATTAGTATAGAAAATGCAGTTGCATTTAGCTAGTTCAATAAGAAAAAAAATGTATAAAACAGTAAAATGTTGAGACCTAGTTGCCAGTCTAGTAGGACGCTTTTATTCACGCAGTCGAAGCACAAAAAGAGGAAATCTCATGAGAAGACTTGCCAAGGAAATATTTCTAGAAAAGACAGAAAAAAACCACATCATGTCGGTGAGAAAATGACTGAAGGCGAGATGACAGATCAGGATTTATTACATTACAGAACCTTCTTTGGATTTTGTAAAGAATTTCAAGGAACAGCAGACCAGATATGGCAATAATATACAATGCATGGGCAAATAGTAGATTTATAAATTCCTATGATGGATTCTGACGAGAATATATATCTTTACTTGTTTTTGTCCGTAGCAAGTTCATATCTTCGAGTGTCAAATCAGTAATCAAATTAGATGAATCGTACTGTGACAACGTAACCTATGCATTTACAACTTGATAAATATATACAGGAATTTATGAGGCATTTAGTTATTTTGGAATAGAAAAAATATTCAATCTATTGCTATCAAATTTCGAACATTGCGTACGTAGCATTCATACTCATAAAAAAAGTAACAAAAGAGAGAGAATTTTGTCTTTGTTTATTTTTCACTTTGTGATTCTCTCTTTCCCCCTCTCTCTCTTTTTCATCACTGTTTCTTAAAATAAAAAAAAATACAGTGAACTTGGATGACTGAGACATTCCGTTATTTTTATGCCTATCATTTTATAATTTTTTTTTTCTCTGTAAGTTCCACACAAGGCTAGCTGTCAATCATTCGATGACAGCGTGTCACAAACTTAACGTGCCCCGCCTACTTCTTGTTTCTTTTGGAAACAGACCTTCTCTTCGTTTATCACTCCTTCCACAAACATTTTTGAGCGGCAATGTTATTTAAGAGTCTATGTAAGTCGAGAATATTTCTAAGCATTTATTTCGACGTTTCTTTATTTTTCTGCATGTCTCTGTGCAAATGATCGTGTAAAAACGTGTGTTTGTGCTCTCTTGTGGTTAAACCTGATTTAGTACACATTATTAATTCAAATAAATCTCTAGAAGGAAGGACACATAAGGTCTATAGAAAACAGTCGACTTTTTGGCGTTCAGATAAAGAGACAAGAAGGCGCCATATTTATGTCATCAACACACGTGTTTTCACGTTTTTATAACAGCTATTTGTTGTTTTTTCAAAGAGAGTGTCACTTTGCGGAACAAAGAAAATTAGCACCGTCGACATAACAAAACTTTAAGAACAACATCTGCCAATAAGAACACAAGACTTAAATCCACACGAAAGCGGGATTTCCTCGGGTAGCTGAGTTAGCCAGTTTCAGTAAAAGCCCAGTTATGGGTAGACAGATATATATATCACCCTTGCAGTACTATGACACTCTCTGTAGCCGAGCGATAAAACATGCCGGATAAAAATGGTGGGTTCTTCCACACAGAGACGATCAGCACTGGAGAGCAAATTTTCACCCCTTATATATATATATATATATATATATATATATATATATATATATATATATATATATATATATATATATATATATATGTGTGTGTGTGTGAGCGTGTGTTATTTAAACTGTTGATCTCACCACATTATGTAATCTCTTCCATAGACGGTAATTAAGGTCACATCGGCATAATTATAGTATGAACCCAAACATGGCTCAACAGGCGTTTACTACCTGCCTTAATAGATGTATGTGCTCAGAAAACGAATTACCGGCTAGTATATATACTTTTATATATTTCATATTTGTGAAGCAATTCTTTCCTTATACATGCCAAACAAGGAATGTGATATTTTTTTCTAATTATTTTTTATTGTGTTATAGGTGTTTGTAGAAATTGTCCAAATTTTTGGTTTTCCCAATCGGTGTCAGCTAATAAATAACTAAAGGTCTAGAGAAAACGAATACTATGGACAATTTCTCCACTCACTCAAAAAATAATTGTAAGAATATGAAAAAGTAAGTAAAAAGCACTTACTTAATGAAGCATTCATAAAAAACGATTGCTGCATGTCTATCTATCTATTAAAGTATATATATATATATATATATATATATATATATATATATATATATATATATATATAATTAATACAAAAAAAGGGTTTATTAATTAAAGTATATATATATATATATATATATATATATATATATATATATATATATATATATATATATATATATATATATATATAATTAATACAAAAAAAGGGTTTATTAATTAGCTGATTGATGATCCGCAGCCCAACTCCAGAGTTTCGTAGACAGAGCCTCCCGAACTCATTCCATCTGGGGAGGTGAGTAATTAACTGCATATACCTTCTCGATTTTCTTTTTATATTGCACTTTTTTCCCAGTGTTTGCCAGTGTATGTAAGTGTAGACTGTAGCGGCTATTTGTCCTTTTCGTCTTTTTTTTTTCACTTTACACTCAATCCTTATTCGTGTTCTTTTCCTTTTCTCCCTTCTTCTCTTTTTCCTCTTTTCTTTAAATTCTGGCCATTTTGACACATGGGTTTTTTTGAGCGTTCTGGTGTTTTCTTCCAATCCATGCGCGTGCACTCACTCACTCACACACACACACACACACACACACACACACACACACACACACACACATATATATATATATATGTGTGTGTGTGTATATATGCATGGCTAGTAATGGATAGCGCAGCTCGGATGGAGGAATCGGAGAGCTGAATTCGAATTTTAAGATATATATATATATATATATATATATATATATATATATATATATATGTGTGTGTGTGTGTGTGTGTGTGTGTGTATCGAAATATATTTGTGCTTTTCTTATTTACATTATTTATATTTGAACTATTGTCCTCATCTTTTTTTTGTTTTGATCACAATGTTTTAACTCCCATCCAGACAGGGACCTTCCCATGTCTGCAACACTAGTCAAAAATTGTAAGTGGGCATCCAGACACATGTCAACAAGTACTGACCAGCATCTAATTGACCCTTTAGACTAAAAATGACCTGAAAAACATGACATCAGCGACTACACGTTGAAACAGAAAGGACAAGGAAAAAGGCCAGAAAATTGATACCGTCTGCCTATCTTACGTCAATGGCTTAAAATCAGATCTGTTGTCCATACAACATCAGGACAATATTCAAAAGCAGTTCTACTCTACGGTGAAATCTATCCGAGCTCAACCCCATTATTATATTAATATTTCTAAATAAATTCCCGGTGAACCATTTGCCGATCAGAACTAAAGTTTTCATGCTTCTTCGTGCAATCATCAGTCAGTCGGTAACTTTTATCAAGTACCTTTGTAACATCTTGAAAGTATAAAATGCGCTATTAGCCAAAAAGAAGTTGCTGACTACCTGGTAATGGCGTGAAAACAGGGATGAAGTGTTATCATTTTTAGCCTATTAATATTCGGACTATTGGTCAGGTGTGTATCGATCTGGGTAATTCTGAGCAGAACCCTTTATTTAATCTCTGTTGGTAGACACTTCTCGTTCCACTCCTCATGTCTAGGGAAATCTCATCTAATTCTTATTTTATTTAGTACTGTTCAGTTATTGCTCTCACGCTATCACTGAGTATAAATGCACACTGCCTGACCAAGGGATTAAACTCACAAATTGGCAGACTAACGCTTTTACCCATTAGGACATATATATAAGAGAACGAACAGATGCCTTAAAAATCCACATTACGTAGCATTTACTTTTTAGAAAGTGCTCAATACAAAGTAGAGCAAAATATTATTATAATATTTTTATTATAAGAGATTATAATAAAAACATTTTACATCGCTACATCAAAGCTTTCATGTTTCAGTACTATGATTGTACTTCCTCGGGTGATGGTTGTAACTGGTGATCACCACTTACCATCTATCATGAAAGCTTTTGTGTAACGAGATAAAATGTTTTTATTATAATCTCATAATAAAAAGATATTATGATAATATATATATATATATATATATATATATATATATATATATATATATAATAACGATTACTTGAAGAGTGAAATTGACAATCGCCATGTAGTGTTGATTCCTATGTTCGCACAGTTTATATTTACCTATTTATTTATGTATCCTCTTGCTATTAACGTCACATTTTGTTGGTGAGTGAAATTAATATCAACCAGCCTTTCGGTCAAAAGGCTCATTAATGAAAATGTGCCTCTCGATAGGAAAAAAAATGTGTTCTCAATTTATTCTGGAGAACCCTTTTCAAGCCATGTGGGCTTTAACTATATAGCTAAGAGAAACCGTTGCAGCAATTTAAGGCTAAGTTACTTTATTTAAGAAGTGCACTTCTCAGGATGAGACATTTCGAAGTCGATATTACTTGACTTTTGATTCGTACCCGAAAAGTGAATGAATTATTTTTTAAGCAATTAAAGTATTTTTCTTAATCAAATATTATTTCTCATCACTATAAACGTTATAGTGACTATAAGTGTTTGAGTAGATTGGTTTGGTTTGATTTTTTTTTATGGCATGACAACACCTCAATGGGTTATATTTATGCCGACAAGATTTTTATTGCTGGTCATATTTTTTTTTTTTTAAATATATTGCTGGTAATATTTTTTTTTCAAAAAATGTATTGCTGGCAATTATTTTTCGAAAAATGTATTGATGGCAATATTTTTTTCGAAAAATATATTGCTGGTATAATTTTTTTTTTAAATGCATTGCTGGTAATCGTTTTTTTCAAAAATGTATTTGTGGAAATAATTTCTTTTCCAAAAATATTTTCTGGTAATATTTTTTGCAAAAAAAGTATTGCTGGTAATATCTTTTTTCAAAAATGTATTGCTGGGCATATTTTTATTTTTCAAAAATGTTCTGTCGGTAATAATTTTTTCAAAAAAGTATTACTGTTTTTACCTCATACTGTTTTGACCCCTTTTGGGGGGTTAAATATTTGCCCATAGCTGGGAGCCTGACAGGCGCTACCACCCCGGTCAGAGTGGACTTGGGAAGACTAGTAATTCAGAGGTGATTCCATGCTCATCAAAACCTTCTGATCAAAGGCCTTGCTATCGGATGTAGTTTATCGTCTTACCCAGGACGCTGTTTGCTTAGGCATTCCCGCTATACATGCATGTATACAAATGAGTTGGGATCAAATACAGATCAAATATGAATCGGAACCCGACAGAATAGTAAGATAAATAACTAATAGGTAACGTTTATCAATGTAACATGTTAGCTACCTAACGAATTTATGTACATGTTTCGGTGAAGAGTGATTCATCGCAAAAAGACAAATTTACTAACGGCTACGAAGGGCAAGAACTTGTGGAGAGCGATATTCGCCCATGTTCTGAAAGGAATCCAGCACAGAGAAGAAAAATATTGCAGTGTGAGAGACTCATCTGAAAGGATGCTAAAATACTTTGTGCTCAGCGACCTTGAAAGAAGGTAGATACATCGGTGAGTTGTCATGGAAGATACTCTCCTAACCGCGGGAGGAGATTCGCGTTTCATCCGGATGTAAATAGCTTATCACGACATGTAAACACGAGATCGAGTCAACTGTGCTAAGAATGTGTACGCATAGGAAAAACTGTATGCCAAGTAGATATATAAGCACGCACCCATTGATAAAAAGAAGTGAGTCTCTTACATCCTGGTTAAAATATAGAGCCCATATTCGGAAAAAAAATCCAGACACCCACCCAGTGTAAGTGAAAATATCTGGTCTTAAATAAAATGTAATGTTGAATATGAGAGATTAAATCTGGCACAAGGCTGCAAAACAAGAGAACAAATTACAGTTGTGGTTATTTCAACGTCTCTAGTTTCTTAACCATGCCTAAAAATGCTTTCAGCATAATTTGGCACAAGGCCAATATAGTCTGGTATCTGTAAGGATCGAACTTAAATAGTAAACTGAACTAGTGTATCATAATATTTAACTATTGAAGCGTTGTCCATATATTTAAAACGCAATCTGTCTTCAGAGATAAGTGAGGTGCTGAAAATGTCTTCAGAGATTAGTGGGGTGCTGAAAATATCTTCAGAGATTAGTGGAGTGCTGAAAATGTCTTCAGAGATTAGTGGGGTGCTGAAAATGTCTTCATAGATTAGTGGGGTGCTGAAAATATTTTCACAGATAACTGGGGCGCTGAAAATGTCTTCAGAGACTATTGGGGTGCTGAAAAGTCCTCCTCCTGATTCGCTTCCCGAATTGTAGTCAAATAACCTAGCATTTAATATTTTGGAGGCAGTACATCATTCCTAGGCGCAACTATCGTTTCCTTTTTTACGAATACGATTCTAGTTTAAAGATAAATTTCTGTCTTTAAACAATGAGTATGATTTTTATTCTTTATTACGATCTTAAAAAATGCAGTCAATAATATTATTTCCTAAAGAGAAACAGTTATTTATTAGTAAGGTCGTCGACTATTTATCTTAAATATTTGACGTACAGCTGAGTCCCTTTGCCATTGTCCATTTTCTTTTTTTTTAAGTAGCGTCGTTTGTTCGGAGTACGGAAAATCCTTCTAACATTCTTCTGTTTTCAGGAACGTGAGAACTCATGTTGTATCCAGTGAGTGAATATTACTGGAAGAACACAAAGTCATCTAAAGTGGCACAGTTGTCTTTGATCCTTCCACCACCACCTCGAATCTCGTCTCATATGGAGGCAATTGAACCTTCTGACAAATACTTTATGTACCAATTTTTCTTTCTTTCTTTCTTTCTTTCTTTCTTTCTTTCTTTCTTTCTTTCTTTCTTTCTTTCTCATTTTTCCCCTCTTTCTTCGATACTTCAACATTCAGATAAGACGTGAGCGAGACGGAAACAGTAGAGGTGGAGTGGGTGGGCGTTGAAGTCTTCTAGAACCGCCTACGCAGATCAAACTGTATCACCTCTGACGGACACATTCTGTTAATTTGATTTGGTACTTTTTTTTTTATTTGGAGTGGGGAAGATGTTAGCCAGGATTTTACTTCACGGAGCAAAAAGGAGAAAAATGGAGAGAAATCTCTTTTGGTACAAATGCTTACAAACGTTTACATACAGTTTCAATTGCTTACACACGTAGTTTACTTAATCCCTAAGGTTGTGGTGTATTTCCCATTGGCACTAGTGATATGTGTTCGAACCAAGGCTAAAGTCGATCTATAAAATTAGATTTTTTTCAAGGTTTCTCCACTTGGAACATTAGCACAGATATTATTTTTGCCTGCAACCTCTCTTGAACTCTGTTCTCAGTATCGTGTCCTTTCATGTGTCTATGGTTGTACCCAGATTCCAGGTTTTTATTGATAGTAGCAAAAAAGAAATCTTTGCTCAGTGAAAATGTCGCCCGTGATTGGTGTTGGAAACTAGTAATAAGAGAGAATTGCCAAATTAAAAGTACTTCATCAATATATCATTAGCGCTATCTCTGTTAGAATCTCCAATTCTTATTTGCCAAATAGACAAGCTCCCCAAAACTGTTCTAAATATGTTTACCAGATTTAGTAAGGTAAAAAAAACACAGGAGTTGGGCGCCCGTCTCCGATCGAACCCTCTGTAGCAGTAATGGTTTTTCGAATAATTATTCCACCGCAAGCAGGGCTAATTTTATTTTTTGTCAATAAATTGAGGGCTGAATTTTCGTTGCCTTTAACCTCTCAAATTTCTACATACATATACTAGTCTTTGCTGAAATTTCAATGCAGATGGACCGTCCAGAGTTTTCAACCCAGTTAGCCACAAGCCTTTGTTTACAATTGGATTCACTTCATTGAGAAAGAGAAAAAAAATTGAAAACGGCTATGCATCATCATCATTATCATCAGTTATCGTAGGGTTGCTGCGTAGTTTGGCGCCTAAGCAATTCCCTCCCCATATCTGGAATGGAAGCAGGAGAGATATTCAATCACACGCGGCGTGTTTTTGGGCAACTAGACCTGGCGGAACCTATTCTTATCCAGGTTAAACCAGAGCCACTGTCGTCCAAAGACTAGATTCCATCGGTGCTCCGCGCTGGGCGTTGACTTTCTTTTAAGAACAGCGATGACGTGTCATCACCTTACTGCCAGGATGCATGGCTATGGAGCCCTGTTTTCCCTATTTTGCTAGATGGCCTTTGACCCTTCATTCGCTCTTGTCTAGCTACCATTTTTACCAGACAATCCTGGTGAAGGAACCCATTTAGTCGTTGATGAAACCGACCATGTGGCAAGTTGTATCGGGCCACATAATGCCAGTAACGCACGTAGAGCAACCTGACAAAACTTTCTTATTAACATTGTATATTTTAACTTTTTAGAATTACTATTGCATGATTCTGCGACAAAATTGTTTTATTTTATTACAACTTCATCTTAGTATCGGTTATATTTAAAATACATGTAACATTTTTCAGTAATTTTATTAGATTCCGCTTCCGTTGCAGCGAACCAAAACAGATAGTGAAAGATAAAAATTCTTGGACCATATAACCTGAGCATAATTCTTCCAGAATATACTTATATATAACATAGAGATGGTAACCTGTGTAGATAGCTCCCAAATTCAATTTACTTATGTGTTGCCGTAAAAGTAGTAAATTTTAGAAAAACATTCAGTCTGTAATGGGGTAAAGCAAATGAAAATATTTTATTCTTATTGAAGTAGAGAGAAGCTTGCAACGTAAGTGGATAACGATTTAGGCGCATTGCAATATCGAAAGATGTATTCCAAAAAACTGAGAAAAATATTAAGAAGTACTAGGGCACAGAACGAGGAAAGAGGACTTGGAAAAGTTGATACTCACAGGATAGATTGAATGCTGGATGGATATAGGAAAGCAACACATAAACTAATTGGTGAGATTGAGGAATTGGGTGGCAGAAAAGGATTTAGAAGAGATAACAAAAAGAAAGTTTATTAAGAGCTAAAAATGACAGGAAAGAAGAAAGAAGGTAATATGTCTTTTAGCGTTATAAAATTTACAATATTTCATCAATATAAAAAGCGTTTCTGAACTTTGTATCCAATCCTCGACAAAAGCCAGAGACGAATATGCAATGCTGTTGTCCCTGAACTGGCATCTTGTTTACAGTCGCTCTCTCATAGACGTGACGTCGCTTCCCTCTGTCTTTTCTACAAATACTTTCATGGTAACTGCTCTGACGAGCTATTTTCGCTAGTTCCAAAACTGCATGAATTTAAGCGTGTTACTAAGTTGGCATCTTAGTTCCACCATTTCACTGTCGAAACTGTTAAAAGTAGCCGTCTCTTCTACACCAATAGCTTCATGTCTCGCACTTCCTGTCTGTGAAAATTGCTTTTTCTTACTTGCTTCTCTGATAGCTATAATCTCAAACTATTCAAATGCAATGTCAATTGACATCTTCGGATGCCTTGATCTAATTCACCGTCCTTCTCTTCATACTTTCCTCTTTCACACCTCTTTACTCTTGCTCCCACTCTCTGTAACCCCTGGCGTCCTAGTTGCACTCCCGGAAACAAAAAATTATAAATATGACTGATCAGACATATCTCCGTGGTGTATTGATTAACAATCTTGTCTCATTAGATCAATTATGATTGTGTAGTGAGTTCGATCCTCACTGGGTGTTCTATGTTTGCAGCCGTTTGTCACGTTTTAATTTACAGAAAAATATAGAAAATCATCTTTAATGTGACCTTTTTGCTAATCAATTCAAAATATATCATTATGTGCTGTCAGTCATTCCAAAGTATGACGTCACTACGTAAGATAATGGCATTTTCACGAAAATGTGCGTACAATATTATGAACTCAATTACTAGGATTTTTTTATATTCTTCACAAAATACAATTAAAATATAAATTATATCCGGGCTCTTGAAGAGTGATTAAATTTACTCCCTTTTTACTTTGAGGTTCACCCTGTACAAGGCCCGGGAGCCACTCGAAGTATAGTGTTACGTTAAGGGGTATTTCATATGGATGAGGGGGAGAAAACGGTTAACTCTAGATTTCAACAGGTTAAGATTGTAGAGTCGGGGAAACATCGTCTTGGGAGTCTGTCCCACAGGGAAGTGCTTTGTGGGAAGAAGCTGTTCGTGTTGAACATCGATTGAATACGGAAGGAATGTGGATGGTTTGCTACAATGTGATTGGGTCCGAGCCGTGAAGGTTAGACCTAGCAGACCTGAAGGAACCAAGGTCTATCGTTAGTCCGAACACCTTCCATGGAATTAGCGATAAAGCAGTGAGAGCTTCGCCACATCCTGCTTGTGAGAGAGAGATTGGAGGATAGAAAATAATTATTCTCCAACATGGACTCGGAGACGCTTTTGGATTCTCTCAAGACTGGAAAGTGTGAACTGTGCAGATGCTGCCCAAATATGGCAAAATTACGCCATAGATAATTCGTCTTGTCATATATTGATGGTTATCCATCTAGTATCGCTTGTAATTGCTTGTGAATTAACTTCTCACTGTGTGCACCAGCATCATGGCCAAGTCTCTGGTTAAACTTAGTAAAATATCTGCGTTCTTTTGTATCGCCGTCACACATTCTGTTCTCTTTCTGCTTTTTTGAAAATAGTATATGTCGAACGTTCCACATGTAAGTTATATTTTCTTTTTTTTCTTTCTTTTTTGGGTTATGGAAAAGTCAAGAGAAACACATCGTCATTGGGTGCTGCGAAGATTGAGGGTGGGCAGCTATGTTGAACAGGTCCAGGGAGAAGTAAGAGCGTGAAAAGGAAGAGTTGGCTTGCTTGGGTGTTTGTATTATTTTTTTTTTCCGGAACAAACGAATATTCCACATTGTGGATGACGGTCAAGGGGAGGAAAGAATTGGGTGTAAAAGAAGGAATTCAGAGATATGAAGAAAATGGAAAGAAATAATCAGATTAAAACGAAAGAAGAGGTGTAGGAAATAAACATTTTTTTAAAAAACTGGGCACGGTGAGAGAGAGAGAGAGAGTGAGAGAGAGGGAGAGAGGGGGAGAGAGGGAGAGAAAGGGAGAGCGTGAGGGAGAGCGTGAGGGAGAGAGAGAGGGGGAGAGAGGGAGAGAGAGAGGGGGAGAGCGAGCGGGAGAGAGAGAGGGAAAGAGAGGGAGAGAGAGGGAGAGAGAGAGGGAGAGAGAGAGGGGGAGATGGAAATGAAAGAAACTTGAGAATGAAGGAACGAATAAATAAGAAAACGTGAAAGAGAACGGGATAAAAATTGAGAGGATTGTATTAAAACGTTAACTGAAGGAAAAAATCGATCAAACAAATGAATGAAAATAGGCGAAGAAAGAAAAGAGAATAAAAAGTGACAGACTGAAGAAATCACGTGAGAAAGAATTAATTGAAATAAAAATAAAAATAAGGGGAATGGTGAAAAATTTAAGGAAAAGTCAAAAAAAAAAAAATTAAATAAAATTATCAATGAAAGAGAAGGTAAATTATCAAGAATGACGGAATAAAAAGGAATGAAAAACGATTTATAGAGAAGAAATTAAGAACTAGAAAAACAGGTTTGCAAAAAGAATTTTCGTTGGAAAGGAAGTTGCAAATCTGACGAAAAAGAGAAAGAGAGGCAGTAGGAAAGGAAACAAGTAATGAGCGAAGGATGGCGGGAAGGAAGGACCGAACATACGAAAGAAGAAATAACTGAAAATAAATAATAAAAAAAAAGCCGAAAGAAAGGAAAATGTTTGAAATTAGAGGGACAAATAAAATTGTGGGACAAGAGAGAACGATGTAAATGTAAAAAAAAAAAGGAAAGAAACTCTTACACGGAAACGAAATAATAAAATACACACAGACACGCACACGCAAACACACACACACACAAATATATATATATATATATATATATATATATATATATATATATATATATATATATATATGACAACATCCCCCCCCCCAAAAAAAAACGAAATACAAAAAAAAAAAAAATAAAAAAAGAAGAGAAGTCGCGGGCGAAGAGAATAGATACGCGTCTAGATTGATTGCGTTGTATAAAAGTTGTTTTCTTAACTGGGGGCCCAACTGATTTCTCGGTGTCTTTCCTATTAAATCGACACACGCCACTCGTTGTCATATGTTTGCTTAGCGACAAGGGACCGACTTTTTGACACAGAAACACAAAGACACAATTCGGAAATTTTTTTCAGGTCTATTCGACGCAGGTGTGACTGACATCCTTCCTAGTCATTACCGCCAAACACACATACGCATGCGCACAGACCACCCGCAAACAATCCTAAAATATATCGTCACAAAAATCACCTTTAACTTAACGTATCATCAATATTAATATGAAACACCAAGTTGTTCGTATCTCAGTCAGCAAGTCGAAAATGGCTAAAAGCAAATATTAAATATCTATGCAGAACAAGATGAAATAGAAATTAAATAAAATAATATCTTATATAAAAGGATTTTAACAGAAAGTTTGTTTTATGCCAAAATATGGTATTTTTACTTATTTGGTACTACTTAAATAGACTGGTACACGCATAAAAAATAGAGACATTTTCTTTTGGAAATAATTTTTGTGCATTAGGTTTCTTTAGAATTTCATTGTTACGACACTTGTCAAGTTCGAAAAAAAATATTGTCCTTTTATCGATCTAGAAGAGGGCCGTGTTTATAATGTCGACACAGTATCAAATTACTCCTTGATTTTGTCTGTGATAAAGGGACAGCAGCGTGGGAAATAACTTGTTACCTCCAAGGACGAAGAGACTCTTTTTGACACTTTCTTCATTTAAGATAAATTGGTATTAAGTTCAAATGTTTGTGCATGGGTTCCCGAAAAAATTCCATACCGAAAAAAACTTTGTGAAAAAAATTATTAAAAATTTTAAAAAGCGTTTTAAAAAAAAATGTAAAAAAAAAACAATAATAAAATATGCAAATATCAATACTACAAATTTGACATTTGTAGATACAGTGTAACCCGGATATAAGAGAGTTTTCGGGACCGGAGAAGAATTATCTTATATCCGGGTTTCTCTTATATCCGGGTTTGGTCTATTTTGTTTAGGTAAGTATGGGAATAATTTGGGACCAGAGAACATCTCTCTTATATCCGGGTTTCTCTTATATCCGGGTCTCTTATATCCGGGTTACACTGTAATTACTAGATCCAATAACTCTTTAAAATTAAAGGATCGATTTTATACTATGTCGATATTATAAACAGGGGTACATTTTAAATCGATAAAAATCGATTTTGACAAGTGTCGCGGCGTAAGAATATTCATAAAAATGATTTCCTAAAAAGGCTTTTTCTATCGTTTAATAGGGTCCCAATCTACTTAAGGACTGTCATTCATTATTCTAATTAAACGTTAATATTATTTTTTCATTTTAAAAACTATTGTCTGAGATTCTAGGATTAACTATTTACATAAACTTTCCAAAATACTACCGTCCTTAAAATTCACTGCTTTCGAGATATTTATATTGAAACATATATTAAAAAGAAACTATTTGTTTTTTATTGCACTTTTTGACCAACAATGCGTCCAATAACTTTTTGTTACTGTATGTACATATCAATCTGAAATGTTAAGAAGAGCTAACTGGAAAATAAGATTTTAGTTAAAATATTTGTTGCCACCATTATAGCTGAAGAGATATTTTCAAGGACCCCTCACCCCTTGAGGTTGGTGAGATAAAACGAACTGTTTTCTGGTGGGTCTCAGGAAATAAGTGAAAAAAAAAGTAAAATAATTAATGGAATAAAACAAATACGTACTAATAAAAAAACATAAAACAACTAAGATCTTTCTTCATGACTGATCAACGACCACAATGATTCATCATCATCATCATCACAACAGGTATATATTCTTCATCATAAAGAAAAGAACCAAAGTCACCGCAAAGCAATTCCAGCAATCAAATTGTAGCCAAATCAAGAAGTAATCATCCATTTGTGACGCCATCCCGTTATTATCATTAATGAAGCCACCACTATATTAAGAACAAGCAACAAGTCTAAAACGCCGGTAACGTAACAGCTTATTACGTGGTGTGGTCAACTAAATCATTTTTCAATAAGGTTTCGAAGGAAAGATAGATTATGATAGAAATTACCGAGGAAATATGTGTCCAGAGCTGTAAGATATCTCCAAAGAAAGAAGCAAAGTCTTGATTATTATTAGCACCAACAATTAGAATTAGTCACCACATATAAGCATTCTCACCAGTCCCAATGAACAGTTACACTTTCAATTTGGTACCTTGCTTCGGATAACTATTGGAACTAGAAATGAGGCTTCTTGCTTTGAACCTCTATTAGGAGTCTCAATGAAGATATTTGCTTCGAAAGTCTATTGTAACTCTCACTGAGGCTACTTAATTTAAACATCTATTTGGATTCTCAATTAGGTTCCTTACTTCAAACGACTATTGAGACACTCTCGATGAAGTTACTTACTTTGAGAGCCTGTTCGTGCATTCAAGAAGACTCCTAGCTTTTCTTATCTATTGAGACTCAATGAAGATACATTCTTTGAATGTCTCTTCAGATTCTCAATGAGAATCTTTGCATTAACATTCCATTGGGCTTCTCAATTAGGCTCTTTATATCTGACATCTATTGGGAATCTCTCGATGAAGTTACTTACTTTGAACGCCTCTTAGTATATTCAAGAAGACTCCTAGCTTTTCTTATCTATTGAGACTCAATCAAAATACCTTCTTTGAACGTCTCTTCAGATTCTCAATGGGAACCTTTGAACTAAAATTTTATTGGGCTTCTCAATTAGGCTCTTTACATCTGACATCTACTGGGAATCTCTCGATGAAGTTACTTGGAACGCCTGTTCGTGCATTCAATAACAATTCTAGCTTTTCTTATCTATTGAGACTCAATGAAGATACATTTTTTGAATGTCTCTGCAGATTCTTAATGGGAACATTTGCACTAAAATTCCATTGGGCTTCTCAATTAGGCTCTTTACATCTGACATCTATTGGGAATCTCTCGATGAAGTTACTTAATTTTGAACGCCTGTTCGTGCATTCAAGAAGACTCCTAGCTTTTCTTATCTATTGAGACTCAATGAAGATACATTTTTTGAATGTCTCTGCAGATTCTTAATGGGAACATTTGCACTAAAATTCTATTGGACTTCTCAATTAAGCTCTTTACATCTGACGTCTATTGGGAATCTCTCGATGAAGTTACTTACTTTGAACGCCTGTACGTGCCTTCAATAAGACATCTAGCTTTTCTTATCTATTGAGACTCAATCAAGATACATACTTTGAACGTCTCGTCAGATTCTCAATGGGAGTCTTTGCATTAAAATTCTATTGGGCTTCTAAATTAGGCTCTTTATATCTGACATCTTTTGGGAATCTCAATGAGGATGAAATCCCCCAATTGTCACTTTGAAGATCTGACTGATAAAGGTTTTACGTGGCCGTATTTTTGATTAATTATTCTCTACACTGCAACCCATTTCCACAGACGAATCACTTCAAGCTTATCGCTTTTCTGTCACTATTTCTATATACAATATATAATTCCTTAGCTTCGACAGTTCAAAATTTTTCTGCTAGTATCCACCATGCCACGTACACATTGTTGAATGTTGAATCATTCTGATTCCCTTCGTATTCCATTGGTAAGGAGGAAGTCCCACTTAGACAGATGCTGCTTCAGCGAACAAACACTCATGAAGTTTTTTTTCCTCAATCACTACAATAATTTCTTCATATCTAAGGAAAACTATTATTTATCCTACATGATCGGCACTTTCTACTTCCCCTCTCATGTTCATATCTCGCACACACTCCCTTTCACTAAGCCTCTACCTTCAGTTGGGAGTATAATGAATCCAAATGTAACAAGAATTACCAAAGTAATTAGTAAAAGACTACGAAAAAAAAGACGACTAAGTTTTATGCTGTGTCTTGTAATCCGCATTTGTATCCGACACCAAAAGAGGAAGAAGGTTTGCTTCATAATTGTTTAAATTGTGTGATATGAAATCAGAAAACATTTTCTCAAACTGAAACATTCCAAAAGCATATGATACACGTTATCTTAGATCACAAGTTGATAGACAAATTGAAAATAACCACTCCTAGAAATGTAAATATTTTGCCGCCACACTTCGATACCATCTGTTGCAAATCCTTGAAACTCTTTGGAAAACATTAAGAGATCTATTTCATGACTCGCTAAATAGTGTCTTGTGGTTATGGTACCTGGAAAGAGAATTAGAAGAAAACCAAAATCGTGATGTACAAATAATAGAGTTATGTCGTCTAGAACTAAAGAGTGGCAGACATTGTATGAACTTGTTGAAGATATTAATAAAGTCTGAGAAATAAATTAGTCAGCAATCTGCTGCAAACTGGAAAGAAACTAATAATGTATTGTGACGGAACAAAAAAAGAGAGTTTATCATCAAGTGTGTAGGTGAGGTTTTGTATCTGTCTTAAAACTAAGTGAAAAAAGATGATAGTGATCATTGTAAGATTTTCTTTCAATGGACAGAAATGAACTGCTGAGGACTCTTTTAATTTTATTATGAAAATAGAGACTTTCGAGAAGTCAAACATGGAAAGTGGTACATATTTTTTTACAGGAATAGTTACACCCTCAATGAAACTATTTACTTCGAACGTTTATGTTAACCCCAGATTTCAATTGGTCTTCGAATAAACGATCTATTGCGAAAAGAGGTTGGAAAAATTGGTTGCTTGCTAGTACCGTTTTAGAAAATATTTGACTTACATGGAAAATATTCAGACGGGTGCCATTCTTTAGTGTCACCCTCATTCCTTATTTATTTGGAATAAGGTCGTTCCATCCTGAAAGCTTCTTCTATTTTGTGTTATAGACTCCTCCGATGATGCTTCTATGAAATCTTAAACTCTACGTTCAATCGCTATCTATCCGTCATATCCTAGAAATTTTCTCTTTCTCTTTCTTCCTCTTCCATTCATATCGTTCTCTATAAACGATCAGAGATTTCCCCGCATATAGTTAAAAATAAAATCACCAATAGCATCTTTATCCGCGAGGCATTATGTGCTTTCATAATGTAACATTATTTTCCATCCTGTGGTCTTTGGAAGTCAATAGTTTTTTTTTTGTTTTTTGTTTTTTTTTACATTCTTCAAATTCTTATTCCGTAGAATATGGGGGGTTGTATTGTTTTTATCGTTGCCTTAAAATTACATGTTGGTTTCCTCAGGACAGCGGAAATACGTGCGGGTGGTTGATTCCAGCTGATTTTGTTACATTCACTTACGTGCATATACCATGAAAAAGGTAGAAATCTACCCCGTTCCATTTCTATAGGATAAATAGTAGGACCTTTATCTGGAAAAATCATTGTTATTCCTAGAAAAATTGTTTTTTCAATATTCACTCACAAAAAAAAGTTTTCTTACAATCGGAAATATATTTCGATTTTAAATAACCCACGAATTGTTGTTAAGCTGTAAAGACCAAACAAAATAAATCAAAAATCCTCAGGACATGTGGAGTCTCTTAGTAGTGTTTTAAAAGTCGAAATAAGGACACTATTCAATATGTTCAAACGTTTGTGTTCTCAACATAATTGTTAGGTGAGACTGGGGAAAACGTTTTATATTTGTATTGGAATTGAGCTTATGTTGACAATTCTAGTTTTTCTTCTGTTTTTTTTAATTTGCAAAAAGTTTTACTTTGCATAAAATTAACGATAAAGTTTACCATTGTAAAAAGAATTTTCTCGTTCTTTGCTTTATAAAATTCCATATCATATTTCCTCTTTATCCTTCACTTAGTTTCTTTTCCCTTTTCTCTTTTAAAAGCTTTAAAATCTTGGTTTCATCTCATCTCAAATATTCTTTGTTCCGTTCCTTTTGATTTTTTTATTTTTGTCTCTTCCATTTTGATTTTTTGAATTTTTTCGCAACACAAGTGGAAAACGCATTATACCCTTTAACGAAATTGTTTTTTGAGACTTGCTCTATGACATGCGATCATGGTTCTCCGCAACTTCCTAACATTTCTAACTGTTAACAATGTTTGTGTTGTTTATTATCCTTCCCCGTTTCTGTTCTGTCATTTACAGTTATATATCTTACTCGCTAATTCCCAGTGCCATCTTGCATTCAATATGTTCTGTTGGTATCAAATTCTTCAAGCCCTCCTTTCTGATTATGTGCCATTGAAATTTCAAACCACTCTTTGTGATTCTAAGTACGCGTCCTTTTTTGTTTTAATTTTACTAATGCTTCCTAGTATCTCACATGCTCTGTCCATTGTAGTCTCAGCATCCTTCTGTAGAACCACATCCGTAAGTCTCCTCTTTAGCTGAGAAGAAATTGTCCAATATCCGCTGCCATACAGGAGGATTGATATTACATATTAGTTCAACGCCGTTTTCTTTGTTTCTAAAGCATTGATATTAGTTCTACGCTCTTTTCCTTGTTTCTAATGATTATTAGAATAAAAATGAAAAAAAAAAACATTAGCAAGAAGGTGAAAAATATTTGAACTTAGAAAAATGACCACAGGAAACGATCAAGGACTTATCTGTAATTAACAGTTTCTCCCCGAGGGCATTGGAAAATATTTAAGATTGGTTTTCTAAGGAAAGAAGAAGACGCCTTTAAACAAAATTGGTGTATTCATCAAAAATATTGTGTTTCAAAGTATTGAGATCACATACTGCCACTTGAACTTCAAAGAAAAATTGAAAGTATTTAAACTGAAATAGGGTTAATGACGATGGGATTACAAAGGAAGCCATATTGAAGATATTAACTAGCATCTTGTTACCAAGGAAGGATTGAAAGAATCCAAATTGTAGAATCGATGATGAGGGTAAGAATATTGAGGAAACTTACTCTGCTACTTGATCATAGAAATTTGCATTCTAATTACATTATTTTTACAAATCGATAAGAACATTGAGTGCAATGTTGAATTATTGACACAACCATTTGATCCCCAAAAGAAAATTGAAAACATTCAAGCAGCAGCATTGTTGAATATGGTTGGATATTTAACATGGGCTAAGGTTAGTTTTAAAGAAGACTTTCTGTAAGTCGTTACCCAGTAATAAATTCATTGCATCCAATACGGGTGACAATATTAAAACCCAAAATGGAATGAAAATGATTATTGGCTTGGAAACCATAAATCTGTTAAAAAAGAACTTGAGAAATAATTGGAAGAAATAAATACAAAATTAAAGAAGAAATGAATGAGAAAAATATACAATTTAGATTAATACTGAATATGTAAGCGACTTCTGGAAAATTATGATTCAATAAATTTAGCTAAAAATAACACGGCATGTTAAACACAAAGTTTTACTGGTTAAAATGAGAATCATCGTAAAGTATACTGCTGCACGCGTACACACACACATATATACATATGTATAAATATATATATATGTGTCTGTGTGTTTGTGTATATATATATATATATATATATATATATATATATATATATATATATATATATATATATATATATATGTGTGTGAAGAAAATTAATATGAGTATGAAGTGATAGTTACCCTTGAAGATATATCACACGCGTCAGTTGCAATATGGCAGGATTAAATTGCTACGACGATCAGCGTCCGTCGTCTAAAAATGGTGTCTCGCCTGCATAAGAAATTTACGGCCTCTTCTCTTAAATTACTCGATGCTATCCAGGCGCAGCCAAAGATGCGATGCTGTCGTCGTTGTCGTCTTCCAAGGAGTTTTCTTGGATGCTGGAAAGAAGCAAGCGAACCAGCGTGCGAAAGAGTGAGTCGATTGGCTAGAATCTTACAGCTCGGTCCGGCAAACGCTCCGCTTGGCGGGCTTTTTGGCCACTGATCAAATCAAGTGACATATCTTCAATCCGCTTTTTCGGTTCGCCATTTTCCTGTAAATCCTTCGTCTATCTATCCACTTCCCACTTCAAAATGGCGGTGGAAGCTAGAATGGAAAGAGACATGGACAGATGGCAATTTAATTTAGCCTTGCTTGCTTTTATGCTTCCATTTTTGGTATTTTTCCTTTCTTTCTCGTTCCTCTATCTTTCATTCTTCACATTTTCTTCTCGTTTTCAATCTTCCTTCACTTCTTCTTCATCATTTTTCTCGCTTCCTTCTTTTCATAAGAAACTTCTGTCTCACTTCTTTATTCTCTCTCATTATTTCTTTTAATTTTTCTTTTGTTCTCATTTCAATTTTTTTCTATTTCTTTTCATTTTCCAATTCTTCTTTTTCTTCTTCTTCTTCTTCTTCTTCTTCTTCTTCTTCTTCTCGTTTCCTTCTTTTACATGAAAAATTTCTTCTTTATATCTTTATTCTTTCTCCCCGTTTCTTCTTCTTCATCCTCTTCACAAGAAACTCCTTCAGTGTATTTTCTTTTTCTCTTCTTTTTTATTAACCTTTCCCTTTTTTGCTTTTATGCCAACATCCACTATTTCTTTCTTCTTTCTTTCTTTCTTTCTTTCTTTCTTTCTTTCTTTGTCTCTATTTCCTTTCCAATATATCCTTCCGTTCTTTTTTAAAAAAATAAAGATATGTACTTTAATGTTACAAACATTTAAACAAATCTTTAACTTGAGCTCATCAGAAAGAAACAACACAATTCGGACGTTTGCTGTGTTTTGCCGCCAGCAACGATAATATTCGACCGATGTACTAATATTTTGATTCTACTGTTTGAATTATTATTATTGTTTTTATCGTAATCCAATAGCCGTGGAATAGAATAACCTCCCAGATAAGAAAATCACATATCATAATAAATTTTGAATTACTTTTCTTCCGTTTAATTTCCTTTGCGTTTTCAGGTCTCTGGTCGTCATTCTACGATCATTAGTCAACAGAATAGATCAGAAATAAAGAATAATCCTTCAGTGTAATACGAACTCACACCCTTTATTTTCGAGAATATGCCATACCAGGGCAATGTTCTTGACAATCAGTTTATGTAGACCAGCTTATTACAGAAATTCGGCTTTCCGAGGATAGGAGATGCTAGTTAAATTAAAAAAAAAAAACTTCCCCAAAATAAATTAACAGTTATAGATATATAGGGCTTCACGAATCTTGAAAATTCCCAGTCATATGATTTGATTGCTTTGTTTGGTTTGTTTTGTTTTACGGCTTATCAACCTCAATGGGTTATTTAATACTGAAAAGATTTTTATTGCTTCTAATATTTTTTTCCAAAATCTTACTGCTGGTAATATTTTTCCTTCAAAAATGTATTGATGATAAATTTCTTTACCTTCCAAAATTTATTGCTGGTAAAAAAATTTTTCCAACAAAAATGTATTGCTAATAATATTTTTTCCTTCAAAATGTACTGCTGATAATATTTTTTCCTTCAAAATGTACTGCTGATAATATTTTTGCCTTCAAAATGTACTGCTGGTAATAATTTTTCCTCAAAAATTTATTGCTGGTATTGAAACCTATTTTACACTTTCATAGTGTTTTGACCCCAGTTTGGGGGTTAACTACTTGCCCATAGCTGGGACCCTAACAGGTGCTACCAACCCGGGTCAATATGAACCTGAGGACACCTCAAAACCTCCTGACCTTACTGTTGGACGTAGTTTATCGTCTTACCCAGGACACGGATGCAGTTTATCATCATACTCAAGATGCGTATGATTTGATGATGTTTACATTGTTTGAAGCCTAGATTTACTCTCTTCTACATAAATCAGAAAAAAGTTACGTTAATATTTAGCGATTTATATGATTATGCAACAGATTAACTGTATTTTGATATTGTATATTAATGTAATTCTCAATGATAATATAAACAATAAACACTGTAAAATAGTAAATTCTAGCCATCACTTTGTATTCTTAAAATCAAGTATTGACTGTCAAGTATTTTATAAGTACAGTAAAATACGGAATATGTCATGTGGGATGAAAATAATGCCGCACCCGTTATTGATGGTAGTGGCATTTTAACTCTACCTCGCTCTTTGACAGCAAATGTCAAGAATTGACAATTGCGACAGTGTCAGGAGGTTTATGATTTCAATTGGCCAGGCCGTGCCAAGAATGGTAAACTGCTGGAAATAGAAATAATTATTAATTTCTTGTCAATTTTTAATAACCAATTTCATGCTTTATTTGTGGACGAAAATGCATTATTAATTTCATCAGGTTATTGGAATAGATCGGCTTATTTTCCGATTAGCGTCAGCTTCTTTTGTCGCTGAGAACCGATAAGTAAATTCAGGAAATAATCCGTCCGTGTTTCGGGGTGGAAATCCTATAAACACAAGAATAGATTCGGTATATGGAGGTTGGAAGATTGTGCTGCGTCATTCCTACATGTTCTTAGGTCTTGACTAGTTTGAAAGACAGCACTTGAAACCTGGGCCCGAAGTCCAACTTCACGTGCCAATGGAAAGACTATGCAACTGTGTAACCCTGGAATCGTATATAAAAATGATTGATTTCAGATTTACATGTATATGCAGTTCTATCAGCATAGTTCTTGGATTTTAGAGGTTCTGAACAGATCATGTTTGATGAATTTAAAATACTAGTAAAATTTTATCAATCTCTGACAGAGTCATTTCTCTCATAAAGCGAGTATCTGCAAGATAATGAGACAAAGCAGAAAAACTATTTAAACAATTCGTTTCACCTGTTTATGGTAGGTGTCTACGGACCAAAATGGGAGACAGCCTGTGTGTGAAGAAAGTGCTTTGGAATTGGAGGAAGCGTTAATAAGTATCCTTATCAGTTGCTGCGGTCAAAAAGATTTTCAAGAAACTGAAGCCGTAAATATTGTCTCTGCTTTTATCTATTAGTTCGTATATCGCATTGTGTTACTAATGCTTTTACAGTAATTGTTGATATTTTATATGTGTTCGTTCAGAGGTCGATTGCATAGAATTGTCAGATCAGTGCACTTTCAATTCAATTACTTCTAATACTTTACCACATTTATATTTGAAGAAACTTATGAAAAAGAAGGGAAACTCGTTGTCTAAATAGCTTTACAACACTGTCACATTATCTTCGCTAATCAAATCAGATGTGCAGGTGTCACATGGCTGTTAGTCCCTAGGAACTGAGTTGCTCGACCCTCATACGTCGATAAACGACAGGGAGTACATCATATATATACAAATATAAAAATATAAAGGTGAAAATTGAGGTCAATAAGCAGCGGCGAATGTCCAATTTATTCTTAAACGCACTCTACACGGAATGAAAGAGAGACCGTTGCTGTTAGATGCTGACCTCACTGATCACTTCTTTATTTTTTACCTTTTCGTACACTCTATCCCTGAGATTAAGCACTTTAATCCCAAAATATAGCATACCTTACAAAAAGTATATTTTATCATATATATATATATATATATATATATATATATATATATATATATATATATATAGTGTATGTGTGTGTGTGTTTATTTAGACAGCAGTTCCTCTTTTTACATGTTTGATTAAAAGACGACAGACAAGGTACTACGATTAAGCTTTTTATTTAATTTTTCTTGTGTCCGTGTTCGTAGTTAATATTACTGAGTATTGGATTTTTTCTTTTGCATTATTACGATTTCCATTATTTTTAATCTCTTTTTACATGTTGATGATGTTATTATGCTTTTATTTTCTAGTATGTTTTGGATGGAATCTGGTAGGTTTGTGGGTTTGTTTAAATCGAGCTGTTGTCGGATATGTTTAACGTAAGTCGTCTGGATAAGCATGTAGTAGTGTGATCGATGTAATTATTTATGAGTTTGGCTTGAT